>OZ037937.1:41327930-42527930 GCA_964035585.1 Polytrichum formosum
CCATGGAGACAAAGAGTATGTCGACACTGACCACAAGAAGATGCGCCACGAATACGTTTATTGATAAAAACAACTATTCATTGATGTTTGTACAACTGGAGACTGCATGTGTACCAAGTTGGTATTGTAGTTCTGGGCAGTCTTTTCAGCCTTTGGTTTGGCTTTGGCCTGCACAAGCTGCTATCAAGGCCTAAGAAGAAAATTTGTTTCTTAGTCAAAAGCTGGAGGAATTCTGAAGGTTCTACAGCTCATGAGACCTTCATTCACAGCGGCGTTGTGGCTTATCATTTTCTGTGGACTTGTTCTACATGTAGATTTGCGAATATTCGCCTGTGGATGTAGACATGTCTTTTGACGTAATTTTGAAGAACATGAAATTCAATCTCTGCAATATTTGTTGTGTTGATGGTGAGGTGGGTATCCAGTTCTTTCCAGGTTCGGTCAGATGAGAAACCTGTGGGACCCACTTGTATGCTGAGGAGCTCAGAGTGATTTATTTGATGCCTAACAAAGAAAGGAGCTGGAAGTTGCCTGGACTTGTCTGGACTGTGGGACTATTCTTGTAGTGAGTTGCTAGGATACATTTGTTTTTGTCGCCTAGAATAATCTTCTTAGAAAGAATCTAGTCTGTGAATTTAAAGTATATGTCTATGATGCGCTTCTGTATACTGTGTTACATCTTGGTGGGGTTATGGTATTATTTTTGCACATGGGCTTCTTGAATCTGCTCTTATTCATTTGTCAGCCTTTTCTGGCATCTGAAAGGAATCCTTCCTTACTACAGATGGTTTTACATGTTAGCATTGTATTTCCATTACTTACAGGCCTCTAATAGTGTAATGCACTTGCTGTGGGTTTTGGGTTGTTTTAGTGCATAAGGTATGTGAACCTAAACTGGACACTTTTCTCAGAACAGTTGCTAATTTATGATGCTCAGGCTTTAGGTTTGCATACCAAAACAAACAAATGTGGCATATTTTAGATTACTCTGATGACTTTTCAACTGGTGTCCATTTTAGGCTCACAGACCTTACTGTGGTTGTCAATCAAGTTGTAATCCTAAACCTCAAGAGGGGATCCTGTAAAGTAGTTTGTTCCTTTGTGTCCACTTCAGGTTCTACCTTGATTTTGAGCTGCCCTATTGTTGTCTTTTTTATTCTTCTCTCAAGTAGATCTCATCATGCTAGGTCCCATTGTCATACCGAAATGCATGGAGCTCATTGTGAGCATCCTGCCGATTTGGGAGCTGATTTACAGGTGATGATGCAGTGGTCGTCACTGGTTAAGGCAGTTGACGTCATTTGGCTTCAGAATAGATGAAGGTTAAGTTCAATGGGAGGGGTTGGCAAGCATTTTTTATGTGCAAAAATGTTAAGTTTCTGTGCAAGCTCTCTCTCAGGGTGCGTCCATGAGAGGTTGAACATCTGTGTGATATGGACCTTCTCTTTGTTAGTCATCCACACAATGACGTCAATGGCCAATTCATTTATCCTCTAAGCTATCCTCTTATCAAGACTCTTTCATGGGCAAGTTTGACCATGCCTTTTAACAGATTTTGTTTCCCAACACTTGCCACTGTAAAAACTTGCTGCTAGAGGGTTATCGCTAAATAAACCTCATAAACCCAAATAAACCTAAATAAACCTCATTAGACTAATTTGGGTTCAAAGATTAAGGTGTCAATTTAGAGACACATGCTCCAAATAGTGATCAACATTTTGATTCTTCTTGTGAGTAGGTGTTGTGAACATTTACCTGCCAGTGGGCGTGGTCAAAGGAGCTCACATATTGGGAGCTTTTGTATCCAAGGTGGGGCATGAGATTGATAAGGCTTAAAGCCTTCGATGAGCCTTTAAATGAGCATATGAGCTTCCACCCACAGAGCCAAACCTGAGTATTTTGGACCATGGTGGTGGGGTTTGCTCCATGGAATTCGACCCTTGCCTTACTTTGGATTGCATGATATGTAACCTAGGTCTGCTGCAATTGAACGTGTTCAATTTGTACCAAAAGCAAAATGAAGTAAAATACAATAAAACTTGTGCGTCGACATGTTCAATGTTCTATCAACAGTCTCAAAACTCTAGTTCTGAAAAAAACCATGTTCATATTCCTTGGCTTGTTTCAAATTGTGAAACATGTTGCACTGGTTCAACAATTGATGAAAGAACATCTTCAATCATTTTGCACTCTTCCAAAACATGTCGTAATGATGGTGTACAAGAGCTTGAGTCATGCATGAGGATGTGAAGGTTAATACTAACTTGATTTTGCAAGTTAGAAATCCAACTTGCTCACGAGTTGGATTGAAGCAAAATCAAGTTAGAAATCCAACTCGTGATCAAGTTTTGATTCAAGGTAAATTACATGGGTAAAGAGGCTACCTAATACTAAACAAAAGGAAGCTAGACAACAAACAACCCCCCGTAGATCCCCCCTAGGTGTTAGGCATTGCATCCCCTCTTGAAAAACTAAAGGAGCCCACCTTCCGTGAGGGAGGAAGTACCCTTACGGTGATACTTGGTCAAACAGGAACACGGTAAAGGGGAACGGACTCCCATTCACGTCGGTGTACAAACAAGCCCCGACGTTACTTTTATTTATTTATTTATTGGGTAAAGAGGCAAGCTATTTGCGAAGGCAACCTAATTGCACATATAAGTGCATAATATGTGGGTCAATGGGATCTCTCAAGATTGAGTGCATTCCTTATGGAATTAATGGGTCATATAGACCTAAAGCAGTGTCCGGGGAGATTTGGGGCATAATTGGTCAAAATCCTAGTGTTTCAAGTCCAACCAGTTACATGTTGACATCTTTTGGATTTTCTTCAGTGGGTTGAGGTATATTCTCTCAATTCTTCTAAAACGATTGGTAATTTTCTTGAAGTCTTCAACTTCAACTGGTTATCTCTCAAACTGAAACTGGATCATTAATCTCAAGAATTAGATTCCAAAAAGTACTAGGATCCATATTAGAATCACTAAGATTAATCACAAATACCGCCATCATTAGATATATAGATAGAAACTCCGGACCTCCTTCAAGGCTGGCGTGAATAAAGTGTATGTTCGTAATGGTAATGACCCAGTGCCCAGTAGACAAAGGGCCATTGCCAACATCATTACATAAGACCAACAACCCCAAAAACCAAACTATTTGGAGAAGACAAAGGGGTTGAAATCCACCCCGCACTTAGGTTTGGAAGAGGTGGCAATCGTCCAATTGGCTCCACTCAAAAACTCATTTTGGGCGTGGGGGTGGGGCTTTATTATAAAGGCAATATTCTATTTTGTTTGAGTGCCAAAGGTCTTGTGATACCTATTTTCCACACATGCGGCCTCTCACTCATAGGAGGTGAGGATGTTTCAAGGCACTTGTTGGGGGTGTGCTAGATGGACATGTGATCTTTTGGACTTGTGTTACTGAAGATCGCACAAACTTTACTAATGTTCTTAACAAAAAATGTTGTAAGGTCTGTGTGCCTAATAGTATCACCAACATTTAGGCAACACCTTTTTTTTAATAATAAATTTTATCCTTTAACGGTTCAAAATTGAGTGTGACGGTGCATTAAGTAAGCCAAAGTTAAAAGCAACTAATCATATGCGGCACCAAGTACAAACTAGTATAACTTTGGCCAATCATAGTGGCGGGGTAAGAAGGATGTAAGATGTTAAACCCTGGGAAGATGAGATCATTGAAAACCCTTCATACACCGTTTTTGCTTCTTTATTGATTCCAAAGGAGTGTATGATGGTTGGAAATATGAAAATGTTATTGTGACATTAAATTACAATAACACTATGATTCCAACTATACATATATAGTCTAAAATTCATCCTCCACAACTTACTCTCTTTTGGAATCGAACTCCAAATTAGGTCTAAGATATGATTCGTAGTACATGTTTATATGGGTCAAACCCCAAGGCCTTAGGGTTAACCCATTCTGAGCTTCAAGATGCTATATGAAGGGGTTAAGGATTACTTCTCGATGTTTTTAGTTAGAAATATTAAAAGTGACCCTCTCTAAAATCAAACCATGTATCATACACGTTCAATTTCCAATCAAATCATCATACATATATGTAGAATGAATCTTAAAGAAATGTGAGCTCGTATGAATAACCTAGGCTCAAATACATATCATGCGTATCTAATCATTGTTGTCACATATGACTTTATTTTTCACTTCCTCTTTTTAATAGGATATGCTAATTATGGATTAAACATAAACACCAAATGAATTTTTATTTCAATACTTGTTGGGGATTTGTACAAATTGTCATGTATCTTGTTTACAAACACCATTGATCCTGTAAGGGCTAACCCCTAACTACTTTTAGCATGTTCATACTAATTGTGTATTTTCCTTTTTTTATATTGGAAGATATGAAAATTTCAACAAACTCTTTTCAAGTTTCTTTGTGTGTCAAAAAGATTAACCTTGCAAGACCACGACCTGTTACTAATAAGTCACATCACAATCTATATTCATGTTGTACAATTGCAGATCACCATATGTATGAGAGGCCCATTGGGCTCCAAAAGTAGTTAAGACGTATGTGCCTAAATCCAAAATAACAATAATATGGACTCATATATGTAAATGGTATGTGATTAGGTATGGATCTAATAAGACATGTGTTCAAAGGAAATTGGACTACGTACTCAAAATTTGCTAACCACTCTAGATTCAATAGTCAACATAATTGGGTGGGTGGGTGGGTGGGTGGGTGGGTGGGTGGGGGGATCCTATATGACCATTTAATGAGCACGAGAATCTTCACTTTGATAATGAAGAATAACATACGAGCTCCGTATGAGGCAATTGGCCACAAACACGATTTGGATTTGGTAATTTTCTCGCACTAAGGTAGATGTGCCTAATTCGGTTACTTATTTGAATCGGACACCTATATTTGCGTGGTATGTGGTTAGGTATGGCACCAAGAACATATGCCAGATAGACAACTATTAAAAATAGATTGGACTATGAACTCAAAGTGAGACAATCAATTTAGGCTCAATAGTCAACATAATTCAGGGGGGGGAGGGACTTATATGGCCACTGGATGAGAACAAGAATCTTCACTTTGATAATGCATAAGATACTCATTAGCGCTCCAAAAATTTATGAGGCAAGTGGCTATGGCCTTGACCTAGATTTGCTAACTATCTTGTATCACTATTTGATAACTAATCGCATGTTTCATATTCTAGGAGAAGTGGGCTAGTTAGAATGAGTAACCATTTAAGACCCATCTTCCTTACATGAGTGTTTCATATCTTACAAGAAGTGGGCTGCAGAGAGAGAAGTGTCCGAATTACACACTTAGGGGTTAAACCCTGAGAATTCTCGGAAGCCCTACATACACTGATCTTGCATCGGTGTTGATTTTCCAGACGAGTGCGCAATGGTTTCATAGTTGCATGAGCTGGGATTTCCCATTCGATTCCATTCCCCTGCGCTTGCCAATGTTTTAGGTCGAACGATGGCAGGAGTCGGCGAAGAAGGAATCGTCGGAGGAGGAGGAGGGGGAGAAGGGGGAGCAGATGAAGGCGCCATGGAATCGTCTCTACGTTCGCTGCTGCCAACACTTCCGTCCGCCGTCGTCACGGAACTCGTCTCTCTCGGTGTTTGCACACGGTGCGTCCTCCGCTTTCTGAATGTTCGCACTGTGAATTTCGCCGGGAACATACCAAGCCCCTCGCTGCTTGTTTCGCAGCTCAAGGCTGTTGTCACAGAAGGTGATTCGTGTGTTCCGAGTGAGGATTGCTCTCAAGAAGGGGATGCGAAGGAGCCTTGTGTGGTGTGCTGCGGAGTGTTGCACACTCTAGTCGGCGAGGAGGCGCAGAAGCAGATTGAAGAAGCCTCTCGGAAAGATGGATATGTGTTTGTTAGTTTTTGTTTGGAGGTTTCGGTGCCTGCGATTGCGCTGGTGCGAGAGAGGGCACTTTGGTATCACTTGAAGCGGAAATTTCCAGAAGAGGCAAGGTTTAAATCCGAATTTGAGACAAACAACATAGTGTCACTCAAGGAGGCTATTAAGTGGTCGTTGATCACTCCTCTGGAGGCAAGGTTGGCTGCGAAGTTTGATGCGAGTGCGTTGTTTCGGATAGCGCTTCTGTACAACCATTCCTCCTCTTTGGAGGAACTTCAATTTGTGAGTCATACGGGTGGGGATCCAAAGCGGCGAAGACATGACAGACACGGTAGGCATGATGGACATGAGAGTGCTCCTGCCGCTCCTGTTGGTCTAGCGGCTGTGGCTGCGGTAAGGACGGCAGAGGCAGGGGATTCTGTTGCCACGGTTGTGAGAAGCCTTGCCGCTATGAATTTCAGTACATTCTTGAGACATTTCTCTTGCCCTCCTGCGAAGCTTTCGACGCCTTGCGGATGGAATGTGATGTGCTGGCGTATGCCGGTGTTTGTTGGAGGAAGGTATTTGAAATTCTCCAGGAATATTAGTCAGAGCCGCTGGATGATCGACGATGAACGCATGGGGGAAGGGTCCGTCCAGGAGGTGATTGGCAACGTGGTGTTCCCACATTACAAAGGGGATAGCTACAAGTTTCATGCTGCAGGGCGAGAAGACATCGATGTCCGCATGCTGGGACCCGGGCGGCCGTTTATAATAGAGATTGCAAATGCTCGCAACATACCATGTCCCTCTGAGATGATAAAACTTGAAACGGAAATCAACAGCCTTAAGGAAGGATGGGTTAGGGTAAGGGAGCTTCGGCAGGTGGGGATTGAGGCATGTGCCATCATGCGGGAAGGAGAGTCTGAGAAGCAAAAAGAGTATGCAGCTGTTGTGTGGCTATCTCGGCCTGTAACTCAGGCAGATTTTGAAGCTCTCTCTAGCCTGAAAGAGCTGGAGTTGCAACAGAAGACACCGATTAGGGTTTTGCACAGGCGAAGCCCCCTCACGCGACCTCGCAGCATCTATTGGATGAGATGCGAAGAAATCAAAGGCAGCCCTAACTACTTTCTTTTGTTTCTCTGCACTCAGGCTGGAACCTATATCAAGGAATTCGTTCATGGTGATCTCGGTCGCACATTTCCTAACGTAGGCTCGTTATTGAACTGCGAGGCTGATATTCTGCAACTAGATGTCATGGACGTCAAAATGGATTTCTTGTGATGACCTTTAGAATGCTGCATATTAGAGCTTCAGGTTTAGGCTGATTCAGCCATTGAAGGCATGAAAACGTGGCAAAGAATGTCAACCAACCGGACAATGTATACTGTAACTTCAGAGAGGAAACAAAAGCTGATACTTATAGAGCAGATGGTAGGATTTTTTCAAGCAACTACCAAATTATTACCATGTACCACTGATCAATTTTTGAATGTTATACAGCAAAGTCAGGAAAAGGCACGGGCAAGGCTAACAGTACTACATTTCAGCATGAGAATCAGGAAGGTTTCCCAACTTTGATGTAGATGGTGCATCCCCGTCGCACTAAGTTCAGGGACTCGAACTGCTTATTTGATGTAAGGAACTTCCTGGCATTATTCTCAGTCTAGTGACTGATGCCTCCCAGTATTCCAAGCAATATAGAAAACTGCAGATCAAGACTGAGGTTTGTGGATTTGTGTATCATCAATGCATTGTAAACGAATCGGTACATAGTTTGGCAGCCTGTGCATGTTGTGGGAGGTCATTGCAAGAGACAAAAGTTGTGCTACTAGGGCCTTTTGACACAACTGGAAGTCTTCCTATGTGGTAAATGAACAGCGGAGTTTCTTTGGTTCTCAGAGGCAACCATCTATCAGAGGAAAAGCCAGGGATTGGCAACAACATGTGGGATTAGGTTTGGAATTCCATGTGGCACACAATGTGTCGACATGGCGAGAAAGAGAAAACCTAGCACTTCCAGGCAGTAGAGTTCAGAAGGCGTTTGATGTTGGAGACCATAAACGATCTTCTTGGAGATGGTCACTTTTTCATGTCACAGAATGCAACATTGTGCAATTGCGGAGAGGGAATTACCGTATATTGCATACCCTCTCATCCATCTGATGTAAAAACTTGACCCCCTACAGTTTTGTGGCATATTCATCTCAAGTGACTTGGACTAGACTAAATGGGGGTCTTTAAAGATAATTCTGGTGCCAAATCAACAAAAAAAAGTAACCCCCAGGTCACATACCATTTCAGGGCTTGAATTAGAGGTATGCTTGTATGCAATAATTCCCTCCCTCCTGGAATTGCTTGGCCTGGAAGTCTGGGTAGCCTTTCAATAAGGAGAGATGCTCTAAGTTCATTCAATGTTAATGAAAGTGATGGATGTGCAGGGCCCTCACAAGATCAAACTGGTACAGTCTAAGGGCCACTTCACACAAAAATCTGAAGGCCCCTGACCATGGCAATGTAAGAGCTCTCATTGGTTGAACAGGCGGAGACCGTCCAAGTTCACTTCACACTAGGAGGTGAAGGCCTGAAGGCCCAAAGAAAAGTTCGTGGATGAAAAGTCTACATGGAGGCCTACATGGTAGGTTGTGGATAAGGGTGCATGGTCTACCGGAATTTGCGTCAGGCCCACCTCCAAGAGGTGGGCTTGACGAAAATTCTGGGAGACCATGAATTTTTTAATATTTTTCTAGCAGGACAAATTTCAAGGTAGATTTCAAGGAAGATACCAAAATAGATTCCAAGACAGACAAACACCACCAAGTAATTCTCTTAAATTGATAAAGTTTGAGACAAATTATATTAAACCAAATCCTCCCTTCTTTTTCCGCCAACAAAATATGCAATAGTCCCGCAACATGGTCCATTCTCACTTCACACTATGCTTGAGGGCCTGTGACTACATAAAACGGCTTTCCCAACACCCATGGTACGGCCTTTGGATGAGAGTCAAGGGTCCTCACCATTACAAGGTCACGGCTCTTGGCTCATGTGTGAAGTGGCCCTAACCTCGTTAATATGACACTTGTTTATACGACACTCTCGATATTATGATACATTTTTGCGAGACCAAACTTTTTAGTTCAAAACTCCCTCTTTTATACGACTACGACACTCAATGATGCGACATTTAGAATCTCCATTTTGCCATATTAAAGAGGTAGTTAATGCTAAAATTCCTTTCATCTATGTTATGTACATCTAAAATACATCCATTTTCACTTGGGAACAACTTGGGAACTTCACTTATCATTGGGAACTTAATGAGAAATAGGTGATGATGAGATGTCAATCGAGACTTACATTTGGATGGAAGGGGAAGGGGTTACTGAGCTAGAATTGAGTATTGATGAGTTGGTGGATGTTGCTTTGGGAACCAATTCTACACAAGACTTTGATCTTAATGTTGATCTAGATCTAGATGATGTTGCTCCACATACAGTAAAGCTTAGTGATGCTAAACGTCATGCATCATTGTTGTCTAGTTTCTTATTAGAGAGAACTCTTTATATTTTGGTGTTAATGAAATTATTAGTTTCCAAAAGTTAGTAGAGAATTTAGATAAGATGATAGTTGCTAACTTGGGTAGGCAACACCAGAGATCTTTGGACTCCTATTTCAAGAGTTCTTGAGAATATTTGTATTTGTTTGCAGTTATAAGTTATTATTTCATACCATCTATATTGCTTAAACTCATTGTATATATTTTAAAGCTTATATTACTTCTGTTTTCGTATTCCCTCAATAATACGACAAGTTTACGCCATTTGTCATATTAATGAGAAGACAACACCTTGATAATACAACGTGTCATACTAAAAGGGAGAGCAGTAGTGACATATCCAAGAAAAGGCAGTGCTTTTAAGAATGCATATTCCAACGGATCATTTCAATGCACCAATATAAAATCATGCAATCCAAGTCTTGAAGCTCTCCAAATTTTCTATAACCGATTGCTCATCCAAGAGCAGAAGGGTTATCAGAACTTGGTTACAATGTTTCATGTATGGACGTGTGATATCATCCCATAATTCTTAGATCGGGGTCATGAGCTGATTGGTTATGATCGATAACCATTTTGAGTAGGTGGATGACTTGTAGCTTTCGCATCTCATCATCCATTTCTCTTCCGACAGTGATCTAGTCCATAATCAGTCTTTATCCAAGTAGAGAGCACTTCCAAAAACCCTGTGCTTTTCTATCCATTCCAAAGAAATTTCATCCATAATCTCTAGATTTTGTCCACGAGCAAGTTGGTTATGCCCCATAAATGGTTGAAGTAGGTGGATGTCTCGTTACTACTCTATCTCGACATCCATTCTTCTATCATTGATTATGTAATTTGCGATTGGCACTAATGATTTGGGAAGATGAGAATCCACTCACTTGTACAACTCAAACTTGTAACTTGCATCGTCTAAAAGCAAACTATGATAGTTTATGAACGTATGTATCTAGTATTTATAACACAAGCCGAAAATGGAAAGTGGGAAATTTTCACCAACCTTTGTACAGGAATGGGCTTTTTGGTGTGTATGAACTTATGAGATGTCAAGGACCTCTTAGAATAACATTTCTCATCAAATGATGCCCTTATAGTTGGAGTGCTAAGGCTCGAACCGTAACTCTCCAACTACGTTGTTCTTTAAATACACGGGAGGCACACAAAATTCTTGATTTAGGGTGGGTGGAGAATTAGTGTAGGCAATCATATGTGTTGTCCATGGATTGGGACACAAGAAAAATTGTGTCCACATTTGAGTGGTTGTAGAAAACCTTGTGTCGAGAATTAGTGTGGGTCACACTATATCAAGAATCCTGGTTATTCATTACATTGCAATTACTTTTCCTTTCTGGTGTTGAACCTAACGTGATAATTTATGATCAATCACAACTTATGGTGGTCATATACTCCTAGAAGGAATCCCCTAATCTACACTTGAAGCCTTCTGCTACACAATTTTGCGTCAGCAATCAATAAGTTCCTATAGATTTCATAACTAGACCCGAGATTAAATTTGTTTTTAAATCTCAAATTACCTATGATGGGTTTATAAAAATGGGCGTCCATTGAAAGGTTCCATGTTGACGTAAGCATAGTATTAAGTCCACTTTTGCACTTTCTCACTACCCAATATTAAAATCTTCAAGAATAAATAGTTAAAAATAAGCAAACTAACAATAATGTCCATTCAAGACTACTGCACCTTATGCCCCCTTCCCACTTGACTTTAGCTAAGCCTAAAAGTTGGTTCTAAAAAGACGGCCTTCACACCATCGACACTATCTAGTCCCGAGCCTAGTTGGCAAATGATGTGGCATGGTTTAAAAGTGGAGGTTTTAAGCCTCAAGCACCGACCCTCCCATCGGTACCTGGACATGAGGCAAGAATGTAGGACCTTTAGAGGTGTTGCCTCCCGCCCTTGTGATTGGTTGCTTTTAGTCTTAGCTATGAGGGCACGAGGAGCTCCATTAACAAAAACCAATGGTAAGATAGATGAGTTAGTAAGGCATTTGGAGAAGGGACAAAAACTATCTAACATTCATTGCTTGGTAGATAAAACAATGACCATGTGTGAAAACTACTTAACTAAAACCTACTTGAAAATCTCTGGAGCAAGTTCTTGTAGGTGCATTGGGATAGCCGGATGCCTCCACTATAACCGAGAGAGCTTTACCCAGGTTTTAGGAAAGACTTTGGTTATTTGGTAAAGTCTGGTGGGAAGGGGGCATTAGAGTGTGAAGATAAATAGTAAGAGAAAACCTGGCCAGATTTATAAATACAAAGAGAAATCTTGTTTTGTTTTGTTTTGTTTTTTTTTGAGATAGAAGGCCGATAGGCCAACGCCAAAGCATAGGAGGCAGTTGACCACTTGACAAGATTTCCGTCAAGTCGAGAGGAGATTTCACAGCCGGGAATCGAACCGCCAACCTCTTCCTTAAGTAAAGAGAAATCTTGTCACTATCCGAATCATGGGCGGGAGGAACACACCCAAATCCCCGGAAGATCATCAAAAGGGCGATTCAACTACAGACCTGTCTATCCATGGAATTATTCTCAAGATCCACCTGTCACGTAGATATCGCTCTGATCGAAATGAAGATCTTTAAATTATGAAGAATTACAGTCGTGGCGCCTTCAGCAATTCCTGAAGGTACCTTCCATCTTGCGCGGTGGATGCTTCTTGTATTACGAGCCCCCCCTAATCTCTACGCATTTGTGCAGAGTCCAGTTCCATGTTTCCCAGTGACCTCTTCTGAATTCGGTTTAGCACTTGCAGGTAGCTCATCCTTCCCTCAGAGATTGGTTATCTTGGTGCCTTGCTCTCATATTGCGTATTTCTGCTCGTTGCATGCAGCAAGAAGATGGTCGCAGTAAAAATATTCCTGAGCTTGCACTTATATAGAAGCGCTAGCCTCTCATTAACCTGTCGTGTGGCGAATTCTTCTTATCAATTCTAACAGAGTGCTGTGGCTGCACATTTTCTTGGACAATGCACTTGCACGTAGCTCAATATTTTCCCCCCAGCGATTGGTTATCTTGGTGCATTGCTCTCATATTGCGTATTGCTGCTCGTTGCATCCAACAAGAAGATGGTCGCAGTGCACATCTTTCTAAACTTGTACTTATGTAGCAGCTCTAGCCGCGCATGCACCTGTCGTGTGGCGGATTCTTCTTATCGATCCTAACCGAGCGCTGTGGCTGCACATTTTCTTAGACAGGCGCTCTTGCAGGTAGCTCATCCTTCCCGTAGAGATTGTTTATCTTGGTGCATTGCTCTCATATTGCGTATCTCTGCTCGTTGCATCCAACAAGAAGATGGTCTCAGTACACATCTTTTTAAACTTGTACTTATGTAGCAGCTCTAGCCACGCATACACCTGTCGTGTGGCGAATTCTTCTTATCGATTCTAACAGCGCTGTGGCTGCACAATTTCTTGCACAGGTCTCTTGAATAACAAGCTCCAGCCTATCTTTGCGTATTGTGCAAAGTCCAGTTCCATTTTTCCAGTCTCTTCTGAATATGGTTTGGCACTTGCATGTAGCTCATCCTTCCCTCAGAGATTGGTTATATTGGTGCATTTCTTTCAAATTGCGTACTTCTGCTCGTTGCATGCAACAAGAACATGGTTTCTGTAGAAATCTTCTAAATCTTGTAATAGTTGTGTAGCAGCTCTAGCCTCTCATGCACCTGTCGTGTGGAGAATTTTTACGAACAATTCTAACAGAGCGATACATGGCTCCACATTTTCTCGGACAGGTTCTTGAATAACGAGCTCCTGCTTATCCGACCTGGAGCATATCTGCTGTTTCTGCAGTTCCATTTTTCTAGTCGGAGGATTTCCTCTTGTGAAACTGCTTCGTTCCTCACCTGGTAGCTCATCCTTCTCTTAGAGTTTGGTTGTTTTGTTGCGGTAAAATAGCTATCATGCTGGATGCTGTTTACTCATCGCAGCAAGAAGATTATTGCAATTAAGATTCCTGTGTGAAGTACTTCATTGGCAGACGTTCTCATGCCCCTCTCATGTTTTGGATTTACACTTGGCAACTGTTATGGAGAGATCCTGGATTATGTAGCCCCAACTTTCTGTCCCAGGTGTCCTGTAGAACGAGCTGTTTGCATGATGAGCTTCTTTTAAACCTCGTGCATGTGCAACATACATCAGGTGATTGTGGAGTTCCACTTCAGGTTCGGAGGTTTTTCTGTGGTGAAACTCCTGCCACACTTGGGTAGCTTATCCTTCCTCTCAAGCTTGTTTGTTTTGGTGTTCGTGGATAGCTCTCTAGATATCTTCTGTGTGTCTTGCTTATTGCAACAGGAATTGTTTCAGAGTGGTCGTATTTCAGATGTTTTTATGGAACCTAGTACTTCATCACCAGATCTCGTGGTGCCCCACCGATGTGGCAAAATCTCTTCGGATATTTCCTACAGAGGTACCCTGCATTATGTAGCTGCACGTTATCTGTGAAAGGCACCCTCAGATGTTATGTTCTCTGCCGTGACTCAAGTAACTTTCGTGCTTCTCTAAATTCATTACATAGCTTCCTACTTGCTGGTGTTCCGGCCAATTGACTTCTACTCGGTTTCCATGTCGCTCTAGGATTGCACGGTTCTTTTTCTTGATAGATATTTGGGTCGACTTCGAAACTGTTAAGGAGACACTAGATGTGATGCTATGCATGGGGTAGGCATTTAGTTTGGAATAAATTGATGGAGGAAAGCTCATATGCATTCCTTCAAGTAAATTGGAGTAGGACAATTAACAATATAAACGAGCTCCTAGCTGCAGGTTGCAGGTAGATAATAAGTGTGCTGCGTTGTGCAGGGTGATTAAGAAACAGAGCTACTTCTGATCGAACTAATTGTTTGTCATGTTTTATTCGCACCAATTGCTCAATAAAAAGGGGCCCATGGGCCAAATTTGGTAAGGACCGTTATAAGGAGGTTCAACACCAGAATTATCATGGCGTACAATGTGAAAGATGTTGTTTCTAAGACCTTCAAGTGGATCTGTTTCAGCTCTCTTAAAAAACACAGCGTTGACTTTGACGACACTGTACTGTCACATAGAACAGCTATCTTGGTTGCTATACTGTTCCTTTGTTTCGACCGCTAAGGACTCATTCAGTGCTGAACCTCGTTAATCCAGGATTGCGGCCACTATCCGTGCACATATTAACCGGAGGAAGGCCGCAACGATTGACATTGAACAGATATGGTATGACTAATTTCATGTCAAGACAAGGAAACAGAACAGGCATCTAATAACGTGCGTTTGAAGTTTGTGGAAATGATTTCACCGGTTAGAGCTAAAGCCTGATATGGAGGCGGTAATGTTGTATTCCTACTACGAAACGATAATCTTTCACTACTTTGCAATATCCAACGGGTCTATGAGTACGAGTTATTCATGTGTTCTTTTTTCTGACGAGTCGATGCTTCTTGAAACTGCCTTTATGGCAGCAAGCAGATTCTGTACCCTCCAGTCCCTCTTGCACTTCGGCTCTCGGGAATCCTTATGGGTACGTCGAACACTCTGCACCTATCATTGGTCCTCAGGATGCAGGCAATCTACAGATAAAAACTATTGGCCATTCTTGGAAAGGGCATGAATGCCAGGATTTTCTTAGAAATCAAGTATTTCTTAATCACTTAGTGTCACTGCCACTAATGCTTCTCTATTGTGCTTTCAGGAGGAGTTGTTCATGTTTACAACCGAAAAGTTGTTTTCCTATACGGTACGATATTCTTTAATAACACGGCCACAAGGGCTGCAACCTAAATTAATCTAGCTCCTTGCAATTGAAGCCTGAATAAACTTGTAAGTGTTCACTGGCAAATTTGCTCCACTATTAGCTGACTATTGTTTCATATTTTGACCAACGACGGGACATATTCAATCAGAGGACCTGAATGCGTTCCTGGTACGTCCACCTTCCCGAGCTGCTATCTGTGGACAGTTTTCATGCCGTGAATATTTTCAGTCATCTCACTCCATACTGTGAAGAATAAATTAGTCTGCGGTTCAGATAAATCATTATGCATCCCATCCGTTGAATGAATGAAATCAAGAGAATCTGAATTAAGAGGTTGAAGGGATCATGCACCTCGTACACCATATCGCTAAGACCCGGCATTTGTCAAGAGTTTCTCAAGGACTTAGGACCATGAGTTCGAATGAACGTACAAAGGAATGATAGGCGTTACAGATGAGGAAGAGAGATGGAATCGTGTGCATCCCTCCCCATCCGTCCTCCTCTTCCAGACTTACTTGGAACACCCGTAATGGAGATCAAGACCCGTGCTTCATCATATGGTTTGATAAAATTGCAATGTGCAATAGTACATACCGGTTATATTATTGGCTAAAACATCTTACATATCCCTCACAGAAAAAAATCAAGACAGAAGTGGCCGGAAAGGGTGCAGACCCAGCCATTTTACCAAGCCCCAAAAGACATGCAAAGTAAGAACCACTGTCCCTTTCTATCAACCTTGGCATTTTTGGAACCAGATGTCAACAACATTCCTCGTATTCAGGGAGAGGACCATTTGACTGCTCACATACTACCTTGGAACGGGATGTCATTTTATCATCGAAGTTGGAACATTGTTCTGTTTCTATGACGAAATCATACTGGGTAACACGGCCTGTAGAGCTGTTTCTACTACCTTCAGTATTGGTTCTCGTCATAGCAACAGGGGCCATATATTATATACACCCTATATGCTGCAGTCATGTGTCCAGGTGATCTTTGGATATAAGTATTGAGTGAGAAGTTTCATCGTGGTTGACTCAGGTTTGAGAACATCACTATTGACTATGGATTCACGCTTTTCGATGACATTGAACAGCCTATGTCAAAGCAGCCCGTTCCTGGAGAAGAAGAGGATATCATGGTGAAGTTTGAAATATGACAGCAGTTCCACAGGGCAGAAGTTGTTTATTCGCTCTACATAACGAACTTGAGTGGACACTTTTCCTACTTATTTGGAAATCAATCAGTTGAATACATCCTGAATTTCCATTAGCCATGATCTATGCCCGATCTAGGCAACCATATTTTCGCCGTGCTCTTAAATCTAGGTTAAACCAGCGAGTCTTTGTTCTACAAGGAACTTTGGGCAATTTTCCAGCCGGGGGAACATGTAGTAAAGTGAACCTCCATTCCCTAGGTGGTACTCAGAGTCTTGCTGTTTGGAGATAGCATAGTCATGCATCTCGCAAGCATGCAGTATTTATGACAGCGTAAAATACAAAAAAAAAAATCTTACGCATGTTAAATAATTCCGAAGAAGAAAAAACAAATAGATGGAATTTGTTTGGTTTGTCACTTAATTTAGTTCTCGATTGTAACTCGAAATATTGTGTCAGCAGGAAGAGCAATTCTTTGTCTTTCCTAATGTTGGCAAGCTTGTTGACGGGCAAGACGGTGGTACTCCTCGGGATCACTTTCAAGGTAAATTCGACGTCTGACTTGCTGTACTCATGAGTCGATACCTCACCTTTGATACTAAATTATCATATCTGATTGTCCATTTTTTCTTTCACCATTTAGATGACAATATATACGAACGACGTCCAACAGCTGTAAGTTTTTCACATGAAGATAAATAATAAAGAGTTTTTCATGAGTTTCTTCAAATGTGAGCAAATAACAATACGAATCTAATATATACCTTGATCATTGCTGTGCATAGCTGCCATTGAGGATATTACTTTGCTGGACCCCGATCCCTATTCCCCTCAGAATATGGACGGAACTCACAGGTTACTTCTCTTACTCTGTAGGTTTAATGTTGGAAATAACGCATTGCATGCTCATGTTCGTCTGTATCCTACCTTCATACTTCCAGATTCTGATGGGGCAGTTGAACTTCTGACAAGAACTGGCAGGAGTGGATCGTCTACCTCAGCTGACGATATTCTTGCCCCCTTGGACGACTTCTTGCCAGATTTTCAACTTCCAGGTGTGAGCTGCTCGAAGACACACATATATGTACAAATATGGACGGATGATGTTTTGGACCCACCTTGAGTGCTTAAGAGTTCTTAGACAATGCCTCTCCATATAGTAGTGAGGAAAGATATCTGGCAATCCCACCCCTGCACAAGTTTAATGGTCCTCAAAAACCGCAGAAATTAATGGGACTTAAGGTTAAAGGACCGAAGTAAGTTCTAACATTCTGGAATATCACTCTAATTGAAAGTGGATCACTTCGCATCAATATTGATGACTAATGAAGTCAACAATGTGCGGTCCTCCAGATAATCTTCCACCCAACCTTTCTGGTGCCTTACACACGATCTTTGAAGAGAACCTGCCGGAGCCAGATGTTAATCCACCCGAAGAGACCGTAACGGCAAGTTATCTTAGTGATCCGAGCATTATTGATGAGCTATATATAGGAAAATCCTTATGTTGGAGTCGGCTTAAGATTGAATAAGAAATTGAATTCTGAAGTACGTAGTCCGCGGACATTGCAGCCAGTGGCAGACTCACAACCCAAACGAAACACTCGGGCCAAAAGGATCAGGAGGAAAAAACTCGGCCGAGGAGAAATTCATGACAACGATGCAACTGAAGTTCCTCCAAGGGTTTATAAAACCTGGCTCCGCGAGACATCTGATATTATCGATCAGGCATGTCGGAGGAAGGTTTGTCTTGATCATCATCAGTATAACTTACTTTGGTGCATATGACCGTGAACGTATCACATACTCCAGTTTGTCTACTTTCTGAATGGAAGAAAGGACCCAGGGACATTTATTCTTTAAGCAATCAGTTATACTGATCATGAACTCCTCATCTCTTAACGAAGGTTAAACGAAGTGCAGATATCGAGCCCATCAAGAATGAAAAAACTTCGGGTGGCAGCTGTTCAGCAAGTTTGGACTCTTCCGTCAGCCTGTGTATCTTTGAATGCCTCCTGCGGACCAGAACCTGCTTGGGCTCCCACTCTTCAAGAAATGTGGCGTTCATTGATTTCTGTTCCTTCTCATCCAGTTTCCGAAATGAGAAAAGGTCTGTACCAATCAGTTTTGAGCTCAATCTGCAAATTGTTACCCCTTACCTTAGTTAGATTAAGACAGCATCGAGGCTTCAATTCAGTAGTTCGTGCAACTGTTCTCATCGATTTCATCCTCTTTGAATTGATTGATGTTATCTAGCTATTAAGATGCTTATATTACCACCTGGGGATCAGTTGGGTGATAGTTCTCTTTGTTTTGTTTTTTTCTGCATGTAGGTTCAACTTGTTTGGGTGGGAAATATTTACTACCGTAGTGACAATTGTATTGACCATGGGTTGATAATCAGCGGATATCTGATCACTTGTTGCCTTTTGTGAAGCGATTTTAGATGTCAAAGAGACATCATTGCCTTCGGCCAGCTTGTCTGATCCAGGTTTTCCAATGGAGACCGATAATGTGAGTCAATAAAGAACTCCGTTTTTCAGTTGCTGGTTGGACCTCGTGAAAAGCAAGCTTGTATTGCATCCGAGTCTGTAACAGGCTGTTATTAGTGTCAGACTTTCAGTTGATGCAAGAAATGTTGCAAACTATAACATCAAGAAAATTCCTACAACGTTTGAAAATACGTAATTTTATAAATTACCCAGAATGATGGTACGTAAATCTTTGTTAGAGTAATGTTTTTCAAGTTTGGAATTTGGTTTTGCTCTCTGCTATGAACATCGTACTGGGGACAAACTAATCCGGTTGCAATGGACATTTCTCATGGATGTTGTACTTCAACAATTCAGTCCCCTCCGGAAGTTGATCCGATCAGCCATCTCGGATCTGTTGAGAAGCTTCGAGAAGCTCTTCAGACACCAAGTACTGGAAGCCAGGAGATTCAATATAGCTTGAGAACCCCAGGCCTCTTGGGTATATCTCTTTCATGATCATCTTTAATTTGAACTGTAAAGCACGTGTATCACGAATCGTGTCTTAAAAACGTTAAACCTCTAACTTGTAGAAAGTGAATAACAAATTATCTGTCGTTGAGTTTTCACGCCTCAGGATATTGACTGTTACGATCTCAGATCGTCACTGAGATTCTTTACACAATGCCTATGCAGCCCCAGTCAATGTCAGTGGAATATCAGGGAACCGCCGAAAATCGAGTCGGTCGACGCCTCACAGTGAAGGCCTCCTTTACGATAGTGAAGGAGACCTTCCTACTTCTGGAAGGTGAGCACTGAGTGTCCAACAATATTCTCCTGCTGCCTGTACACTGCTGAATTCAGCTCTTTTCCAAATTTGCCGGCCTCTGAATGTTACAAATAAATTTGCCGTATGTTTCCCTGCCATCAACCGATTTTAATGTACGAATGAATGCAACTTATTTCTGGTGGTGATAGGTCCAAGAAAAGACGTAGTTCCTCAGTTAAGCCTGGAAGTCCCTCTCTCGCAGGCGAGTTGCCAGAGATAGATTTACTGCCTCGTCGAGCATCTGGCAAATGTGACATGATTGATTACTTTGCGAGTGGTGACTTTCAAGCTGGCATCCTCGCACAGTCTCGTAAGTTTTGTATGGAGAGTATATACTTATGCTGGTTTAAGAAATTAACTGGGTGATACAATATCAAATTCTAGCTCTTGGCTTCGGTATGGGTAGGGGAGATAGAGCTCTACAAAAGTAATGCTAGTTATGAGTGCCATTAACTTTCCACATTGGGGCTTTGGTTAGAGCTATTGGAAGAGAGCGCTGGATGTACTCAAACACCAATGCCAGCTGACTCAATCAACACCACCACGATCGTCCTTGCCAAGTAAGACATGCTCGGAACACAAAATATCGTTTATGGCTGGAAACTCTTGTTTTCGCTATTGATTTTGTATAACTGATTTATGTTTTTGCGGATGTCCCTCACATGACCGAGCAAACAATATCTGGGTGTCGTGAAGAAACCGGAACACATCCTAGAGCTGCGCCATATGGGCATCAGAACTAAAGTCAGTATTTACTCTCTATTGACAACGATCCACCGGGTTTCCACCAAGACAATTTCACGCAACTTCATCTTTTGATGATTTGGCAGACACCTGAGAGAGCATTTCAACAAGTTGGAAGTTGCTGATATTTCGGAAGCATCTCTCGACAAACTTACTCGTGGACTAGACCAATCCCGTGCAGCCAGGATGTTTTACCAAGTCTGTGGTAAGTGTACTCTCTGTACCCTTTCGGGAAATTTCCAACAATCACAGTCCCCATACCTCTTTTTTCTCCTCATATGCTATTCTACAAAATTTGATGGGGCTTGTAGTGCACATGTGTATTATCATTATACGTAAGAGAATTAGGTCACAACAGGCTCGCAGTTACCATTTTAAATTTACAACTTCTCACCATGGCTAGGAAGAGACGGAGAGACTTCCGGGTAACGAATGCCGGTGATTGCAATCTCCCTCTCTCTCTCCCATGTTCAAGGAGTGTCCAAGCAAGGTGTAAGTGCTTGCACTTGGCGCTAGGGTACTATGTTTGAGTTTTACAATACATTTTTAGAATGAAATCCTCGCACAATGCATCTCGCACGTTCCGCAGTCTCATTGCCTCATCACCACTGCTACTTTGCAACAAATAATTGTAGTCTTTGACATCCCTGGAAGTCCTAATTTCATCAATTTGGTCTCATTTTGCAGTACTGGCTTCAAATGAATCAATCACAGTGAAGCAAGCAGAGCCTTATGGTGACATCTTTCTAGCGCGTGGCCCCACACTTTGAGGACTCTGTTCTATGTGAAGGTGAGAGATATGTAGACCTTGTACCAAAATTTTGTAAATCTTCTCCAAGATAGACAAGCACAAAATTTTAAAACCCAATAAATCTGCACCCGATACCAACTTAGTACTGACACTTCCACAGAGGGTGAAGTTTTTGGACACCAAACCTATGACAATTCACCCAATTCGTTACTGAACCTGCGCATTGGTGAATCGGAGTGGCCTATGCTGTATCCAAATATAAACATTTGACAATGTAGAGTTCTTTTGGATTGAGTAGTCGACATATCGTAAGCTATATCATACCGCGGTAGGGTCATAGTTTTCGGTGTCTTTAAACAATCCATGTCGTCAACAATTTGAAATGATGCAAACAATATGAAGACTAACATGTCCAGGAGTGCTTCTTATGTTGAAGGACGTTCCATGTCAACCTTGACGTAGGTCGAAATTTTCAGTTCCCAACCCAATACCTGCCTATTTTCTTTTATTGAGGCCATTTGCTCCCATGATATAACTTAGGGTCACTTCACACACGAGACTGAAGGCCCGTGACGATTGCATTCTAACATCTCTCATTAGTTGAAAAGGTTGAGTTTGTCCAAGTTCACTTCACACTAGAAGGTGATGGTCTAAGGGCCCAAAGAAATTATCATGGATGAAAAGTCTACATGGGTTCCTACATGGTAGCCTATGGATAATGTTTCATGGCCTGCTGGAATTTGCATCAAGCCCACCTCCAAGAGGTAGGCTTGACGCAAATTTCGGCAGACCATGTTAGTTAAACAGCTGTAAAATTCATTGCAGCTCATGATATGGCTTTTGGATGAGAATCAAGGGCCCTCACAATTACATGGTCCCGGTCCTTGGATTATGTGTAAAGTGGCCCTTAATGGACTCTCCAAGTTGCCTCAAAGTATTGAGATATTTAACACCAAAATGATGAATGACTAGATAACCTTCTCAATCATATGTGGACTTCCACCACCAAATCTAAACACCTCACACTCACCTACTAGCTAACTCCTTAAGTTGACTACAATTGTGTATTAGGGAGTGACACTATTTCATGAGTTCACTCATGTGAGCGGACTGTCACGGTATGTGGCATCGGCAGCCACACCTTATCCGTGGGGTTTCATCCATTTAGATTTGGATGGATGAATCCTAGGAGTTGGAGAGATGCTCCTAAGTGAGGAGCCTCCTCCTTGGCTTGGCATTCTTGCCAAGTCAAGCCTTGTGAGTGAGTGTGTCGAGAGAGCTTGTGTGAGGTGAAGATTGCATGTTTTTGCAGTAAAATCTTGAGTTCTTCTCCCCTTACTTACACTCTTGGATTCTCCCGTGGTGGAGTGAGAGATAACTTGACTTATTGTGTGCATTTGAAGAGAGAATAAGAGCTCTTACTAGAGTTTGACTCTCTTCCTTTTTTTGGAGGAGTATTGCGTATGTGTGTCTTTGCTATATTTTAGTATTATTTGTTAGTGGTGGTTGGTACTCAAGCTGCAGTGACACACGATCGTTATTTACATGACAAGATCCTCCAAGCCTATTTTTGTGGATTTATAGGTCTATATATATAGGCATGCCTTCATTTTTGGGACCAACTAGAAAATATTGCACGAGAATAAGGTTCTATTTTGGGGTTGCTGCAAAAAAATTCAAATTTTTGGTTGCCCACAAAAATATTCAAATTTTGGGGTTGGTCCTTTTGAAGTGTTCAAATGCTCTGGATGAGTGGTGCAACATCAGTAGGTCTTTGTTCCAAAAATTGTTTGAAGGTCATTAATGCACTTTCAGCGTCCTTGAATCCTACTCTATCTACCACATCATCACCAATTTTGCACATTGCCAACTTCTTCAATGGGTTCATTGTTAGTTGCATCATCTCTTTCACAAAGCATACTAGTGTCTATAATTTCCTCCTCAATAAGTATGTGGGGATTGTTTAGATCAAATTCCAATTCATAATTGTTGAACTCATATGCATTCATAGTGGGTCTACTCTCTGTAGATACCAATGCCACTTGTTCCAATAAAGTCATCGGGTTTAGGGTTAGGGAATTTGTCAATTTCATCCAAGTTATAGAATTTCATAGCCTTGCTTTCATCCAAATTAACACTTCTCGAGGTGAATTTCATTCGGAAGAGGGGAGCATGGTTTTTATAAATTCTCTTTAACAGTTAACAATTGACACTTACTATTGCATTTTTGGGGATATTTACGGGGAGCGCAATTTTCCTTAACACTTATACAATTTTAACACTTATCAGGGGTAACACGTATGGAGGGTGGACTGTATTGTCACAATGAATGGGGAGAACCGGCTACTTAGTTATAGATGAACCGGTTGAGTTTGAGAAATAACCGGTTGAAGTGCAAGACTGTAGGAAATCTACCGATCATTTAGAGGAATCTATGGAATATACCTCCAACTAATTAATAAAAACCAAAAAGATCACAACATGTAACCGGTTGGACTTGGAAACACTAGGATTTGGATGCTCAAAATCTCCCTGGACCAGGGCTCGGGTAGAACCGGTGGTTAGTTACAGATGAACCGGTTGAGTTTGAGAAATAACCGGTTGAAGTTGGAGACTTCAGGAGAATTACCCATCATTTTAGAGGAACCTATAGAATATACCTCACATGAATGAAGCAAAACCGGAAGATGTCAACATGTAACCGGCTGGATTTCGAATCACTAGGATCTTGACCGACTATGGCCAAAAACTTCCCGGGCACTGCCCGTCCCGTCACTGGAATTGTCGGTAAATTTGGAATGCGACGACAGGCTTAGCAGGTCGCCGGACAGCTTCAAAGCTGACAGTGCCGGTCCCCTAGCCATCAACAACGAGCATATGCCGGCACCAATATGGTGGCAACACGTGTCTTCCCGGTGTCCATTCTAGACCACTCAAATAGAAGTGTCTGCATAAGGTACGACTGGTGTTCGATTAAGGCCCACATAGCGTAGTGGCTGTCACCATGAGCGATGCTGGTCTGCGGGGGCGCATGATGAATTTTGGTGTAGACCGAAGGCAGGAGAGGAGTCGAATTGGTGAGAGCAGTTCTGGAGATTAGTTGAGGAGGCTCTCTGTTGATGAGTGTAGTCGAGGATCGAGAGTTGTCTAGGTAATCATGGCGGAAGAATGCGAAGAAACATTGGCCGGGGTAACAGGTTCGAGTTCGGGGGACAAACGGCAAGAGAAGACGTGCGAGAGGTCGACGTCGGAGGTTATGAGTTTAGAGAGCCGGGCGAATTTAGGGAAGCGGCCGGAAGGAGGTGTGACCTACGAGAGGTCCAAGTCAGACGGAAGGATAGAGAGATCAAGGCCGGCAAGCTTGTTTCAGAGGTCGAACTCAAGCATCATGGTGAATTGGGAAGGAAGAATTAAGTATATCGAGAAGCAGCAGCAGGATGATGGCGAGACTAGGCTGGAGGATCAGCAGGATGATGGCGAGACTAGGTACGAGCGACAAAGCTCCAAGAATCTGGAAGGGGAGGTTTACATGGCGCCTCCGGATCCCTCCTCGCCTCCGGAAGTCGTACTCGGTTTCAAGGAGCTTCCACTTGTTGATGTGAAACCAGATGATCCGCTCTCTCCAGTTCCGTGGGGGTGTGCCTATGGAGAACTGGACAACGGGTTGCATTACTACGTGCGCAAGAATGCCAAGCCAAAGGAGCGTGCGGCCCTCTGCCTGGGCGTTAACGTCGGGTAAGTTCACTACTGGCAAAATTTTGTCTCTGTTTTAATTCTTTCTTTGTTGCCTTGTGGTGGTGGCTGAAGAGATGATTGCGGTGTTTCCACCGGAGTGAATTATGGTGTTGCTTCACCTTCGAGTCTATATGTAATTCTGGAATGGGAATCTGGGGATTTAGAGGCCCGAAGATTACCGCCTCCTTTCAAAGATGAACTTGAATGGGCGTGGATAACCCAACCCCCCAAGGGCAAGTCCTAGGTTCTCACTTGCTTGGCTGAAAATATGTAGACCATAGGCGGTAGGATGCACCGGAAATCGGAAATCAAGTGCTAGGAAGGTCACGTATCCGAGCACTATTGTGGCCTTAGGCGGGCAAGTCCTAGGTTCCCACATGCTTGGCTGAAAATATGTGGACCATAGGCGGTAGGATGCACCGAAAATCGGAAATCAAGTGCTAGGAAGGTCACATATCCGAGCACTATTGTGGCCTTAGGTGGGCTAACCTCGGAGTCCCCATGGGATCGGGGTTAAGGCCTCGGATTTAAGCGAACCCTTGCATTCTCGATAACAACGCATTGTGGAATAGGGTAACCGATAACGTTGGGGATCACATTCAGAAAGAAAAACATGGAGTATCAGTCCAGATTCTAGACGTCGACACTAAACGTCATTTCTTGATATCCAATCAAATGTGCACTCGACATTTACATTGATTGTGTGCTGAAAGTGATAACGGAAATGCGTCAACCCTCCATATGCTGCTATTAGACATCACGATGCAACGGGCACCTCCAATTTACAGCTATTCCATTTTAGAACTAGACTGTCAGAGTTTTATGAAAACTGAGCAATTGACAACGTGATCTTCCATGACAGGTCCATTTTAGAGGAAGAAGGTGAACGAGGCCTTGCACACATCGTAGAGCACATGGCTTTTAGTGGTACCAAGAAGTATGCAAATAATTCTATCATCAAATTCCTGGAAAGCACTGGTGCTCCGCTCGGGCCTTGTTCAAATGCATTTACCTCTTGTGATCAAACTACCTACGAATTTCTGATACCTATCGATAAGCTTGACATTTTACCCGAAGCTCTTGACATCCTTTCCGAATTCGCTACTGAGGTGAGTAACTGGTTGGCCGACCTGCCTTGGCTATGGCTTGTTAATGGTTTCCAAGGTACTCAAGAGTTTCTGATTTAGGGGTTTCATGTCATCCCTCCGATCTCCTAACAAAACCGAAGGCTTTACAACAGGAAAACTAAATGTTGGACGTCGGATGATTGATGCTGTTGGCTATGGCTAGTTAATGGTTTCCAAGGTACTCAAGAGTCCCTGACTCAGGGGTTTCATGTCATCCCTCCGATCTTCTAAGAAAACCCCAGGCTTTCAAAAAAGTAATTGAATGTTGGACATCGGATGATTGATGTTGTTGGCTATGTCTTTTCTTAAGGAGCATCACCGCTGGTGTACTGGTAGGTGGAACTGCTTATTTCATTTGAGAGCTACTCTTGAGCCTTCGCCTTGAGATTTTGGTTTGATTACGAGCTTATCATTTGATCGAATCATTTCTTAGGTTCTGGTATGTACTGAGGATCTGGAGAAAGAGAGAGGCGCTGTGCTAGAGGAATGGAGGCAAGGTAGGGATTGTTCCGGTCGCATCAGTGAAGCATACTGGAAGCTGCTAATGAAAGGCTCTAAGGTACGATCTCTTCGAAAAAGAATTCAAAGCTTCAACTGGGTACTATCTTACGGAAGAAGATTGTACCAACGGTATTCCTCGCAGATGTTAATTATCATATGTGTCTTCGCAACACTGAAAGGATGGTTAATCTTCCGAGATGAAGAGACCTTATGGCAACGAGAAAATTTGAAGGGTTACTCGTATTTCATGGGGAAGGGTTACTTAAAATTTTGCCTTTCAAAATGAAGGGTTACTTCAAAAATTGCCCTTCACATATTTACAATTTTTTTTTTCAAAAATGCACAATGTAATGTTTGAATCTTAGGTTATATTGTAAACTGAAGTGAAATGTAATTTACATGGAACAAAATCCGAAAAGAAATATGATTAGAACATATATTTATTTCATGTATAGAGCTCACATAACAAAAGCAATTTTGTGTCGAAAAACATTCTCCCATCGCCCAGGCCCCAAGGATAAGAGCGGCATGTAGTTCTCACCGGGTGTGGGAGGGTATCTACGGTTCTCCCGAGGGTATGAGCGTATCTGCAAGACTGCATCAGCCACAAGCCGGAGCCTCCAGGGAAATGAGCTAGCCGGATCTCCCGAGGGTATGAAGGCCCAAGGGACCGGTTGTTTTAAAAATGCCCTTCCCTTTGAAGGTTTCCTGGAATTTCTGCCCTTCCCTTTGAAGGTTTCCTGGAATTTCTGCCCTTCCCTTTGAAGGTTTCCTGGAATTTTTGCCGGTCCCTTTTGAAGGGCTGGCCCAGCTGTTGAAGGGAAAGTGAAGGGCTGCACCCCAGAATAAGGGGTACAGCCCTTCAATTTTATTCGCTGCCTTATGGTTTTGACCATTCAGAGCACCTATCTATTCATAATCTAGTGTGGACAATAATTCGTTTCTTTGATACTTCTCGCAAGGACTATGCTGTATGGGTTTTGAAAAGGGGTTTGCATGTATACTTGCCCTTATTCAGGTGAGATAGATTATCACGAAGTTTAGGTGCGGGAAGTTGCTCTTGTAAACAAATACGGCACATTCGCGATGTTACTTAAGAAGGTGACAGTGGCTCCTGTTGTAAAATATATGTGCCACTACTGATTAGTTTGATCATGATAGTTTTACAGTATGCTGACCGGGAGCCAATTGGACTGGAGAGAGTGATCAAGACTGTGACTGCCAAACGTGTCCAAGAATTTTATAACCGCTGGTACGCACCACAAAATATGGCTGTTGTTGCAGTTGGTGATTTTCCAAGCACCGAGGTAATTTTTCCCAACTTTATATTGAGATACGGGTTACTTGTAAAGTGTGCTCTAACAACAGCCGGGAACACTCAGTAACGTATTTGTCCTCGCTCTTCATAATCCAACAACTATAGTTTTCTTCTCGATTCTGAGTCATATGTATTGGACTTGTGTAGTTGTATTTTCAAAATTGTACAACAAATGCCGTGCAGGATGAGTAATTGTTTGTCTCGGTGATATTGACACTGAGGTTACTCGATATTGTCTACATAGCACATAGGCTATTCAAAACACTTTCTTCAATATTTTTTAATTAATTTAAAATTAGTTTCCTCAAAAAAGTTAATTAATTCAGTTTCTGGTCTGATTGCAGGATGTTGTGGAGCTCATTAAACAAAATTTTGAGGGAAAGAAAGCCCGTAGTGAATATACCAGCCTTCCAAAGATTCCAATATTTTCTGTGCCAGATCCTCATGAGGAACCTCGATTCTCATGTTTCTCAGACCCAGAAGTTACTCAGGTACCATTCGAATATATCTTCATTCGCTCGACCAGACATTCTAAATGTATGATGCAGAGTGTCTAGGATTGCTTCTTTCTTCAGACTCTGATCTGGCACTGTATCTCTACATCTCTTGTACATGTAATAAGTTTTTGAAAGAACGATCCCACCTGTAATTTGCACACCGACCGAATTTGCATTTGTGCGTACTTGGAACAGTCATCAGTATCGATATGCTGGAAGGTTCCTTCCAAAAGAACGGCAACAATCAAGGACTACAGACTCCTGATAGCTGAGGCGATGTATCGCAACATTCTTAACACGAGATTGTACAAAGTTTCAAAACAGAAGAATCCTCCATTTTTTTCATGTCGGGTGGGCAGTGGAGAAATGGCCCGACCCATGAGTTACTACGAGGTAGAAGCTACATGTCCAGAGCGAGGAACACTACAAGCACTGGAGCAAATGCTGATAGAGGTAAGTACTTTGAGTTGGTAAAATTAGACCCATTCGACGCTTTGAATTCAAAGACGTTTTAAGCCCACTCGGTGGAAATTTTTGAGATGTGTTGTAGACGCTTAACGACAGCAGAGTTGCACTGGTGTCAGGAACTTTTCTGCTTTTTCAGTACGAGTCTCTTGATACCCTAGCGGACTGTATGTACCCCAATCCTATTTCTCCTAGTAATTGTTGCAAAATTCTGAAATGTCTATATCCTCTTCACATCATAGCCTCAAGGTACAGGGTGTCCCGGATAGACTTGAGGCAAGTACTTATCAAGTTGCAGTTTGTGTGAGACAAGGTTGCCAGAGTGCGCCAACATGGGTTCTCAGAGCGGGAAATAAAAGTCGCTGGAGCAGATATAATGGCGACAACCGAATCTACATACTTAATGAGAGATCAGTTGCAGTCTGAGACTCTTCGTACCCAGGCTTTGGAGGTTGGGTTGCCTCTTTCAAAAGGCCTTTTAAGTCTATACTCAAAATATGTTTATTTTGTTATTATGAGTGTGTTGCCTTTCTTCCCAGTGTTTGGTCACTCGTTCAGAATGGAAAATTAGTTAAACCTAGATATGCTTGACAAATGAAATGGCATGAACATTGGGTATTGTCCTGTTAGCCCCTCTGTTCGTCAAAGTTGTACAACAGGTTAGGTTATTTCAAAGTAATCACCATATCTAAGCTCCTCTGAAATTAGAATCAAACTAATTGCATGTCGTTTCACATATTGCAGCACTTTATGACTCAGGAGCCACTTCTTGGAATTGAATATAAGACGCAATTGGAAAAAACTCTACTACCAGGTGTGTACTAGGATTGTCATATTCTGGATAGAGCGTCTACTGTACACATTATCTCATTGCGACGTGAGTAGTTCTTTACTATCGATGATGATGGCTTCATGATTTCAATTGTCAAAGTACTCACTCTGAGCAGTGAGAGTGCAACCTCTGATGGAGTTGAGGTTTGCGTTGCCAGACATTTCTGCCGCAGAGGTATCTAGGCTTGCCGAGTGTTATCACATCAAAAAGAGTTGCACAATAAAAGTTGTGGAGCCTCATTCCACAGCAAGTAAAAAGGATTTGAAGGCTGTTGTGGCAAAAGTTGACGCACTTGAAAAACAAGGGGACGTTGCCGCATGGGACGAAGAAAACCTTCCTAGCGGCCTTGTAGCAGAGATTCCAATTCCAGGGTAAATAAAGCTCGCTTCTAGTAAAGATTATACCGAGCCTTTGTATTATCGTACAAATCATTGACATATGAAGTACTGTGATCTGACTTGAGCGCTCACTTTCTGTATTATGAGCAGATTTTAATTTTGATCGTGGTCTTTGGACGAAATCCTTAATAGCCTGGACATTGAATCCTTTTTGGAGTGTACAGGTCAGTTGTTGATAGCAAGGAGTACCCATGCATTGGAGCTACAGAGATAAATCTGAGTAACGGCATACGAGTCGCTTACAAATGTACGAAGTTTTTGGAAGATGAGGTAGTTTTTCGTTTGCTTTGCTACATCTTTTGGTGGTGCCTCTTGGATACATAACAGTACATAAATTTTGAGAGTAAGATGGTAAGGGTTGAAGGAATGTCTGTTTTGAACCTGTAGCTGCTGTTAGGAAATTTATTGACAGAGATGCACTATGCGAACATATCTTTTGAGCTATTTTATTTTGCTGAAGTCGTTGTTTGTCACAGTCAAATACGTTCTCCATGGATGGTCGTATTCGGTACATGGAAATTGTGTTTGTTGAAATTTGAAAGGACATTTTGCAGTCCTGGCATTCTTCCTGATGAAATTTTCAACTTCTGCAAACAAAGTGTTGTCATACTTTGAAGAGATAGAAAATAAACTCTCCTCTATAATTCTAATGTCTCAATGTTCTTTCTGCAGATCCTCTTTAGTGCTTACGCAGTTGGTGGAATAACTGAAATTGAAGAGTGCAATATACGTTCGTGTATATACAGCACATCAGTTGTCAACGAAGTTGGCCCATTTGGACACAAACCTGCTGTTCTAAGAGAAATGCTTGCAGGAAAGATTGCGGAGATAAATAACATGAGCCTTGGAATGTACAAGCGTACACTATCAGGATATTCTTCGACATTTCATCTTGAGTCAGCCCTAGAGGTTCACCAACTCCTATCTTTTCATTATACTCGTTTCTTTCTAGTTTGGGGTCTCATTTATTTATTCTTTGGATGGTGGCACACAGTAAGTCAGGCATCTTGTGAATATCCCCATCCCTTTATTTTCCTACTTATTATTTTCTTCAGTGCTGACCTCTAGAAAGTTGAATTCTAAATAACCAAAATAGCCCACGGAAATTTCAAAAGCTTCGTAACATCTCTGCTATCATGGAACCTAAAAGATGTTGCAATGTGTCGAGAATTTTCGACATGAATCTGACAGAAATGTCTATTGTTTGGGAGTATTTGCAGATGATATACCAGTTGTTTGTAACAACAGTGGAACCAACAGACGAGGCAGTGGAACTTGTGATGCAAAGATCACGTGATGGTATTAAGGCTGCTGAACGAGATCCTTATACTGCATTTAACAGGAGAGTTCGTGAAATCAGATGCGGCAACTCAGTGTTTTATGAGGCCAGTACTCCACCCAAATGCATTGGTTTTTACTTCATGATGCTTGTGGCCATGACTGGGCTGTAAAATTCCTTGGTGGGCTATTTGTACTCAGTGAAAAAGCCTGCAAATCATGTGCTTTGTGGAGGCTAGCATCTTGAACTCGTGATTATATGCAGGCTTGGACACAAGAAGCACTTGACAAAGTTGACCCTAAATTGGGCTGCCTGTACTTCACCGATTGTTTCAAAGATCCCTCCACCTTTAACTTTGTCTTTGTTGGTAACATCGACACCGAGAAGGCGATACCACTTATAATGAAGTATCTGGTAAGAATCACTTCCTTACATCTGACTTCTCGTTTGCCACCAACTGCAACTTTTATTGTGTTGCGTGGTGTGTGTGTGTGTGTTTGATTTATTTTTATAAATGATAGCTAATAATTTTAAAAAACACATTTACAACTAGGACACCGAAACCTCATAGAAGAAACGTGCTCAAAGAGGACTGGGCCGGAAAGTCCAGACTGGGAGACACATAGACTAAGAACCAGAGAACCAAGCAGCTAAATCGACCAAAGAGCGAAAAAACATGCGTGTCACAAAAATCAGGCCATGCTGAGAAGAATGAACCACTAAACGCCCTGAACTTGGCAGACCTGATTCTGGATCAGAGTAGCCTAAATGCGGGAGCGTGTCATTCAGATGCTCTAATATCATTTTGTTCTTATGTGCAGGGTGGGATTCCAAAGCCAGAGAAACCTGTGATGAACTACAAATTCGAGAATTTGACTGGCCTGACCTTCACCCCTCCAGATCGGACTTCAAGGTTGGATCACTGTGTGCCAGTTTCGACAATGTTGACACTCTCTATCACACTCTCAGTAAAAACTGTCTATACTCTCTTGGAGAAGCTATCTAACCATGAGCAAGATGTGTTTTCAAATTCATGATGCACAGTAATACTCTACTGATATACTACCGCTGCAACTTCTGACTTGTGTCTATGTTGTCGTTGTCAGGGAGGAAATTTGCGTAAACATGGTGGAAGCTCAATGTTCGGTTTTTATGAATTTTCCAGTTGAACTAAAAGGGCCACAATTGGTAAGCATCTCTGAAGCAAGAGAGCCTCATAAATCAACAACTCTCTCACTTGAATGAGCTGGGTGTTCTTCACTTGCACATTGCTTTATTCATACAATCAGGCAAAGAGACTCTTCATTTTATGCTTCCTTCTGGACATGAAGCCAGCGTTTCTTTCTATCTCTCTATCATATATTTGTCATGAATGAAAGTGTAGTAATGTAAATCAAGCTATGTTTTGCTTTCTGTAAAGATGGAGGAGATGCACTTCATATGGTACATGTGTACAATACTGGAAAGCAGGCTTAAGCAAGTTCTACGCTACGACCATGGCAAGGTACACAAATGCCCAGTAGCCCTACATTTATGATTTATGCTTTCTTTACCCTTTTGGATTTATGATTTATGATTTATGATCTATGATTTATGATTTATGATCTATGATTTATGATTTATATTAACTGCATTATTGTCATACCCACTTGATATTTGCACATATATCATTGCAAGATTCCTAGTATCATATGTATACCCTTGGACATATTAAGAACATTATTTTATTACCATGACCCGCCAGGTATCATATTTCAAGTTTTTTTTTTGTTTTTCTTATTTTAAAAAAATACCCTTACCCACTGGTTTATGAAAAAAATGATGCACGCACAACATTGGTTTATAGCACAGCCAGTAACCAAGCATGGTACAAACTTTCAGGTAATATATAAATGAAGTTTTCACAAGAGTTTGTAAAAATTTGACTGATAGCAATTTTGCTGCAAGTCCAGGTATATGATGTGGTTGCAATATATTGGTTGGGCAATAATCGTCACCCATGGGATCTCGAGATGATGCGCGGAGATGTTGCTATCTACTTCAATTGTGATCCTGGCATGGGATGGAAGCTGGTAAATATCCTTTCCATATGTTGCAGAAGAGATGACTCCAATGTTGCCACCGGCATGAATTTTGGTGTTGCTCCATCTTCAAGTTGGTCTAACTCTACCAGGAATTTGAGGGTCCTCGAAGACTACTACACCATTCATGGTATTTAGTGTCATGTACACTATTTGTGATGGGCCTAAACTAGATGTCTAGAGGTCTAAAAGTGTCATGTCTGCTAATTGTCAATATGATTCCATTTATCGACATAAATAACTTCTTTAAGTGAAAAAATATTTGCACAATGACATTTAGAGTAGCACATTAGGATACTCTAGATGATAGTCTTGCCTTCTAGTACGCAAAAGGAAGATATTTTTTAGCATACTAATGGCAAGTGTCATTTTGTGTACACTCCAGTCAACTTGTAGTCCATTATGTAACATAGGCATGCACCTCATAACACTATTGAACATACTCATGCCAAGATTTTAGTAAGTGCACTTGAACACCAAGTGTCATGAGTTGACACTTATGATGAAGTTGTTAATCATCAATGTAACCTAGCATACACCTCAAAATAGAGTAAGTGACACTATTACACATGTGACACTAAATACCATAAAGGATGTGACTCCTATTAAATTTGAACACCATGAACAACTGTGGACAAGCCGGTTTGCACCTATCTCCACCAAGGTCAAGCCCCTACGCTCCCATGTGATTGGTTGCAAATACCCAGTTTGCTCGGGTACCCACACTATGACTTGGGTGGGCCATGGTGGAAGGGTGCATTGGAAAATCAATTGTTAGGAAGGTCACCCATCCTAACATTACTTGGCCTAAGGCGGCTTAACCTCTGAATTCTCATGGGATCTAGTTTAAGGCCTTGGATTTAAGCCAACCTTCAAAACGTGTCCATAATTATGCAAAAAACTCTTCTCAATAGAAGCTATCTCGGGCACTCAAAAATTAGTGTTGAATAATTGTTAGGTGGAGATGACATTGGACGAGGTAAAGCGTCTACAGTTGGAAGGGCCAACACCCGAAGATGTGAAAACTGCACTGGAGTGTGAGTTGCGCTCCTTTGAGAACAATCAACAGGTGTGTGTCACATAGCCCTTCCCATAAAGCACTTCTAGATTTTTCCCTTTGTTATTATATGTCCATTATCTAGTTGAATGTGCAGAGATTTGAATCAAGGGCATTATGCCAAAAATGTGGTGCAGCCACTTGGCAAAATTCCCTCTGTACATCTTTTTGGAGAAAAATTTAGAATTTCTTTATGCAGCGGAACGCACTCCTCTCAAGGCGATCCCCTATACATTGGGCTCCATTACTATGAAGTATTAGCATATTGAACTCCACCTGCCTTGATGTACTTCTAGTCCCATAAGCCTTTTGGACTTCAAACAACAATTTCATATCATTGGATGTAGATCTATCTCTTTTCGAGTGATGTCAACTTTTTTTTAATCTCTTTTCACATTTCCTTATGACTCTGTCTATTGCTGCGCAGGAGAATGATTACTGGCTTGAGCGCATTTCAGGAGCCTACCAATCTCCATTGTATACTGGAGACTTGCAAGCACACTTTCAGGCAGGACACCCAGATTAGTTCTTCACATTCCTTTCAATTCTCTGTTCCATCATCTTTTGGCTGGGATGAGTCAGATTACCCTATTCAATCAATGCAAAACAGACAAAACGCAACATGTCAGCAACGAATTTCTTGAAAAGTGATCTTAAGACTGATGTCATCCGATGCTACTGACATCTGTCCATTTTGCTTGAGTCAAGCTTGACGTCGCTTGTTTTATGTAAAGTGCGCCAAATTGTTGTTGAATTCAAAATCAGTCTGGTGGATTGATTTAGAGTAGGCCAAAAACAAGTATTATTTTCATTAGGTTCGTGATTGAGTGCTGTTTTGTAAGCGCTACGGTGTGAACAATGAGGTAGCACTTGATCCATAATTCTACTTGAAATTGCAGTGGCAGGACACGTTGCGTGAGTCCGTCAGGGCAAAGGCAACAGACGCAACAATGAGGGAGGCTTTTCGTCGCATAATTCCATTCCCTTGCAAGGAGAAGTACACAGCAGTCGTGTTGATGCCCAAGGTCTCCCGATTGCCAAAGCTCCTGAATACACTTGTAGGCCCAGAGGGGAAGCTCAATACCAGAGACAGCAAGGTGGGCCCGAATCTGAATTTACACTTCCATCAATCATGTCTATGTTTCATACACTAGAGCCCATCTCAAAATGCAAGTGACTAGCGTTTAATGTTTGAGTCAAATGTTGATACATATCCTATAGGTTTTCATATCTTATCAGTAGGTAATTCAACATTTAGGCAATGGCATAGCATTCTTGAGTAGCCTATTCAGCTTCCCAATTCAAATGGATTAATTCTTAGGTAATCTGACAACCCAAGAGTGTTTCCATTGGGGACGCACATCTTCAATTAAATCTTAATAGATAGGCAACAATAAGGTGTTAACTAATGAGCGTGCCACTTGACTATGCTCGCCATTCTTGCATGCACTCAAGGACCGTGAGTCGCGAAATCTCATTCTTGAAGCTAGAATTGAAAGAGAACGTCCTTACACAATGCTTCAGAATGCTCTGAATTCATTAATCTTTGATTCAACTCATATTTCAACCTTTTAGGGTTTGCAACTATGAAATGTAGAAACAAAATGCTTAAGTTCGCCTCCCTAAGCTTGGGAGGGATTTGAAGATTTGTTGTAATTTGATGTGATTGAATGAATGTGAAATCAGTGCTGGTAATTGAAATTAGAGGTTTGTGATGGGCACTTCATCTAACATGGCAGGCTTAAATTCCACATGAACAAAGTTCTCTAAATCTCCCCTGTAAGAGATCGCCCGCCTAACAAAGAAAGTTCAAATCTGATGACTCAAGCATTTGTGTTGTACAGATAGCTCTAATAGCAGGAGGCCTGCTTCTTGTGGGTGGCATTTTGTGGCGGAGTTTCCTGTCCAGAAGACGCTGAGGCCTTGCAAGACTGCAAAAACTGCATCACGGAGGTGGATGCAAAGGTGCTGTTGCTTCAAAAATCCCAAAACTCAAACTTCAGTTCCTATCATCTTCAGTCAGGGGAGATTTTGGGCATAATTGGTCAAGATCCTAGTGTTTCCAAGCCCAACCAGTTACGTGTTGACATCTTTCGGTTTTTCCTTTATTTATCTCAGGTATATTCTATAGATTCCTCTAGAATGATGGGTAATTTTCCTGAAGTCTTGAACTTTAACCGGTTATTCCTCAAACTCAACCGGTTAATCTGTAACAAGCATTCGGTTTTCCCCGTTCATTGATCACCTTCACTTAGTGGAGGGCAACATGAACCATTGCAAATCATTCTTCAAAGATCTTCAACATGGCATCTCTACGATCATGTGTCCCATGTGCATTTAACAGCACAAGATGTTCCCTTATCGCCAATTCGGCAGGAGGTTGCAGAAGACGTGGCATGTCACTCTTCCTGTTAGCATTAACGTCCATAGCAAAATGTAGGAAAGATGTCCAAATTTCATTTTCAAAGATTGAAATGAAAGAGCATGTGTAGAGTATCACGCACTCCTCTGGACCCATGGGAAAGGCGTCTTGGTTTGTACCAGTGTTGGGTGGGTATTAAGATTGGCACCAAAGCCCCGCTGGTTATCAGGGCGGTTCTTTAGATTTATAACAGTGGTTCTCAAATTTTCAAATAAACTGACTTGATTCATAACCGTGGTTCTTAAAATATCAAAACCCAGTCAAGTAACCTTCTAAAATGCCGCCAGTTCTTTGTCAGTTCTTTCAAAGTTGTCTTCAAAAACCGGAACATGAGGTTAGTAACAAAATCAAATACCCAGCCAACACTGGTTTGTGCATGCAACTCTTTTCCATTGACATCGTCAGGTGAAATGGGTCATCGGTGAGGTTTCAGTCATGTTGGGGATGATCTTTGTAATTTATCAATTTGGTGCTTTATTGAAAACAATGAGGAAATGAGTGGATAGCCTACACAACCTTAGTCAACAACGAAAGAGTGCTTCCTTTCTGAAACCAGCAACACCTCCTAGCTGTCCTGAGGAAGCTTTGTTTTCGAGGGAGCAAAGCTCTACACCATTTATGGTATTTAGTGTCACATACACTATTTGCGAAGAGCCTAAACTAGATGCCTAGAGGTCTCAAAGTGTCACGTCCACTAATTGGCAATATGATATTATTTGTCAACATAAGAAACATTTTTAAGTGATTTTTTTTTGACATCATGACATGTAGTGTAACACATTGAGATACTTGAGATGATAGTTTTGCATTTTGGTATGCAAGGGGACGATATTATTGAACATACTAATGGCAAGTGTCATTCATGTACGTTTCAGTCAACTTGTAGACCATAATTGTGTAAACATAGACATACACCTCATAACATTATTGAACACACTCGTGCTTGAACAATGTCCTCGGGTAAATGGAGGTCCGACGGATTTGAACCAAGATATTAGTAAAAGGTACTACACCGTTTATGGTATTGAGTGTCACATTCATAATAGTGTCACTTACCCTATTTTGAGGCGTATGTTGGGTTACATTGACGATGGACAACTTCCCCATTAGTGTCGCCTCATGACACTTGACATTCAAGTGCGCTTACTAAAATAGGACATTGTCAGGGAACATTTCCCACGGAACACATACTCTCCCATTCGCATTTAATGTAAGATGTACACAATCACACATTATGGGTTCTTCTCAATGTCCGGGGAATTTTTTGGGCATAATCGGTCAAAATCTTGGTGTTTCCAACTCCCACCGGTTACATGTTGTGATCTTTCAGTTTTTCTTTACAGATTTGAAGTATATTCCTACAGATTCCTCGAAAATGATAGGTAATTCTCCTCGACCTCTGGAACTTCAACCGGTTATTTCTCAAACTCAAACCAGTTCGTGTGTGTAACTAAACTACACTAAAAAGGGATATTTAGTGTTTGATTATATTAAATGTTGTTACCACCCTACCCTGCTCAACACTAATTTTTCAATTCCTTGACAGTTAATGTTAGACATAAATGTACCGCTACCTTCCCTATTGCCACCTCCCATCCTGTGAAGGATGGATTTCATATCCTTACTAACACTAAATTCAAACATGCAACTTCCACATATTACCATAGTTGATATCTAGTGTTTAAGTTTACATTTAATGTTACTTACTTTCATAGGGTTATTGACATTTAGTGTATGCATTCATATTTAGTGTATCCGTTCATATTTAGTGTATCAAACACTAAATATCCTTTTTAGTGTAGCGGTCGGCTCTCCCTGTTCATTGGTTCTTTTGAGGAGATGATTGAACCGTCCGAACTAGAAAGCTTGGTATTCTCAATCTTGATAAAGAAATTTCCTCAACTTTTGAAGATATTTCAAGCTACTACGACTGGGCTAGGGCGAACCGACCCATACATTGGTACCTTACCGGATGTCTAGTGATGTCACATTCGAATGAATCGGCCCTCAACCTCATAGGGGGTCTTTTTGTATTGGAGCCACTTCATCCACGATATGTAGGATGGTTGATTTTAAGTGAGTGCCACGAATCCCCAGCCGTTCGCCCTCCCCGGTAAGGTACCGATATATGGGTTGGTTCGCCCCAGCCCTACGACTGGGTCGACTTCACCAGGTACTATTCTACTCTAACCCCCAGTGATTGCAATGGGAGAATTGTAGTTGCGTTTGTCGTTTCACAAAACGTCGGTGGGGAAAAGGGAGTAACAACAAAGCAATGTTGTGACGTTCCTTTGTTTGTGGATCAATGAACGGGGAGAACCGACCGCTAGTTGCAGATGAACCGGTTAAGTTTGAGAAGAAATAACCGGTCGAAGTTCAAGACCAGTGTCCAGGGAGATTTTTGGACATAATCAGTCGAGATCCTAGTGTTCCCAATATCAACTAGTTTCATGTTGACGTCTTTTGGTTTTTTTTAATTAAATTGAGGAATATTTTGTAAATTCCTCTAAATCCATCAGTAATTTTCTTGAAGTCTTGAATTTGAACCGGTTGTTTTTCAAACTTGGCCGGTTTATTTGTGACTACACTAAATAATCCTATTAGTGTGGGTGGAAATTATTAACATGAGCCACACTAGTTTCCTAGTCAAGGTGGGATGAAGACCTTTAGGTCTTTCCTGAGTCTTCATGAAGATTTTTGACCAACACATCGAATATTACTTATAGGACAAAAGTAGCACAAAATGAAACAATCACCCACATTAGTTTTCTAGAGAAACAATTGACGTGGCCCACACTAATTTTCTACTAGAAATATAGCCATGGGTTGAAAATTAAATGTGTCCCACGGTACTTCTCATTATGAGAATTAACGTGGGCTCTAGAAAAATATTGCAACCCAGAGTAATTATAGGACTATTTAGTGTAGTTGTCGGTTCTCCTGGTTCGTTGTTCAAGACTTCATGAGAATTACCCATCATTTTGGATGAATCTATGGAATATACCTCAAATTAATAAAGAAAAACCAGAAGATCACAACATGTAACCGGTTGGACTTGGAAACACTAGGATTTTGATCGATTATGCCCAAAAATCTTCCCGGACATTGTTGTGGGTGATTGTTTGCCTTTCACTAGCTAGAATAAGTATTGTACTGGGAAGTTGCTTTGGGGTCTCAATATAAGGCCATATACTCAATTTATACGGGCTTCACCAAGTTCATAAATCATATTTTGTATATATTTGTGTTCTTGAAACCTTATTACATACATTGTCTATATGTCAAGGAGAAAATAAAAATATACTCATACTAGACATTGATGATCCAAACACAACGTCTGTATTTGCATCCAAAGACACTTGGGCTGCACATTCGAACTTATATCTACAATAATAGCAAAATGTTTTAACTTGTTCAAATGGTGCACATAACATTAAGTAGCAAGCCCGGAATGACCTTCTCAAAGGAGCATCAAATGCTCTTTCAAGAGCAAAGGTAACACTACTTTTGAGTTTTACTTAGGCTATTTTTTAACTATTTGGGTAGTTACTTTCAATGCTTAGAATTATTTATGTCGGTTTCTAGGACAAAACTAATGCCAAGTGGTGGTAAAGGTTCTAATCTAGGCTAAATTACGATCTAAACGAATCTAAATAGCTATTAAGCAATGGGAAAGTTGGTGAGGTCAAAAAGGTAGTTGCACTTTTTGGAAAAGTCTCCCAACACCCGCATTGGAAACCTCTTTGATACCTTTTTGAAGCTACTATATTTGATTAATTATTCATTCATTCACCCTTGCTTGGCAAGCTTTTCCCTTCTTGTTGAGGTGATATTGCAGGTACTCAAAGGGCACCCTCCTAGCATTGTTACTTAATCTTATGGCACTTGAAGAATAACTTGATTTTAGATAGGGTCACTTTTGACATGATTAGTGAAAATGAAAATATGTAGCTTCAAATGTTGATGTTCTTCAAATGAGGCAATTAATTCCAACATCGTTTCTTCTTGAATATATTTTCAAAAATTAGGGTTTGGGCAGCATGGTCGAATCTTTTTGCCTGTGTGCCCAGGGATTCTAGAGTATCATACATATAATTCGTCAATCGTGACTCTTTATATGTTGCTCAAACTATATAATGTAACCTAAATTTTACTCTGTATCTCATAGACAGATGAACGAATTTCTTACACTCATATTTGCAATTAGGTTGTTCCACGGTGGTTTATTGACATTCCACACTATTTTGAAAGTTTATTACCATAGTAATATTATATAGTTACTATTTCTTACTGCGGATGTTGTACAAGTGAATAAACAAAGTTATTCGTCTTGTGATTTGGTTTGACCCAAGGTAATTTGCATGGATAAAAGAGGCAACCTATTAGCGAAGGCAACCTAATTGCACATATCATTTGTGGTTTGTTGGGCATAACAAAGGATTTGTCAGTATCCAATCCTATATGCCATCAGATTGCATTGCCACACCACCTCACAACATATACATGTCTAAGCTAGATGTGTCTTAAGTGGCATGTTTTCTTATCAGATCCCTATATTTGATTGGTATGTGATTTGGTGAGGATCAAAGAGTTGCAGTCGCTCCTCTCCTTTTTGTTCATCACTTGCGACATGAAGCACAAATGTGAAGTGGAGAGAATAGGGTTGGTTCATCGTCGAAAACCGGATCCGCAAATATGTCTCGGGGAGATCACTCCATTGTAGAGTTGAACAACCACGTGCGATCATTTTAGATGTAAAAAATGTAAAAAATGTAAAAATCATCACCAAAATGGGTCACAATTTTATCAATTTTTTTTCATGAGTAGATATAAATGGTACATGTTACATAGTAAAAAATGGTGACTAAATTTGATGATTTGTTTTTTTAATAAAACATACCGTTTCTAACTAGAATGACGCAGAATTGAACTAAAAAAATTGCTACAATTAATTAATATGACTAAAATTTTCAAAAAAATATACAAAAGATACCATCAATGGTTGTGTATATGTAGAAAAAATATCGTAAAATTTAAAATTATTTATGACATGTAATATAGGGGTAGCAAACTTTGTTCGCACGTGGTGTTCAACTCTACAATGGAGTGATCTCCCCGAGAAATATGTTCACTATGGGGAAGAATACATCCAAACATCATCAAGACACGTGTTTAAAAGAGATTGTACTACGTCCTCAAATATTAATAACTACTCTACACTCAATTTTGAACACAATTGGGAGGGGGACCTATGTATCCAGCTAAGAAATCAACAAACATGCACTTCCGATAATCATAACTAGATAAGGGGAGGTCCAAATTTTCAATCCAGTTTTTGCAAATGTTTCATCGTAGATTCGCGTATGCAACACGAGTTTTGTTGTGTACATACACTTGGTAGAAGTTGAAGAACATGAAAAATAAGCCAAATAACACCCACATGCCTTATTAACACTATATTAAAGGAATTGCAAAGACATGAGGTCCATTATAGTATTGGTGGGTTGTTCTTATAACTATAGTCACAATGGTCATAACTCAACAAACTCCGACTCAATTTGATGGGCCAACCTCTAAAGATGGGGATGATTTTCATCACAAACTCTAAAGGTGTAAGTTACTTGTAAATATCTCCTTAAGAATTCTCAAAAATGTAACATTTATTGTTAGTTGTATGATGGTCAATGCTCCAACTTCAAGATGATAGGTTTCAACATTTTCTCATCGGTGGGTGTGGTTCACATCGGACTTGGGTGCATTGTTTGGTGTGTTGCCTAGACTACTAAATTTGATGCATATGATTTTTACAATTGGCAATAATCATAGCCAACCAAGTTCGTCTCCACTCTTAAGTCTTGGTAACTCCCCCCCCCCCCCCCCAATGAGCTCCAATAACACATTAGAAAATCATTCTCCTTCAATATGAAGTAACTATCATGTGGAATTTTCATCAATCTATAGTTGGAACTCATGGGAATGTATGTAATAAGCAGGATGTCACCTTGGCCACATGACAAGACCATGAGTTGGTTTTCCTTGAACTCATGAGGAGGTCTTTGGGGCCATCTTGGCATAATTCTTCTTGACACCAACAACATTGACAATGAGTTGACTTAATCTTGCCACATGCGTAGATTATGGTGTAAGTTGCTTCATCATGTTTTAGCGGGTTTGATTATGTAAGTTATGTAATATGAAGATGGGCTATACAAGATAAAGAAATGGCTTGAAGAATTCCACTTCCTTTTAAAGGCGAACACCTTGCATGAGTCCGTCGAGTTGGTTGTCGCATATCTCCCCCCAAGGACAAGCCTCTAGGTTCTCACATGGCTGGTTGACAATGTCTAGTTTGCACACATACATTCATTATGATTGTGTGACAACATCAACAAGATTCATGTGAATTCAAGTGGTTGGTCTAGAGAGGTCACCCATCCTAGGATTATTGCGAGTTTAGGTTCCTTAAGCTCCCTTGGGATCCTGGTTAAGACCTGGAAATTAGGACACCCTTGTTCTCAACAATGACCTCCAAATTCGTGACATTTTTTTTCCTAAGTTGCTCATTACAATATATATATATATAGTCATCCTCGCCAGTTAACCCACTTCAGGTTCACACCTTGGCTCACGGCTATGATCAAGGTGAAGTGTCCCTCATTCATGCCAAAGTGTGCTCATTTTTGGAAGCCCTACAAGCAACATCACAAACTTTCAAATATTAAATAATTGTGTTGATGTTACACCTAGTGGTGCATAACATTGGTATGTTATTAACCATGTCGTTGTATTTTATAATGTTTCCTAAATGGTAGCAGAATGTGGCATGCAACTGATGAAAACATCAAAATAACGTAATTATTACGAAATTGATTAGAACTTAATGATGTTTATCCAATATAAGATTTTGTTTAATAACATCAATTGATGTCTAGAAATTTGTGTTTAACCTAAAAAAATCATGTGTGGGAGACATAGTTACACGACATATGGTTTGATCAATGTCTGATGACATTGTCAACATATGGGGGTTAGTGCCACTTTAAAAGGAGGTCGTAAGGTAGGTATCCTCAAAACCATCATTGAACCTAAAACCATCAATATGTACCACATGCATACATGTGGAAGCAACAAATGTATGCATGTGATACATAGTGGTGGTGGTTTTAGGTCGGTGATGGTTTTGGGTATAAATATCACCACCACTATGTACCACCAGCATACATTGATTGGTTCCACATGTACGCATTGGGTACATAGTGGTGGTTTTAAGTTCGGTGATGGTTTTGGGTATACCTACCCTCGGCCAAGAAAGAGTCAACCAAAGAACCACCGTGTGAGTCAAAACCAAGAGTTTGATCATAGCCACAAAGTTGGGAGGGGCTTTATGATGGCAGGCCATAGCCAAACTCCACATAACTAGCGCCGCTTAACACCCATATAAGGTAGAAATACCCAAACCGGTTAACCACCCTCTACCCGTGCACTAGACCGCCGTCATAATAGTGAAGTGCCATTTCTGAAACATATCATGGCGAGGCGGCAACTTCAATGCGTGTACACTTAGTGTAGCCAATGGGAGTAAAGTTTAATGTACTCACAAGTTAACCGGTTTAGGTGATGTTCTTTATGGAAATGCGGATTACCGTGTTCGGTGTAGGGAGAATCTAGTGAACGAGTAGGGGGTTTGACAACTTTCCACTTTGAAAAAGTGTAGAATTTTTTGTACAGGGCAAAAAAATGTGAAACAACTTGCATTCTTCATGAATCCTTCTCGTCTATCTTGGAAAATTATCTCATGATTGTAAGACCATATCTTCAATGCGGATCACCTTATTTTCACAGCTTATGGTATTTCTACCTCACATTAGACGGCGGGGCTTTAGACCTAAACTTGTTTAAAGTGTGGTCATGATGGACCACCAACTGATACAATTGCTCAATAAAGCTCTAGCATCCCATATTCGGATGCCAAAATAGTCCATTGTACCTCCGAGGGCCAACTCACAACCACTTTGGTGACACACAAATGCAAGAAAGATTCTTGAATCGAAAATGCTCATCCGCCGAATCAAGAAGAGCTCACCCACATACCAAGCTAACAACCTTTGAGGGCCAATTGCCACGAAGTGTAGCACTTGCCAAAGAAGGTGGACCCAACATGCCAATGTAAGAGCACTCAAGTGCTCTTATTCAACGACTACCTCGGGCTTTATAAGGTGACAATTGGACCCAAGTTCTTAGACGATGCCTCATTTGTTTGGTAATAGTAGTATTTCAGCCAAGTGATACGGGTTCATAACATTACTAAGAAGTGTGCGTTCGTTTCGTGGGCCTTGAGAACATAACCATGGGATGCATAGACCTTGTGCCAGGAGACTTAGATTTAGGTTGAGCTCCAAGCATCTCATGGTTGTATTCCCAGGACCAACAGTTGCTTAGTAATGTTATGTAATGTTCAAAAGAACATTGCTTGGCTGCAAATAAAAGTGGGTTTAAACCAATATGACCCCCTTCCTCCCTTCCCCCCAAGCCAGTTCACCTAATAAAAAATCCACATTGTACTTCAAAAAATTATAACATAGTCAAATTGAATTAGTTGCTTGATCAAAGTTTTGCATTAGCTAATTCATTCATTTTTTAATTTGCTGCAACTTTTGGCAGGAAAATTAACTGGGTGCAAGTAGGAGAAGTAGAAAGTGAGCCACCTAACACCCACATGCTTTATTTGGCACCAAAACAAGATAATGCATTAGATATTAACAAAGGACATTTACCACATCACAAGATACATGGTTGAGATTTGCACCCATCACAAACCCCAAATGTCTGAAATCACAACCCCAAATGTCCAAAATCACAACCCAAATGTACCGATGATGCACATTTAACAGGTTGACAAGAATTTGACAGATATTTGACAGGTGCAAATCTCAACAATGACAAGATACACCACATGAGGTAATGATGAATCATCGTCACTTTTCATGATTAGGTTTAGCCTTGCGAATCTAGATGGGCACGGAAAGTGCCCTTGTGACAAAGATGAGACAATTCTAGACTTATGGGCAATAACTGCATGAAAGTCCCACAAACATGAAAGATTCAATAGATTTTTGATTGACTTCTCTTTTAGAAAAAGTTACTCAAGCCAAGCTAGCGCGAAGACGGCCTCGCATGGGGCTGGGGCGAACGGCTGGGGATTCGTGGCACTCACTTAAAATCAACCATCCTACATATCGTGGATGAAGTGGCTCCAATACAAAAGGACCCCCTATGGGGTTGAGGGCCGATTCATTCGAATGTGACATCACTAGACATCCGGTAAGGTACCAATGTATGGGTCGGTTCGCCCTGGCCCTCGCATGGCCTACCCCTAGTGTCACAAGGATCTAAAGGGACATTGGACCAAGAACCAATCTCCACCTATATGATATTATCATTCTTGCATCAAATTTTTTTTCTTGGGCCTCCATCTAAAGTGGCCCCTATGCCAAGTCATGGTTAGGTTACCACTTTAAAGAGCATGGAATCGTGTAAACATGTCATATTTCATCATGTAAGATCTGATGAGTTGTTAAGGGGGGTTTCAAAGTGAGATGGAAACTCTTAAATGGGGGCAATAGAACATAACATTACTTAGTTGATGAGTTGTGTTCAGCTGTCATGGCTTCAGATTCGTTCTAAAACATTGCGGTTCTAGCATCCAGAGTCTTTATTCTCAAATCTATTGTTGGGTCCATGAACACATCTCATCATTTGAGTAATGTTATGAAGAGAAAAGAAAAATTGTTTCTTAATGATTGTCAGTTTGTTTACCCATGTCAATCATGGGGAGGAAGCACCAACTTGGAGGTGAACATGTGATATTTGCATATAGAGAGTACCAAAAATCACTACCAAGTTTATTAATCATTGCAACACTAAGATATCTTAAGGCTCTATGGATCATTTTTTGGTTGTTTAACTACAAATTCCACGTGGTATTTGGGGGAGTTTCAAACAACATCAGTCTAAATGTGAAGAATATTCAGAAATATTATGTGAAATATTGTCAGTCCCACAAAACATTGTTATGGGTCTGAATAATGTTATGTGTGGCAAATTCTCAAGCATAGTATTTATTAAAAGCCTTATCAAGGAGCACTCTACAGTACTTGAGAATTAAAGGGGACAACCAAAATACTTCAACCCTTAAACGTCGGAGCGGCCCTCTCACGGCCTCGTTGACCCTAAACTATTTGACCATAAGATAGCGTCAAAACATGTCGGAATTGCAAAAAAAATTCCCCAAAATGTGTATCTCAAAATTCCATATCTAAATATATATGCCGATCGCACTAAAAGAATTACATGGAGGTCTGAAATGGGGTAAACATAGGCTGATGGGAGAGGCCCTCACCCCCCCCCCCCCTTGACCTTTAAGGGTTAACCACCTCAACACTTAGGAGCCTGAGAAAAGGAAGATGTGCACACATACAAGAAAATAAAGAAGGTAACAGGTATCGCTTTAACGCAATGTGAAATATGACTCATTTGCCAAAACATGACCGTGGGTTTAGTCAAAAACAAAACAAACAAACAAAAACACATATATAGGCTCAATTCCCGTGGTAATAGGAAGAGCATTGGTTAAGGAAAACATAAGGCATGAGTTAATTAAGAATGAGGTTGGAGTCAATGTTTTCTTAGGGTTTGTGGGTGGTTTGGCATCTTTGGGGAGTGTAGAGGTTATGTATGTTATGTGCAAGGTGTCAGATCAATGTTATGAGAGGATTTGAGGCCCAACCCACACGGGAGGAAACTTGCATGAACAACACTGAGTTGGATGAATAGCATTGGTTCAAATGAGCAAGTGGTTGGTTCTCCTTAAACCGGGGTACTTCCTCTGCCTCTCGTGTGGGTTGGGCCTGAGTATGAATGGTAGTGTCATCATGTAAGTGATTGTGTCTGCATGACATGGATCCATGGGTTATTTGGGGGTTTTCCTCCATCGCTTCTTTTAAATCTTTTTGGCATGGCAGAGGGCCCGGCTCAAATGCTAATTAATAAAGTTTTGACAAGGGACACAATGTATTATATCAGCTTGAACCCGTGTACATGAGTTAACATCCTTAGTCGCTCCACCCCGCTAAGCCCGTGCAACTATATGCCCTCATGGCCATATGTACATGCCCATGCGTACCCATCATATGGATGTTTATAAGCTCATGCTCATAAGCCCTCCCATGACCCACCATCATGCCCCCCCTGGCCTCTGTCTTTTGAGATTTTTCAGTTGGACAATGAAAACTTGCAAGGAGCAGTGGAGAACGACGGACCAAGTCACGAAGGCAACTACACTAAATATTTTGTTTAGTGTCACATGGTATTTGATGTCATTGTGGTAACTTTTCTAATGACAATGTTTATGAATAAGTTTACGAATATTGCCATCCCAACTTACATTTAGTTCATCCATATGCCGATTATTCAAACAAAGTTTGGTATATTATGTATCTTATCATTTATTTGATGAGGTATTGTCATGTATGATTGAAATTTGGATGAAAAATCACTGAGTAAGTGACAATAATTGCAACATTGTAAATCTATAATGCCCAAAAAAAGTTACAAGGAACGACAAATAACGTTAGGTTTACAAATAGTGTCGGCAACACTACACGGGTGGTTTACAATTAGTATTGAGCAAGACGAATAGAATTGGTCACACTAAATACAATATTTAGTGCACCACCACCACGTCTTCCATTGTATACAGACGATCTATTGATTTATATAACACATTAAGTTACTAATTCATATGATACGGTAACACACATGATACACATGAAAACACAACTTAAGGTAGATGGGTCTTAAGTGGCCCGTTTTCTATATAAGACCCCTATACCAGATTGGTATATGATTTGGTGAGGATCAAAGAGAAACATCATGAAGACACATGTTTAAAAGAGATTGAATTTAGTTTTCAAATAGAAATAACTACTCTACACTCAATGGTGAACACAAGTGGGAGGACCTATGTATCCAATTAAGAAACCAACAAACATGCACTTCCAATAACCATAACTAAAGCACGGGAAGTCTGATTTTCAATCTGTTTTTTGCATATGTTTCATCGTAGATTTGCTATTGCAACACGAATCTTGTTGTGTGAATCTATGGTATCCTAGCCTATGACCGAGAGCTACACATTGGTGAATTTTCACAATGACCTCTTCTATGGTAATGAACGATTTAAAAAATTTCATGCAAGGTAAAATGAAATATTTGTCCATTTCAAAAATTTGGAAATTTTTAAAATTAATTTTGAATTAAATATGATTTTTTAAAGATGTTCCCTAGGGTATCTTATGATAGACCTAACGAAGTTTGACGTCAATGCTAATACAACTTATGAGCATTCTATAATTATCCACAAGCAAGTAAGAGGTTGTAAGAAATCCAACATATAAGAACCGTAGACTGACTTTGACCTTACTATGTCAAGAGACATCCTAAACGAACAACTAATCTCATCCAACACGTTGTGGCAAGGTCTCATGGGCCTTGAACCGAGACCTATGGGCCTCCTCCTCCTTCTTCCTCCTTCCCCCTCTCTCTCTCCTCCCCTCTCTCTCTCTCCCTCCACGTCATTAAATGCATTAATGTGAGGTTAGTTGAGCTAGGGAGATCTCATCCACCTAGGGAACATTATTTCTAATTTGTTCCCTAGAGCTCGGTTTAAGGTCACATATCGGTAATAGGCTAGGATACCATAATCGGTACAAATTGGCGAGCATGAAAAAACGAACCAAATAACACCCACATACATTATTTGCAGACGGGGATGAAGAGGTACAAGTGCAGACAATATTTATGGTGACTTAAGCCCTACGCAAAGTTATTGTTGTCGTTATGGTACTTTACCACTTGAGCAAAGACAATTTTGTCCTGCTGCTGCTACCCACGTGTGTGAAGTTGCTATTCAAATTGATATTGAGTAAGGGCCACTTCACACACGAGACTGAGAGCCCATGACCATTGCACTTCAAGCACTCTCATTGGTGGAAAAGGCGGAGCCGGTCCAAGTTCGCTTCACACTACGCTTGAGGGACCAACAGAGCATGTGAATGCAAGATGGATGTAAAGGCCACATGGGTTCCGACATGGCGTCGAATGGATCATGTTTCATGGTCACTTGGACTGTTTTCAAAAACCACCTCTTGGAGGTAGGCTTAACACCGAACAAGGAGACCATGGCACTCCGAACGCTCACAACTGTTGGTTTATTCTATTTTATCATGTGTGAGGACCCGCATGAATAAAAATCATTGAAGTAGCATTTGGTTGAGGGCCCGGTCACATATGACTTCACACTACACTTGAGGGTCCGTGACCACATTACATGAGTTTGGAGGTATCTTGGGATGGCGTTTGGACACTTTCTTTTGGGCTCTCACAATTTCACGGCCACGGCTCTTGGCTCGCGTGTGAAGTGGCCCTAAGTACCTAAGCTCCCATGACGTTATGTTGCAGGCAACTACACTAAATATGATATTTAGTGTCATATGGTATTTAATGTCACTATGGTAATGTTTTGGATGACACTTCTTATGAATAAGTGAACAAATATTGTCATGGGCGATGGATGAGTTCATCCATTCGCCAAAACCCTACCTTCTCTTGTCAGCAACTTGTGATGAAATATTGTCATGGATGATTGAAATTTGGATGAAAAATCACTTGGTAAGTGACAGTAATTGCAACACTGTAACTCTATAATTTCCCAAAATTAATTACAAGGAATGACAAATAACGTTGGGTTAACATTTAGTGTTGGTGACAGTATACTGCGGTTTACAATTAGTATTGAGCGAGACAATTGGAATTGGTGACACTAATTATCATGTTTAGTGTAGCTCTTGGAGTGCTTTCAAGTGCAAATTGGACAACTTGAAAGGAGATTGATTCAAGGGTAAAACAGCAACGATCATCAACACAATATACATATTTTGCTTTTGAACCAGGCCCTTGTTTTCAAACATTGAAAGATGTCACACGGTAATTTTTTGAATTCATATCAGTTATAATTCAAAATTTAAATCATTTGTGTTTTTGTTGATGTCCTTTGCTTGATGCTCACTGATGTCATTATTGTCATGATTTCCAAACCTAGTGATTCCACGTCATAATGTTTGTGCATATTAGGATGTCTTCTGTGCATTTCAATTTTTCAAAAACCCGGTGTTGCTTTGACCTGGATATTCATGACACTGGTATACTCTTTAACCTAACAAAAACTGATACTCAACTAATGAATGGGGCAATCCCCTGGAGAGGTGGTAGGGAGAAAGACTCATTGTCAATGCAAGTGTTTATTGAATCGTTAACTGAGACCGGAGTAGTGGTCTTAGATGCATATGCATCCACATGTGATGCATTTTTTCATTCACAATGTTATCCCTTTAATGTGGTTATTTTTTCAACTAACATGGGTCTAATGTTCATGTTGTTTGAACTTTCTAGGTGTCGTCACTTCATAGCATATGATGGAGATTCTGCCATTTATGACGCCATTCTCGTTCCACTTTGTGACGCCCCTTCTCTTCCCCTTCAATTTGCAAGTGGGGCCCATTCACACTCCCTTGCTGATGGTGAAGCATTGGTTTGGAACGTGGCTAAGCGCTCTCCCATTAGTAAGTAAGTTTGTCGAGTGTTGTAAGAATTCATGTAAGTGTTGTAAGTGTTGTCATTCAATAATTATTGCGTGCACAACACGGTTTCATTTACTGAGGCACCTAACGGCTTGGTTTTTGTTTTGCAGAATGTTGATGTCCATCAAGTCTCCTCCTAGGTTGCATGTGATTCCTGGATATGCAGAGAGTGCAGCCAAGGTCATGGCTATGACATCTACACCTAAAGCTCGACAGAAATAAGCATGTCTCTCTAGCCATCCATTTGTGAATGACGTTGCAAGAGTGTAATGATGTTCATAGAGTTGGTGAGGTGTGTGTGAAAATGGAAGACGATATGGATTATCAAGGTGCTTCAATGCAAGACTCTACATAGATTGTGTTCATTACAGTTGTTGTTTTAATTTTTGTGTGATGTTTTGGTCTTAGAGTTCCCAATAATTACGATTGGTGGATGTAAATTTATATGTTGGTTTACATCATTTGTCTCGATCTTTGCATCCAATCACACTTTATCCCATAATCCAATGTTTTTTCTTGTTTAATTAGTATTAATTATTGACCACTATATATGAGTTGGGATTACTAATTTTTCTTTGTGCCTGCAACAACTCTCCCAATTCCATGGGTTTAGGATACTATAAGTGCCCCTATTTCATGTTTTTTTCCCGATCACTACTCACCACTCACATGATAGCATTCCTTGCAATGAATGAGATTACCTAGATGTCACAAAACCCAAGCTTCTCTACATTGATATTTGCAATTAGGTTACCTTCGCAAATTGGTTGCCTCTTTACAAATGAAAACTACTTAGGTCAACACCAATTTACAAAACGGAGGCTATGCATTTACGTAGCGATCATAGCAAAATAACAATCACTCGTTCTATTAATGTGGAAGTATATATTTAGAATAGTGTGGAATGTCGATAAGTTAGTGTGGGACAACCTAACTACACATCTCAATGTACATCGCAAATTACCCATGCAAATTACCTTGAGTCAAAATCAGAGTATAAGTCCTTACAACTTTGTTTATTCATCCATATCTCACCCTCCACGGAAAAACTAAAATGGTTAAAAATAGAAGCTGGGTTGACTTTGCTAAAAATCGAGTTTTATTGTGTGCTACATTCTTGACACCCTTTTGGACGCGTGACTATGTTTAGCTAGTTTACTATTTCCTTTACTAGAAATCGAGTTTTATTGTTTTACTGCATTCTTGACGCCGTTTTGGACGCATGGCTATTTTTAACCAGTATAGTTTTTCCGTGGAGGGTGAGATATAGCAACCACGTTAGAAATATAATTATTTTAATTTTGATATTGTGATAATTATATATTCGGAATCATGTGGAATGTCAGTAAATTAACATGGGGCAACCCAAGGGCATGCTTACGTTGTAGGCATTAAACCATAGCTTTTAAATAACCATGGTACCCTTATTTTGGATGAGAGCATAGAGAAGTCCATAGATAATAGCCCAAAGTCTTTTGGAGGTCACAATCCCTTACTGTAAATACAAAATGGGATCACAAAAAAAATCTCATAATATTTAATTATGTATGATAATGCATCATGAATAGCATGTTCCTAGCTTTGTCTATGTTAATTTAGCAAGTTTTGAGCAATTGATCTCTATTTATAGGGTATGAATTAGATAAATCAACATTTTAACTACATTGTAAAAATCATTGCACATCAAAAAATTACTACACATAAAGCAACCTTTTACAGTAGCTCAAGCGATCACATTCCCATTAAACATGAATAGTTATAGAACATGTATTTGTAATAAGTTGGCATGGGTTGTCCCCCGGGACCCACTGCACATTCCACCCGGCGTACCTTCAAGAGCCGTTCCAAAACAACCCCCTACAATCCCAGCCATCATCGTGTATACTTGCCACGTGGGATTCCACGTGGATTTTTCATCTGCTGAAAATGCTATGGGTTGAAGTCCAAAACTACCCTCATGTAAACCTAAAATGGGGGGGCATGCCAACTCTCAACCAATGAAAATTCAAAGATTCTCAAGGGCCATAGCCTTATGGCTTTCGTGTAAACGTTCCTTAATTGCAGATAAGTTAAACTCAAGTATCGGTGTAGTTAGATGCGGACTCCCCAAAGTCCCACCCACCTATTATATTCTTTAGCTCATCGGATCCTCTTGGGTGTCATTGTACATAATAAACTAGTGGGTGGCCTCAATTGGGTAGCCCATTGTTCATGGGAGTTGGTGCAATAATGTATCCTTATTTATCGCGAAGAAGTTCCGATCCATGTATGCATGATTGTGTGGGAATGACTAGTGTTGGTTGTCCTTCACGCCGCCGGTTGGAGTCCAAGTGTTCAACTCTTAAAGGTATGTGGGCCTCATGTGGTCACTTTTCTCAATTGGATACCTATATTTGAGTTGCACATGGGGCTGCGGCGAAACAACCTATACACTGGTTCCTTGGAGGCAAGGGTTTAGGCATCCGACAAGGAACGAGTGTATGGGTTGGTTCGCCCAAATCTGCACATGGCAAGGTTTGTGGTTAAGAACAGACATTGGCAAGCCACGTGCTCCGATGAGATTCAACTATGTGCTCAAAATGTGGACACCATTATGGGCTCAATAGTTGGGGAAATGATAAAAGGGTCTATATAATAGTTTTAAAGAGAACTAAGAATATCCCCTAAATACGGAAGCCCGAATGTTCATGAAATCGCATAAAATATACCATCCCACTTCAACAACTTGATGAAGAATTATTCTTATTTCTAATGTTGGATACGACCGTACGGATGACATGTTTGTAAAGATAGGATTGTTCACACAAAATTTCAACTGTTCACACGTTCCAATTCAAAAGATTATGGCATAAATGAGTACAGACAACACTACAGTTGTTCGAACAAAGAAAAACAAATCCTTCTCGACCTTTAAGGGTTATTCTTCGATAACTTTCGCACCTCGCACCCGGCTATGAAAACTTCAAAATGAGAATCTTCGTCATTCACAAGTCGTTGACCGAAGGAGACCACTCCCCGAGCCGGTGTAGCAACCCACATTGTTTTGTGGAGTTGGAAAGTGTCCAAAATCGGGCCACATACGTTAAGTGTTTTTTCGCTCACCCCGCCTCGGGCTTTGGACATTCTCATCGTCCTCGTGCCCATACACGCAACTTGGAGAGCGGATAGCACAAGTTGGCCACCTTGGACTTCACAACGACTTTGTATTGAATGGAGAAAAAAACAACAACTTCTTCTATTGTACATAGTGGGCACTAGAGTTTGGAAACACGGATGGTCGTGCAATAAACTCCACTTATTCTATACATCTAGTGTTCCGCCACCCACGTGGTCGGATGTTGCGGACTTAAGTTGGGTTCTCTCTTTCTCTTGTCACTTTGTGGCAACGGATTATGGTCCATTCCTTTCATTGAGAAAGGATACGGACTTTTAAATATTCGAATGTGGAAACCTCTTTTGGCATGAGATATTCGTGAAACTCCCGGAGTAGAAAGACTTGCAATCGAAAGATGGTACCTATTTTTATAAAGCAAGAAGCTCGGATTATTTGTTCACGAAGAAAAAGTGTGTTTGAAAGTGACGAAGAGAACAAACAAACCCCAACACAAGTCACTTTATTTTTCTAGAGCGAGCATGTACATAGCATGATCCGTGAGCAAGGTCTTGGAGTTCCCAATGGGTGGTTTTCAAGTGCCAAGAAAGCACCTTAGCCTTCACGTGCTATTGCCGAGGTCAATCGGTGTGTGAGCTAGCCAAGGTTAATCATGTGCATGTGGCAAATTAAGAGCATATCATGTGGCAAATTATGACCATATCATGTGCCAAATTATTATCGTATTCATGTGCCAAATTATGATCGTATTCATGTGCCAAATTTTGATTGTATTCATGTGGAAAATTGTGATCATATTCATGTGCCAAAGGTGCAAGGTTTTGAAACAAGTCCCCCTTTCGTGAATGAATCTTGACAAGTTTCAACCAATGAAAAGTGGTGTTTGAAAGTTTGTGAGTTGCAAACAATGGATGTTTTTGGGTGGGGCGGGGCTATTTATTGCTCAAAATGCTATACATATTGGTGGGGAAGGAATACTCAACTATATGCCCCCCCACCTTTTTTTAAACGAACACTATCGTTGAAATCTTCCCAACTTTGGAAAGGCATTGCTCTCTTTCGGATGATAGTACCTAAAATGGATGAACAAACGTGCTTCATCCATATGTTTCCATCCTTTATCCACTATTATGGATGTAAATAGTTGCACTGAATATGATATTTACTATCACCAATTTTGATTGTAAACTACATTGTCACTACAAGAAGTGGAGTTAGATGGTTGATTCTTAATTCTTCATATTGTACTGGAAACATGTGCCATATAATTCATGCACAAGTTTAATATGAGTTTTGTCTTTCATTTCTATATTCTTAGATTGACGTATTGGATTTGAACCAACCCTTCAGCTGAAGGGCTGAAATTTGAGAGCCCTTCAAAATGAAACTCATATGAGGGCTTCAATCTTGAACACTGCCTTGAACCATTCCATGTGGAAAAGGAGTGCCCAAGCGCACGGAGTGATGGGTTTAGGTGCCATTAGTGGCGCCACCTCATACTGGCCTCCACTACCTCCATGTAGGGTAGGTAACAAACTCCATTCTATCTTGGGTCGGTTCAAGGTGGGTTTAGGGGTGGCTTAACAATGCCTATTGTAGCCATTTTGTTCACGGGGGGGGGGATGGTTCTAGCCATTTTATTCACAAAGCCAAGGAGGTAGGCCCACAAACCACAAAGGGGGTCAGTTATAGACACAAAGTGGGTCGGTACCCAAGATGCAAGGTGACGGTTTCGTAACCAAACCAAATGGGATCATGGAGGTGGCCGTGTGGATTTGCGCACTCTTACTAGTTGGGCTTTGATATAGCTTGGGTCTAGAACCCAACTATATTGTGTCGGTTCTAGGCAATGAAGGCAGGGTCCTTGTCACATGCAAGGTCGTGATTCACGGTACCTAGGGATCAATTTAAGGGCCACTTCACACACAAGACTGAAGGCCCATGACCATTGCAATCTAAGAGTTCTCATTGGTCGAAAGGGCAGAGACCGTCCAAGCTCAATTCACACACAAAGGTGAAGGCCTAAAGGCCCAAAGAAGACTTCATGGATGAAAAGTCTACATTGAGTTCTATATGGCGGACTATGGATAAGGCTTCATGGTCTCCTAGAATTTTTGTTAGGCCCACCTCCAAGAGGTGGGCATGACGCAAATTCCGGGAGACCATGAATTTTTTTTAATAATTTTTCTAGTAAGACATATTGCAGGGCAGATTCCAGAACAAAATCCGAGACATACAAACACCACCAAGTAATTCTCTCAAATTGATAGAGTTTGAGACATATTATATTAAACCAAATCCTCCCCTCTTTTCCGCCAACGAAATATGCAATGGTCCCGCAACATGGTCCATTCTCACTTCACACTATGCTTGAGGGCCCGTAACTACATAAAATGGCTTTCCCAACACCCATGGTACAACCATTGGATGAGAGTCAAGGGTCCTCACCATTACAAGGTCACGGCTCTTGGCTCATGTGTGAAGTGGCCCTAAGGAAGCTACAATAGTGGTTTTGACTTCGAATATTCATCAAATATTCAACCAAGGCTAAAAGTATTCTTTACCATTTATACCTATACATAGCCCAAAAGCTAATACGAATATATATGTTTTAATATCAACCAAATAGACACATGTATGTGCAATAGCTTAAATTGTTGGTTTAAGCACCTCTTCCTTATATCATGCAGAATGCAACATGGTTCACGGGTCCTACACATGCCAGGTCAATGACAGGGTTCCAACCTATAGTCAGCAATAATATTCTGCCAAGTTAGAGTGACTTTCACTCCACATGTTGTTTCGGCCAAAATTTCAAGGTGCCTTGGACTTTTGAAGTCGAATCTACGATTTGAAGCCCAACAAATAATATCTTTGAAATTTGTATATTTACGGCCACTTCACACACAAGGCTGAAGGCCCCTGACCATGGCAATGTAAGAGCTCTCATTGGTTGAAAAGGCGGAGACCGTCTAAAGTTCACTTCACACTAGAAGGTGAAGGCCTAAAGGCCCAAAGAAAAGTTTGTGGATGAAAAGTCTACATGGAGTCCTACATGGCAAGTTGTGGATAAGGGTGCATGGTCTACTAGAATTTGCGTCGGGCCCACCTCCAAGAGGTGGGCTTGACGAAAATTCTAGTAGACCATGATTTTTTTAATATTTTTTCCAGCATGACAAATTTCAGGGCAAATTACAGGACATACAAACACCACCAAGTAATTCTCTTAAATTGATAAAGTTTGAGACATATTATATTAAACCAAACCCTCCCCTCTTTTTCCGCCAACAAAATATGCAATGGTCCCACAACATGGTCCATTCTCACTTCACACTATGCTTGAGGGCCCGTGACTACATAAAATGGCTTTCCCAACACCCATGGTACGACCTTTGGATGAGAGTCAAGGGTCCTCACCATTACAAGGTGACGGCTCTTGGCTCATATGTGAAGTGGCCCTTAGCTATGTGAGGCTTGTGTGGTCGCTCTTCTTAATATGACACCTATATTTGGAAAGTATTCGGGAAAGGTTTGTGCTTAAAAAGTCATGTGTAAGTTATACATTGAGATAGTTGGACTATGTGCTCAAAGTATGTTAGAGTTATTGTGATCGAACTCCTGGTGATTTTGAGAGCTAATCCATGAAGTCATTCAAGTTTTCTCAACGCTTACATTAACATGCTCAAAGAAGTCGGGCTGTTAAAATTTGGCTTTCTAGTTTGTCATACTAGAATGGGTGGGTCAAGTTAGCCTTGCATAGGTTGATTCGGGATGTAGGGCAACGGGTCTCATGGGCAATCCATGTGTTTAGATCCTCTCTTAAGAAAATCTCAAAATATGGGATGGGCAAGAGGAGGTCTAAGGAGTTGCACCCAACTTTCAAAATCAAGTGAGCTCTGACACATAACAAGCTAACAAGCTTTTATTTTAGAGAGTTCTTTCAAAGAGAGACCAAACTCTAGAGTAAATGCTCCCTCTTTGAGCTACTTTGTGCATAACTCTAATTGGGATAGCATGTGTGATCATTTAAAAAGAGATATAATCTTCACTTTGACCTCTTGTAACTTAAAATGACAGTTATTAGTATTAGTATTAGTATTATTTTAGAGTCAAATGATGATTTGTCATCGATAGGTATGTAAGAAAACACTGACAAAACACCCCAATGACCTCATGTTGGGCTTGAGAGATGGGCAAGAAGAAGGAGCCCAAACAAAATCACGGGTCGTAGAGATTCACAAGACCTTGATGGATTGCCCACAAAGAGTCATCGTGAACCAAAGGCACTTGCCTTGATGGCAATAAACCACCAACTCTACCACAACACGGTGGCAAGGGACAAAAGTGCGTAACCGGAATGCCTAACCAACTACATCCATATATGCAATTAGGTCACCTACACTAATTTATCAGAATTTCACACTATTTTGAATATTTACTACCACAATGACAAAATACTTCTATTTTTTGAATCGAGGTTGCTACATAGAGGAATGAACAACGTTTAAAAAATGAAAAAAAAGTTGTGATTTGGTTTTGACCCCGAGGTGATTTGCATGGATAGAGAGGCAACCTCTTCGTGAAGGCAACGTAATTGCACACTTACAAAGTTCTTTCCACTTCTCAGTCCGCAAGTCTTTGGATATACACCCTAAACCCCGTAATATCAACCTCCATAATGTCACTCACTTTCTAATATCCCGAAACCCTAGGGAACGGACGATCGTAGTTCAAATCTCACTCCTTATTGTCACCTTTCTCTCCCTTATATCACGAATTTTGTCATTATTGCAAACCACCAAAGAAGTCAACCCACACCCTCGGATTGCGCCACGTGTCAATATGTGGAGTGTCACCTTCTTGTTCTTCTTCTTTCTTCTTATGCCACTTGTTGAATGTTGGTGCATGCATCCGCCACATCACCCGAGAAGGTGAAGCGGAGTGGACCCCACCACACCATTTAATATGTTGCACTTTGTGTTATTCCATAGTGTCACATGCTACACTAATTCACTAGTATCATGCATCCATGTTAACACTACAGAACTCCGTAATATCACATGCACTTTGGTTGCCACAGGTGTGATACTACGGAGTTTAGAGTGTACCATTTGGTCTTACCATAGAAGTTGCAAGCGTTGACAAGTTTTTGATGGACAATCTTTATGACTTTTTTCTAAAAAGTTAAAAAGAATCGGAGCCCTTTAAGTTGGGTTGGGGCGAACCAACCCATATATCCGTACCTTACCGGGGAGGGCGAACGGCTGGGGATTCGTGGCACTCACTTAAAATCAACCATCCTACATATTGTGGATGAAGTGGCTTCAATACAAAAAAGACCCCCTATGAGGTTGAGGGCCGATTCATTCGAATGTGACATCACTAGACATCCGGTAAGGTACCAATGTATGGGTCGGTTCGCCCTAGCCTTTAAGTTGGATCCCGGAGAAAGGGAACCTCAAGAGCTGTGAATTGCAATTACTAAGTTAACCCTTAAAAGAGGTTGCAGGCCAAAATGGCCTACGGTTTCTACTATTGGGCTGCGTGTGTGCATTATTCGCCGTATTAAAGTAAGCTCCGAACTGGAGATGCCTCGGCACTGCCTAGAGCCAGGCAACCTGATTTGCCAAAGAATTTTCGGAGCTTGGTGGCGATGTCAGCGTCGACGTAAGTGACCACGTATGAGTATTTCTACGCTGCGCGGGAGAATACATACACCGGTTGAGCTCTGCGGCTACGGACAGCGCGAGGTGCACCGTATTTTCTGGTGGCCGTTGATGACCGGGAGGGCCGGTAGTGTCGTTGGTGGTACACGCTCGTGTGGACAAGGGGAGCGCGAGGGCATTCCCCCGCTTTTGCTTCGCGCTCCACCTTCTCCACTCTGTGCCTAGGGTTCTTGTAGATCCCTGGTCTTTTGTTGAGTGCCTCAAGGACGTCGTGGCTCCGGCGATTTTGATGTTTGGAGGCTGCGAATTCGACTGTGACCACCACGTCTGTGGTACCGGGTTGTGGGACAGGGGGGAAATGGTGTCCAATCGCATTCGGAAGAAGACGGGATCGTTGCGTCGCATTGTCCGATCCCCATTTTTAAACTCTGGATGTGATCCGTTTGTGCGTCTCCAATCTCGTTTCAGTGCGTGGGAGGGGTTTACATGGAGAGTTGCCGCACCTCAGCGAGCGCAGAGCGCGTTTCTTTGGAGTGTGAGTTGCATCTGTGGTTTGAAGGGCAGGGTGTCTCGAAGGAAGGCGCTACACGGGCGGTGCAGCTCCTGGATGCGAGCAGGCTCCTCGCGCAACCACGCCCGAGCCGGTGGAATCGGAGGGGTGAGCCCTTCAAATCCGGCGCCTCGACGATGTGATACCAGGGGTATCAACCGTGAGCATCGGAGGCGGGTGGGCAAAATTTCTGCAGGACCAGAACCTTGGGGAGGGCGCGTTTTTGACATTCGAAGTCGTCGATGAACGGCGACTTGTAGTGGCCCTCCACAATCGCAGCACCCCAGACGACTTACAGGAGCCACAGCAGCTCCACGGCGACAGCGACGAAATGCTTGATCTCCTTGAACGCCAGCCTCCAGAGGCAGGCGACAGTCAGCTCACACGATCGCCACTGCTCTCCGAAGCCCATGGCGTGGAACGCGCCCAATTTTGCAAAAAACTGTGGAAAACGCACACCTTGAAGTACGACTCCAGCAGGCTTGTAAGTGCGACCCTCCATTCACGGCATTGTGGTCATTTGTAAGCTCGTTCGCTCACACTGCACTCTCCTCGCTCAGGGGAGGATTAAGTCATTCAGGGTTTTAGAGAAATGAGCCGTGACGACCCCTTTTAGACCTCCGTTTAGGTTTGATGCTGAGAGTTCAGTGCCGCTGTTAGGATGAGATACTATGAATCGATCATCGGCACCTGCCACAATCTTCCGTTTGGGACATTGATTCTGCAGCTACGCTGATTTGCTTCTGGTTTTCGCTATGTGGGGAGTGTTGCGTCGGTGGTGCATCGCATATCAGTTCATCCCGAGTTACATGCTTGTGCTTGTGATGCTCACTACAGTAGTATTCATTGACATGCGGATGTATGTGCAATCAGCTTGTAGAAGTGGAACCACAACATCCAGAACCTAACTGTGGAATTCAAGCTGTTTTTGGTGCGAGATTTTGAATATGGTTCCCCAGAGAGTAACAGGACTTGCAGCAATGGCCAGCATCCCTTGATGTTCTGCCGCAATTGCTGATGTATCCACTCATGGGAGCTGCCACGAGCCATCATGAATAGAGTAGATATATTTATCTCCTTTTATGTATGCGTAGAAGATTTTGGGGTTAACATATTTGTCTGTCCACTATTGCACTATTGTGGAAGTGAGGGACCACATCCTGCCCAATTGTATCCTATACTATAATCCCAAGGCCCTAAGGGTTTTGGGCTCCACATGTAGTCAGGAGAGTATGATAATGTGCAATTAGCCACAACCTCTCTTCTCCTACAATTGATGATGTTTCCAGTTTGTGGGCTGCCATGATCCTCTAATACCAATGACTATGAAGTCAATTTCCGTGTTGCAGATGTGATGGTAATCCCACCCCAATTCCGCTTCCTAATCCCTTCCTAATCCCCACCTAATCCCTACCTAATCCCATAGGTGAGTCTGCATAGGGTTATACGGAGGTTGTCTGACATTTTTGGGCAGTGCGGACTTGTCTGCAAAAGTGTTTGTCGCCACTTAGACCTAGCATATATGGTGTCTGATTGTTCAACATTTTTTGTGGAGGTTGCATCATTGGTGGTGCAATTATCCACCATTTTGTTCTCCCATTTATGCACGTCTGGCGTGTTGGGGTGGGATATATCATCGAGTCGGCCATTGAGTTGTTTGCTGCTGGGCGAGGGTGTTTGGGTGTGTGCAGGATGTCCCGACGGCATATTGGCGCGCTCACGGACTGGAGGGGTTCGACGGCGTCTGGTACACCCTACACGGTCCGTTGGTGCCATGGGCTGTGAAGACATCCACACATACGTGCGGCAAGCAGACCATCTGCTCTTTCACAAAGGGTTGGGCAGGCTTCTGTTCCAGCAACAAACTGCAGCTCGGCAACACGGTGTGTTTCACGAAGATTGGTCCCGTCGAATTCCTGGTGAGGAAGGTGTGAACGGGCGATGATGTTGGGTGGAGAACGGGAAAGGCTCAGTGGACAAGCAACGCGGCGCTGCGGGGTGTACAACTGGCACCCACATTGAAGACGTGCACGTGTAAATAGAACTAGACTGTTGCTGCGATATATAGTTCCAGCAAACATCTTTGTGATGTGTTTTGTACATAGGACGCAGGGGGGAGGGTTTTGTTTAGGGATATCGCCGGGATACCACGGCGATCCGAAACCGGAAGCACATGGTGGGTTGGCTGTCCGTGGGCGGTGATGCCACGAACATTTGGACATTTGAACATTTGGACATCCATGTAACCTCCTTGGCCTTGTCTATATGAACAATATGTTCAAGCACACCTAAAATGTAATGTTATATCCACCTGAGTGCATTGTTATACTACAGTCATCTGGCAGCGACACACACCCGACGCAGTCCAGGGTCCTGGAAATCGGTTGGGATGCCCCTGTCGTGGGACAGGGGCGTACCTTAGGGGGGGTTCAGAAGCCGCTATTCATTCGTCCATGTGGCACACTCCCGTTGCCCACAGGGTCCCCTCACACAACGGTTACCGTAGGGAACAGGCCGCTCCGGTTACCAAACCCACCGGAGGACCCCCTGTCTGGCGTCACATTGTCCTACCAGTACTCGCCCACGTACTAAACACAACGTACCTTCAAGCCCCAACCCACCCCGTATATGCCAACTACATATACGTATTCAGTTTCCACAACAACCCGGACCCACTCGCACTCAGAAATGTGCCAATAAAACTCTGTGAAGTTTTTACAAGAAATAACACCACAGCTATCATCCACACTTCCACACCCATGTCCACAAAAAAGTTGCACAGTAGTCGCGCTAAAGTAGGGTTAAATATCAGCCACCAAAGGCACCTCTACACCAAAATACTGAGGTTCTACGCGCACCACCCATCCCGTGCAACCTCCTTTAAGGGTTAATGGGATGAGAGTCGAGACCATTCCTGACCCGATCCAATGGTCAAGATTAAGTTATCTGCCCACGAGAAGACCATGTGCCTTAACTATTCCTTTGGGATGTTGACTTCACAAAAGTGCAAACTCAATTCCAAGAAGGTTCCAAGCTAGTTCATGAACCTTCCAACCAATGTTACTAGAGCATTCTACCAATGTCACGAACTTTCTAAATGAGTTCATGAATCTTCTAAATCGACTTGACATGTGGCACGTCTCAATTTCACAATAATGGACCTTTACCTCTAGCAACTTCATGAATTTCCCAAACCAATGTTATGAAATACAACAAGCTTTGGAAGATGATGGACACATCTAACTCCATTTGCCATCATATACTCCATTTCTCAATGTTGCAAAATGGGTATTTGGACACATCAAAAGCTATGTCTTACATAATGATCTCCACAATCATTGAACACTATTAGGTCACATCAATGATGATGTATAAGCAAACATTGCACACATGATCCAAAGTTGGATACAGTAAGAGAGGTGAATTGAAATTTTGGTAGAGCTAAGGTCAAGGCATCCATAGTTGACCGGGTCCATTTACGTATTAGATGCCTATCAAGGAAAAGTGCATATCGGGATTTGGAATGTAGCACATTAGCCTTATTCTTTATGCAAATGATTGGTTAATTTTTCCCATACAGATTTAACCTCTACCCAACAGTCATAGGCTTTGCCCCCCCCCCCCCGGGTTTTGTGCAGGGCAAGCAACACATGCAATGGCCTCACAAAGCGTGTGTGACGTCACCCCATTCTTAACATTGTGAACAAGAAGAGTGGGTGACGTCACAATGTCCAAGGATGTGGGCAGGGGAGGGGGAAAAAATCTGATGAATTGATTTGGCATGTGATTTTGTATATTCTCATCAAAATCCAATTCAATAGAATTTGGAAGCCTGATATTTATGACAAAATATACTTGTCACAAAGGGCTTCATGCTCAGGGCTGCTTTACACATGGACCAAGAGCCATGACCATGTAAATCTATGGGCCATTGGAAATAATCCAAAGGCCGTACTGTGAGAAATAGAAATTTGGTTTTGCAATTGATGGGCCCTCATGCTTAGTGTAAAGTGAAAGTGGACCATGTTGAGGAATCTCAACATATTTTTAAGATTCTTAAATAATAATTAACATAACATATGTAGGAGTCCATATAAATTTCATTGATTGTCGTTGCCTCTAGTTTAGCGTTAGATCCACCTCTTTTTGATGATGCCTAATGTAGTATATGGTAGGTCATGAAACATTATCTACTTGCTCATGTGTAGGATGTCATATAGATTTTTCATCCATTCAAATTTCTTTGGTCTTCGGGCCCTTGAGCTCTAGTGTGAATCAACCCTTGGTTCTCACTTAACCAAGTGCAAGGTCTTGCCATCCGAGATGCATATTAAGGGCCTCAAGATGTCATATGGAGGTGTGGGAAGTTTTTTTTGTTTTTCCTACTTGTTGAGCATCTTACATGTCTTTATGCCATGTAGAAATGTTGTGACTGTGCTCACTGACATAACCCTTTATTGCCCTCTGGTCCATAATGATGAACTTGGAACTTTCATACCACCTTTGATGCCAAAGGCAATTCAGACCACCTTCACCAACATAATTTATCTTATGATCAACCATTTGTATGTGGAACCAACTTCATTCTTAAGATTTAGGAAGAAAATTTCCTTCAATTTTAACAAACTTTAAGAAGATCCAATTGTCGCTAAGTTTCAGTTCTCGAGTCGGAACAACTAGTGGAAATCTTGTTTTTTCTAAATTGAAAAATTCAATGGGATGGATGAGGACCCTCAATAATAATATAAATACTCACAGATGTATTAGAACCTTTTTATGTGAGAATTATTATTTTCCAAGTTTGGAGTTCAAATGTCTATTCTAGAGGTGGTCAAAGTTCACTGACCGGATGATGATATGTCTCCCAATGAGCTTGAATGCCAATTTTGAAGCGTGTTTAGTTTGAAGTGTTGCCCACACTACTAAATATGGATGATCCTTACAATGCACAACACCCACATACAAGAAAAATTGCTTCCTCATGACCTTTTACAAGCTACAAACTCACTTTGGAACATCATTCTCCTGCAAATCAAAACATAATCAAACAAGACTTGGACCTATCTATTCATGAAACATAAAGGAATATCCATGCCGAGTGTAAGCCCCATATGAAGATATAACATGGCTCCATGAAAGCTTCTCTTTTTGAGAATGATCATGTGGAGCTTGCATGGCAATTAAGGGTTAAACCATAATCCATATCCACAAATCATAGTTTATTTGGAAGGAAAAAAAACATCTAAAATGCATTGCTACAAAATATAAATATGGAACATTATGGGAATTTTGGAAATAATGCAATTTGAATAAAGGCCTTCTTGGTATTATCGTATGTGACACTAAATACTATACAATGTGATAGACAAACTTACCATGATTTGGGATTGTGACTATAACTTCATAGTTTTGTTTACAAATTACGCTATCAATAATAATGTTGTGTATATGACCATAACATTGTTTTGTGAGATTGACAATATTCCATTATGAATAATCCTCATATTCAGTCTGAATATGGGGAATATTCTAAGAATATTGTCAATCCCGCATAACAATGTTATGGATCTGAATAATGTTATGACCCTCATGCTTCTCACTTCATCTCTAGTTTAGGGATGTGTCAAAGTGTTTGTGACCACTCTTGTCCTACAAGTCCACCCATTCAATAAACACGTTCTTCCCACTTCCTTGAGTCAATGCAATGTTGCATCATTGGAGTTGGGGTGGAGCAAATATCTATAGATTGGTTTTTGGGTTGCATCTCAAGAGCGAGTCGCCGTTACCCAACAATTGATTAGTAAATTGATGTAACCTCTCAACGATCGTTTCCGATATATATATAGAAGAAAACATTCTTCACCGTTTTCAACATCGGTGCACAACGTTCCATTTGCCAACCATCGAGACTTGTATTCCCAACGATAGATACCTAAAATTGGGGGAAATCATAAAACGTCAATGTTTTTTGCACAACATGGAGAAGAATATGCTCACCCAATGCTTAGTTAGTTGAGCTTTACCCTAAACCACTCACAACATGGGGGCGTGATGCATATCTTGTGATTGTAATGGACTCTTGGATCCATTATAATTTTGCCAACAATCCTTGTCCTTATGAAATCCTCGAGAAGCTATTGCAAGTTGTCATACTTATGTGAATGTAAGTGGTAGTTATGAACATATCTAAGACATAAGTTTGGTTTAAGTGTTGGATCACAATTTCATCTAATATCACTTTGATGTGAAATGTCTATGATACTTGCGATCGAAACCGTATATGTCCATTATTTTGTTGGCATGTTGAGGTCATGCTTGTTTAGTTGTCAACCATATGGAATGCAAATTTTCCATGGATTGCAATAAACTTTTGTTTTTGGGTAAATCACATTTGAACCTTGAAGTTCTTTCATTCTAAAGGCATCTCAATTTTCAAAAAAAGCATCCTTTGACTTTTAAAGGTTAACCCCTAAACGTTGAAGAGGTCCAGAATGGGCCTTTTCAAACAATAAAGAATGTAGTTAAAACTACACGCTTCATTTTCAACGAATCATGTCAAAGGGATCTAATCTAAAATCAACTTGTCTTCCAAGTGCACCAATCGACTAAGTTAAACACTTTGATATTGTTGAAGATTTAAGTTCAAACACGTAATCTAGGTGCCCTTGGATGTAAACACATACGATGTATTTTGATCATCAATGTTCATTATGAGTATATTTTGAAATTCTCCTTGACAGAAGACAATGTATATGATAAGGTTCAAAAACATACATATATTGGATACGATTTACAAACCGGTGAAGCCCATATGAATTGTATATATGGCCATATATGAAGACCCCACATAACATTATTCAGATCCATAATAGTGTTCTGCGGGACTAACAATATTATGCGGAATATTTCATCATTCAGGCTGAATGTGAGGAATATTCTGCATAATATTGTCAGTCCCACATAACACTGTTATGAATATGAATAATGTTATGCATGTCCTTGAAGGATTAAGCACATAGGTGATCATCACTCGTGATTTTGAATACATACTTGCGTACATATTGTATTGATGACTTGCCATGAATAGAGAGTGCAAGAAGAGAGTGCAATGATTCGGTACCCTTTCTTCATGTTGAATGTAAGCAAGTTCTTTCTTCTTTCGTTTTGTTTTTCCCTTGCAATGATTTGGTCACAAGTCACATGGGCAAGCCAACCTCATCCTCAAAGTTTGGTTGATATTTCAAGCAAAGTTAGTAAAGTCAATTATCCCTTTTTTCATTGTGTTAGACTGCACAGGTGCATGCATCTAGATTGTTGGGGTAACATATCGAATCCCATTTATGATTTAGTGAACTTTCAATGAAGTTAAAGTTATCTACCATGGTGAGCTTTAGATGGCTTTTCCAAATTCAATGGTTTATTCTCTTGATATTACAACTTGCAGCTCACCCACACTTACTGGTGCGGGTCACCAGTGAACGGTTCCTACCAGCAAGGGCCATTTTTAGAGTTGGTTTAGCCAGTGAGAGCCACTAGATGTAGCCAATGTTGATAGGAATTGTTCACTGGTGGCCCGCACCAATAAGTGTGGGTGGGCTATTCATATTTTAAGAACATCTATCTTTCAATTTTCCAAGCTTGTTACTTTCTAAAGGTAAGTGGGACTAATTTGGTTACTTGACTTAAGCAAACACATGTATTTGAGTGGTATGTGGTTAGGTGTAGATCTTAAAACGGACACAAAAAAAGAGCATGTTATTTACAAAAGATTGGACTACGTGCTCAAAATTCGATAATCATTGTGGTCTCGATAGTCAGCATAATGGAAGAACCTATACAATCGTATAATCTTCAATTTGACATTGAGTAAAAGATTCATATGAACACCAAATATTACAAGGACAATGGCGACAAACACGATTTGGACTTGCTCCTCATCTCGCACTACGTCATTGTGTGTTTCGTGAATCATATCGTACGAAAGGTGGGTGCATAGCTAGAAAGTGTCCATTTTTACAATAAAGGCCCGCTTACGGTGCCTTACGTCTATACACTATTGTGTTTTATAGCTTTTGTTGTTGTTGTTGTTGATGGAGATGGCCTACCTACCCAAACTTCTAACTTAGTGGCACCCATGCATCATTAATCTTTCAAGGAATATCATACTTTATAGGTACGAGTCACTCTTTCAAAACCAATGCGATCATGACATAAATGCCACTTTTCCTAATATCCAACACTTTTGCATGTGTGTGAATTTGCCTAATGGTACATGCCTAGTAAGCTCCATTGTTGAACACAATGATAGCGACCGAGCTCAAAGCTCCCGTTTCCAATAACTCTTTTGTTCTCTCCATGCCGTAAATTCTTTTGTTAGTGAGAGAAAAATAAACAAGGGATCCACATCATGGCAAAAGTGAATGATTTGGTGGCCACAAGGCTAAAGTGCGAATGATGGATCTTTCTTATATGTGTGCACACAATCACCTCTCATTTTTATTGAAGTTTATAAGTGATGTGGTGATAGTGAGAGGCATTTTGGTGCATATGAACATACATCTCATTCATCCATGTTGATCACACACCTCCCTTACATAATTATGGTTAGATCAATGATCGGGGAGAACCGGCAGTTAGTTACAGATGAACCGGTTGAGTTTGAGAAATAACCGGTTGAAGTTCAAGACTGCAGGAAAATTACCGATCATTTTAGAGGAATTTATAGAATATGCCCCAATTTAATGAAGGAAAACCGGAGGATGTCAACATGTAACCGGTTGGACTTGCAAACACTAGGAATTCAACCGATTATGCCCAAAAACCTCCCCAATCACTGGGTTAGATTCATATTAAGTGTGTCAAGGACCACTAAGAGCACCCCCACACGCAGTCATTATGGTGACTTTTCTAATGACATTTCTTATGATTGAGTTTACAAATAATGTCATCAAAGATTGAAACTTGGATAAACTCCATGCCGATTGTTGAAACAAAGTTTGGTATTTTCTACATCCTAACAACTCTATAATCAACTATTGTCATAGATGGTTGGATTTTGGATGAATAATCACTCAATAAGTGGAAATAATTGCATTATTGTAAATCTATAGAGCCCAATTCTTTAAAAAAAAAAAGGAATGACAATAGTGTTAGGTTTGCATTAAGTGTTGGTGACACTACATGGGCGGTTACTAATACTATGGAGCAAGACAAATTTGGTGACTCTAAATACAATCTTTAGTGTAACTTAGGGGTTGTTTACATCATGGACCATGAAGTTGTCCCATGTTAGAGGACATTTTTCCGTGGTCACACTTCATGGTCACACTTCCATGGTCTGATTTCTAAAAAATGCATTTTAAAGCCTTTGGGCCCCTAACTAGGTGTAAACTGAACATGGACCAAGAGAAGTGACCATGTACCAAAAAGTGGATGTGTTGATTTTTTTAATATATGTCCAAAAAGTACAGTTTTGGGAATTTTCTTCATGTTTGACCTTCATCCCTTCTTTCCTCGTGACTACGGAAACGTCTTGGGAGGAAAAAAAATGGCATTTCTTTGCCATGGTCCCTTGACATTTGCAACAAGAGAACCTCTTTTGCCTCTCCCATTGCAAAACCCATTAGACCATGACAATGGATGATGTAGGCCTAAAAGTATAGGCCTTTTGGAGACCTCAAGTTCCATGATCACTCTTACAATTTTTTCTTGATGTAAACCAAAGTGGTCCTGAGAGGAGTTCAATGGCCAATCTCACATGTTAGAGGAGAAAGGGACGACTTCATGGTCCATGATGTAAACAAGCACCTTAGTAAGGTAGAGGGTGCTAAATCCAACACCCCATCCAAAACCAACACCTATAAACGCCTCCCAATTGCCAACACTCTACAACCTTGAACCGTTACCCGGCGGTGTAGGAGTGTATGGGCCCACCGAGTGACGGTTTTAGGTGCCATTAGTGGTGCCACCTCATAGCGGCCTCCACTACTTCCACGTAGGGTAGGTAACGGGTTCCACTCTATCTTGGGTTGGTTCAAGGTGGGATTAGGGTGGCTTGTCAATGCCTATTCTAGCCATTCTATTCACAACGCCAAGGAGGTAGGCTCACAAAGCACAAAAGGGTCATTCCCCAGGATGCAAGGGGGTTGGTTCCCGGGATGCAAGGGGGTCGGTTCCCAGGATGCAAGGTGATGGTTTTGCAAGCGAACCGGGTGGGATCATGGAGGTAGCCGTGTGGCTTTGCATACCATTACTACTTGGGCTTTGATGTAGTTTGGGTCTAGTACCCAACTACGTTGTGTTGGTTCTAGGCAATGAAGGTGGGGGTCCTCATCATATGCAAGGTTGCCATACACGGGGCCTATGGATTGGTTTAAGAAAGCTAGTAGTTTTGACTTTGAATATTCATCAAATATTCAATTGAGACTAAAAATATTTTTTCTTCCTTGATACCTATGTTTAGCCCAAAGGCTAATATGAATATATATTTTTTATATCAACCACATAGTACCCATATGTATGTGCAATAGCTTAAAGTGTTGGTTTAAGCACCCTCTACCTTATGTAACGTGTGAGCATTAGCACACGCAAGGTAAAGCCAAAAGTGAAGATAAAGATAAGAGGTATAATAATATAAGGAATGGAGTGAGAAAGAAGAAAGCTAAAAGCGAGAAGTTTCCTCGCTTTCCGTTTCGTCTGCATTGTCAGCCCAGGCACCCCGGGCAGCGGAGAAAAAAAAGGAGAGCTGAATGTTCTGGAAGGCGTCCGACTGGGGTTTGGGCAACAAGTACTTACGCTTCGCCTCCGCAGGTCTTCTCCATTGTGACCGTTCTTTCCTTGCTCGGAGACAGACAGACAGACGGAGAGGGAGCTTGCCGTTGATAGAGAGAGAGCTTTTAGTTTGCGCAGAGGAGAGGGCTTGCGTAGAGCGTGCTGCGGAGCGTTTTCTAGTGCCATTTTTTAGCCATTTCTTGCTGCTGCTTTTGAAGCTTGCAAGATGCAGATCTTTGTGAAGACGTTGACGGGCAAGACCATCACCTTGGAGGTGGAGAGCTCCGATACCATCGACAATGTCAAGACGAAGATCCAGGACAAGGAGGGCATCCCGCCTGACCAGCAGAGGTTGATCTTTGCGGGTAAGCAGTTGGAGGACGGCCGTACTCTCGCGGATTACAACATCCAGAAGGAGTCGACCTTGCATCTTGTTCTGCGTCTCAGAGGAGGCATGCAGATCTTTGTGAAGACCTTAACTGGGAAGACTATTACGTTGGAGGTGGAGAGCTCTGACACCATCGACAACGTTAAGACCAAAATTCAAGATAAGGAGGGCATCCCGCCTGACCAGCAGAGGTTGATCTTTGCGGGTAAGCAGTTGGAGGACGGCCGTACTCTCGCGGATTACAACATCCAGAAGGAGTCGACCTTGCATCTTGTTCTGCGCCTCAGGGGAGGCATGCAGATCTTTGTAAAGACCTTGACCGGGAAGACTATTACGTTGGAGGTGGAGAGCTCTGACACCATCGACAACGTAAAGACAAAAATTCAAGATAAGGAGGGCATCCCGCCTGACCAGCAGAGGTTGATCTTTGCGGGAAAGCAGTTGGAAGACGGCAGGACCCTGGCCGACTACAACATCCAGAAGGAGTCGACCTTGCATCTTGTTCTGCGCCTTAGGGGAGGCATGCAAATCTTTGTAAAGACCTTAACCGGGAAGACCATCACGTTGGAGGTAGAGAGCTCTGACACTATTGATAACGTTAAAACTAAAATTCAGGACAAGGAGGGTATTCCTCCTGACCAGCAGAGGTTGATCTTTGCGGGTAAGCAGTTGGAGGACGGCCGTACTCTTGCGGACTACAACATCCAGAAGGAGTCGACCCTGCACTTAGTTCTGCGCCTTAGAGGAGGTATGCAGATTTTTGTGAAGACCCTGACTGGGAAGACTATCACGTTGGAAGTAGAGAGCTCTGACACTATTGATAATGTAAAGGCAAAAATTCAGGACAAGGAGGGTATTCCTCCTGATCAGCAGCGTTTGATCTTCGCTGGTAAGCAGTTGGAAGATGGTCGAACTCTCGCCGATTACAACATCCAGAAGGAGTCGACCTTGCATCTCGTTCTGCGCCTCAGGGGAGGTATGCAGATCTTTGTAAAGACACTGACCGGTAAGACCATCACTCTCGAGGTGGAGAGTTCGGATACTATTGATAATGTAAAGACAAAAATCCAGGACAAGGAGGGCATCCCACCTGACCAGCAGAGGCTGATCTTTGCGGGCAAGCAGTTGGAGGATGGTCGAACTCTGGCGGACTACAACATCCAGAAGGAGTCGACCTTGCACCTGGTTCTGCGCCTTAGGGGAGGTATGCAGATATTTGTAAAGACCCTAACAGGCAAGACCATCACGTTGGAGGTAGAGAGCTCTGACACCATCGATAATGTTAAGACCAAGATTCAGGACAAGGAGGGGATTCCTCCTGACCAGCAGAGGTTGATTTTCGCTGGCAAGCAGCTGGAGGATGGTCGGACCCTGGCCGACTACAACATCCAAAAGGAGTCCACTCTGCATTTGGTCCTCCGTCTTCGAGGTGGCATGCAGATTTTTGTAAAGACTTTGACAGGCAAGACCATCACCCTGGAGGTGGAGAGCTCAGACACAATCGATAATGTGAAGACTAAAATTCAGGACAAGGAGGGAATTCCTCCCGACCAGCAGCGCCTGATCTTTGCTGGCAAGCAGCTGGAAGATGGTCGCACCCTGGCCGACTACAACATTCAGAAGGAGTCTACGCTTCATTTGGTGCTCCGCCTGAGAGGTGGTCTTTAGACAGTTTACAACCGATGTCACATTTTGAGTATAGCAGATGTCTTCAATAGCCAAGATGGCAGGACGCTGCTGTTACTTGATACTCGTTGGCCTCATAGAGCAGTTAGGGGTGTGAAATAATCTGTTTATACATGTGTCACGAACTCAGTAAAGACCTAATTTGCTCCTATAGTGGTAACTGGTTGCAGCTCATTTGTTCATTACTTTGCTTTTGTATTTGGCATGAATGTTCTTTGATGGTTCAATGTTTGGGACGTGGAGGCATCGTCTTGCAAATCTCTCCCATGTCAAAGCTCTGCCGACATTGAAACGTGCTCAATACCAATGTTTGCAGGTTTTGTATGAAGTATCATCTATGGAGTGTATGTAGCGTTTTCACGTAATTTTCTAGGACGCGAACGCATTGCTTCCACCCACTAAGCATGCCATCTTGGTTGAGCTCCAAAATCTAAGATCCTGGTAGAGATTGCCGATCCATCCGAGTTTAAAATAACCACTCAAGAATTGAATTGCGAAGGCTTGAGAAGGATCAGCAATCTCTCCCAACATCACTCTTGCAAATTTTGGAGCCATTGATAGTCCATGGCGATTACATGCTTGTTCTATGGGGTCAATGAAACAAATGCCATTAAAGCCAACAATACGATTTCAGTGACATTCGTTTGGTTTGTCTTGTTTAGGGTGAACAAGCTTTTTGAGCTTTGAGGAGAGATGACATCTTTGTGTCATGCCGGATTGCCTCGTGGCATGTGGTTCCTAAATGGAGGATAGTGTGGAGTAGACAGCTTTCAATTTGGTCGGTGCTTCACAAGGCGGTGGCCGTCAACGAATGAGGAGGGGTCGGATTTCTCAGGAGATTGATACTGGGTGTCCTTATTGTGGTGCTCATTGTGCAGCCGGTGGTTCACAGATTCCTTGAATGCCCTCTCACGCAAGAGGTGTGGCGCTATGCAGGGAAATTTATGTGGCAACTCTTCCAAAAGCGCAGCTCGCCTAAGCCCAGATGTTTTTTCTCCATATTGCAGTGCCCTTTTTGATAAACAAATTTATGTAAGGGACTTGGGATATTCCACATCATTTGGTTTACATTAGCAGCAGTGCACCATGGATTATTTGGAAGCAATGGAATGACTTAGTTTTTTAACAATACTAAGTGGCTGGTGCAGAAGGTGCATCAGGTGACGCAGGAAGCTCTCGCAGATTATGGCAGAAAGCCCCTGAAAGAGTATGATGACGCTCCGGATGTTGCTAAAGAGGATGCCCTGAAAGAATTTTGATGCAGTGTGGTGTGCTAAGCATCCAGTTACTTACTGGAGTAGATTGGTGGTTACTTGGGAGAACTAGGTCGATTATGGGCATTCTTGTTTGATTTCTCTGTCGTTCCTGTTGTGGGGTTTGGGCCATTGGGTTTGTTTCAGTTACTTCTTGCAATTGAATTCGTTTGATCTGTACCAAAAATTAAACAGATTGCCTCGAGGCATCAAGGAACATTTCTTTCGAGAAAGCGTAGAGCAACTTAAAAATTAAACAGATTGCCTTGAGGCATCAAGGAACATTTCCTTCGAGAAAGCGTAGAGCAACTTTTGTAACGTAAACCCTAAATATAGCAAAGAGATCACTCGGTAGTTTGGGCAGCATTCATGGCAAGATACCGTGGCTTACTATACAATTGTTCATCTTTGCCTACCCACGCTAAATTCACTGGGGCAGTTTTGAATTTCTCAACAATTTGTCATTTTACATAAATAAAGTAAAAATCAATGCTTGAACCTGCAAGGACTCTCTCAATTCAATACGATTGAATGTCATCTGTCTTAGGAAGTTTGTTACTATCATGTTGGGTTATCTCAATACTTGTGCTTGAGTGGGCATCGTGGACACTTTTTTACCTTATAGTGAAATTAAGCGTATAGTAAAGGGTCTGCCCTCTCACACCCAAAGTAAAAGTCAAGACCTACTCATATATATGAGACTAGTCCACTTTCGGAAATCCCATTCCAGTGTCCAGGGAGATTTTTGGGCATAATCAGTTAAGGTCCTAGTGTTTCCAAAGTCCAAGTAGTTTACATCTTTCGGGTTTTTTCTTTATTAAATTGGGTTATATTCTATAAATTCCTCTAAAATGATCAGTAATATTCCTGAAGTCTTGAACTTCAACCAGTTCATCTGTAACTATAGTAGCAGTCGGTTCTCCCCAGTCACTGTCCCATTCTTTGCACTCACGGCGACTAGTGACGATGTACACAATCTAAGTCCTTCGCCTAGCCAACAAATCCTATTAACTCCCTCATAAGAAAAGTTTCTTGAACACACGTAAAAGCTACAGTAGCTTCCTCCTATAAGTTGTGGGAGCAACACCTACTTCTTTTTTTGAGACAGAAGGCCGACAGGCTAGCACCAAAGCACAGGAGGCAGTTGACCACCTGGCAAGTTTTTCTGTCAAGTAGAGAAGAGATTTCATAGTCAGGAATCGAACCGCCAACCTCTTCCTTGAGATTTGGGTATCTCTCCACCATCATCCAGTAGTTTAGGGTCGTCTCGGACCAAGCAACACCTACTTAGAAACTTCTCACTTGGGGATCAAACATAAGCACAACAAAGTTGAGTTATAGTCACTAGTATTTATTGTGATTATTCTTATTTTCATTTTTCATTTTTTATTTAAAAAAATTGTGTGTGTGTGTGTGTGTTCCTTATTTGGTGCTGCAAGGAAGAGACAAGGATTGCGCAATGGATACCATGCCAAACATCATTCCCCAAGATGGGTGTCCCAAGTGCAGTGAGAAGGTGCACGAAGTTTCCTATATCTTGCCAAAAGAAGAAGAAGAAGAAGAAGTGGTGGAACCATGTGAGGCTTGTGCAATTGAATTACTAGGACGAGTGTACACTCTCTTTACAAGACAAGTTGCACCCCGACAACTACACCAAAGGAGACAACGTTATCGTGAGCTTACAAAAGTTAACTATCAATTGAAAAAGATGGGGGGGGGGTTTGGGGGATAAGTTAGTCTATATATGTACATGGCCTCTACCTGGTTTGGTATTCCTAACACCTTATGAGGAGGTGGTACATAGTAAAACTGACCCCCCTCCCTATAGGTTGGTTGTTGATTCATCCCAATTCAAGTTCAATAGACTATTTCAGAGTCTTTGACCCTGGATTAGGAGTTAATCTAATTGAAAGTTGCAACATCCGGGCTCTACAACAATAATCACCCTCCCTCTCAGTAGGTGTTGTGAACATTCACCCTTGTCTGCCATGGGGACTTTGAGTAGACTTAGGGCCACTTCACACGCGAGACTGAGAGCTCGTGACCATTACACTTCAAGCACTCTCATTGGTGGAAAAGGCGGAGCCGGTCCAAGTTCGCTTCACACTACGCTTGAGGGACCAACGGAGCATGTGAATGCAAGATGGATGTCAAGTCTACATGGATTCCTACATGGCATCAAATGGATCATGTTTCATGGTCACTTGGACTATTTTCAAAAATCACCTCTTGGAGGTAGGCCTAACACAAAACCGGGAGACCATGGCACTCCGAATGCTCACAATCATTGATTTCTTTTATTTTATCATGTGTGAGGACCCGCATGAATAGACATTCATTGAAATAGCATTTGGTTGAGGGCCCGGTCACATATGGCTTCACACTACACTTGAGGATCCGTGACCACACTACATGATTTTGGAAGTGTCTTGGGATGGCCTTTGGACACTTTCTTTTGGGCTCTCACAATTTCATGGTCACGGCTCTTGGCTCATGTGTGAAGTGGCCCTTATGGAAGGTTCCCCCCTCTTTTCCTTCCCCCTCCTTTCCTTACTTTTGGACATGTCAGTTCACCTTGTCTTCTAGGCAGTCAATATGCAAACTTAGAAAATTTGAATGTGTAGCTAAGGAATTAATGAAATAAAATAAAAAATAATTCCAAAAATTGGACCATTCTGGAGTTTACATGTTCCATGACTTGAAGAGGAAAATATGATTGGTGTGTCTGAATTGTAAGCAAGCATGTATAAAAAGGGCATCCATGCCACTCATTTAATTAACGAATGATCTGTGAGAGCATTTGTAGAACTTATGCAAGAGATTTAGACTGAATGTTATCTATCATGGAATCATTAGAGCCCCTTTCCACACGGACCAAGAACCGTGACCATGAAAATCCTAAGGGCCCTTAAAAAAATCATCCAATGATTGTACTGAGAGAAATAAAAATCCATTTTGTTATTGATGGGCCCTCAAGCTTAGTGTAAAGTGAAAGTGGACCATGTTGATGGGTCAAAACATGTTTTTATGGACAATCTAAAATGGTAGGTCGTTCGGAATGGAAATATAATATTTCTAGAAGCCAATGGCAATTTAACTCTTAAAAGAATGCATGGACTCAATATACAATCAAATACGCAATCTGTTTGAGCTTTACCAAGTTCATAAATCATATCTATCTATCTATCTATCTATCTATGAATTTTTAACCTTGTTTTATTCATTATCTTATGTCAAGGAGAAATTAAAAACATGACATTGATGATCAGAATACAAAGTATGTATTTGCATCCATTTGCACCCATGTTGCGTATTTGAACTTAAAATTTCAATAACATTGAAGTTTCAACCAATCCAAAAAGTGCAATTGAAGAATAAGTTAAATCCATAGAGGGGTCACTTTTGACATTATTAGTAAACAATGAAAATATGTAACTCAACTGCAAGTTTTTGTGCACGGAGAGGCCTAGTTTAGACCTCTCAAATGCTCAAGGATTAACTACTTGCCACGACCCCTACTTTTTGCGTTAGACCCGCCTCTTGTTGACGGACCTAACATAATGTTTGGTAGACCATGAAACATTATCCACTTGGTGCAGTGTAGGACGCCATGTAGACTTTTCATCCATTTGAATATCGTTGGTCCCTCAAGGCCTCAAAGTCTAGTGTAAAGTGAACTTGGACTGTCTTTGGCTTCTCGACCACTCACATAATTTGGATATCACATGTCAAAGACCCTCAAGCTCTAGTGTAAAGTGGCCCTTAGGCCCACTTCACACACGAGACTGAGAGCCCGTGACCATTGCACTTCAAGCACTCTCATTGGTGGAAAAGGCAGAGCTGGTCCAAGTTGGCTTCACACTACGCTTGAGGGACCAACGGGAGTAAGTGAATGCAAGATGGATGTAAAGTCTACATGGATTCCTACATAACATCAAATGGATCATATTTCATGGCCACTTGGACTATTTAAAAAACCCACCTCTTGGAGGTAGGCCTAACACAAAACCGGGAGACCATGGCACTCCGAATCTCATAACCGTTGGTTTATTCTATTTTATGATGTGAAAGGACCCCGCATGAATAAAAATTCATCAAAATAGCATTTAATTGAGGGCCCAGTCACGTATGACTTCACACTACACTTGAGGGCCCGCAACCACACTAAATGATTATGGAAGTGTCTTGGGACGCCCTTTGGACACTTTCTTTAGGGCTCTCACAATTTCATGGTCACGGCTCTTGGCTCGTATGTGAAGTGGCCCTTAGTATCTCTGGCTCCAAATGTGAAATACAATTCCCATGAAAAAAAGTTTCATAATCTGTTGCAGGAAGTTGTTGTCAAATTCAAACTTGTTACCCTTACAGGGCAGTTAGAGGTGTTAAATGACCTGTTTGTATATGTGGACATCACTAAGACCGAATTGGCTCATTTTGGCCAAGTGCATTAGAGTTATGCAAAATCGTGGGCTCCATCCTTCTTTGAGAGATTTTAATTTTTTTTTAATTTTAATTTTTTTTGGGTGTGTTGTGTGTTGTGTGTTGGAGTCTATTTTGAAAGTCCTTAGATTGTAATCACAAATTTTTTGAGAGAACTTTAGGATCTAAAATTAGGGTTTGTTCATGGGATTTGCCTCCCTAAATTTCGGATCGGCCTATGTAAGGTTGGCTTCGTTCGTCCATTCTAGTGTGACAAGCTAGAAAACCAGTTTCTTATAATCCCAACATCACTCTTTGAGCATGATGATTTAAGGCTTAAGAAAACTTGGGTGGCTTTATGCATAACTTAAGCAAGCTCAAACTCATGTTTTAGCCTACTTGTTGGGTGTCTGATGCAAAGACTTTATGCATAACTCCATTCTCTTTGTATTGTCCGTGGTGTGTCTTTCTTAATGTGTGGAAAGTGGCAACAACTGTTGCAAATACTTCTAAAGTAAGGTAGATATGCCCTTTTAGATGAATACCTTTATCTTTGCACCCACTTCTCATAGGATATGAAACATGTCATTAGTGCAAGTTGATTCGCAAATCCAAATTGTGCCCGTAGACATTGGCCTCGTAATTTTTGGAGCTCATTTGAATATCTTATTTGTTATCAAAGTGAAATTTTTTGTGCTCATTAAGTGGTCATATAGCCGCCCCCCCATCATGTTGACTATTGAGCCTAGAATTGTTACCATATTTTGAACATGTAATCTAATCTCTCTTAAACACATTTTTTTTGGTGCCACTTCTTAGATCCACACCTAAACACATACCACTCAAAAACATGTGTCTAGACTATTTGTTGTGTTCGATTGAGGCATGTCTACCTTAGAGGTTAGCTTTGTCTTGCAAGACTCTCCATTGTCAAGCTCTGAAACCCTATTGAGATGTCAACACTTTTTGGAACATAAAAGAATAATCATTTATAAATTTATTTGATCAATTTTTGGGAGGTCATTAAAAACCCCAACAACAACGCAAAGACTTTTTTAGGGCTAAAAGTGACATTTTTTTGAGCAAGGTCTATTCATTTAAGTTGAGAGTGCCATTTGGGACATGTAGACCTTTATGGGCTAACACCTACCCGCACAATTTTTGTCCACTATTCATCCACACAGTGATGAGAAGTCACAAACATTATGCATTCTTCAAATGCAAAAGTTGTCAGAATGTCATCGAGTTATGGTTCACTATCATGTTTAACCACTACCATTCCCACTCCCACAACCACCATTGTAGAGTTGGAAGCAAACGATCCTTGAAAATGCATAACATTACATAACTCCTTGGCTGTGTTCCGTGGGACCAATATAACACATGAAGATGATTCTTCTTTAATTCCAATTTTTTTCATTTATGGGAAGCACTCAAGTTGTATATTGTGAACTTTTTGACAAATGTTGAAAATTATCAAAGTTTTTTTAATCGCAACCTCATTCTTTGGAAAGACACCATCATGTAACTGCTTAACAATGTTAAGTGCCATTTGGGATGTTTCGGCCTGTAAATGTTAAACATCTATGCTATGCAATCTCTGTCTATCATTCGTCCAGAGACACCTTGCACCATCCATTCAAGCGGGGCAACATTCATCCACATTCATCGGCTGATCATCCAGTCCATGAAATCGTCCACAACTTCATTCATCCATGACCGAGAGGGTCGGTCGTCTTTGTCTCCGTCTTCCCAAAGGCACCCCATGGCCATACTCAAACCCTGAAGCACTGGGATTATTGTTGCAGCAAACACAGAAAGGAAGACGGAGACAGCGTTAGGGTTGAACATTACGCGCGAATTGGAGCATGGCGACGGCGATGGAGGTCACGGCCGTGACGCCAACGGGCATAGCGCCCGTGCTATCAGCAAAGACGTTCCTGCCGGAGCCCGTGGTGGCGGACCTGGAGGAGGAGGACCTCTACACTAGGCAGAAGCTGTTGCAGCGGCAGCTGGAGTTCGTGGACATCCAGGAGGAGTACATCAAGGATGAGCAGAAGAACCTGAAACGGGAGCTTCTTCGGGCGCAGGAGGAGGTGAAGAGGATCCAGTCTGTGCCTCTGGTGATCGGGCAGTTTATCGAGATGGTGGACCAGAACAATGGTATCGTAGGGTCGACCACGGGGTCGAATTACTACGTGCGAATTTTGAGTACTATCAACCGCGAGCTCCTGAAGCCGTCGTCGTCCGTGGCCCTGCATAGGCACTCGAATGCGTTGGTGGATGTGCTGCCGCCCGAGGCGGATTCCAGCATCTCCCTGCTCACGCAATCGGAGAAGCCCGATGTTGCTTACAACGTATGTGTTCTGGCTTCTTTAGCTAATTTCTCAATTGTTGGTTAGGTTAGGGTTCTCTACACATGGGAGGAAGAGAGTTCTCTATTGCCATTTTCCATATCCGCGATGGTTTTGGTCATGCGAGTGTTTCCTCAATACATGTAACCTTACGAATCTCCTTCTTGCCATCGATGTCAGATGCTTGTGAACCTACACATGGGGAGAGAGTTCTTTATTGCCATTTTCCATTTCCGAGATGGTTTCGATCATGTGAGGGTTTCCTTAGTGCATTGAACCCTACGAATTGCCTTCTAGCCATCCATACCAGATGCTTGTAAACCTTCACACGGAGAGAGGGAGTTCTCTATTGCCATTCTACATTTCCGAGATGGTTTTGATCATGTGAGGGTTTTCTTAATATATGTAACTCTATGAATTGCCTTGCTATGGATATCAGATGCTTGTGAACCTATGCAAGGGGCACCTGCAGTCTTGATTGTTATGGCGCGCAATTATGAGTGGAAGTCTTAAGAACAGTCTTAAGAATGATCGGTTTGCCTTCGTTTGTAGGGTTAGTCATGTGGTGTCATGCGACTCTATGGAGGAATTTCTGTACAGCATTACCGATACACAATTAGGGTTAGTGAAATTTGAGTGAAAACGTAAAGCTGTTGCAGCCAGAATGTCTAGTAGTGGCAGAATTGGCTGGCTTTGATGTCAAGAAGGAAAGACCTTAGAGCATGACACTACTCCGAGGTTCTTGAATTGTGTATGGGGGTGTCATTATCCCTGTTCTAGGGTTAGGGTCACAGTGTTGAAAAAGTCCAATTGGTGACCCGGTTACTGGAGCTTACTTTTGAATGCGAGGCAGTTTTTCTTAGAGATTCAATTTTGCTGAAATGGAAGTTACCAATTGTTGCCAAAGAGGAGAACTTGAAACGTGGCCTGCTTGGAATTAGAAAGGGCATGTGTGGGAAGGTTATCGATGTGCAGATACTTTGTTTGCAAATGGTGAAGCAGGGATGCTCCCTTGAGCTGATCAGTGGGGTCCCTTCATGCAAGTGAGTAGAGAAGGAGAGGTCACATAGGCTCACATAGTTTGGAGATTTGTATTGAGGAGTATAAAGTTATGTAGGATCTGCCATTGTGAATTTTGTGAGTAATATTCACAGTGGATGCCTATGGTGGTGGAATGGTGCAGGACATAGGTGGTTGTGATATCCAAAAACAGGAGATTCGAGAGGCAGTGGAATTGCCACTTACACATCATGAGCTCTACAAGCAGATTGGTATTGACCCTCCCCGTGGTGTGTTACTGTATGGACCACCTGGGACAGGGAAGACGATGCTTGCCAAGGCAGTTGCACACCACACTACAGCAGCCTTCATTCGTGTAGTTGGTTCTGAATTTGTGCAGAAATACCTTGGAGAGGTATACACTTGATTCCTTTCTTGAGTCCTCATGCATATGCTTGAACCTTTAGATTGTACCAGAATCTGCACTTCCTTTCCCAGCGTCTTTGAAACTCATGTTTTGTAACGTGCTCTTGGATAAATAGTGGAACTTAGTAAGTCTTGTTGATCTCCTTTGTTGTGTTTGAAGACCTCTCTATATTTGATGGTCTCTACCAGTATCAAGACTGCAGGCTGGAGTTGGGCAATTTGCATGTGGTTCTAATGCTTCATGAGGATCTTGTGTCTGGACTTTCTTGCCTTTTTGGTTAGCTCAGGATCCTGTCTTTGCACCCTTTCTCAATCTCAAGCAAGGTGTCAATCTTCTGTTGGGATATTTTTTCCTGAAGTGTTTTGCTGGATGCTGAGGTTGGTCTTATTATTTCAAGTTTGACCAAAGCAGGACCAGCTGTTTCTAATCTTGCTTCTTATGGTTTATGTAATAGGGTCCTCGCATGGTTCGTGATGTGTTCCGACTGGCAAAGGAGAATGCACCAGCTATCATCTTCATTGATGAGATTGATGCAATTGCAACAGCTCGTTTTGATGCTCAAACTGGGGCAGACAGGGAGGTCCAACGTATTCTGATGGAGCTTTTGAATCAGGTGAATGGGACTCTCATTTAGTTCACCTTGCGTGACATAAGTATCAGATGTAGTGTTTACAAAGCTTGTGAACCAGGAAATGTGTTGGTGTATCCTGAGAGGCACCTCATCGAAATAGTGGGATGGATTACTATAAATGGGTAGCGATGGAGCTTTGCAACAATTGTTTTGAGAAATCTTCTTTACTTTTATCCTTTCAGCTAAGAGGCCTATAGGGTGTACTTGAGAGTTCTTGTTTAAGTGCATTTGACTGTACCTTGAATAAGACTGCTTATTGACATACTTATTGAAGGGTGTTATTGTGTAGCAAAGAAATGATTAAGAAGCGGGGAAGTGAATTATGTAATATCTTTCTCAGGTACCAAGTAGCTTGTATGGGTTGATATCATGTTGCAATCAGGTTTTTGACATGGTTTGGTATGCAAATTATCGTGGCTGCAGATGGATGGGTTTGATCAGACTGTAAATGTAAAAGTGATCATGGCCACAAATCGAGCAGATACCCTTGACCCAGCCTTGCTCCGACCTGGACGGCTTGACCGTAAGATTGAGTTTCCCCTTCCCGACAGGAGGCAAAAGCGGCTTGTCTTCCAGGTGTTTATTTTCTCCATCATGTTTATATAGGCCATCGTCACTTTGGGAAGCAACGAATAAATCTGATTGCTGGGAGTAATTTCTTGTCAGTTATAGTGGTGAATGTGTGGCCCTGGAGATCTGGAAAAAGAGTTGACTGTCTTGGGAGCATATGATTAGAGTTGGTGTGGCCATTTTTGTAAATGCTAAAATGAGTGTTTCTGGCTAATGTGTGATTTTTTTGATAACAGGTATGCACAGCCAAAATGAATCTGAGTGAAGAAGTGGATCTAGAGGACTATGTTTCCAGACCCGATAAGATTAGTGCTGCAGAGGTGGGTCCTTCATATCTTGACATTTCGGCCACATTTTGTTTTTCCTGTTGCCAGTTTTGAGATGGAATTGCCTTCATTGCTTGCAAGAGGTGGTGTGTTGGAGTGTACAAATTTCTATCCTGATGTATAAACGTTGTAGGCCTCTTTGTTGTCTTGCTTTTTAATAGATGATTCCGGAGGCATAGTTGCAAATAGAAGCGTTTCTGAGAATCTGTAGGTTTTATATATCGGTCTGCAAGAACTTGTGTATATGCTGAAAAAATGTGTTTGGGGGCACTGTCACAGATTAGCGCAATTTGCCAAGAAGCTGGTATGCACGCAGTGAGGAAGAACCGTTACGTGATCTTGCCAAAGGATTTTGAAAAGGGGTATAGATCTAATGTTAAGAAATCAGACACAGACTTTGAGTTTTACAGATAGATGAAGGTTATCCATTTTTCATTGCTGTCAATATGAATATACACACTTCTGGAAATCAATTAGGTGTGCATTAGGTCCATTAATCTCACATTTTTCTCTGCCTGTGGAGAACAAGTATCTGATGTGGAGGGACTCTTTGTCGGTTCTTTGATTTCAATTAAAGAAACTTTGTAATGACCTCCCAACATAGAAGAAATTTTTAGGTCAGAGCTTTGTAAAATCTTTTATGTGGGAATAGCAATGGTTGCTGCTATGTACATGCCTGTGGTGGTCATTCTGCCATTACCAATGAACACCACCTTTTTTGCTTTCCATATTTCCCACCCAAATTGCCTCTGTTTGTGTTACAGTGTTCACAGGTACATTGCATATTTTACGAATGAAGCAAAAATAGGGTACTTTGTGCAACACCGTGCTTGGCTGACCGGTTGCAGTGCATAATTTTTCGAGTGTATTTGTTCACATTGAGATGATACTTCCTGCATGCCCAGTTTGTCAATTTGAGGCACTCTGTTATTGATGATAAGAGTTTCTTGCTTTACAGTGACCAATGGCTAGGAACTTGTGCTGATCCTGTGTTATTATCACAGATTACATGCTCTGCAAAGAAGTTGTGTATACTGATGGAATTTTGTGGGGGTATGAGATGTTGTGAATTGCCATTCGTTTTGACCCAGTTTGAATCTCAAATTTGTCATAGTAAATGAATGTGGGAACTTCTCAGTTACAACACCTTTATCAACTGCTGCCTTACCTTTGCTTGTTTCCTTCTGTATAGCAATATGAGAAACTGGGAATGATATTGATGCTGTTGTGGATCATAATGTTCCACTCCTGACAGATGATGGGAAAACAGATTAGAGGAATATTATTGACTTGGCCTGAAAGTCACACCTCTTGGTTCTTTTGGAATGTTAAGATGTGCACCTAGTTACAGCAAGCAGATTGTTTGCGAGGGAAGTAATTTCACTTGAGCCATTGGTATCAAACTGGGTTGTTTGGTACCAAAATGTACACTGATATATGCTATTAGGTTGCGATTGCGAATAGGTTGCAATTATATCCATGCAAATTACCTTGGGCCAAAATTTAATCACCAAAACTTATAGCTTTGTTTATTTATCCATATAGCAACCATGGTGTAAAAACCGTGGTAACTTTTCTAATGACACTTATTATGAATAAGTTTACAAGTACAGTCAACCCAACTTACATTTCTGTAATGAAATACTTATGAATTTTGGTATGTTCTTAACCTTAACAATTATGTCATGAATTGTTGTCATGGATGAAATTTGGATGAAAAATCACTTAGTAAGTGACAGTAATTACAACATTGCGAATCTAAAATGCCCAATTCTTTTTTTACAAGGAATGACAAATAATGTTAGGTTTGCATTCAATGTTGGTGATGCTACATGGGCACTTTACAATTAGTAATGAGACAAAGAGAATTGGTAACACTAAATATGATATTTAGTGTAGGGTTTAGTTATTACTAGAGCCCTTCATCCACGATGACCCATGAGTTTACCATCATGTCATGAGTTGCATAAGAACTTCGTGTTGCTCAATTGGCGTAGGGGGTTCCAATGTGAGATGGGCTTTTTATGTAGTAGAAGTGAAGGAAATAAAGATTCCCACTGGCCATGTGAATAATAGGATGAAGCGCAACTTGCAGGTGAACTTGAATTGAAATGTGGATAACTGGCCTCAACAAGTAGGGGAAATGGCTCTCAAGTAGGTTAGTCAATGGAACTTTTAGATGCTTGAGAATGGAGTGGTTGTCAAGTAGGTTAGTCATTGCAACACTTAGGTGTTTGAGAAACGAAAGGTGGTTGTGTGCACACATAATGTATATGACCCTATTTGTGGGCACTTCCAACTCCACAAATAATCTTGGTTGTTGAATCGGATTGGAAATTCTCTCATCTCGTTATCAATTGCGAATCACAAAGATTGTCATTTCAAGTTTCAAAACTAGAATTGAGATGCAAAAGTTACTTAGAGTCAAAGTGAAAATCATCTCATTTTTGGAACACGAAGGCCCTTCCCATTGTTTTTAACTATTGAAAACTAAAATGCTCTCTATATTGGGAGTACATAGTCCAATCTCATTGTAGAATGCATCTTTATGACATTCATTTCTCCATTACACTGATATGTGCAATTAAGTTGCCCCGCATTAAATTATCAACATCCCACAATAGTTTGAATATTTTTCACCCACAATAACAAAACACAAGAATTTAGTATTTTTTTGTGTGGTCACTATATGGATGAATAAACAAAACTATAAGGTCATTGTGATCCGACTTTGGCCCAAGGCACTAGAAGAAATCGTGTCCATTTCAACCCTTGGCCATCGCGACTCGCACCAAGAAAATGCATAAACAATTCAATTGGTAGGCAACCGGAAGGTACCCGTGGTGTACCCATGGAAGGTGCCCCCCGATTCCCAACCGAATTGATTTGTTTATGCATTTTCTTAGTGGAAGGTGCCACCCGATTCCCATCCGAATTGATTTGTTTATGCATTTTCTTGGTTTAGTCTTGATGGCCTAGTCGCAAGGAGGGTTGAAATGGACAAGATTTCTTCTAGTGAGGTTATATGTATAGAGAAATTCCATGAGGGGAGCCCTTTCTGAGATTTGAGGGCACTGCCCGAGGGCATGTGCCCTCAAATCCCAGAATACATTCCCCCGAAAGGCACTCCATTTCATAAAGGACCATGTTACAACAAACATTATGACATAAATCGCTGTACGGCGGGCATTACACGGATCATAATGCACTGTCACCTCAAATGAGTGGACTCTACTAAACATTGGACCTGGTCCAAGACGACCCTAAACTACTGGATGATGGTCGAGAGATACCCAAATCTTAAGGAAGAGGTTGGCGGTACGATTCCCGGCTGTGAAATCTCCTCTCTACTTGACAAAAACTTGCCAGGTGGTCAACTGCCTCCTGTGCTTATGCATGGATAAAGAGGTAACCTATTTTTGAAGGCAACCTAAATGCACATATCTTAACATATCATATCAGTGCAGAAGCCTTGTCATATACCACTCAAATATAGTTTGTGGCGGCATAAAGGTCCACGTAGGTTACCTGGGCTTTCTTGAAGTGGTCAACTGGTCAATTACGGGAAACTCTCATAAAAGGGGGTGTCGCCTCCAAATGATCGAACCTGTTCCAGCACCGACCAGTTAGCAATTCACAGATCTTTTTGTTCATCTGGGTTGGAAATCACACACGATTCTTCCCAAATCACTGACAAGGAGAAGATTACTCTGGACTCGAATGGTCATAAGGTCGAGGGTGCTTGATTTGGGCGAACCAACCCATACACTCGTTCCTTGTTGGATGCCTAAACCCTTGTCTCCAAGAAACCAGTGTACGGGTTGTTTCGCCCCAGCCAAGGTGCTCAAGCCAACATCCCACCCGAAACCAACACTTGTAGATTGTCTCCAATCGTCAACACTCTAGAGTAGAGGCGTCCATAACCGATCATTGAAGAGGTTTTGCGTCAGATTTGGAGAAGTATGAGGCGGTGCAAAATTTTCCCATGTAGGAAGATAGAAATCATGAGGACTGCAGATTTTTCGGTAATTTTATTCCTTCAATTGAAATTACCGTGAATTTTTGAAGCCAAAAGTTGGCTTGAAGTTATTGCCAATGTCTAGAGTTTGCTAGAACCACTCATTTTAACCACTCATTCCTCCTCACTTTAGCACTCAAAACCAGGGCATGTGTCATGGCATTGTTGGTTCTAGCCTGATCGAAATTCCAGTACCCTATAGATTGTCAATGGGGTCTTGATCGAGAATATGTGCCTCTACTGTACGACCTTGAACTGTTCCCCATGGTGTAGGAGTGTCTGGGCCCCACAGAGTGACGGTTTTAGGTGCCATTAGTGGTGTCACCTCATACTGGCCTCCACTACCTTCACGTGGGGTAGGTAATGGGCTCCACTCTATCTCGGGTCAGTTAAAGGTGGGTTTAAGGTGGCTTGTCGGTGCCTATTCTAGTCATTCTATTCACGGGGGCGGGGAGGGAGGGGGGCAGGGAACGGTTATAGCCATTATGTTCACAAAGCCAAGGAGGTAGGGCCACAAAGCACAAAGGAGGTCAGTTATGGGCACAAAGGAGTTCGGTACTCGGGATGCAAGGTGATAGTTTTGCAACCGAACTGGATGGGATCATGGAGGTGGCCAAGTGGCTTTGCGCACTGTTACTAGTTGGGCTTTGATCTACCTTGGGTCTAGTACCCAACCATGTTGTGTTCGTTCTAGGCAATGAAGGTCTACTCTTCATACACAAGGCCAAGGGATTGGTTTAAGAAAGCTAGTGGTTTTGACTTTGAATAATCATCAAATATTCAATTGAGGCTAAAAATACTTTTTCTTCTTCTTTATACCTATTTTAATCCCAAAGACTAATATGAATATTATATATATATTAATACCAACCACATAGTCATATGCATGTGCAATAGCTTAAAGTGTTGGTTTAAGCACCTTGTACCTTATATGATTGTTTCACTCTACTACACCAGTGTCCAGGGAGATTTTTGGGCATAATCAGTTGAGATCCTAGTGTTTCCAAGTCCAACTGGTTACACATTGACATCTTTAAGTTTTTTCTTCATTAATTTGAGGTATATTCTATAGATTCCTCTAAAATGATCAGTAATTCTCTTGAAATCTTCAACTTCAACTGGTTATTTCTCAATCTCAATCGGTTCATCCGGAAGTAGGAGCCAGTTCTCCCCGTTCATTGCTACCCAGTTCTCGTGCATATTTGTGTCACGGATGATGGTTTCACTTGACAACATAGGTTTTGTGCGATGTTATGAACATCGGCAACAACCGTGCTTTGAGATGATTCTACACTAAATAGTCCTATTAGTGTGGGTGGAATATTAGCGTGGAAGTAATTAGCATGGGCAACGCTAATTTTCTAGTCAAGGTGGAATTAACGTGGGTCCAAGACCCTGGTTTCCCTAAGTCTTCATGAAGATTTTTGACCAACTCGTTAAATATTAGTTGTAGAATAGAAGTAGCACAAAATAAAATGATCACCCACTTTAATTTTCTAGGAAAAAATTACTGTGCCCCACACTAATTTTCTAACTATAAATTTAGCATGGGTTGAAAATTAATGTGGCCCACATTAATTCTCAATTTGAAAATGAAGTGGGCTCTAGAGAATTACTTTGGCCCACAGTAATAGGACTATTTAGTGTAGTTCCATATATAAGGTAGAAAACCGAAAATGGTGAATGACCACTACTGGTGCACTAGACTAGAGTCCTACCTCTTTAATACGACACTTGATAATACGACAACCTCAACATAATGACACAAATTTTGTAAATCAAAATTTCTAATTAGAATCTACCTCTATGATACAACTGTGACATTGTTAATATGACACTCTTGGACCCCAAACATGTCATATTATAGAGGTAAAATATGCATATATGGAGGGTCCCACACAAGTATAAGTACATAGTTAATATGAAATTTAAGTAACTTTCACATATGAAATGTGGATAAAAGAAAAATTTAATGTAAAATGATGTTGAAACATGGGAACTAAGGGAAATAAGGTTCTCTTTGTCAATCCCTAATCAAGAGACTAATTATCTTATGTCTCTTTCACAACAATTTTTACCTAAACCCTTAATCAAGGTGCACAATCTGTTTTTGAGCATTTTGAACTCAATATTTATCTACATATTTTGGGAAAGCTATTGAAATTGTGCTTCCTTTGGTGGTAATTTTGCTCAATTCTAAGTTTTATTGGCAAAGTTAGGACCGTTGGAAGGTTGGTTGAGTTTTAGAAGTTGATTTCAAGACAATGATGTACTTTTGCACATTATGAGGTCAATTCTCATCCGATCATTGTAATCTACATATTGTTGGAAAGCCATTGAAATTGAGCTTTTTTTTGGTGGTAGTTTGCTCAATTCTGAGTTGTATTGGAGGAGTTATGACCGTTTGAAGGTTGGTTAAGTTTTAGGAAGGTGATTTCAAGACAACGATCTACTTTTGCACATTTTGAGGTCATTGATCCGATCGTTATGATTGGCAAATTTTTGGAAAGCTATTGGAATAATGCATCATTTGGTGATAGTTTTGCTCAATTTTGAGTTGGTTTGATAGAGGTATGAGAGTAATGGGTGATGTACACATTTTACTTTGGTGATTTTATTGTGATGTGGCAACATCAACGGACTATTGGTTCCTTCTTCAAGTCCACATAGATTTCATGAGAGAAATTTGCATATTTGTAAAGACATTTGAAAGAATAATTATCTTATATATGTGGCCATATATCTAGTGTGTGTTTTCATGCAATACCTTGTTTTCATGACAAAGAGGTCCAATTCATCGTATTATTGAATTTATACACCTCGATAATACGACGGTTTTCTCGTTCCCCAAACGTGTCATTTTAAAGAGGTATTGCAGGGGTAGAATGATTCTTGTGTGGACCCAAAATGACTAATTGTAAGAGTGGTGGCCCAAAAAGGATGTAGTGATAGGTGGGATGCAGTGATTGGCCGGATAGGTGCTGTTTCACACCACTTGCAATTACTTTTGGGTGTCATTGAGTTTAATTGTTTTGTGTGCATTTGTATGTAGAGTAGGACATTTTGATGCTCAAATTAGGGAGACTCTACTATACAAGTAGGGATATGACTTACTTGCCTCTTTGGGAAAATGTAACTAATTATTTACATGGAATAAAATTAAGAAACAACTTGCATTCCTCATAATTTCCTCTGCTCCAACTCTGAAATTTTTTCCACACATTTCAAGTCACTCTTTCTGGCCGAATCAGCTTACTTTCACCGTTTTCCGCATATCTACCTTTAGCGGCAGGTGCAACTGTTGAAAGCAATAAGCATCGACAAAATCCAATACTACTAATGTCTCGGCTAGACAGTAATTTGCTGCGAACATGTCCAATCATGGGGGAATGAAAATCAGAGCTGGGAGGGAGGGTGAGATCAAATTCGACAACTTGCCTTTTCAGTAGAGCTGGGGGCACGTGCAGTCACTAACAAACTGCTTCAATTTCATCATATCCCTTTATTTCCAGTGCTCATTGCTCCAATTTGACTTAGTTAATCCATCTCCTGTTGTAGGTGCTCTGTGTACTAAATGCCACTCTGTGAAATCAGTGTCAGTTTGATTGTTTCGGAAACAAAGCATTTTGAGGAGCTAACCTTGTGGTGAAGTACTGCTTGGTAGAAATCAGCAAACCTAGAGGATGCGGGCTTGATTGAGATTCGATGTGGGTTCAGACATACCTTCGTACTGGTATCTCTGGTAGGGAGATGATTAAACAAGGTAACATTTGAGTGCGACTGCTGCCTGTCTCATCTATAAGGCTTGTTAGCGATTTTGCAGATTTCCTCAGAATGACTCACCTTTAGCTTTCTCCTGGTGATTCTCGACGCCATCCATTTCCGTAATGAGCTGTCGAATCCTTTTTGTGACGAATTCGGGGGCAGTGAGCTCTTGCATACTGGCAATTTCTCGAGTACATTCTTGGTGTTGGTTCGGTGCAGACATTTTTCTTCTTTAATGAACTGCAAAAGGCAGCATTCGGTGTCTTAGCAAATTTACACTTTATTCTTGCCGAGAATACACAGGAGCACACCTGCTTTCCCCATATCCATCTGTACTTCTAGAGAACATTGGCGGGCTGGAGCATCATCTCTCGTAGACTAGACTGTTTTGTTGCTGTGAAATATATGTAGAAAGAGAATTTTGAGAAGTTTGATTCTCAGCAATTCGAACCACTCCACAAGTCTTACGGCCAGGGAGGTCGGGGTTGGTTAATTTCTTGATGAAGAAGGAGGAAGTGGGAAAGTCGAAAGAGATCGTCAATTTCTCCAGGTCACTAGGTTCACATCAACATTTCCTCTCTGTGATTTGTGCCGGACATATTTTTACTTTGATTACTCAGAAGTCACTTGTAACTGTCCTCTGGTGATTCTCGATGGATCTCCGCAGTGAACTTTCTTATCCTTTTGGGATAACTTTTGGGGGATACGTAGTGAGCCCTCTCTACTTCGTCGCTCCTTACCACATTCATGGTTCTTGGTGTTGGTTCGACGCAGACACGTTTTCTTTTTCTTCCATAAACTGCAAAAGGCAGTTGGTACCAGCATTTCGGTGTGTTAGCAAGTGTCCTATTCGTGTGACTCGCACTTTTTCTTGCTGAGTTTAATACAGAGGAGCTTGCACTGTTTTACCATTTCCTTCTGTAGAGTATGGAGAATGGCAGATCAGAGCAGAGTAATTTCTCATGAACTACGTTTTGTTGGTGTGAAATATATGCAGAAGAGAAGGTTGAGGTGTGTGATTCTCACCAGCAAATCGAATCACTCTACACTTACCAGAGAGGTCGGGGTTGGTATTCTTGATGAAAATTGATTTCTCCAAACTTATTTACTCTTTGATTTGTGCAGCCAGACACATTTGGCTTCTGGCAGATTGTTCGGTTCTTTCGCGCAGCCATGATGTCAGATACTCACATGAACAATTCCCAGACGGGAAGACCCTGCAACTCTACGAATTTGAACCCTGAGGGTTCCGTAGAAGTCGTGGGACCGCCGCAGGGATACTTAGTTCCGCAGGAACAGGGATCCGGACTCACTCTGGGACATCAGTTCTGTCCCGAACAGACCAGATTCATACAATCTCATCTGAGCGTAGACGACAACCGAATTTTCGACGAATTCGGACGCATAATGTGCGTCTCGCATCACTACGGCAAGAACCCGTACCATGACACCATGGAGCCTTTAGACATCGGCGGCTGTGAAGATCACGAAACCCTAATTGAGGAGATTCAGATGAAGGAACCGGTCTGCTACGTTTCGGGAAACTATGGAATCCCGAATTTGCGAGTGAAGCCGAAATCTGTCTCGATGCACGGCACGCAGTTCGTGCAGGATCCGAGAGGCGGGACGACGTATTTCAGCATCTCGAAACAATCGCGAATTAAGTCCATATCCGCTAAGCACAACATGGTGGTGTACAAAGGCGACCGAGAGAGGGATCTTATGTACACGATCCTTGTCACTGGCCCTATTATACAGATACTGAACGCGAAGAATGAAAGAGTCGCGGTTGTGGAGAAGGCTATGGGGATTTTGCACCCGAATAATTATAATTCGGTGCTGTCGGGCCCCGAGCTGACGATCGACGTGGCTGCGGGTGTGGATTGGACTGCCTTGCTCGCCATGGTCTTCGGCATGCACCAATGCGCCAAGAAGTTTCCCAACGACGCATTCAACAGCTTCTGGGCAGCGAGTCCAGAGCCCAGGGTGATGATCAGTGCCATAAAGGAGAAGACGGTCTTGTTAAACAAATGATTGGTTGCTGAGCATCGTAGTAGTCAATCAGGAGAAGACGCGAAAATTCATTGATAATCTTATGGACGGAATCATCGTCGGGTCATCGGGGTAGGGAGTGTACTGGATTAGAGTTTGAAACTCTCCAAGCCCTAATCTTAAACGCCAATTTGGGTATCCATGGTAAGTAAAGTGCTAGTGCTATATTAGGAATTCGTGAAGTGATTTCTTGTCAATCCATTTCACATTGATTGAAATTGAAGATAAGGTTGCGAATCGAATTAGTTGTGTGAATTGAAGAGAACGCACCTCAATTTAAACAAGACCTGTATTATAATAGTTGCCAATGAGGAGACTCCGAAGGTGTCAAACGAAGGATTAGTTGCTCAGCATCATGGTATTCGATCATCAGGAGAGTACACGAAACTCATCCTTGATACTCTTGTGCACGGAGTCATCTTCGGGGTCATTGGGGTAGTCAGTGTACTCAGTCGGAGAACGATGTTAGATAAAGAACCCATTTCAGATGATTGAAGTTGATGAAGAATCAAATCATTTGTGTGTATAGCTGGAGAGAACTCACCTTCACTTGCCTCAATTTCAACAAGAACTGCATCTTACAAGAAATGTAGTCCCTAAATGATAAGATCAATTCATTAATGTGTAAATCTTGTTGGTTCAGTCTTTCTAATTGAGCTGTTTTATGCAAAATGTAGGTACGCTGTAAGAACAAAGTCTGTGAATACCAGTATCATACACGAAATGTACCTCTTGAAAAGATTTTGTCGTACATTTCGATTTATGGTGCACTCCTCAGCTTGCTTATGTGCATTTGATCATCAAGTGCAACTAAAATTGGAGGATCCAACAATGACCATTGGTCGCATGCTAGAGCTCCACAAGTGTTTAAAGAGGTTATATTAGGATGGAAAAGGGAGTGAATAGTGATCTCTTACTAGTCATGTTCTGAGATTGTGTTTAACTTACAACTTAAATGAAAAGCGATTTGGTACTGTAATTGTGGAGTCCAGAGCCTCGTTGATGACTTACTACATTCAGGCTGCAACAAGGAATAGTATTTTACGTTCCGTTGGATTCTCCGCAATTCCTTGACTACATCAGCCATGTGGGGTCGATCCTCCGGAGAATTTTGAACACATGCCAATGCTAGGTTGATGAGCTGAATGAGCGGTAGTTTCGGACATGGCCCCATACGTTGATCTACAAAGTTGAGGTCCTTTCTTGCTTCACGTACCTGAACATGTACACCAAAATTAGAATGCTTAATTTGTATCTTGCTAAGTTCTAACTTTAAGATATTTTGACCTATCAAAACAAAATAGACAAACAAACCATGGGTGGCTCCAAAGATTGGAATAATTTGAATGACCAACCACACAAATGTTGAGCTCAAGCTCAACCTTGCAAGTTTGGTGGGTCAAGGTAAAAGAATTTGAGTCTTTTACATGTACTTGAAAGGGTGGAGCTTTGGTTCCTCCATTTAAATTGATTTCAAGCTTAAGCCTAATTTGAACTTATAGTCATTAGACTTCAAAACTCTACAAATTCAAGTTTGGGCTTGAACTTGAAAATCAAGAAAGGAAGATGAAAACTCCACCATCAGCTTAGGCACATGGGAGTGCTCAAATCCTTTTACCTTAGCCCACCAATCTTGCAACCTTGAGCTTGAGCTCAAGTTGTGTGTGGCAACTCCATGAAGGGCACTCTCAGATTTATAACTATCAATTGGTAGATTCATAATAACAATGTACTTCCCTAGGATATGTTAGATAGTCACAGGCCTATGATGCAAACTTCCACTATTTGGTTGACTATAATGGACAAGTGAAAGTGGAATAAATGAGGATCTATTTCACAAATCATAGCGAATTTGAATTACCTCTCTAACAATGTGCTTGTCCATGGAAGTGGGCTGTCGTGCAGTAAGAAGCTCAAGGAGCACAACACCAAAACTGTACACATTGCTCTTGAAAGTTTCCCTCATGGTTAGGAGGTACTCTGGAGCTCTATAACACTGCACACACACATTTCTTGTAATTTAGAGTATGAACCAAAAATGCTTCACATAGAACAATTGATGTCCTCTCATGTGGGGGCACATACGGTGGGCACACATTCAAGGTTCAACAAGATTGGTAGGCCAAAGTAGAAGACTTTGGCCTTGACATGTGCCTTACCTTGGGGAGCTTGGTTTCAAGGTTGTGTACAAATGACCATTTTTGACTCCAATTGGGAACATACTTTTAAGCTTTACAAAACCTCCGTCTTGGATCGAAATTGAAAATGGACATTTCTACCCCCCCAAAAAAGAGGGCCACCTTCGAAACCAAGCTTCCTAAGGTCATGCACATGTCAAAGCCAAATGGATATTCTTTCACCTTGGCCCACCGCACTTTAATTGCATTCTAAAATGGTGTTTTCAATGCCCCCCAGCCGCGTGTCACTCATCTAAATTCATGATCAGAAACAAGGAAAACGGATTGTATATACATACTATTGACCAAACAAGCAAGACCTGAAATTGATGAGGAAAAACTAATTGTATTCATACTAATGCAAACTACTAAGCCCTAGACCAAACGACTAAGCCCTGAAACTGATGCTATGGCTTCTGTGTATGGCAAAGAAGTTTTGAATATGTGCTTACAGGAGGTGGGATTCGTCCTTGCACAGAAAATAAATTGAGCACTGGTGCCTGTTCCCACATGGTTTTAATGGCCAATTTTGGAGGACCATATGGTTGGACATCCAAAAAAATATTTCTTGAATTAATGTCGGAATTCAAGATTGGAGGGTGTTCTGTATGGAGATAGAGTATGGCATTTGCACATCCTAATGCAATCCCCAACCGTGTTGTGAAGTCCAATGCCTTTTCTGATGATAATGTAAGACGATCTCGTAGTCTTCCTCCTGGCATATATTCATACACCAACATCTGCAAGAGCGCATTTGAGAGTAAGTATTTCCATGACTTTAAATAAGAGTGGAAGCATCTATTCATGCGGTAAAGGGTATGTGATAAGGAGACATTTGGTGGCTTGAAGGGAGGATGATGGGCAACCATGTTTTTCCCAATAAAGGATACATTCACGATACAATAGCATAAAGACATGAGGAGAGAAACTATACGCTTTCAAAGAATTAGGTGGTCTAAGGAAAGTAATTTACTGTGAAAGATGAAGTCAAACCTACTTGAACATTGTGGTTGTTGCAGTAGCCGACAAGTTTGTGCAGATTCCGATGCTTAAGACGTGATAAAACTTGAATTTCATTAAAGAATTCATGGGGTGCCTCCAAGGAGCCCTCAATTTGCGAATGCTTTATTGCAACCAACTGTCCGTCATTTAATCTTGCTTTATAGACCTTGCCATAGTTCCATTCTCCAACCTCATTATTTGTGTTGAACTTATCAGTGATTTCTTCGATCTCTTCATAGGTGAATGAGATGACACCCGCTGCCTTCAAAGCTGTCACAATGTCTACCACAAATACATTTTCCCAGGTCACATCTACTGTTCAACAAAATCTCAATACCCCCAGCTTCTTTCCACAATCTACTACATAGTCTCTTGAGGTAAGCTATGTGTGGTTAAAAATCTGAGGCTTGACACTAGCGTAAACATAAATTGTTGTTTAATAAGCCTATGAGACTTTATATGTTACCTAGGGGTTGTGTGATTCCACTGGGTGCACCCAAGAAAGTCCCCTACTTTCTTTTTCAGGTCTTTGGTGGCCTTATATGGTTTTTGGCAATGAAATAAACTTGTTTCATTTGTCTAAAAGAACCAAAAAAAACAAAATGTATATATTATGTATCTTTGATTATCATGGGGGATTATCATGAGCTTGATATCTGTTCACATATTATCGGTACACATTTTATTGCACTCACTACAAAGTCCCCTCAAATGAATTTTTGGGTCTAGATTAAACTCATCAATTGTTAGTGAACACAACTGCACATGTGACGACATGCCTTGAAACAAATCCAATCAATTGTAATATATACATTCTTTATTTACTAAAATATATATCCACTCATCAATATCTAGTACTTAATATGCATGTGTTTCACAAGTGCTGAAGGTTACCATCATTTGTACTGCATTTCCAGTGCCTTCTATCCACTGGTAATAGTGCTGCCATCCTCATCAAATAACGGAACAAATTGCGGAAACCCTTCAGTGGCCAGGAGTGCCTAAAGACATTCCCTACTGCTCCCTCGCGTTTCGAAATGACACTTGTGGCCCTGTACTTAAGGAAAGTTAGTCAAACACAAAGCCAAAGGCCACAAGGACTAGGAAACTGCTACATGAAGTCCAGAGGCCAATAAATTGTGCAACCACTTCTAAGATCTCAAATCAGGAGGTGTTCTGAAACCATTGTAACATAATACATTCTAAGGGGACTATGTAGTAAAAAAAACTATATATGAGCTATTCTGCAGATATTGGGCATATTTTCCAAATTTGAAGTGCAATAAAGTTTTAAAATATGTTTTAGCTAGAGCAGTCAATATATTTGAGTGATCCTGTACTTAACTGATTGATTTTATCTACCAAGAAATCATCGACTTCATAAACTGTTCAAACTTAATTAAGATCACATCCCAATCACGTGTATTACACCAGTTAAACGAGTTGATTGATTAAAACTGTCGCATGACTCTTTTTGGTTAATCTATCCTATCCTGGTTCGGAGTACTAGGCTACTCAAATAAGATCACATCTGGGAAGACTTCCTAAATGTACCAGTACTAACGCATACATTCTCAACACATGTGTCCTCTACAGCAGACATGTACTCGTCTGAGAGAGTGTTGTTCTTCGAGAATCAGGTAATTGCCAAGTTTAAGTTACATACCTGTTCATAGTAGACCTTATTGGTAGCTTGTCACCATGATGCAACAACATCTCCACTCTGCAACGCCAAAGGCCTTCACGAATTTTGAAGATATCAGGTCTTTCGTTAGGATTTGTCGCCAAGCAATCTTGAAGAAGCTCCCGCAGACGTGCTGGACAGTCGAGTGGAAGGGGAGGCTTTCCACCCTTACGCAGCACCTGGATTAGGTCAGACCTTGATACATTTTGGAATGGCAGCTGACCGGTAAGGATCTCGTGTGCCGTAATACCCAAGCTGTAGACATCTGCAGACCATGTATACCCGCCGCTTTGTTCGTTATTGTTGCTCTCTGCTTCAATAACTTCAATTGCCATCCAACAGCTAGTCCCCGCCTTTGTACGAAATTGAGAGTCCCATTCATTCGAGTTGGACGTCCCAAAGTCTGCAAGCTTCACATCGTAGAAGCGCTCACGTGGAGAGGGCTGTAAACTTAGGGTTTCCGACATCAACTCTGCGTCACCGTTCGGAGTCACAAGCACGTTCATTGCCTTGACGTCTCGATGAATTACTCGTTGACCCTTCAGATGACACAAACTCTCGACAATTTGCAACAGCAGGTGAAGTGAGACATCCAAGGTGAACGGTGTGGTGTTCTGATAGAAGGTTGGAATAAGCTGTTCCTCAATATCACCAGGGTTCATTATATCATCGATCAATTCGCGAAGGTTCTTTTGCATTAGCTCCATGACGATCGCACCAGGCCTTTCCCTCTCTCCTGTCGCGTACCCTATCAAACCGACAATGTACGGATGTTGGTTGCAGGCCAAAAGCGCAACTTCTTTTACATGGTTCTGGTCTCTGACCACCGAATTGGTGAAATACTTTGCTGCTACGCGCTCTCCATGCAGTTCAGCAACCGTCACTTGTGAAGAAATGTGCGCCTGAACAACGATATCCTGGTATTCAATCTGAAAGGTGCGAGGCAGATAATCAACTCGGGGCTCTTGGCCTTCGAACTTCCGCCTTAGAAAGGAAGCTATTCTACATTTGTTCCTCTGGATTGCTGATGGCCACCAAACATCGTTGCAGATTTCAATCTCTCTCAGTTTCTCTAACAGCTCTCCTTTGTCCACATGAGATGCAGATCTGCAGCGGACTGAAGCGTGGCAGTCCACAGTACTTAGAAGGTTAATGTCTCCGACCTGCTTGAGAATCAACCTACGCTTTTCCTCACACCATTCGTAACCTACAAGATCTTCCTGAAGGATGTCTTGACCTGTAAGGAGCAATTCCTTCAATGCAGTAAATGCAAGCAGAACCAAATCAAGACTCCATGCAAATTCTTGGAGCACAAAGAATAATTCTGTGCGGCCATCCTTTGGTGTGTACGTTCTCATGGCGGTCTGCCAAAATTGTCCATCGCGGACGCAATTCAGTTGAAAAATTTCGCCTCTCACCATGCAACGCTCCATATCGGCCAGAGAGTACACAGCCAAATTATGGATTCTTCTCTTTCTCTCGTCTGAAACCCCGGCTCTGATTTGAGAAGATGTACTTGCTTCATCATTTGCAACTACTATGTTAGACTCGGCACAACAGTACGAAGTCGAATTGTCATGGTCGTCTGCAAGCAGCTGAAGTACCTCGGAGACAAGCTCGAAGCTCACCGTAACGCCCTCTGTGAAGTTCGTGAGAAGGAAGAAACATTGTGCCCGGTTGATCTTCACGTCCTTCGCTCTATGCGCCATTCTCTTCAGAATCCCATCCTCGATGTTCCGTCTCATGGAACACCGTATCTTCTCCAGCAGGGCCACCTCCATCCTCGAAGGTGTATGATCTTGCATCGCTCGACTTCAGCCTTCAAAGAGGAACTTAACCAGATTGCAATAATGAAAACCTCCACTGCGATTACATAAGCAAGCCCGAAGCAAGAAAGCCTTCAAACAGGAAGAACCTCAGGTTGCAGCAAACCGTCACTGCCTTTACAGCAGCAAGAAAGCCTCACTATTAGGCTGCAACACTAATTAAGGCCACCACTGCCTTTAAAGAAGCTGTTTCTTCCAAAGCACAAGGCTCCCGAACCTCATTTCTTCCTCTCAAACCTTTTTAATGATACTATCGATCAACGGAGGAACTAGATGAGGTTGCAGTATTATATCTCCACTTACTTTCAGAAGAAATAAAGACTTCAAAGAGGAAGTCAATCAGGAAACCCTTGAATATCAGAATGCAGTAACCTCAACTGCCTTAATGTACAGAAGCAAGAACTTTAATTCTCCCAAAGCAGGTCCAGGCTCCTAGCTAAACATCATCTCTTCCTGTCAAACCTTAAATGATACTGTCTATCAACAGAGGAACTAGACGACGTTGTAGTAAACCTTCACTACCTCAATTTACAGAAGCAGAAACTTCAATTCTTGCAAAGCACAAGGCTCCTATACATGGATATTTTTCCTGTCAAACCCTTGATGATACTATCTGTCAACAGTTCAGATCAAAACACAACATAACATTCTCCCGATCTTGTGTTCTGCGCGTATTATGGAGGTGCGGCAATTAGAATCAACCTCAAGAACCGGACCACTCATCATTTGGCAGGAAGTTTTACCGACTTGCAAGGACTGATCAAATAGCGGATCAGCAGGAAATCTTAACTTAGAGCAACAGCCGATTCTTCTGGACATCAACATTTGTCGAGCAGCAGATCACTATCCATATATGGTAAGGGAAGATGAGAAAGTCACGAACCGATTCTCCATTCTTGCGATCGGTAAAACTTACAATGATCTTTCAGTCTCCGGCCCGCCGGTCCTCTATTCGCACTCAAAGATTATCTGCGTCTCAATCCTTGCCACATGTCATTCATGCATGGGTTGAAACCACTTTTTGAATCTGACGTGGAAACAACATTATTTTATTCCGGCAATTGTTGCTACTCACAAACTCGGCCAGGCTAGACGCCCACCTCTTTGAGCTGGGTCCCACCACTAACACCCTAACCTCTGTAATGTCACTTCATGTCATTATTGTAATGTTGACTTTGTGTTATTCCATAATATCACATGCTACACTAATTCTTGATTATCATGAATTCATCTTAACACTGCTGCATATCTCCTTAATGTTACATACACTTTGGTTGGCACGAGCGTGATATTAGGGAGGTTAGAGTCCATTACCAAGGTAAAAGAGGTCCAATAAAAACATAATCTTCATAGGTTTGTGGTTTATTCATCTCAAGTGGATCCCTCTAACCCATTTATGGATAGATAGAAATGCCGGCCTTGATTGGAGGCAAGCGTGAACACCATGCATGGTATTTAGTGTCACATGTGTAGTAATGCCAATTACCCTATTTTTGAGGTGTATGTTAGGTTACACTAATGATCAACAAGTTCATCATTAGTGTCATCTCATGACACTTGGCGATCAAGTGCACTTACTAATATCTTGGCATGAGTATATAGGTGCAAATAGTGTTATGAGGTGTATGCTTGTGTTACACAATGATCTACAAGTTGACTAAAGCGTACCCACATGACACTTGGCATTCATATCCTTAAGAATATCTTCCTCTTGCATACTAAAATGTACTCAAATATAGAATATCAACATGAGATCTTCAAAACTTATCATTAAAAGCATTCTTCAAAAGGTAATGTCTAATTATGGTTTTGGATGTAGATTTCATGACCTTAAATATTTTGAAGTTGATTTTTTTTTCTTTTTCATATTCCTTGAATCCATTATGAACTTGAGGTCACCACTACAAACATTTCAACAAAAATATCAATTTAATGTAGTGTTATCATGTTCTAGACAATTACGTGTTCAATATTTCTACCTGCACACTACTTGCACCATCTTCTTAAATACGTAGACTTTTCTTGAAAGTTTTTTTTTGGCAACATAAATTACTTGCCTTTGTAGATCAACGTGTTTTTCAAATGTTAATGATTTTTTTCCTTCACAAAATTCAAACTTAGTATATAGTTTTGAATCACTTTCATTTAAACCTATGCAGGGTAACAGAGTTGTGTACTTGACCGTGCTTGCGCCCGTACATGACATCAAATACCATGAACCGTGTAGACTGATTCCGGGACGTTGATGCTAGTTCCAAAATCAAAGTGTCCCAAAAAATGGCCTTTCATACTATAATAAGATTGCCTACGTTTTCACACCGGGTAATAGTGGTAGTGGGGTGGGTCACCTCAAAGAGGTGACCCGCCGCAAACTCTGGTGTCCTTAACTTGATGTTTGAATACCTTGCCATAGAGGACTAGTCCCGGTAACTTGGCCAAGACGCCTCTTCTCCCACTGATGGATTTTGATTTGTTACGTGACAAAAATAGGTGTCTGCACATGAGAATTGGGAACGATATTTACGTCTCCTGTCGTGGTAGATGTCCCCCGCACACCCACACTAATATTCCCAAGAGCCATTTAATATGAGTACTAATATTCCCAAGAGCCATTTAATATGAGTACTAATATTCCCAAGAGCCATTTAATATGAGTACTAATATTCCCAAGAACCATTTATGAGTACTTGGAGTCGGTCACTTGGTAAGGTAAGTTAGAAATACCCAAACCGGTTAACCACCCTCTACCCGTGCACTAGACCGCCGTCATAATAGTGAAGTGCCATTTCTGAAACCGATCATGGTGAGGCGACAACTTCAATGCGTGTACACTTAGTGTAAGGTAGAAATACCATAACCCGTTAACCACCCACTAGCGGTGCACTAGACCGCCTCATAATGGTGAAGTGCCATGTCTTAAATGGAGCATGGCTCGGCGGCAACTTCAATGCAGTGTAGCCAATGGGAGGCAAGATCTAACGTACTCATGATTAACGGGTTTAGGTGATGTTCTGTATCGAAATGCGGAGAACCTAGTGAACCGGAAGTGGGTTGGACAAACTTTCCACTTTGAAAAATTGTGGAACTTTTTGTACAAGGCAGAAAAATACGAAACAACTTGCATTCTTCATGAATCCTTCTCGTCTATCTTGGAAAATTATCTCGTGATTGTCAGACCAGATCTTCAATGCGAATCACCTTATTTTAACGGGTTATGGTATTTCTACCTTAGCCAATGGGAGTCAAGTTTAATGTACTCATGAGTTAACCGGTTTAGGTGATGTTATGTATGGAAATGCGGATTACCGTGTTCGGTGTAGGGAGAATCTAGTGAATGATTAGGGGGTTTGACAACTTTCAACTTTGAAAAATTGTAGAAGTTTTTGTACAGGGCAAAAAAATATGAAACGACTTGCATTCTTCATGAATCCTTCTTGTCTGTCTTGGAAAATTATCTCATGATTGTAAGACCATATCTTCAATGCGAATCACCTCATTTTCATAGGTTATGGTGTTTCTACCTTAGATGTGTGTTATTCGAACTCAATGTCTCGGCACCCACTTCTCGTATGATAGGGAACACCCAATTAGTTTAGTGCGAGATGAATTATAGCAAATCCAAATTGTGCCTGCAACCATTTGCCTCATACTTTTCCGAGTCTCCAAAGACTATCTTTAAATTCATTGTCAAAGTAAAGAGTCTCGTGCTCATTGGGAGAGAGAGGAAATTATCGTACACGAGCATACCTCTCATCCAACCAAGACATAAAAACTTGACCTCCTATAGGGTTGTTGTTGATTCGTCTCGAATGATCTCGAGTACACTACTTTGGGGTCTTTAAAGTTCATTATGGTGTCAAATCAACTTTCAAAGTAACCTCTAGGCTGTATACTATTTCAAGGTTTCATGTTGGATGAGTGAGAGGTACACTCGTATACACTAATTCCCTCTCTCCATGATCATATAGATCCCCCCGAAATCATGTTGACTAATGAACCTAGCATGTTTTGAACACGTAGTCCGGTCTCTTTTAATCACATGAATGTCTTTTTGGTGCCCATTCTTAGTCCCACCCCTAACCTCATACCACTTAAATAATACTAGGTGCCCAAATCATACTCAGGGCCGGTTCACGCAGGGTCCCAAGTCCTAAGTCCCAAGTCACTTGAGGTCAATCCATGCAATCTCAACCGTTGAGAGCATGGAAGTTGGGACTTTCCACTTCACACGGGTCCCAAGTCCTAAGTCCCAAGTATGACATGAACGCCTACAGGGCAACACTTTTTGGAGGCTCGGCTCGGGACTCATGCTGAGAGTTAGGTCGAGCAAAAAGCTAGACTCAACTCTCAACACAAGTCCCGCGAATATTTTTGCATAACATAATCAAGATCCGACTTTTAATGACAATCACCTATATTTGAATGGATTCTTGAGGCTCCAAAGTCGGGACTTGGCCTCCATATTGGGACGTGCTAGCACGAGTTAGGACTTGGGACTTGGGACTCCATGTGAACGGGCCTTCACATCCCATTAGCAAGCACGACCAAGTGTGTCGGCACACTTATTCTTCCTCGTTTCCAGATGAGACTCTGGTGCTTCAACGTCTGCACGCATATAACGAATCGTGCAATTATAGAATCTTCGTCATGTGTTTTTCAACGATGCCTTTGACAACCATGGGCCAACAGGTGGAAGGTGACGTTATATTTATATTATCTTTACCACAGGGTTTCACACGTCAACATTCTTTCACAGATTCTTTTGCCATTCTTCGTTCAACCTGCTTTGACACGGTCAGGCTTGTGGAAACTTATGTAGATCGTCATCAACATGGACCTTCACCGTTTGATCAGCCCTTAACTCAAGGAGATTTATGCATGTGTGTTTGATGTACAGCTAACATGGGTTGCTTCTAACCCTTATTTGCGGCATGGCCCTTCGCTGCGGCCAATTGCAGCTTGTTCTGCAATTGGATGTTGTATACTAACAATTAGCACGAATGCAGTTGAAAATCCTTATCATGTATTACATTTTCTAATGACGAAGCACTCACACTGGTACATAGTTGCATGATATTTTCAAAATTTTATAATTCGATCCAATCAAGAACATCTGTCATCGATCCTCATAAAACATATTATAACAGTCAATAGTATACAGTAGTCAAACATGTTTCAATAACATCACATAACATTACTTAGGGCCGGTTTACACTATGGACCATGAAGTTGGACCAGGGCTCTACAAGGCAACTAATTGGCTGTTGAAGTTGTCCCGGGACAACTTCAGTTTACACTAAGGAAAAAATGTCAGAGGGACCATGGAGGTCGAGGTCCCCAAAATATAAATTTTAAGGCCTAATAAATGCACTGACATGGTCCAACGGGTTTTGCGGTGAGAGAGGCAAGAGAGGTGGTATGGTAGGAAAAGGCAAAGGCCCATGGCAGAGAAATGCCATTTTAATAAAATTTTAATGAATCTACCCTCTATGTGCCTTAATCATATCATAGCCCATGAGACATACCATTACTGCCTTGCCCTACCCCTTAAACCGGCTCCCGCATGTTTCACCAAACAACGTGGGACAAACTAGAACTCAAGAATTTGAGTGCAGATTTGTCTTTTTGCTCTACCAATTGCAATGTTTGGAATTTTGGGCCTTGTAATATACCGTTGGAAAGGTCTTGAAAATACCTTTCCAACGGTATATTACATGCACCAAAACTTTTTAAAATTATAGTTGCAAAACAAAAAAGAAAAATCTGTAGTCGTTTAGTGACTGTAGGTCAGGGCGGTCAAAAGAACCGCAATGGGAAATCTTCTAACACTAATTATCAAAGAATTAAACTTTAGTGTTGAGCAAGGTAGGGTGGTAACAATATTTAATATAATCAAACACTAAATATCCTATTTAGTGTAGTGACAACACAAGGTACATGTCACATGTAAATTACATTGAACATGTACAAATTAAATCGCTCATTTTTTTGTAAAATTTGTTGTGAGAAGATTTGCAAGCCACATCTTTGACACATTTAACAAGAAGTGAAGACAAGTGAAGCCCAAGAGAAGACAAGAGAATGATCAAACTTGAATTTTTTTCTCAAAATTGTCTTTTTTGGGCATGTATTAAAAAAATCAGCACCTTCACTTTTTGGTGCATGGTCATTCTTCTTGGTCCACATTCGGTTTACACCTAGTGAGGGGCCCAAGGCTCTCAAAAGTATTTTTTTATGAAGTCAGACCATGGAAGTCGGACCATGAATTCGGACCATTGACAAAGGCCATCTTTCATGGTCCGACTTCATGGGGTCCATAGTGTAAACCGGCCCTTAGGTTTGATGTAGTGAATTGTGGGGTTTGGGATCTGGCTTGCATCATTCCCCTCTTGTGTTGGGATTCCCAGCTTATTCGGCTTGGACGATCCAAGTATTGTAGATCGGTCAAGGTTTGACTACCTCCACTTGTGTGGCCGAGTTGCTGGATACCGGAGTAGCAAGTCATAGCAGCTTGTCTAGGAGGCAAGGAAGCCAATGGCAGCCTTACAGTGGCCTAATCAACTGAGTGGGCCCCATGATGGGCCAGGTGGCGATCCATGAGTGCCCGGTTTGTGATCTAGGCTGCACAGGGTATGGAGGCCCCCTTTATAAGGACTTCGGGTTAAGGGATCATGCTCCAGGGAGGCTACACCATTTATGGTATTTAGTGTCACGTACGCTATTTGCAAAGGGCCTAAACTAGATGCCTAGAGATTTCAAAGTGTCACATCCTTTGATTGTCAATATGATTCCATTCACCAACATAAGTAACTTCTCTAAGTGGAAAAAACATCTACATTATGACAGTTCGAGTAGCACATTGGGATACTTTAGATAATAGTCTTGCATTTTAGTATGCAAGAACTAGATATTTTTGAGCTAGAGTACTAATGGCAAGTGTCATGTGTTTCCATTTTAGTATGCAAGAGGAAGATAGTTTTGAGCATTACTAGTGGCAAGTGTCATTTGTGTGCACTTTCGTCAACTTGTAGACCATTGTGTAACATAGGCATGCACCTCATAACACTATTGAACATACTCATGCCAAGATATTAGAAAGCGCACTTGAACGCCAGGTGTCACAAGGTGACACTTATGGTGAAGTTGTTAATCATCAATGTAACCTAGCACACGCCGCAAAATAGGGTAAGTGACACTAGTACGCATGTCACACTAAATACCATAAACAGTGTAGTTCTTGGTGTGATTGGGCCCGACTGTAGTGACCAGGCCCATGTAATAATATATAATGATGTGGCCACCGGACCCTATCCTGCAGCCTTTGCCCTTGTAAAAGAAAAAAAATTGAATTTAGAAAGGGAACATAATGGAGGTGCTTAGGAATGTTATGCAGTGAACCAGGGCTCACGGAGAACCGGCAATTAGTTACAGATGAACTGGTTAAGTTTGAGAAATAGCCGGTTGAAGTTGGAGACTTCAGGAGAATTACCGATCATTTTAGAGGAATCTATAGAATATACCTCAAATGAATGAAGCAAAACCGGAAGATGTCAACATGTAACCGGTTGGATTTAGAATCACTAGGATCTTGACCGACTATGCCCAAAACTTCCCGGGCACTGCAGTGAACCATGCAGGAAGAATAAGTATAAATTTCTTTATTGAAAGGGATCTGTAACGTACTAAGGAAAAGACCTCAATTTGGGGCCACAGAGGAGGAGCATTAACTTACTGGCCTACACTCAAGATCTAACAACTTCAACAACACTGTAATATCTATCATCGTGCTTGTGTGCAAAAAAGGTTGCGAAAAACTAATAGGTGTTTTCCCTTGCGCTCGTTGTGTTGAATTTTCAGTGTGGCCATATTGTGCTTGTTGTCGCCTCGATCCATTGTTGCTTCAGAGTTTACTGCACAGTTAATGTGTTGTGTTTTGATGTGATGCTTAATTTGCTAGTAATGGGCTTGATACTTCTAGGGTGTGCACATGATGAATTGGAGGGTCCACGTGTACAAAGAAGCTGGCCCCTACAATGCAGTAACACAGCACCAGCATGAAGCCCTTGAGGTAATTGGCTGTCCCTTCCTGTGATGCAGATTTACCAACAATTACATTAGCAATTTTAAACACAATCTTTGCTAGCATAGCAATTTATGAGCTGAGGAGTGTAGATACTTGTTATTATATTGACTTTGTAATTTGATGATTCTTGTTAGCAGTTGACAGAGGATACGAATCCAATTCACCAAAGTATGTCTTATTTGAAGATCAAGGGTTCAATTGAAAGTTTATTGGGAGATAATCTAAAACCAACACAAGAGTCCAGCGTTAAGTGGCCAACATTCTCAGAATTAACATATCATGTTTTTTTTGTAAGATTTTAGGTTGTTGGGCTTGGGTCACAGGGTGTTGATTGTACCACGATCCATCTTATGTATGTGTTGTCAAAACATCATTCAACAATACTAGTCTAGCAGCTTGTTCTCTTAACCCCTCCCAATTCTACAAAGAATGATGTTTGAATATACTTGTTGTTTTGATACTGAGAATCTTATAACTTGAATATCAAAAGTTGATGGTTGTAGATCCGGGGCTTGAAACAGCAATCAATAGGCATCATGGCATCATCACAACTTATGACTGTTAAATGTTAAGTATGAATTTACGAACAGAAAGAGATTACCATGAAACACTTGACCAATGTGAATATTATTATGAGGAAGCGAGCAAGTGTCACGCTATGAATGGACATACCAGAACCATGTAGGCCACCACCAACACAGAGATGAAAAGAACGGCTGTCTCAAACATCTCAAAGTTGAGATCCATGGGTACGCCCATTGCCCAACCAAGGATCACGCAAAATGGAATCTGCAGCAATATCCATCAGGATAATTTAAATTTTGTGTTGGAATCAAATTATGATAATTACAAGAAACTGAAGGAGATTTAGTTGACGAGAGCAACTGAAGAAATGTCCTTGGATTATAAATATTTTCTATAGTGAATTTCACTAGTTGGATTTTGTATCATTAACATGTTGTGGAACTAAATCATAATACTTTGGAGTTGAATTGCAGTTTTGACATATTCATTTGCACAGGTCTACATGTTTAATAATATTCATATAAATTTCAGAGTGATCCCAATTAAATTGAAATTTCTTGGGTAGATAGAAAGAGCGTCTATTTTAATTTTAGGAAAGATCACTATATTCGTTAATTTGAGACTTTCTCTTGTCTCAAATTAATATATGGACCACAACAACATGGTCTAATGTTTGGGTCGTCCTACCTAAATCATCTTGATATGAGTTCTTAATTGGGTTCTTGATATGAACACCCACTTCAAAGTATTTGCATCTTACAACATTCTCCAATATTTGTGTGATTTTATCCATGTTCTTATATTTGTAACTGTCTCAAAATGCCGAAAAAGTCCCACATTAACGAATATAGTGATAAAGTTTGTTTAAAAAAATCCATGATTAGTTTGATGATGACATTGAAATCCTAAGTTGCTGAAAATTGAAGTTTGACCACACATCTGGAGTGAGTCCTGACTCCTGCAGCTGAGTGGAGCCTTGCCGAGCATCACTTAGGTCACAAGAATTCTTAGTTCATCACCAAAGAATTGAAATGTGTAACCTAATTTACAACAAAGTTACAGCTTTAAATGCAGAATCAAGTTTAAGTTGGAATTTACATGAAGACTTAATAATTGCATGATCTGCAGCAAATGGAGATTCAGTGAGAATGGTACTCACGACAAGCATCGAGATTTGGGTAGAGGAACCAATCGCCACAGCCAAGGAGAGATCCTGACACAACAGAAATTTTTGGGCAAATTGTTAAGACTAATCCTCCTGTGGGCTGACAAATTGTTGCAGATATCACCTCACAATCTTCAGGTTTCCCTCACCAATGGCAAGCAATCACTAATTAGGCTAATGATCTCAGAACTGCGAAATCGGTGACCACTTAATTAACTTTGCTCAGGCTTACAAAAGTACAGAGTTATGACTGAATTGGTAACCACTCAGACTTTAGAGTTGGAAGGTTTGACATTTGGTGAAATCATGATGGGGATGTAGAGATAATCTTTATAATTGAAGCCGAGCTTATCATAAGTAAGCTTCCAACACCAATTTAAAGTCATGTGCATATTAGCTCACCAGGTTATCCTTGATGGCAAAGACAATCGCCCCTGTGTGCTCGGCTGCGTTCCCAATAATCGGTAATATGATCACACTGATGAACGCAACAGGGATGTGCCAAGCCTCTGAAGCTCCCTGTCAACAATGACAAGGAAAATTACATTTAATTAACTTCACAGGACCAGTTTTTCCATCTGCACTACCAGGCAACACTGGCAGACTCTTCCTTCACAAATTAGGTGTAACGGCTCCATTTTCCAGAGACTACTAAGTTAGTGCTACCATATAGTTGCCTATCCAGTTTGGCATATATATACATTGGAAGAAGTTTGCCACGTGTCGTCATGGCATGGGGTAGTACCTACATATTCACACGTGGAAATTATGTTTCGCTCAGTACCTGTATAGCATCGACGAGATACTCAGATAAGATGGAGATGAGGATAGTCAGGACAGCCAACCAGAAGAGGGCACTCCATTTATCTATCTGGCATTCTTCGGAAGTCTCGGTGCTTTGCCCAGTGTTTGTTTCGACATCCTGCGGGCAGATACTGAGAGTCAAGAATATTTTCATCTACTGAGAGAATGTTTTATAAAAGAGACCGGTTGTTAAATGTGAGATGGGTTTTTGTTAATGGTGATACTAGAAAACTTAGAGAGAAGAAAAGAAATGAAAATATATACATGATGGCCATCAACATGAAAACTTGACCCATATAAATTTGTGGCTTCAAATGATTTGGACTAGACTGATTCAGGGTCTTTAAAGCTGATTCCGGTGTCAAATTAACTCTGAGAAAGTAACATCCCAACTGCATATTATTGTAGGGTTTTTATGTTAGCGCTTGTATGCAATAAGTCCCTCTCTCCAAAGACTACACTATACTATATTACATTGATTATCCCAATCAGTGCGTGATACTTTTCAGAGTTACGCAGTGCAATAACATCTTGCTCACGAGAACTTTCAATTTTTACTAACGAAAGTTCAATAGGTTGTTCGGACATCATGGAACATAAATGACTTTGCTTGGTAAAATATTACTTTCTCATTAAATACTTATAACATTGCGTAACTCCAAATAGTAACACGGACTAATTGGGATAATCAGTGTAGTCATGATGTGACTCTCTCCCTTGAAATTACTCGGGGACCCAACAAATTGGCAAAGAGGGAACTATCGTATACAAGCATACCTCTCCTCTCTCCAGCATTAAAACTTGACGCCCTATAAGTTTGTTACCGATTCATTTCAAATGACCTCAAGTCGAGTACTACAAAGTCTTTAAAACTAATTCCAGTGTCAACTCAACCAAAAAAAGGGTAAACTTAAGATGAATGAGAGGTACGCTTGTATACGATGATCCCCTCTCTCCAACAAATTAAACCACCTGAGCACTTTGGAAATTAGAATTGTGGATAATATATGATTTACTCACACACCTCCTCCCGAAGCTTCAGTGGGCTGCTGAGCTGGAAGTAGATGTAGGCAGCATAAGCGAGCAGCATGATGCAGCTGGTGATTCGGGACAACGTGAGCTCCGACTCGTTGATGTGAAGCTCCGTGCGTGTAGCGTGCAAAGTGGCAGGCAACAGCACACACATGACGGCCATCAACAGCAAGCTCGAGTCCAAATGAGCCGACCCCTGCACACAGACAGACATGAATTGAGCGATATATATATCCAAATTAGTCGGATCAAGATATGCGAATTGTCAACAAACACAAGGGGCCCGGCTCCACATACACAAGCAAGATCGAATCCTTGCGGAAGATGATGCTTCAGAAGCCTGACAGTGTCGAGCTGTTGGACATGGTTCTAGAGAAAGAGAAAGAGAGAGAGAAAGAAAAAAATAAAATAAAGATATAAAGTAGATGATGAGTGCAGTGGTATGTACACCGTTTATGATTTTTAGTGTCACATACACTCTTTGTGAAGGGCTTAAACTAGATGTCTAGAGGTTTAGAAGTGTCATGTTCGATAATCGTCAACATGACACTATTTGTTAAGATAAGCAATTTTCTAAGGTGCAAAAGTATTTACATTATGACATTTAGCGTAGCACATTGAAGAGGTGCTTGAGATGATAGTTTATGCACTTTAATAGGTAAGAAGGTCATGTGCCCACATCAATGACAACTTCCACAAAACAATGAGGCAAAGAGGAAGATATTATCGAGCATGCATCTTGTAACCACAAGATGTTATGTGGTTACACTAATGATCAACTTTGTTGGCCATTAGTTGTAGCTTAAGATAGTTCTCATAATAGGGTAAGTGACACTAAATACCATAAACAATGAAGTGATAAGGATAAGCCACTTTGGTGATGTGTCCATTTCTAGTTAGATACAAGAAAACATGTTACCACATGTAAGTAATGGATGACCATGTGATGGCCTAACCACTACATATGGTTCAAACGGACACGTGTCACCTTGCCATAGGTTGTTGTAGTACGCACCCAACATCTACCTGTCCACCTAACTGCAGCTCGGTAGATTGGGCACCTATTACTAACTGCACGTGGTAAAACTCGTCACATGTGACCCCTACCTTGTTTGTACTTGTGTTGTCAATAATTTGTACCTTATTAAACTTCTGCTCCTTTTTGGAATTCGCAATGCCTCCAAGGAAGAAGGCGCTCCCCAGAACCAATAGCATGTTGGACAAAATTGATCCCAAAAGCGACAATTGCACCACCCGAACCATGTTACTCCGCATCGCGAATATGCATATGATCATCTCCGTTGCATTTCCAAAAGTTGCATTCAATAACCCTCCCACTGCAAGAGAGAGAGAGATTAATTATGGGACATCCCAGTGTACGAACACATGATGAAATCCTCAACAAATTCACCAAGGTTTGTAGTAGTAATATACCCCTAATTTTACCACCCATTTTCCTCAGTGGTAAATTGCCCAATTTAGCTCCCGGTGTATCCTATAGCACTCATAATTAAATATACCTCAACCATGGTTACAGGCTCCAGAGCCTGACAAAATACCAAGCCAGCGGTTACTCACAACTACTACAACAGGTGTGATTCTCAAGTGTGGCTCCATAATTAAATGGAAACATGTCCTATGTGACTTTAATTTCAAGGGCCATCTCAACATCTCTTTGGTTGATTTTGGGTTGATGATGTTGAAAGGCCACTTAGTCGAAGTCACATAGGTAGGACACATTCCGGTCAATGGATGTGCGCTGAAAACCCCATGTTCTGGACACAAAAAGAAATCCAATGAAATTCAAGACTTCAGGATTATTACCGGTCATCTTGAAAGAATTTATATATTATGCCTCAAATTAATAAAGAAACCCCTAAAGACCACAACATGTAACCGGTTGGACTTGGAAACACTAGGATTTTGACCGGTTATGCCCAAAAATCTCCCTGGACACTACACCTTCATCTCCTAAAATACTCAAAGTGTCCACTATAGATGCAGTCACCTTATGTCTCCACTAAACTCCCTGTTCTGCTTATGTATTGGAACTATGTACTGTCAAAATAAAATTTTACAGAATCTGAACTGGAGACGAGCATATTGTTATATAACATACCTGTAGGACCTGTGACGAATGCCAATTGCCTGAAATATCCAACAGAGTGATTTAATGAGGATCAGTGGAATAAAGTAAGCTTGTGACAGCCACCATTTTGCAATGACAAACAAATATATGAAACAGAATCATGAGAGAAACTGGTAATTATAATAATTAGCAGAGCTCGATCAATAATGTGTGGATCATGTAATTTGGCATACCAGGATGATGGGTCATGTCAGTAAGTTTTATTATTTTTAGAGCTGTGCAAAGTAAGTTAACTCCAGCACAGTATCAAATAAGGGAAGCAAGCAGATTCAGGGATCATGAGCACTTACTCTGTTACGAATCCAAGGCGCTCAGCAAGTGGAACTATCCCTATTAAACTGAAGAGAAAAATCCACGACTGCAATCAACAAAACCCACCCACATTCACACATTCAAAACTGACATCCAAACTCTATGCATAGGAGATTAAGAATCATAACTTGTAGATTGCATTGGCAATATAATTCTCCCACTTGCGCAACATTTCGAGAGAATCCTAATGAAGTAAACAAAGTTACAGTTCCTGTAAAGTTCAAACGCATGTAATTTAGAAAGTCTAATAATTTCGATGAAATGCTTACATGGCCAAGGTTGAAGTAAACGGCCACAATGACTAGTGGTAGAGCCACAAGCAACACATTCAATATGCTTCCGAAGACCACATGCTTCGCTCCTTCCACAAACTTCTCCCAATGTGCACAGCTGGAAATTTCAGGATTACTACCTGCAGAAACTCCACTCATGGCTGCAGCTGATGCATCCTCACAGTTGATTTTCATCTCAGTCTGCAGGCTAGAATTTTGAAGCTGCTTGAGATTGTGCTCAGTTTTCCGATATAAACTGCATTTCCAAAATAATTCCCCCCACTGTTTAGATGTCAACCAAAAATCTTAAAAAACTGCAGCTACCACAAAATTTTGCAGCAGCAGCAGCAGCACTGATCCAAGCAAAAAAAATCCAAACTTGGCACCATAAATAAAAATTTGACTAGTAAAAGAAACTGCAAGAAGATCAAGTTCAACTTGCAGGTGGAGAGAGAGACTAGTAGAGAGAAATTAGAGAGAACTCTACCCAGCAGCTGATGATATTCCACCTCCTTCGCCAACAGAATGTGAGGACTAGAGCAAAAATTGTTGACTAGATGATGGTCGAAGTGTGGGGATGAATTCTATGTGGGGGCTTCTTATAGGATATTATACTACCCAAAATTTGAAAATTTGGGTGATTCTAAAAAATAAAAGAACACAACAGTAGACAACATCCAGGAAACTTCCCATGTCATCTAGTATATAAATTGAGTTATAATGTCTGATGCATGATTGGACTTACGTAATGACGTCTAGCCACTTAAGATGCATGTTGTTCTTTACAGTCTAGATAGTTTGAGAGAGAGTACTATGAGGATGTTGAGAGCAGTTCTAAGTAAGTTTAATGATAATTTTGTGATGAGTGTCGAGGAGATTGGGTTACAATCTGGTCCTTGACTTGAAGATTTAGGTGATGGGAGATCTTATGACTAAAAAAAACAAGGTGGACACATCCATCGTCGGCCGACAGTACTGAACATAATTGCTCGAGGGCCGTGGATCCGTGAAGGGTGTCCATTTATTCCAGAGTACTATAATGTTTTCTGCATCTTCGCACTCATCTTCCACAGCCCTCCACCAGGTGAGCCCAAACCAAACAAGTCGACTGCGACATCTACATGATACCCCTTGAAGTTACCATCGACCCAGACGTTTTTTTTGTAATTTTCTGTTCATTTTCTTTTAATTTCCCAATCTTAATCTACGGCGAGCGGGAGGTCCGACCGCTAGTTACAGATGAGAGCCGGTTGAGTTTGAGAAAGAAAATCCGGTTCAAGTACAAGTCAAATTGCTGATCAATTTGGAAGAAAACAATGCCCTAAATTATTGAGGAAAACCTGAAAGATATCAACATGTAACATGACAGCAACTCCAATGTAACTTACTTTCGTCTAGTGAAATTCATCCTGATCTGAAAATTATGCCACAAGAAGGATTCGGATGAAATGGTCCTAATATGTTCTTCTTGTACATCTCGACTTAAAAGGATTCTAACCTACAGAGGGAGAACAATTTTGAGTACTTACTACTCCTCCAATTTCTCTCGGTGGAGGACTAGGAGTCTAAGTTAGTACCAGTCGAACGTCAAATTCACACATCGATCATGTCAAGATTAGGGTGTATTGTTATTCTGTTGGCTTGGTATGAAGTTTCGAGGGGAAAGACCACAGATTTTTTTTCCAATATTTGGCAGAACTTTGTATACCAAACAAGATTAAAGAGGACCAGGTCTAATTGCTAGCTAGTTACTGCAGAGTAAGATGTGCAAAAAAATTCAGAGGTGGATGCATGAACAAAGAAGTTCCCCCTCATTGACACGAAATGATATGTAACGACAACTCGAAAGGTTCGAGTTGCTAATTGGGAGCCTGTCAAGCCACAGAGGGAGGGACAAATTCAGTACTTCGAATCCTTAAATTCTCTCAGGGGAGGAGGAGGAGGAGGAGGAGGAGAAGTCGTTCATACATCAGAAAACTTAGGGTTAAGAGATCTGCCACATGGAATTTCAAAGAGAAAGATCACGGTTTCTCCAAAGGTAAAGATCTAAGGTTGTGTACAGAGAAGAAAGGTGTGACAGTGCTCTAATTGCTACTTTCTGCACATGAGGAGGATATGTACTTAATATGATAATTTCAACATGATTTTTCATAAGAAACATTCAAGAGATACATGATGTTTACACAGAAGAAGACAGGGTTCGATTGCTCAGAAGTGTGAATTCTTGCTGTAAATGATCTAGAAATACAATGGTCTGTACAAACAAATTGGCTCTCGATTGCTTCAATTATTCGTTTGGTTGGATTTAAGGTATGATCACCGATCCTCCGAGAAGATTGTGAAATTCTCTATGTTTAGCAAGGAAGTGGGAATCTTAGAACACAAGTTTATGCTTCGAGGCGTGACGCCACTTCCACTGACTTGATTAAAAAGCGCACTTGCTGTAAGTTTCCTACCACTGTAGGAATGCCCATTTTTCGAAGCCAATTTTGGAGCCGCACTTGGTGTAGCAGTGACGTGGCAACACCTTCTTGAGAGGAAAAATGGGAGACTTAGGGCCACTTCACACACGAGACTGAGAGCCCGTGACCATCACACTTCCAGCACTCTCATTGGTGGAAAAGGTGGAGCCGATCCAAGTTCACTTACGCTTGAGGGACCAACTGAGTATGTGAATGCAAGATGGATGTAAAGTCTACATGGATTCCTACATGGCATCCAATGGATCATTTTTCATGGTCACGTGGACTATTTTCAAAAACCACCTCTTGGAGGTAGGCCTAACACAGAACCAGGAGACCATGGCACTCCGAACACTCACAACCTTTGATTTTTTTATTTTATCATGTGTGAGGACCCTGCATGAATAGAAATTCATTGAAATAGCATTTGGTTGAGGGCCCAATCACATATGACTTCACACTACACTTGAGGATCCATGACCACAGTACATGCTTTTGGAGGTGTCTTAGGATGGCCTTTGGACACTTTCTTTTGGGCTCTCACAATTTCATGGTCATGGCTCTTGGCTCATGTGTGAAGTGGCCCTAACTATACTAAATATTGTACTAAGTGTCATATGGTATTTTATGTCACTGTGGTAACTTATCTAATGAACACTTCTTATCAATGAGTCTACAAATGTCATCCCAATTTAATTTTTAGCTCATCCACTTTTCGTATATTCTGCATCCTAACGTTTACGTAATGAATTATTGTCATGGATTATTGACGTTTGGATGAAAAAATCACTTAGTAAGTGACAATAATTACAACATTGTAAATCTATGGCGCTCAATTTATTATACGAGGATTGACAAATGATTTAGTTTTATATTTGACGTTAGTGACACTACACATGCAGTTTACAATTAGTATTGGCCAAGACAAATTGAATTGGTGACACTTACTACGATATTTAGTGTCGTCTCATGAGTGTGGGTGGAAATAATTAGTGTGGGCCACCTTGATTTTCTTAGAGTCAAGGTGGAATTAACGTGGGTCCAAGACCCTGGGTCTTTCCGTAAGTCTTCATGAAAACTTCCGACCAACACAATGAATGTTAGTTATAGGGCACAAGTAGTAGCACAAAACAAAACAATCATCCCACATTAACTTTTTAGAGAAACATTTAATGTGACCCATGTTAATTTTCTACTAGAAAGTTAGTGTGGGTTGAAAATTAATGTGGCCCACTTTAATTCTTAGTATGACAATTAACGTGGACTCTACAAACTTACTATGGCCTATAGTAATGGGACTATTTAGTGGACATTGACTATGGTAAATAGTATGGGTAGATGCATATTGTGACTTACCCTAGGCAAATCTATTCTATGGTCGACATTATACACCATCACCCAAGAAAATAGAGTACAACCCTAGTCAAGCTTTCCATGCCCCCATGACCTACCCACCTCCTTTGCTAGATTTGAAGTATTTCAACTACACAATATTTCAATGAAATACAAGAAATATTGTAACCTAGAACACAGACCTTTGATGTCAAATGTCATGAGTTGATAAATGATGTGCATCTACAGTATCAACCCCAATGTTTGTAAAGGTCATAGTGTGGAAATGCATTACATTGTTTATAGTATTCAGTGTCACATACTATTTCAAATTATGCAACTTCTTACTCTGGTGTTGATAGCTTACAATATAAAGTAGAAAGAAAGGAAGGAAACAACTTTGGTGTTGCCACCTAGCTAAATTATGGTCTTGCTTCATTTTCAAGTTGGTTTGATATAAAGTAGAATTAGGTAGTTTGGATCTAGTATAGAACATAAATGACTTTACTCGATCAACACTTACATTCTAAATAGATAGTGACAACATTTTTTTTTGAGACATAGTGATAACATTTGGTAGCTCCATATTGTAAGTGACACTAATTATCATAAATGGTTTAGTGAGTCATTTGATGGTAAATGATGCAAGGATAAATGCATTTTGTAGAAATGTATTGCAAGGGTTTAGGGTTTAGGACAAGGACATGCATAATATTATTTTTAGTGCATTTTTAGATAAGGGCGCAAACAATTATTAAGTGCATTTTCTAATGGAACTCACTACAACCAAGGTCTATGGCCAACCACCAAAATGGATGCAATGACCTGCCTTTAGGGACGGCCCAACATATATCACCAAACAATGCTACACTAAATATTGTATTTAGTGTCACCAACTCTAGTTGTCTTGCTTAATACTAATTGTAAACTGCCCATGTAGTGTCACCAACACTAAATGTAAATTTAACATTATTTATCATTCCCCGTAAATTAATTTGGACATTATAGAGTTACAATATTGCAATTACTATAATCACTCACTAAATGAATTTTCAGCCCAATTTCAATCATCAATGACAATTTCATTACATAAATGTTAGGATACAAAATATACGAAACATTGTATCAATGATTGGCATTTATTTTGGATGAACTACATGTTAGTTGGGATGGCTTGTAAACTTTTTCATAAGAAGTGTCACTAGAAAAGTTACCATAGTGACATGAGATACCATATGACACGTACTAAATACAATATATAGTATATTTTTGAGCTTGAAGTTGTAAACACTTAGAGACATTACATTACAGCATCATCATCATCATCAAAATAATAATAATAATAATAATAACTTAGAGGCACACTATACAAACTGTGCCTATTTTGTATATTGATTGCTTTTACGTCAATACATAATATTATTCAACTGCATGGTTGTGTTCCAATCTATAATTAGCATCTGACATGGGCCTCCACTATCTTACCTTCATGGAAGAAACTTAGAAAATAGGAAGAAATTGACACCAATACGAATAATGAATAGTGCCAATGTGAGTAATTAGAGTATTGTGAATAGTGTCGGTATTTTCAATGATATTGTTGCTATTAATAGTAATTTTAAGAAATATTACTGGGATGAACAATGATTCTTGTGCATACTAGTACCGAGAGCATAACTCCACCCAAATTTCTAAGTTCAACCTTAAATGTATGAATAGTATAGGGGCCCATGAAATATAAAAGACATATTCCACGGTCATGAAATCAACCCACATGGTTGAATAATGTTATGAACCGCTTATCTAAAGAATGTATTGTAAGTTTGAAACTCATTCTACTATAATCGTCTCAATCATTTTTATTTATTTTTAAATCCGTCACAACCCACAATACCTAACACCTTAAACGAGTCCAGTCATCTTGCTTGTCAAAAGTAAATTTATTTTCATGCCACGTCAACTTTTGTATGTGCTCTAACCAATATTTACGTGACATGTGGCACCATCACTCAAGAAATTCATCACTTTGTGCCAAATTTGGTAAGCCAAACTACGGTAAGTTAGTAATCACTCTAGCTATGAGTGAAGTTAGTTGTCTCGTGAAGCTAATTTAGTCCGTGTGTTCGAGTCATTTAGACAACCAAAAGCAAAATAAACGAAGAAGAATTTCTCGATGTGGTTCATTCTCATGAGCTCCATTTATGATCATTGCACTTGAACGATAATCATCAATCACATTAGTTGTGTGGACTATGACGCTATTGAGCACAATAGTGGTTGTTTCAAGAGCCCAAACACCCCTTGCATCTTATAGCTTTTACAATTATGTGGTAACTTCTTTTCATTTTCTTAAGAACTAAGGTCCAAGATGACCCTAAACTACCGGGTGATAGTGGAGAGGCACCCATTTCCGAGTGGAGTGGTTGGCGGTTCGATTCCCGCTATGAAATCTTTTCTCTACTTGACGTGAAAAACTAGCTAGGTAGGTAGGAAGCCAAGAGCCCACCCACCGCAAGGTAGGCAGTAAACCCCACCCTGCACCAAGAGGATTCTTGAGCAGGGTAGGGCCAACAGGCTCAAATTCACGTCAGATTGCCCAACGTTGGTTCTTTCTTTCTTTCTTTCTTTCTTTCTTTCTTTCTTTTGCCATAGATTGATACATCCAAGAGCAATGTTTTTTAGATCGTGTCCTTAGGGAGTCCTTTTGTCCAAATTGATTTCATGCTTTCTAATATAAGTTTTTTATTTATCTATTCATTTATTTATTTATGAGTCCCATGTGCATTTACAAGAGAACCTTGTCAAAATGGTCAATTGAAAGTCATATGATGTAAGTGCAACAAGCGCAAGAGTCCTCATATAGTGGTTGAAACCGATTTCAGATTAAAAAAATTATTCTTTTGAAAAAATATGATACAATAAAAGATATTGATTTTTCGTCTTTACGTCTTCGTTTCTCTTCCAAAAATCTTGTATTTTATAACACATCTTAAATGCTTAATTATCTTCAGACAATTGTTATTTTCAAGGACCTCAACATGTAATATCTCACCCTCCACAGAAAAACTAAACTAGTTAAAAATAGCCATGCATCCAAAAGGGCGTCAAGAATGCAGTAAAACAATAAAACTTGATTTCTAGCCAAGGAAATAGTAAACTAGCTAAACATAGTCACGCGTCCAAAAGGGTGTCAAGAATGTAGCAAACAATAAAACTCGATTTTTAGCAAAGGCAACCCAACTTCTATTTTTAACCAGTTTAGTTTTTCCGTGGAGGGTGAGATATAGGAGTTGTGATATTGGGGTGGATTGTAATACACTAAGTTCGTGAATGAATAGTGAGGTAATTTTAAGCCCGGGGGGTGGACTCTTCATTGGAAACCTAAATGACGTGCGTGGGTGACTATGAAATAAAACCTCCTGTATACAAGAATTTTATAGAGAAAAAAAGGGTATATGTACTAACAGTAGGCTAGAACTGGACTCATGTATTTATACTACACTTTTCAATTTAATGTGTTAAATGCCTCTGCTACATACACAATTATATAAATCATGAAATAACTATGCCTTTATTACATATACAAGTCATTGGGAACTATCACCATATGACAACAATGGATGGAAATGTAAATTGGATGAAACTAGCACATCTATTGTCAAAAAAGATGTGAACCATAGGGCCCCCTTTTGTGAATCTACATCTACTTCAGAATTCTCAATACCCTTTTGAAAGGTACATACTAGAGGGGGGGAAAACTACCTCTCCCTTATGTATAACATGTACGGTAATGCCTCATTACACTCACGTTAGTTCGTACGTGGTATGAAGAGTCCACCCACTATGATTTTAAGCCATAAACCATTATTAGTGTGGACCACAAGAGTTTTTTCTACAATCCACACTTATTCATGTATTGAAAATGAATGTGGGCCACGGTAATTTTCAACCCAGGCCAAATGCCTAGTTTAAACTTAGTGTGGGCAACATATTAAATTATTTTTTGGGGGAAATTGATGTCGACGAACACTTTATCTTATACTACTTTTGATGTAGGCTTATTATTCTATTTTATGTAAGGTGTTGGTCGGAAGTCTCAAGGAAGACTAAGGGGAAGACCCGGGATCTTGGACCCCACATTATTTCCATCCAGACTAGTACACTACATATTGTGTTTAGTGATCATATGATCTTCTAAGTCATTGCAGTGACTTTCTAATGACACTTTTTTATGTTAGTAAATTTACAAGTATTGTCATCCCAACTTACTTTAAGTTCATCCATTGCCCAAAAGCCTGCATGTTCCCATGCAGTTGCTAATGTGTGGCTTCATGCATGCTCTTGCTCGCCCACTCGTATGTGGCATAATGCATGAAATCCATGCCAAATACTGCAACAAAGTTTGGTATATCCTACATCCTAGCATTTTTGTAATGAAATATTGCCATAGATGGTTGAAATGTGGATGAAAAATTACTTCGTGAGTGACAAGTATTGCAACATTGTAAATGTGCAATGCCCTTAAATTTTTACAAGGAATGACAAATATAACGTTAGGGTTACATTTTATTATTGGTGGCACTACACAGGCAGTTCACAATTAGTTTTGAACAAGACAAATAGAATTGGTGACACTAAAATACAATATTTAGTGTAGACAATTAGAGTGGCCCACACTAAATATTTCCACGTGAATTTTCCACCCACACTAATAGGACTATCTAGTGTATTAGAAGATTCATCGAAGAAGTTGCGTCGTGTTGCAATTTTAATAGGATTTTGTGGGATGCTTCTCTCATCCTTCGGAGAACCGGTGACCATGCTAGGATTTGGAGACAAGGAAAAAAACACAAAACTAATAAGTTAAAGTCATTGTCTTGGTTGGAAGCTCCAACTTGCATTGTCTTGGCCGACGCACTTTTTACGGTGTCCACCAATGGAGATTTTAAAGTAAATATTGGAGTAACATATGTATAAAAATGGGCCATGGTAAGGCCCGATTTAGCTTTAACAACTAATTGTGAAAAAATTGATAGAAAAACTTGTAATGTAGTGTAAGTTGAAATCTTGCACTCATAGGGATTGTACATGCAATAAACGAACTCAAAATTTTGGAATTGTTTGAATGTGTAATGTGTAATAGAAAGTAGACTTTGAGAAGTTCATTAGATTTTTAGTTAAGCTCATAAACCGATTGAAACCGTCTTCAAGATGTAATTCAAGTTTGACCAACAAAACATCCGCAAAAGCCTTGCCTTGCAAACTTACGCGCCAATAGTCCATTGGTAGTTGGGAGCTCTTACTCATGCTCTAATCACAGCAAAATTTCTGTCTGGTTCCAACCGTGAAACCGCTGGGGATTATGTTGAGAAGTAGACGTTGGCCCACCACTTTTCACACTATTACAACTGGAGATGCGGACGGATGGTCACAGAAGTGGCCGGTGTGATCAGTCCCTCACCCTCGACCATTTTTGTAAACCATAGCCATGCCCCAATTCCATAATTAAGAAGAGAACTCAACCCCAGGTTTGACTAATGTTATGGTCAATTAGAGATCAATCTGTTGGAACAAAAGACTTTGAATTGAAGGAGCCACGAAATGAGATAAGGTAAACAACCCTAATTTTGTTACTTGTCTTAGTAATAGAACACCTAAATTTGAGTGGTATGTAGTGTGATATGCTTTAAGAGCGAATACCAAAAGAACATTGAACTACGTGCTCAAAATTGAACAATCAACCTAATTGGGGATACCAATATGACCATTTAATAAGCATGAAAATCTTCACCTTGATGATGAATGAGATATTTCATATGAATCCCGAATACTATAAGGAAAGTGGCTACGGCATCGATTTGGATTTGTCAACATCTTGTACTAAGGTAGAAATACCATAACCTGTGAAAATAAGGTGATTCGCATTGAAGATCTGGTCTGACAATCATGAGATAATTTCCAAGATAGACGAGAAGGATTCATGAAGAATGCAAGTCGTTTCATATTTTTCCGTCCTGTACAAAAAAATGCTACAATTTTTCAAAGTGGAAAGTTGTCAAACCCCCTACTCATTCACTAGATTCTCCCTACACCGAACACGGTAATCCGCATTTCCATACAGAACATCGCCTAAATCGGTTACCTCATGAGTACATTAACACTTGCCTCCCATTGGCTACACTAAGTGTACACGCATTGAAGTTGCTGCCGAGCCATGATCTGTTTCAGAATTGGCACTTCATCATTATAACGGCGGTCTAGTGCACGGCTAGAGGATGGTTAACCGCTTATGGTATTTCTACCTTAGATCTAAGAACTTATCTCATTGTAGGTGTCTTGTACTATTCGCGTGTTTCATATCCTAGGAGAAGTGGACTAGTCGGAACTTTAAAAAAAAAAAGTAACCTTTTCACGGAAAGTTGGTGCTCGAAGTTGCGAAGAGCCTTCTCGGGTCACGGTCCAAGACAGGCAATTAATTTTGGGCAGGACGGATTGGTCAGACTCCAGAGCCAATTATTATTATGCCTTGAGGCTCTAGGCTTGGAGTTTGGCTCCTTTTCGCTCACAACAAAATAGTGTACGGGGAGATTTTTGAGGATAATCGGTCCAAATCCTAGTGTTTCCAAGTCCCACCGGTTACATGTTGTGATTGTCCGGTTTTTCTTTATTGATTTGGGGTATATTCCATAAAATTCTCTAAAATGATGGGTAATTTCCTAAAGTCGTAAACTTCAACCGGTTCATTTGTAACTAGCGGCTGGTTCTCCCCATTCAATGCACCAAGATGATAATACAATCTAACCTTGATAATATGACACCTCAATTGTACGACTCATTTCCCATTGACCAACCTTTCTAGTGTTAATTTACCCCAATATTACGACTATGACGCTCGTAATATGACCTTCTTTTTTTAAACTCCATATTGTATACAAAATGTGTGTGACGTTGTGAGCATATTTCTTTAATACAAATATTCTTTCGTACTTATGTATCTTCGTTGTGTATACAACACAACATTTTATATTGAAAATATGTTTTTTTCTTGAAAAACCTCAATAGTACAACATTTGAGACCAGAAGGTCATATTAAGGTAGAAATACCCAAACCGGTGAACTACCCTCTACCCATGCAGTAGACTTCCATCAAAATAGCGAAGTGCCATTTCTGAAACCGATTATTGCGAGGCTGGCAGCTTGAAATGCGTGTACAATCAGTTCAGCCAAATTTAGTCGTGTTTGACTACCATCAATCACAATTTAATGTACTCATGAGTTAACCGGTTTAGGTGATGACTTGTGTGGAAATGACCATTACTGTGTTCGGTGTAAGGAGAATCTAGTGAACGAACAGGGGGTTTGACAAACTTCCCGCTTTGAGAAATTGTAGAAATTTTTGTACATGACAGCAAAATATGAAACGACTTGCATTCTTCATGAATCCTTCTCTTCTACTTTGGAAAATCATCTCACGATTGTAAGACCATATCTTCAATGCGAATCACCTTATTTTCACGGGTTATGGGATTTCTACCTTATGCAGAATATGACATTCGGATAATACGGCACTTTTTCGCGCGACCAACTGTGTCAAAGTAAAAGGGAAGAACCCAAAAAAAAAAGAGAAAAAAGAGAGAAAGCAAACAACATCATTTAGTAGCCAATCCTAGTGCGCCACTATCGTGACTCCCAAGGTACACTCGAGAGGTACAAAAGGCACATAAAGCTTTTGTCCTTGTCAGGACAGAATGCGTGTCTATTGTGTACCTTCCTTACAAACCATTCCGAGGCCCGAGCCTCAAGCCCTTTCGTGGAAGCTTACTTATTCTAATATACTCTTTGGTGTTGTGGCTCGTCGTCACTTTGGAAATTGGGCTTATATCATGATTCAAATGATGGAACTCAACAAGTGCAATGAAACGAAAGAAAGGCAAGCAAAACATCGGCTTATATTATGCCCGCGTGAAATTTGAGCTCTCTAGGGCCACTTCACACACAAGGCAAGAGCCGTGACCATGAAATTGTGAGAGCCCGAACGAAAGTGTCCAAAGGCCGTCCCAACACACCTCCAAAATCTTGTAGTGTGGACACGGATCCTCAAGTGTAGTGTGAAGCCATATGTGACCGGGCCCTCAACCAAATGCTATTTCAATGAATTTTTATTCATGCGGGTCCTCACACATGATAAAATAGAATAAATCAACGGTTGTGAGCGTTCGGAGTGCCATGGTCTCCCGGTTTTGTGTTAGGCCTACCCCCAAGTGGTGGTTTTTGAAAATAGTCCAAAGTGACCATGAAACATGATCCATTTGATGCCATGTAGGGATCCATGTAGACTTTACATCCATCTCGCATTCACTTACTCCGTTGGTCCCTCAAGCGTAGTGGGAAGCGAACTTCGACCGGCTCCGCCTTTTCCACCAACGAGAGTGCTTAAACTATAATAGTCATGGGCTCTCAGTCTCGTGTGTGAAGTGGCCCTTAGTCTTATCATGCTCAAGGCATAACATAACTCAACACCAAGGTGTTGCACCCCCAGTGCCAAGATTTTTGGGCATTTTCAGAGTTAATACCCCATTAATGTTGGACCACCTTCACAAAATGAATAATATTCAAGTTGAGTATTATTCATTGTGTGAAGGTGGTTTGGTGGCTAGGCCTAACCTGGATATTTTATAATGTAAACAATAAGAGTGTGTGGTTGGCTTGCGTGCATGCCTAATGGGCCTGGCACCGGCTAAGCATGTCAGTTATATTGGCTTAGTTAGTCTGTTACATAATATAGGCTTCCCTTGTTCATGCCCGGAAAGTTGGGGCTTTCCTTGTAGTAAAAGGGAACCCAACCTACAGGCTAAGTGATGTTTTGGAGTCCTCTTGGGAGAGCTACTGTAGTGTTTAGTTAATTCTAGGCTTTTTGGCCGAATCTGGACTAAATTGTTGTTGCACTCCCAGTTTAATATCTTCATTATGGTGCCAAACGTCTACACACATCATGTCCGTAGTCTTTTAGAATACGATTACCTATATAATAACTACATGGCAAGCACAAATAACAACACTTGAAACACTACTATTCACATCTCCAAAAATTGCTTGCTTATTTCCGAACTCTGTGAGGCCAAACCCCCCACCCTTAAGCGTCCGTAGTCCGAGTAGTGGGTTTGGGCTCACATTCCTCCGCGGTATTGGATTTGGACTTGGATGAGTCCATAGTGCAAGGTTCACCCTTCAAGTGGTCTTGGATTTAACTAGCTCCTTCATAAACCCAACTCCTTCATGAACCCAACTCCTTAGCTTCTAACTAAATAAACCCAGCTCCTTCATAAACCCAGGTCCTTCATAAACCCAGCTCTTTACTTTCTAACTAAACAAACCCAGCTCCTTCATAAACCCAGCTCCTTCATGAACCCACAACTTTGTAGTTGTAATCCCCAACTACCTCACTAATTATTCAAGCCCTTAACTAATCTTCCTACCTAATTTTCCTAATTCTACTAACAACCCCTTTCTAATCACACAATTCTTCTCTAATCCTAAAATCCTAAAATCCTAGAGAGGAGAGGGGGAGAGAGAATTTCCTAACTTCACTAAGACTAACTAATCCACACAAGTATATTTTTGCACTCATCACAACCTCAAGTGCTCAACTCTTAAACATGGAACTTGCAACCACGTGTATTCAAAACATGAACTTCAAGTACCACAAATTGGAATCATGAATTAACTTTAAAATCCTTCACGTCAACACTAATTCTACCAAGAGGTCAAGCCCTCTTCAAGGCTAACAAGCCTTGGCTCTCAAACTAAAAACTAAGCACACACATGTGCTCCAATATGGCTTCCCACACCCACACTTATAACTCGTGGGGTGCCTTGGAGCACAAAGGAAAAGAGAGGATGAGTGAGGGAAGAATGAGGGATTATATAGTAAGCTTGAGGGGGTGAGCACCCTCAAGGCTCACGATAAGCCCTTGAGATTTCCTCCTACTTAGTAGGCGCCAATCCTATCTTCTAAGCCTTCCCCCCTCAAATGATCAACAAGGATCCTAATTCGAACATTTAACTAGCCTTGGCTTTCTACCTACCACACTTTACCAAACTTGGGATGCTTCAACCCAAACTTAGCCTCCTTCGCTTTCCGCCGCCATAACTTTCTCCCCTTACTTTCCCAAATCGTTGCTCACCACTTAATTCAAACCACGATGCTTAACTCGTGATTTGATTGGTGCTTTGAGAATTTGCTTATCCTCCACCTTGCATTCTTCCTTGGACCTTCCCCATTAAGTGGCCATGATGAGGTGGTCCACTTGTGCGCTCCATGTGATCCTCCATTCATCCCAATTCGAATGCACTTGCCTCTTGAGTCACTTTGGTTGTCTCCATCCATTTGTACTAGCCTACTCACTAACTACTCAATCCAAGTTCTCCTTACCTATCCTCATTCACTCAAATCCTTCCGAAGGTAAAAACACAATAACCACTCACATCCTAGCCTCTTACAACATGGTACTTCTAAGACTAACATTTCACTCTTTTTATATTTTTGTGAAGTAACATGCTACTTCAAAGTGCATCAACTCACGTTTCAAGGGTCTAAGACTAAATGTGGGCACCCTTTTGGGCTCACAAACTCATCAAAAGTCCAGAAGTACCTAAATACCAATTATAAGGCAAGGTTAACTATCCACCCCACGCAAGTGCAACAACTTAAATGTGGCATCGGCCTCAATGTTGCCAAGGTGTCCAATGTCCATCTCCCCCAAAATTGGCAAAATCCTCAAACGTGTTCAAATTTTTTTTTGTATTGAGCACAACATCTTTTAGTGCCCGATTTTTGTTTGCTTTCTATTTGAACCCTAGCCTAGCCTAATATGTGTGATAATCCACCGGCAAACTATTAGTTGCCACGGTTGGTAAATAGTGGCTAGTAGCATAGGTTTAAACACGGACATATAAGGGGCTAGCAGACACATCGGATGGATTTTGAGTTGGCACCTGCGGGTTATAAGAGACACTAAGTTACATGCTTAGATTCAAACTAAAAGACACATAAAATTTGGATCACAAGCTTAATGTTTCACCAAATTACAAGGCCCCTAGGGTGGCAACTACCGTATAATATAGAACACGTCTTGATCACTTAAAACAAATTGCATTACAATCCAAATTCATAATGTTTGAGTTAGTATAAGAAGTTCTTGTAGACCTTCCATGGGAGAGTTCAAAAACATTGCTTTATATCAAAGTTGATCAGTTTTTGATGGGTCAAATTGTGTTTAGAACTAACATGTATGAATTCTTTTTAATATAGGCACCCTAGGGCCAACTACCCAACTATTTGAAACCTTATGTTTGAATTTTTAAGTGGCTTTATATGAAAAATGCGAGCTCTATTTTTATTTGGCAGCCAACTTTGGCAAAAGCGTTGATGCACATCTTATGAACTCTAGCACCCCTAGTAGATAGTCTACCCCCCTAGAAATTACTTAACATTAAAAAAATTACCAAAGATTTTGTTTAACAAAGGCAACTTTCTAGAGCTTTTATTTTTCTTCATAGGTGAATATTGCAATTGTCTAGAGTCACATGTTGAACAACACATTATAAATAGAAACGCAATGATGTGCCACAAACTATAAAAACTTACTATATCCTTTACTTGCATTCATGACAATAGATGCCCTATGGGGATGCACTCTTATGTTTGTAGATCACTCATAGCACTACATTCATAGAGTAATAACTAAACCATCATGTTCTATGCATGTCAAAATTAATCCTTCAATGTTTGCATAAATAATAAGATTTTGAATGAAAAAAAACCTTTGTGCATATATCATTCTTGAACATTCAAGGGATTTGAGCCCAAGGGAGGATTGTCTCAACCTTGTTCTCCCTTGTTGTTGTTGTTGTTGTTGTTGTTGTTGTTGTTGTTGTTGTCGTCGTCGTCGTTGTCGTCCGCTACCATCCATTCCCAAACCTTTCTCAAAACTTCACATGCATAGAAATCATGGAACTTTGTGTATTCATTTCTTTGAGTTAGTAGAAGTGATTCGTAGCATTAGAAAGGCATATGCAAAACTGGCATTTCGGTATATTTGGACAAACCACTTGTCCAAAAATAATAAGGGATGTGCACTTGTGGGGACAAAAACATCAAACGACAACAACAAAAGCAACATCACAACAACCACGACTTTGAATGTTTGTATTCCATGCTCATCAACCACCATATTTGTGTAGTTTTGCAAGCTACACTATTGTGTCTAATTAGTGTGGGTGGGAAATTCACGTGGGTTGGAAATTAGTGTGGCCCACACTAAATTTCAAGTGTTTGCATCACTTTGGATGTAATTCGTACTGTCATCCATCTGTGTGTGTGTTAGGGTTCTCCGCAAACAACCTCCGTGGGATGTGTTAGGTGCTTCCCGGGATGGAATTATGAAGTTTCATCCAATTGTGGAAACGACAACGCCCACACAAAATTTTCACCTTTGAAATTAGTGTGGGCCACTCTAAATTATAATTTGAAATTAGTGTGTTTTATTGGGAATTAGTGTGGCCCACACTAATTAGACACAATAGTGTAGTGTACGTCATATTGGCAGTTAGAATTGTCCAACAATCATGCATAAATCCAAATATACTTAAATCCTAGTTGTAAAAATTACTCTCTCTCTCTCTCTCTCTCTAAAAGAATGTAGCTCCGTGACCAACAAAAAAAATCCTAACAAAAAATTACTTTGGAGTTTGGTAAAACTACTTGATAACTGTCCACCATAGATCTGCATCTATGAATTTATGGTCAAAGGAACTTGCCTAGCGCTATTATGTAAAGGAGAAACCATGAAAGTTTTCTCTCATAATAGTTAACCAACAATTGTTGCTTACCCTAATTAAACCTTGAGAAAAAGTTAAGTAGTGAGGACTAGTAAAGGTGGAAGGAGCATGTAACCTGCCACAAAGCTTGGTCTCACATGGTTTGAATGGCTAAAGAATAGGTAGAATACTCAATAGCGGTACATGTATTCATTGAAACAAAATGATTGTTCATGCTGGACATGATTGTGTGACATGGATAACAATTGGGCTCTATTGTTGTTTATGTTATGTACATTACTAATCCTCTTTGTGGATTTGGTTGGTGGCATGGACACATGTAAGGCAAACCCTTCACAAATTAGCAGCACTCTTAAGTTTGTATCTCATCATTCTTCATGTTTTTGTATTTTGCTTAGGTATTCTACAAAGCAAGTTAGAATACAAAGCATGTGGGTTTAAGGCAAACACTTGAAGCTTTATTGATATTGTCTTGCACAGTTTGCGAACTTGAGTATGAAACTTTGAATACTTAGCGCAACAACTTTACTTAATAAGTGTAAAGAGGGGGAACCTTAATAGGTTGTTGTTCGTTGATGTGATTATTTACTTCGAGGATACAAACTTTTATGACAAAGCACTTAGTCAAGAAAGATTGTTGGACAAAGTTTTTCATTGAGGGATGGTCCCACCCTCATAGGTTTCAAAAGCAATATTGATATGTAGGAGATTGGAATGGCCTCTGAACAAGAGGATGTGCTAAGAAGTGTGTAAGCTTGAAAGTAAGCATAGAATTGCTCAAGATCTCTCTCTCTCTCTCTCTCTCTCTCTCTCTCTCTCTCTCCTATATGTGTGTATGTGTGTATGTATGTATGTATACACACACATCCATGCATCCATACATCCATACATACATATAAGGGGCATCATTTAATCCTTAAATGCTCATGCAACCCAAAATGGGTCGCCACCTAATATTCTGATGGGGTTTGCAACCCACTAGGTGGCAATCTACATGGATGTAAGGTATCTACTAGTGTGGGGCGGTGCCCACTACCATGTGGGCAAAAATAACATATAAAATCCTCATACTTCAAGCATGCATGATTTTTTGTTAGTTTGGAATTGCTTGATTGAGCATTTAGGGCAGGCCTCATAAAATTAGGCGTTCGCATAAATTAAATAAATTAGCTTAATTTATGCGCGCCGTGCATCCGAGGCGCATAAAATAACCATTTTTCAAGAAATGACTGGAAAATGCTAGGAATTGAACAACTGGAGTGTGTTTCATATGGCGTTGTGTGTGGCATGTTTTATTGTGTTGACACGCTCCCATCTATATGGCGGGATAGAAGGTTGTGATCAACGTAGACGACCAATCCTAAACCCTAAATTGCACGTCGGACTACACAACCTCTGGGCATCTTTGAATTTTTTTTCTTAATTTATGCATGCCGCTCAAATTATTTTATGCGTTTTAGGCGTCTATTTATAGAACGCATAATTTTATGAGGCCTGATTTAGGGGTTAAAATCCCTATGTGTACAGTACATGCACTTAATTCATGGTTTCCAAGAAATAACCTCCTCAATTGGACGTACATGCTTTTGTATATAAAAGTATGTGGATCCCCCAAGTTGAAGACTTTGACATGATAGATGAACAAATGTATAGATAGACATATCCTAGCTTAGGACTTGCTTGCAAATTTATTGGACACATCTAAGACTTGCAATAGCCTAATACATCTGAAACTTTATCTAGTACATTATCCTATTTCAAGGACAAAATATACATACAACTAGGATTTAAGTAAACATGGGCAAAGGGCTTGTCCAAAATTAATATTACATCTAAGAGTAGTTTTTGCATAGTTGAGACATGCGCTTTGCACAACAAATCATTTGAAAGATATGACTAGAAGAAGTTGATGAGAGTCCCAATTGTACATACTTTGAGAAGAAATATGATCAAATATTCCATCTAGATGTGTATTTTTCCACAAATGACACACTGCACATGCAACTAACACGGGCTACAACAAGGGATGCAATCCATATCTCAAAGTGGTTGTTGTCATTTCTATCATAGGGTCCGCTGATAGAAGTGCACATATAAAAACTCATTTAGTCCATAACTAAGTCTAGATTCACCGAAAACATAGTTATACACTCATATGTGACATTAATGATCAAAGCAAAGTATGTATTTGTATCCAAGATGGATATAAGGGCATTCATGCTGTATATGTGAACCTAAATCGTCAATAATGATAAGATATTCAACCAATTTAAAAAGCGTATTTGAAGAATAAACAATTCTTGGATAAGGTCACTTTTGACACAATTAACTAGAAATGGAACTGAAATATGTACATAGTTCAAATGCACGTTTTTAAGGATGAAGAAAACCCAATTGAGGCCCAATCACGGCCTTTGAACGCTTAAAGTTCAACTTCAAATGTGGATGCTTAAAATAGGGGGAATGAAAAAAACATGATTTGGTTGACACCCAAAGATAACCACACCCATTTCTCATCTAAGACTATCACATAATTGTTGTTGCTCTATTGTGGGGACTCGGGAGTGGCATGCATGTATTAGGGTTGTACCCTACTACTCATCCCAAGCCACTCCACATCCTATTGTACGAGGGAGAGTCATAGAAGGTAAGGGCACAATGCCATTCTTATGTAACACCGATGTGAAGTTACACTAGAGCGACCATGATGGCTATTCGAGCCGTATTCATGCACTTTAAGTCCTATTCGTGCAAGGGAGGACACGGAAGAGGTATTCTATGCGTCCTTGGAGTACATGTGGAGTGCATAGAACTTTCGTGACTTGACCCTTAACCCTTAAAAGAGCCGGTATATATTTTGGGAGTTGTTAAATCGATCATGTAGTTTGTTAAACCGACCACATAGATGGGTCACGAGGTCACATTGTCTGTCAAAATTTGAATTTTCTTTGCACACATGAGGAGGAGCAAGGTGTGAGCTTTGTGTTAGAATTAGTAAACTTGGCCAACTTGGATGACAAGTCAGAGTCTAATCGACACCTTACATATTGAATGTGGCAGTTTTAACCAATGCATGGTTGATTTTACAATCCCCTATGTGTTATGGCCTACACAATAGTTTGTACAAAATCTCAACCAGTAACAGCTTCAAATTATAATCCATGGGTCATGAAATGAGTTGAAACTATGTACATTACAACCTGCTGCCAAAAAAGAAGTGAAAATATGATCATATTTGACAACAGTGACAAAATATACATGGGTGAATTCACAATAACACGAGCCAACCCCGCCAAGTTATAACGACTCTTGATGAGTGCTTAGAAAAAAATATCTTCAATTTATGTAGATATTAGAAAAATTTAAGGACATTTTGCGACATATTTTGAACATTTTAGCACATTTTAGTCGTTATTAAGGATTGGTTACGACCATATTTTAGTCCTTTTGGAGTACCAATAACTTCTCAAACATCGTCAAACTTTAGTATATTGTGTAATGACATATATTATATGTAGTTACTAATTTGTATTGCATTATCAATTCATATGATAAGATTATTGCTTAACAATCCGTTAAATTAACCACTGGTTACGATTTCCGTGGGTCGTGTTATTGTGAATTCACCCACATGGTATATATTTGAATCTAGATCATTTATACATGTGCCATCGTTATTTGGTTGCTTAAAATGTCAAAATGGAGTGCACTTAAACTTGCCCATTTATGACTCACATTCTTCCAATCGAAGTGTACGCAGATAATATGCAATAAAATATTGAGAAATGTGGGCTTGTATAAATGACCTAGATTCAAATGCATACCATGCATATCTTATCATCTCAAGCATATGGGTGGGGGAAACGCAATGCTTCTCCGAGGAAACAAGCCTTCAACCGGGTTGTTGTCTCCACCCCATCCCCAAATGCATTTGGGTGTATAGGTATCTTATTACATTTATTTAATTCAATCAATGAACATAACATTATTCAGATGCATAACAATGTTATGTGGAACTAACAGTGTTAGTCCCACAAAACATTGTTATGGATCTGAATAATGTTATGGGCTTCTACACTGATATGATATAAAATGATAAGTGCATTTAGGTTGCCTCCACAAATAAGTTGCCTCTTTATCCATGCATAAAGACCTGGTACTTTTATTGAACATTGTTATGGATTTGAATAATATCATGAACAACTTATGACATGGAGATGTTCTAATTTATTTGCCCTGCCAGGGCTCCTTGCAAGCAACAAATAATGGGGAAGAGGAATTTATCACATAAGGGTGTACCTCTCATCCATCTGACATCAAAGCCTTGAAATAGTATGCACCTTGAAGGCTACCATTTTTAGCTGATTTGACATTGAAATTAGTTCAAGAAAATCCTTGAATTCATCTAGTCTGAGTCATTTAAGATGAATCGGCCGCAATCCTATACTAGGGGGTCAAGTTTTTATGTTATGTGGATGAGAGGTTTAAGTATGCTAGTATGTGATAGTTCCCTCTCTCCCAAACAATGGATGATGATTCAAGGTAGATGGGCCTCATTCAGATACTTATCTCAATTAAACACATATATTCAAGTGCTATGTAATCATGTGTGGCTTCAAGAACGGATACCATAAAGACATGTGTTTAAAAGAGATTGGACTACATGCTTGAAATATGATAACCATACTAGCTTCAATAGTCAACATAATCGAGGGGACCTATATGACCACTTGATGAGCACAAAGAAATCTTCACTTAAACAATGAATGAGATATTCATACGAGCTCCAAAATTATGACGAAAGTGGTGATGGCCTTGATTTGGACTTGCTAACCGTGTAGTACTAATCGTGTGTTTCATAGCCTAGGCGAAGTGGGTGGTTGGAGAAGTAACCATTTGACACCCATCTACCTTTTGGAGAATTTAGGGAGTCCTCAACCCCTAGCCACTGAATTTACTAGAATAATCACATTTTATTCCAACAAGATTCCATTGAGGATTCCACAATTGCAAGAATATTCAGTTGGCAGGTTAATGTGATGCAAGCAATGAGTGGGGAGAACCGACCGCTAGTTACACATGATGCTACTTTGGTTACAGATGAACCGTTTGAGTTTGAGAAATGACGGTTGAAATTCAGGGGCTGTCTACACCATGGACCATGAAGTCGTCCCAAGGCCTGTAAAATCTGTGATTGGATGTGGAACTCGTCCCAGGACCACTTCAGTTTACACCAAGGAGAAAATGTCAGAGTGACCATGGAGTTCGAGGTCCCCAACAGACATATTTTAAGGCCTACATCATCCACTGACATGGTCCAACGGGTTTTGCAGTGGGAGAGGCAAAAGAGGCGCTCTAGTAGAAAACGGCAAGGGCCCATGGCAGAGAAATGTTGTTATAATAAAATTTTTAATGAATTTTTTTGGGGAAGAGAAGATGAAGACAAGAGAAGACAAGGGAATGGCCAAACTTGATTTTTTAAAATTAAAATTAAAATTAAAATTAAAATTAAAATTAAAATTAAAATTATTTTCAAAACTGCCCTTTTTGGGCATATATTAAAAAAAATTCAGCACATTCGTTTTTTGGTGCATGGTCATTCCTCTTGGTGCACATTTGGTTCACACCTAGTGAAGGGCCCAAAGGCTTTGTAAATTGATTTTTTTAAGAAATTGGACCATGAAAGTTGGACCATTAGGATGGCTTTGTTGGGTGGGGGCTATGTCACTTCTTTAGATCGCAAAAAAACCTTGACTTTCATAAATCATATCTGAATCATGCAATGTCGAAACTTCACACACTCAAGTGCCTTTTAGCGTTTATGGTATTTAGTGTCACATGCATAATCGTATCACTTACTCTATTTTGAGGCGTATGCTAGGTTACATTGATGATTAATAACTTCACCATAACTGTCACCTGGTGACACTTGGCATTCAAGAGCACTTACTAGTATCCTGGCATGAGCATGTTCAATAGTGTAATGAGGTGCATGCCTATGTTACACAATGCTCGACACGTTGACCTATGGTCTACACTATCCTTCGCAAATAGTGTATGCGACACTCAATGCCATAAATGGTGTAGTAGCTTCCTTACGGAGTTGCAAATATTTTGCAAAAGTTATTTCAAGGATCTTAAAGGTAGTCTCGAGTGCCCAAAGTGTCCGTTATAGGCACTTCGACCTTATTGAGATTCACAATCCATCCGTATAAGCTTATGACTTTGCATGGATGCAGTGATTGATTGATTGATTGTTTAAGCATGGATAAAATTTGACCTGAAATTCAATCTGAAATGCTAGGCAGGCGGTGCATCGTAACATGTTTGTGGAAGAATCCCGGAAGAATGAAAATCTAATCGAAATCTTGGTAGAATTTTGACATATGATCAACACATCGAAGGTTGAAATCCTCTCCACAAATCTCTCACAGAATGCTTGTTGCTAATCTACCTTGGGTTTACGTAGTGCTTGATCTCAATTCCCAGTGCCATTGTAAGTAGAAATCTAGCTTGTGTATGAAGCCTATGTGCAACGAAGTGTGGCTTAGGGTACTTTTTCTATCCAGGTTGTACCTTGGGATGATGCATCTGGCGTTCGACTTCAGAGCTTAATTTTCAAACTATAAACTGTCGAAGCTCATTAAGCATTAGATTTTTAGGTGTGTTGTACTCTCCTGGTTTGCAAAGCTTGCCAAAAAGAAATCCCAGGTGTGCATAGGTATTCAACTGAAGAATTAGGTCATACATAAGACACATAGCGATCAGATGAAGAATTCTGTCATACATTTGTGCGAGACAAAGCAATTTTGTGCACCTTTTTCGTACACTTGGAACTTAGGAATACTAATTCTACTACTGGAAGTGTTGCACTTTGAAGTTGTTGCGCTTGCACCTAAGAAAATCTCATGTGTGCATAGTCAGATGAAGAATTAGGTCATACTTAAGGCGTATGGCAATTTAGTGCAAGACATAGCAGCAATCGGATGAAGAATTCTGTCATACATTTGTACAAGAAACAAAGGAAATAGTGCAAGACACGTAGCAATTTTGTGCACCTTTTTCCGACACTTGAAGGGTTACTAATCCTACTACTCGAAGTGTTGTAGTCAATGCTACATTGAAATTTTAGCTCCATCAATCGAACAAATGCCTGAACCTAAGCTTCCACTGTTTGACAATGTTGTCACTGTTGTCATGTGATTTGTTGTGGTTTCAAATCTCTAATTTCACAGTATTCTGAACCCTTATTTGGTTGTGCAGGTTATCTTCTTATCCGAGGTCTATCCCGGTTTGCTTTCAGAAGATGGGATATAGGAGTTTTCTTTCTGGAAATAGGGTTAGGGTTTAGGGTTTAGTGGAAGTGAAAGAGATGGTCCGAAATGGAGAAGGTGATGAAAGCATGTCTTTGGACTACTGTTACATGTGATCGAGAATGGTGCCGCTTCGATGCTAATATATGTATATATATTTTAATTTTTTAATTTTCCCCTGCCGCTGCATCTGCTTGAATCTCTTGCGCCTGTTTGATCCTAAACCGACTTCGTGGTGTGGGCATCAACCCATCGGTCCATGCTTCAGTTTCTCCTCTTTGTCAAGAAGGTCACGGACAGGGCCCAATGGGTAATTTACAACCCATCTTAGTACCCATCCTTCTCAATCCTCAAATTCCCTCGTAATTCTTGCAATAGTAGGTCTATCTGGTGTTTTCAATGTGTTGCCAATTCAACATTGCTTCCCACTTTGCGACGAATTTGGTAGATGACGTAGGGTTCTGCTCTGAAACATCAATTTCAAACTGAAGAGGAATGCAGCACTGCAACGTAAAGGACTGGATATGGTGGCTATTGGTGATGTTTCAGAGGGAGAGATCTCGAAGGAGCTTTCTATGTAGGTAATGTGCCATCTCAATCCCTTCGACCTACAATTGTATGTAATCTTTTGAACCTCTGTGTTATTCTTATCATAAACCTTCCCAGTCTCAAAGCACTGTCATTTGCTAGCTCCAAATTTATACAAGGCCCAATACACTGTATTTCAAAGCATTTAGACTTAGTTTTACGAAGTGACGATGTTTCTGAAGAAATCTGTATGTTAGTGCAAGGTCAAGTTCATGACAGTTCTTGGTGTTTACAAGAGCTGGCATGCAAGGATTGAAGCCCCAATGTGAACCCTGTTTCAGTAATTGACTGTGAAAGCTGCTTCGACTTATGAGAAACATATGTTCTTCTTCTATAAGATAGGAGGCCTCTGATTGTTGTTGCTTCTGACAATCCAACACATTTGCATTACAGTGATATGATCGGTTGGGTATTATACCTTGAGAGATCTGATGTGAAAATTCATGCCTGATGGACATAGGAGAAATTATTACAAACACTTGCTTCATGTCTCCGTGACATGATTCAGGTTGTATCAGCTTAAATGTAAGGATGTTAACAAGATCCGATATCCAAGGAAAGGCCCCAATGTGAACCCGGTGTCAATTACTCCTTTTACTGAATAAAAACATGTGTTCTTTTTCGATAAGATATAGGACTCTGTTTGTTGTTGCTTCTGACAATCCAAGAACTCTGCATTACAATGAAATAATCAGTTGGGTTTTATACTGTGAGAAATTTGATATGGAAGATTCCTGCCTGATGAAACTAGGAGGAACTTAGCGTACACTTGGTTCATGTATCTGTGACATGATTCAGGCTGCACAAATAGGAGCTGAAATGTGAGGATGATTTGAACCGCACAACGATGAGCTTTTGGAAGTTCTGACTCTATGTAGTTTGGACGTGTAGGCTGTCGGACTCGTGTTGAAAAGACTCATTCATGTGATTCAAGGGGATACCGTGGCGTCAGTGGAGACCATGTCCCAGTTCCTCTTACAGCTTTACGTCAAAGTGCGAATAATCCTTGGGTAATGATTCTAGAGCAGCTGGCATTCCAATTTAAGCTATGAGCCTACTCTTGTTAGGTTTGAAATTCCGAAGCAGCACGTCCTCCTCTTTGGAGAAAATGCCACATTGACTTGTTTTTGTTCAGAATTTTCATGGGATGTTCTTAATATTTGATGTATATAAAGGGTGGCTTAAACCCAAGGCCTTCACCCGGATTCCATGTGAACTCCCAGAATAGTGCTAGGTCGGGTGACCTTCCTAAGACATTGATTTTCTGGTGCACCCTACTACTATGGCCCACCCAATCATACTGGGAGTATCTGGGTAAACCGGATATTATCAACCAACCATGTGGGAACCTAGGGGCTTGCCCTAAGGGAGCGATGAAGAGGGATGGGGAGGGATGGGTGCAGGCCGGCTTGTCCACGCCCTTTCAAGATGTTCACCTTTGAAGGTGGCAGGAGTCTTCGAGTGTCCTCTAATTCTCGTGATGCCCGTTCCGGGATTCCATAGAGTTAGACCAACTCGAAGATGAAGCATGAACGCCATAATTCACACTGGTGGCAACATTGGACTCATCTCTTCTTTTTTTGATTTATTTAAGGAGAAATCACCGATTCAATCCCAAATCTATGTGCAGATGACATGTCCAAGGGTTCTCTAAGCACAGGCAGGTCGGATCTCAACAAGAGAGCTTTCAATTATATGAAGGATCACCATCGCAGTTCCACCCAAAGGTCCAGCCACAGACACAGGTCATTCTCAATTCTCACTTGGATTCGGAGAACAAGTCGACGAGTGGTGCAAGCAATGAAAGACTTTGTGAAATGCTTAACCTCCGATACAGATACAGACAGCAGCTGCTACCAAGATGACGACATGACCTCAACTTCTATTTCTCTTGAAACGCCACCCGTGTTTCGTCAACACAGTCAAGATCAGAGACCATTAACTGCCAAAAAGACGCGGTATAAACCTCCCAGGCATACCTGCTCAAGTAGGAGCCGATTTCGACCAGCTCCTGGGTTTGTCGAAGAACCCGACAGCAAACAAAGAGCCATGCTTTCTCGACTGAACAAGTCACGGAATGCACACACTGTTGTCGAAGAACGGCGGCGGGTAAGTATGCAGGCTATCAATTAAACTGTGTTCCCAATCCATGCTTATCTCCTACACTTGCACTCATAGACACTTCTCTATATCTATCTATCTATATATGTATCGATATATCGTCTATGTTTACCAACGCTAGCATGAATTATAGAGTCTCTTCGCCCGCAAGATACTGCCTCAGTTAAAAGGTGGACTCTTCCTAACAGCCATAGCCACGGCAACTTGATCGCCCATTGTTCCTCCCCTATTAAATTTGGTGAGCCCCTATGGTACCCACAACTTTTAAGATGATCAGTTCACCTGGTGAACCTCACAAATGATTGGGTAGACCACAACATGTTACGCTAGCATGACACGGTGAAGAATGAAACTCACACCTTTAGCATGGATTATAGTCTCTTTACATGCATGCTACTGCTTTGATTAAGAGGTGGACTCTTTCTCACGGCTGTAACTGGGGCAACTTGATTACTCATTGTTCCTCCCCTGTCAAGCCACCGAGTTCTGCGGGTACCTGCAACTTTTAAGATGACCGGTTCACCAGGTGACCCCCACAATGATTGGGTGCACCATAACATGTAATACTAGCATGGCACGGTGGAGAATGCAACCCACACCATTAGCATGCATTGTAGAGTCTGTTCGCCTGTATGCTATCGTCTGAATTTAGAGGTGGACTCTTCCTAACGGCCATAACTAGGGCAATGTGATCGCCCATTGGTCCTCCTTTATTCAGCTCGCGGAGTACTTCGGTACCCACAACTTTTAAGATGACCTGTTGATCCCGTGACCCCCACAATGAATGGGTGGACCATAGCAGGTAATACTAGCATGGCACAGTGGCAAATGTAACTCACACCACTTGCAGGATGTAACTGAAATATTGATGCTGATTTCTCAGCTTAATAAATAAAATTGTTTGGTGGCATATGGTTCTTTGAAGAGTTGCTGATTTTCTACGTTGTTGTGCAGGAGCCAAAACAACCTTCAGTCGGTACGGAGGCTGATCTATTAAGCTCCTGTGATTCAGAAGTGCCGTCGACTTCCACATCAACATCTGGACCCAAATTGCCTCTGAATTTCTTTCAGCTTTCAACCAATTCGCGCCTCAGAGCTGTGAAGCAGGTCCAGCCCTTCTGGTTTGTATCCCTGTGAATATCAGGGTCAATATATATATATCATTGCTCTATGAAATGCTGAACATTTGCAGAAGTAAAGTTGATGACTCTCTCTTGACAATGTTTCACTGTTATTGATCCCGAACAGTTTTTCATGTCTGTGTATGTCTTACCAAATTTGTTCTACCGTTTGAAACAGTATCTTGCTGCATTTGAGTATAGGCAAGAATCAGAAACAACATTTATTGCAAACAAACTGCGGCCCCTTTCGCGTCTTATGGCCACAGCGAGAATGGTAACCTCCATAACTATAACTTGTTCTGTTCCCAAATCTCAGTCTGAATGTTGAAGCTTCACATGCATCCTCCAAATTTCAAAAAGCGCAAAAAGAAAAAGTTGAGCTTATTACAAGTTACTGCTGTCAACCCTTTGTTGCCAGATAGTATACAAGCCTGAGCCAATCAAGTGTGTGGAAGCTGTCTTCATTGCGCTGTATCTCACAGTAAGGGACTTCTACACAATCTCTTTCACCACTGTGAATTTTACTTGGCAAATTGTTGTTACCAGTGTTGGACTGGTGTCATCTCTTTTTAATATCATTTGGGTATCTATAACGAGGATATCACATTTTTTGGATACCAGTAGGGTATGGGTATTTGACAGTAGTTTCTGTTTTCGATACCATTCAAGTCAATTTACCATGCTAGGGGCCGGGGATTCGTGGCACTCAAGTAAAATCATCCATGCAGATGAAAAAACGCAGGAATCATCTAAATGACTATTTTTAGGCAATTTGATTCCGGAAATAGAGTCTAAGGCCCCGAATTAGTCTAGTGATGTCACATTCGAATGAATCGGCCCTCAACCCCATAGGGGGGCTTTTTTTTATTGGAGCCACTTCATCCACGATATCTTGGATGGATGTTCCTTAGTGAGTGCCACGAATCCCCAGCCCATGCTAGGATCTTCATACCTGGGAAAAATCGCCCTAGTATCAATATTAGAATGGTATGTATCCAAATAATAACTCGGGTATATAGAGATTCTCTCACCTTGACAGACCCACCAAATATCAATATTTGACTGGTATTACAATTTTGATACCCATAGGTAGGTTCTTTGATACTGTTTTCTGATGCTGATTATTGATACCATGCATTCACCTATACACCAGTCCAACATTGGTTGTTACCAGTCTTGTATTAGAGATTCGACTTAATACTATGCAAGTTCTGCTCACTTGAATATGCACTGTTTGTTCATGCCTGCAGGCTGGCCTTCATACAGTGGACCGGATACCCCTTGGGTTTAAAACCCAGTTTGCAAATAAGGTAATAAATTGATGATGACACAATGTCCACGCATCCAATCGTTTTAGTATCAACAGGTTTCATGCTGTGGATGTTATCCTGTGTCTCCAACCTTGGAGGTTTGATAAACCTGATTGTTCATTTATCACATTCACAGGTCAAGATATTAGAATCATCCGTAAAGTCTCCGGGTCAACTCTGGGTGAGTTGGCTAAAAGGTGAGTTTGAGAGCTTATGCATAAAGTCAGTCAAGTTTTCTCAAGACTGAAATTTACATGCTAAAAGAGTGGGGACAGGCTATTAAAAGCTGGCTTTCTAGGTTGTCATACTAGGATCAAGGGGCAAAGCTAGCCTTGCATAGCCCAAACCTGGATTTTAGGTGGTGGGGACCATGGGTCAGACCCTATTTTGGATCCTAAAGTTCTCAGTTTTTTGGATTGAAAGAAGGGGTCCAAGGAGTTTCACCCAACTTTCTGATAAAGTCTTAATTTGCATTGGCAGGTTTTTCTGCATCTTGTAGTGTTGGTGCAACATAATGGCAAGTATGGAGCATTTGGTATCAGCCGAAGTCCTGATCTTATGAACAAGGATTTTGTTTACAAGAGGTAAACCTGCCATGGACCTCTACGAGTCATTTGCTAATGTTTTGAATTGTGCTCAAGTAGAATATCCTGGGAATGAAATACTGTCATAATTAAACTAGACCCAATTAGAGGTAAATGATGATATTAAAATTGATTGAATTCAGAAACAACAGTTTCACTGGCTCTTGTGCAAAAGCAGAAAAAAAATTCCAGAATTATTGAACTACACTTAACTCAGTAGTTGTTCAATTACAGCATGTCAAGCATTGTTAAGAACTTCAAGAAGGCATATGAGGAGAGTGATCACACCGTCCTCAAAATTCAGATAGGCCTACCGGTGTGTACATTTCCCTGACACTTGTTCTTCGCACTTCCAACTTTGATAGAAACAAATATTATATCAATTTGCAACTCCTTCACCACACCTAGCCACACACATTTGGTTTCCTCGTGTTTGTTGGCACGTATGAAAAATGCAAAGAGCTGCGATATCCATTATATTCTCATTGACTTGACAATATGCAATCCTAAACAACGCACAATAGAGTCATCCTTAAAGTCTCTCAAAAACTCATATTTTGATGGGAGTTTCGCCTCACTTTTGACAATTATAATGTATAAAGAGCATTCAAGTGGTGTTGGAACCCCCAATCTTGGTAGTCAGTGCAGAGGCATTTGACTTTGCCCAAGAGACGGTGACATAAAAACGGACTCCTTGTCAAACTTACAAGAGCATTATTTTAGGTGCCTTCAAGAGTTTGCCATTGAATCCATTTTTATATAGACATCTTTTGGCCAAAGTCAAAAACCTCTCCTTCAATTCACCAAAATTGGGGGTTCTGACACCATCTGAACACTCCTTAAACATTATAAATTGCCGAAAGTGGGGCAAGACTCCCTGCCAAAACATTTTCTAGAGAGACTTTAAAGATAACTCTAATGTGTATGCACGTTCTCAATTTCAACATTCTGCTTTTGTGAATATACATTGTGGCATCCTGGTATACACAGTGCATTCTGGTCAACAGAACAGAATGACCACTTCTGGATATACTAAAGGGCCTATCATGCGCAACAGTTCAACCATTTTCTTTAAATTAACAAGGATTGTATTCTATTGTGCAGGTAGAGCATAACATTATGTCTCAGAATTTTGTTTGCTGGCGGCATTTATGTCTGGCCCCTACTAAACAGTCTTGGCCAGAGGTAATTGACTTCCTCAAGTTCTACCCATTTCCAAGTTTGAATTTACTGTCATGTTGTATACAGTATAGCTTCATATGGGGTGGGATTCTGTGTGGTGATGGATAAGTCTTAAAAACTTTGTACTTAATTCTTTGCACTAGTGACCTGAGAGTGAGATTTTGGGGAGCTTAAACTTGAGAACGTCACACGTTTGATCATGTCAATCATGTCTCCTAAGTTGACAAAATCTGCCTGTTGCAATACAGTGATACATAGACTCTGGCTTGTGAAATATTAGATTGCTCAAGGAATCTGAGAACATGTGGACATGTTGATTTTTGAAACAACAGTGTGCTGCAGCAATCCAGAAGCATGCGTTACGAATGAAACATTTATGGGATTTGTACGACAGTTGGCCCTCCTCCTCCCTGTCATCAAACGAAAACTGCAATTTGTTTAGTCCACTCAATGATTGTCAAACCCATCATATAAGTTCACTACAATCGGAAGGTTCGGTTTGTAATTATGAAGGCAGCTTGCAATTTCAGAGAGTGACATCATGCTCATGCCCAAAGAAATTAAAGCAGAATGTTTAAAGTTTCATGAAGCTTGATCCAGACAACAGAGAGTTGTAAAACTGATTAATTTTAGACAAACTAGGAACTGGATGCGAGGAGCTCTACCACGGGCTGTAGTAGGCACCCAACCTACTACAACCAATGGCAAGGCCACAAATGTTCATTACTGGATGTAGTGATTAGGATAAATTATTTTGTTGACGTGTCTGTTCTTGACTGGATATGAGGAGGCACATTATCATCTATAATTGACTAGTGTACGTCGACATGTAGGTGGACATCAAAGTGTTTTGTTAAAGTGGTTGACCTTGATGTTTTAATGCAAGGACCCTTTGCACAAAAGTATGGATTTTCTATGGGCTATTGCAGTGTTATGTTTGTGTCTTCTCTTGAAATGGACATGCTTCCTCAGGCTCAAGCATGGTTTGTGAAGCTTGTTTTCAACGTTCAAACATGGTTGATAATGATCGGATCATCCTATCATGAACCGACTGCCATGAACTAGGTAATATCTGCAAGGAGCCCTGCCACGAGTAGGTTTGGGTGCTTGCTAGAGCTCGTGACATGGCTCTTTGCATCTATTACCTAGTAAGTAGTGGTCAAACCATGATAGGATCATCAATTACAGATGATAATGTGCCTCCTCGTATCCAATCAGGAATAAACATGTCAGCATAATTTCTTAACATACTATCCTTATGGGTTGCATAAGTGATTTGAAAAGCGCAATTATGATTGGCTTGTACGGAAAAACAGTGATCATTTTTGTGGAGGTTCTTTGGTGATGGCATGACCCAATTTTTCATTTTCCTCTACAGATGGGTGCTAGCTGGTAATGGTGGTGACCCTCGTCGGGGAATCGCAACGAGAAAACCTCCACTCAACAATGGACTTAGCGTACTCCGAAGGGAGGAAGAGGTCACTATTCGAGATTCAACTCCTCGGCACAGAAAACACGTAAAACATGCACAATATGCTGCGCAACATGTCAAAGCTGCGGTAGCTGCATCTAGTGTTCCTCAGACTCGACTTACGGCCGGCCAGTCGGAGTCAGCAGTAGGGAGCAGCTGCAGGGAGGACTCTACAGATGGATGTGAGAACTGCGAGGAATGCGAGCAGCTTCAAAAATCGGTTCCTTCCGAAGAAATTATGGTCGATTTTCCCAGCACAGCAGTGCTGACGAGGCTCAAGAATTTGGACAACCAAATGACGGTTGGGCAAGAAAAAGATACGTCGAGGAAACGGTGCAATAACAAATTTATTACTAATCGTGATTTAATAGGTCCTCCTCGAAAGCCGACGAGGCGCCGGCCAGCTTGGGACGTTGAGTTGTTGGACAGGGACCTTGGGGAATGCGAGCAGCTCGACGCACTCGCACACGCGTGTGCAAGTGCAAGCACAAAATCTCGCCACTGCAACCTGTCGGTTGCGGCCAGGAAGAAATTTCTGAAGAATATGGTGAATGACAGTTTGAATAGCACGGTGCAAAGTAGCGATTCACGCGATTCAACCCATAAAAAGTTGACGAAAGCAGGTTTAAAGAGGCGTGATCATGCAGTTTTGAAGAATAGGAGTATACAGAGTCCAGGGCCGTTGTACAATGTGTTTGCCAAAAAATCAAGGCCAGGGAATTAATCCAATTTTACAATAATTTGTCAATTTTGTGAAGTATTATGCTCAAACATGCAGGTGATTTGCGGATTCCTCAAACAGGTGAACGTCAACACCCAAGGTTTAGGGTTACTGCACTATAATGCATCAGAGTTCTGTAAATATAATCTGCTTGCTCTTCTGTCGATGTTTCATCTACTCGCAAGAAATCTGAACTTTCGTAGCCAAAATCTGAACCCTGAAGCTTCCCATCTTGTGAGATTGCAAGCCTTACTAATCTCAGGAATAAATTCCACCTACCTTGTCTACCAGTAGATTCACAAATATATGTCTAGGAGGAGGCCACCTTGTAAGAAATTGAACTTTCATGTGGTCTGAGAGCTTCTCAGATTGATGTCCTGCTTCACAGAAATATGAAGCAGGAAACATTTTCGAGCCTCTGGAAAGCCCATACTCTGAAACTTTATTGCAAGAACACCACTTCATTATTTAAGTAATCACATAAAAAGAAGAAGAAAGATTCAGTAGAGTAATGGACTTTTCTAGGAGATAATAATAGTTTCCGCAATTGCAACGGGCAGCTTGGCAGGCATTGATCACTGTAGTTTCTTTTTGAACTTTGCGAGATGGCGAATTTCTATTGGTAATTATTTCCAGGAGGGGTAGCATGAAATTACCTCACGTCACAGTGACGGTGACATGAATCACGTGATGTGTATAATATAACCCTGGTTTGGGGTAATAAATATGTTCTTCGGTCTACCATTGATAATATCGGTTTGATCTATAGAGTCGAAGAGGGAGGATATCTGGAGATTATCAACAGGATTTAATTGATCAGAGCACAATTCCTTCGGATTTCTCCATTAGGATACAACAATGGCTGCACTTCGCTCAGCTTTGTCATGGAATTTTGGAAGTCCGCCAAGAACACAAAGTTTTGGCCATTCTCATTCTTCAAATGGACTGGGTCGGCGTTCAACGCCGAGTCAGACATGAAGAAGCCTTTCTTGGCCAGCACGTTGCCAAAGTACGCGTTGTCAAAAATATCAGGGGTTGTTGGGTCCATCTTCACCAGGAGCGAAGGGGAGGCGTTTGGCGCACAGAGCTGCTTCAAGTAACTGCCATAGGCAGGGTCTAATGCTGGATCCATGTCATTTTTGCCGGTGAAGTTATACAACCGCTGAAGAATGATAACACAATGTGCACGCCCAAATGTGTGGGCACCTGCAGATGATCATTATAACAGTAAAGGATGTCAGAATCTCCCACCAGTTGTTAAAAAAAAGGATCTGAGTTGACTCCATTGTTGCCACCAACCTGAAATCTGGTTGGTTTGTGGTCCGAGACGACCCTAAACTACTGGATGATGGTGGAGAGATACCCAAATCTTAAGGAAGAGATTGGCGGTTCAATTCCTAGCTGTGAAATCTCCTCTCTACTTGACATAAACTTGCCAAGTGGTTAACTGCCTCTTGTGCTTTGGCGTTGGCTTGTCGGCCTTCTGTCTAAAAAAAGAAAGAAACATGGTTGGTTTGGTGTAACTCTAAATGTAACCCTAAATTTGGGCATTGCGAGAATTAGTGGTCCTCATAGGTTACTGTGCCCTCTTAAAGGTGAACACCTTGAAACATGCGTAAACAAGCTGGCCTACACCTATCTCTCCCAAGGGCAAGCCCCTATGTTCCCATATGGTTGGTTTTAAAAATTCCATGACATTCACTGGGATACTCCAACCATGATTGGATGGGCCATAGTGGTAGAGTGCACCAAAAGAACAAGTGTTTAGGAAGGTTACCCCATCCTTGCGCAATTCTAGCCTTTGGTAAGCTTAACCTCAAAAGTTCCCATGGGAGCCAGGTTAAGGCCTAAGTTGGGTTTAAGCGACACTCACCAGTTGTAATATGTAAGGCTGCATGTAAATGGGACTAACTAGGTTTGAAGCGGGGTTAATTTGGTGACTTATCTAAATCGGATGCCTATATTTGAATGGGGTGTGCTTACATGCATATCTAAGAATGGACACCCAAAAGACGTGTGTTTAAACAAGATTGGATTACACGTTCAAAATTGTCAATTGTTTCGGTTCATGAGTAAGCATGACTGAGGGCACCTATATGAACATTTAAGAGAAAAGAGAATTTTCACTTTGATGATCATAAAGGTATTCATTTGTGCTTTGGCAAAGAATAAACAAAGGATAATTCTTCTCGTATATCCTTGCCACATGAGAATAATCTTAGTGGAGAAAATATCTCTTTCCATGAGCATAATCTTAGTTGGGTGCACTTTGATTCTAGAATATAGGTGCAATATGTAGATTCTTGATTTGATTAAGCCTAAATCTAAAGTGGATGGAAAAGACGGAGCATGCAGTACTACACTAAATATTATATTTAGTGTCACTCATTATTTTGACGTACACAATGCTGTATCTTTTTACTATTAATGTACATTTTTACCAAGTAAAGATGTCAATGTTCTATAATATCCAAACAACCAATTTGACCTTTGTTGGCAAGAAACAAGACATACAGTAAATAGTTATAGCATTGCCTAATTCCAAATAGTAAGTGACACTAAATTATACAATATTTAGTGTACATTTGTAAGCTTAAATTTATAGGTCGAGTAATGTTATGCGAGCATCGAGAAGGAAACTACGTGAAGGTAAAAGGCCCAACTAGAGAGGAAAAAATGGTTGGTGTTCTCACCAGATAGAACTACGAGATCCTTCTTGTTCAGGTTCTTGGCCGCAAAGAACTGCACGAGCGTGGAATAGTTTGCGAGAGGACTGGGCAGATTTAAAAGGGTCTCAGCAGCAAGGGAGACTCTTCCATCCCGCCGGCCATATCGGAGCTCCCAGTGAGGATAGCCAAATGCCTGGTTCTGCAAAACACTCAATTCTCTCGTTGATCTCAGAATTACACAAGCCTTAATTTTGAGACATCAGACATGTGCATATCCTAGATTTCAGAGTTACTAGATGTCCGAATCAATGACATTCACACCTTAATATCAGACAATGTCATAGTTTGCAAAACGATACTGGACATGGCCAATCAACTGGCAGTCAAGCTTAGCAACGTTCGACATCAGAGAACCAAGTCCAATATTTAAGTTAATACTCACTTTCTGGAGAGGATTTTGGGTCAAATTCCTAGTGTTTCCAAGTCCAACCAGTTACATGTTGTGATATTTCAGTTTTTCCTTTTACTAATTTGAGGTATATTCCATAGATTCCTCAAAAAGGATGGGTGATTTTCCTGAAGTCTTGAACTTCAACCGGTTATTTCTCAAACTCAACCGCTTCATCTGTAACTAGCGATCGGTTCTCCCCATTCATTGGTACCGTAGAATCAGGAATTTTAAAACCCACTTTATTAGTCAAATAGAGCGGTGGTGTTTTGCAATTGAGCCATCAGTCAATGGGCTGGACGTGACTTAACCACCTAAAGTAGAAACAAAGCCCAAATCAAGTAACTGATTTGGGGTGAGTTTTCATGTAGACCGCTTGCCCACCAGATTTTAGTGTGAATAAGAACAAACCCGCCCAAATATAGAGGGAATATGGTGGGGGTAGGGTTTGTATGTGCCAACTACACTAAATATGATATTTAGTGTCACTATGGCAACTTTTCATATGATGAATCTCATGAATAAGTGAACAAATATTGTCATGGATGATGGATGAGTTCATCCATTGGGCAAAAAGCCTACCTTCTCTTGTGAGCAACTTGTGATGAAATATTGTCATGGATGCTTAAAATTTGGATGAAAATTCACTTGGTAAGTGACAGTAATTGCAACACTGTAAATCTATAATCCCCCAAATGTTTTACAAGGAATGACAAACAATGTTGGGTTAAATTTTAGTGTTGGTGACACTATCCCGCGGTTTACAATTAGTATTGAGCAAGACAATTGGAATTGGTGACACATGAGAACACATCCAACCCACTATTATCTAGAATCTAGTAGGTCAGGGACGGAAATGGAAACCCACCTTAAGTCCACTACCAAAGTCACCAATATGATATATGACTCATAATTCCTCTATCACCAAATTATTTGTCAAGCTTACATGATAAAGAGTCAATAAAATGCTTTGTCATTTCTAAAAGCAGTTGGTCTACACTTTCTCAATAGCCTTATGGCTTCAAAAAATTGATAACTTAGACACATTACATACTTGAATTTGCAATGCAATTGACAACTCCAAATTGCGTGCTACCAGGCCTTGGCGACTAGGGTAGGTTCAAATTTTGATAGGGTTGATAGCTTACGGCTTTCATGGCTGCCAGAGCAACTTCTTGGACAATGTCAGCGCATGAAAAAACTCCCGGGCATTTGTTCTCCAGCTCCGCTTTCACCGCGTCAATCACGTAGAAACCTCGTAACGAATTTGCGTTCGGTATGCCATCCTTTTCTGCCACATTGTTGGTAGTTGAGTTGATCAATACTGAGCCGTCGCAGCCCTAATCAACCACAAGTTCACCAAAAAAAAATCAGTACTACGATTTCCTTATGAAATCAAAGAAACTGTTCAATGCATGGGCTGGAGTTGCACAATCGTAGAAACCACAAATTTTCAAGAACCATTCGAAACTTCATCAAATCTGCAAGTAACAGGATTCTACAGTGTTGTAAAGTCTATTGGAAGTGAAAGTTTGTCTCTATGGTGTAATGTTATCCATGTATTAACATTTCCTCTGCAAAATTGACATTGCAGATGTGTTTTTTATTTTCCTTGATCATGTACAGAAGTAAAATTCTTTGCCTAAATAAATAAAAATATTGGAGTGTTACATTAGAAAACAGTGTAATGATGGCTCACCCGTACGAAGCTGTCATGAAATGCCAGCCGAAGCAGCGAAGGTGGAAGTGTGGGATCCGCATTCACAAACTGACCCACAATGCCAGCCGTTGTTTGCTGAAACCCTTCGGTGCCAAAACTATTGTTGCACAAATTGTCATAATAGTTTTCAACCAGTTGGTTTCCTGGAATATTCCCACCCCAAGCGTCTGCCATGAATTGCAGCCCCAAGCTGCAATGAATGACTAGCAGCACCATCAATCCATCTCTGATCTTGAAAATACAGTTAGACTTGAATGTTGAATACGCCATCGTGTACTGAAAAAGGTTCAGATGTCAATTAGGGACCTTCAGGGCTTCAACGTCAAATTCAGTGAAAATGTCGACTTTTATTTGGACTCATGAGTTTGTCACAGCAAAAGTCATGATAAAAATCAGACTTCTGAGATCTAGTTGCGTCTGCTGGAGTTGAGTGAGCTCAAAAAAGATGATCTGCAGGTAATATGACCCATGATCAAAGCAGGCGAGAGGATCAGTTATATAGTAATTTCACAGATGGGGCTAGGGACCAAAATCTGGAGTCCTCCAACTGGACATAAGCAGCTGCAGAGTTGGGGCAAATTTAAAACTGAAGGTTGAGTCACTTAATTGGCAGTTGGGCTGTAACCAAGTGATCATGCTAATCACGACCACAATGGATCAGGCAACTGCATGGAATATTCGAACAGGCAAATCGCATGCCAAATTTTTAAGGGTAAAAAATTGTCGGGTTTCAGAGGTCAACCATCCATTTTGTTCTTATTCTACTGCAAGAAACAAATCAACAAGATGCATGCCGTTGTTGTTGCATTGATTCGGCAGCAGTAAGTTACTAAATTTGGAAATTCATATGCCAGCTTGTGTATCAAATTATACCACTACGATGAAACTTTAGGCAATTTACCACCTCAAGGGGAAAAAAATTTGTTAATTCGCTCAAAGTTTTGTGTGAAATGTCATGGAGGTTGTATCCAAGCAGCTGCATCAAAGGAAGAAAGCACTAAGGTAGGAGCAGTTTCTGTAACAAACACTTTGAGCAAGACTTCCTAGACCCTTAACGTGTTTTAGGACATTCCATTAAAAAATTCCAAATATAGCACATTTATAAGGAGGCTAATGTGATTGAGTACATGAGTTTTAAACATCGTGCTATTTAGCTATGACTTATGAAAGTCAACATTTCTTTAGATAAACTTCATTGTCAACTTTAGATGACTTTATTGGATACCCACCAGACTTTATGTCCAATTAAGGTAGACGTGCCTAAATCCAACATGACAATAATTTGGAGACCTATATTTGAGAGGCATGTGGTTAGGTGTGCATTTCAAAACAGACATTCAAAAGACATGTGTTTTAAAGGGATTGAACTACGTGCTCAAAATATGTTAACCATTCTAGGCTCAATAGTAAACATGATTGGGGGGACCTATACAACCATTCAATGAGCACGAGAATCTTCACTTTAACAATGAAAAAGATATTCATATGAGCTCCAAAAATTATGAGACAAATGGATGCGGGCACGATTTGGATTTGCTACTTATCTCGCACTAATCGCATGTTCTATATCCTATGAGAAGTGAGTGGCAAGAGGAAAGCATCCGAATAATACACATCTACACTATACATGTATGTGTATGCGTGTTGGGGTTGTTGTAAAATTGACTTGTGATGTAGCAACCTAAATTCTGTTTTACGAAGGTCAATGTGTTATTTATGAACTATATGTAACAAAACGTGTTGCGGCGAATGCAGATTCTGCATCGTATTAAAATTTCTACACCACGTCGTGCAGCAAATTCACAATTATTTCTAGCACAGAAACAAGTTGCACATGGCAGCTTGAGCTATAGCTCAGCATGCAATGCTGCTTGCAATTATATTATTCTAAGTATATGTTGGAGCTACTGCCAAGGACGTTGACTTTAACTGGCTTCTAAACAGGAATAATTTCTTGAACAGTTGCAGCTTAGACTCTAGTACTGAGAACCTTCATACACATAACACGTAGTATTGAAATAAGACTAATTTAATAATGGACCACATTATGGTAACTTGATTGTTTTGGGAGAGACTCACTGAGCTTCACTTGGTACCAGTGATCGGGGAGATTTTTGGGCATAATTGGTTGAGATCCTAGTGTTTGCAAGTCCAACCGGTTACATGTTGACATCCTTCGGTTTTTCCATATTAATTTGAGGTATATTCCATAAATTCCTCTAAAGTGATCGGTAATTCTCTTGAAGTCTAGAACTTCAACCGGTTATTTCTCAAACTCAACCGGTTCATCTGTAACTAACCGCCGGTTCTCCCCGATCATTGCTTGGTACATTGATTCTTGACACTAGTATGTGAAAGTTTTATAAAAGAGATGCCATCTTTCATGAAGACTTTGCCGCCACAGTAAGATAGAAGCTGTAGTTTTTTTGAGAATCACAGGGTGTTTATTCTTAGTCTTTGGTCAAATTATTATTATTATTATTATTATTATCATTATTATTTTGGTCTAGGGTAAATGATAAGTGAAGCTTCATAATTCTGTAATGAGTTCGACCTTGTTTCAAAGAAGCAATAGACTATTATGCATGGGTCATAAATATAATGAAAAGCCGTTGACAAGTCTAGTGTGTCATTCATTTTGCATGATGTCAATACTAGGAAACGTGGTCTTAGAACACACTTCCCATTTGACATGGGCGGTCATTAGCACATGATCCATTGACAAGTGTCAAGTCCAATCTACAATTGTCATGGATTGCAAATCTACATGCTCATCATGCTCATGACCGCCAATGTCAAATGGGAAGTGTGCTTTAGGACCACGTTTCCTATTATACTATTTATGATATTTAGTGTCACGTACATTATTTGCGAAGGGCCTAAATTAGATGCCTAGAGGTCTCAAAGTGTCACATCCACTAATTGCCAATATGATTATTATTTGTCAACATAAGTAACTTATTTAAGTGGTAAATTATTTACATTATGATATTTGACATAGCAAATTGGGATACTTGAGATGATAGTTTTGCATTTTAGTATGGAAGGGGAAGATATCACTGAGCATACTAATGGCAAGTGTCAAGTGTTTGTAAGAGGAAGATATTCTTGATCATACTAATGGCAAGTGTCATTTGTATACAAATTTTGTCAACTTGTAGACCACTATGTAACATACTAGGCATACACATCAAGAACACTATTGAACATACTCATGCCAAGAAATTAGTAAGCGCACTTGAATGCCAAGTGTCATGAGGTGACACTAATGACGAAGTTCTTGGTCATTAGTGTAACCTAACATATGCCTAAATAGGGTAAGTGCCACTACATACCATATACGGTGTTACAGTGTATTTCATATGTGCATTGTATGCAACATTCGTATAATGATCCTGAAATATATTCTACTCGTGTGTATAACTACTTGTGTGTAAAACTTGGTCCATCATTTCGAAGACAACTTCAGACCTTGGACAATTGCCAAAATAACTATAGTTAACTAGATTTTTTTCAAGACATTTTAGTTAACAACTATAGTTAACTAGGAAATTTTCAAATTGATTTGAAGAACAACTATAGTTAACTAGAAAAATTTAAGACCGGATTTCAAAACAATTATAGTTAACTAGAAATTTTTTAGACAACTACAACTTGAGAGTTCCAAAATTTGTAAGGAGCCAGCCAACAAGTTCTTTCATTTATGAATTGAAATATACTACAATAACTTCTTTAAGAGACCTTATGTTAGAATCAATGCTTGTCACCCATGCCGGGCCATCCCAAGAAGGAATAGCACCTGCCATTCCTTGCAACAGTTAAACCCATTATACTCTAAGTTACTTAGAGATAATGAGGTTGTGCTCATTGGGTGTTGATTGAGTGCGAGTCACAAATAAAATCAGGTCCCAAATCTAAAATTTTGAATAAAAGAAAAAAGAAAAGATATAGATGCTATGATCTATCCTGGTACTACACTGCAGTTAACTATAGTTAACTGAATTTTTTGACAGACTGAAATTAAAACAACTGTAGTTAACTACATTTTTTGGCAAGTCAAATCACAAACAACTATAGTTACAAAAGGCAACTAGTTAACTAATAGTTGAATTAGTTGGTTAGTTGTCCAAGGTCTGGACAACTTTCAAAAACAACCCATCACAATAAGGGAAAAATAAAATATGACCCATCGATTGACTTGGACAAGTTGGATTGTGGAACAAAGTTGCCAAAAAAGCTTTGTTGTGATTGCATTGGCCCTTTGTTGCTAAATTTAGATCTCTTCTTTTGTCACGCACCTCTCCATGAGGAGTGCTCAAAACACCATGGGCACAAGGGGGACCCGGAATGACACCCGGGACTTGTGATGCCATTGGTGAGAGGGCAAATGAAGGATCACAACCACTAAGAATACAAAAGCTTCGAGAGTGCAAATGAAGGATCACAACCACTAAGAACACAAACCAAAAACTGCTCAAAACACAATCCAATAGCCACGAACAACTATCATACAATCCAAGAGTTACAAATACATCTTCTACAAGCGGAAAGCTATAGCCACCAAGAGCCTCAACATGATAGATAAAAAAGGAAAATGAGAGTGCTTGAAGGTTTTTTTATGAAGTTCCTTGTGTGGGTGGGTGAAACCGGAATTGCTCACGATTGCCCTTAGTAAGACTTGAGGCATGTTAATTGTGAGTAGCTAAACATATAAATAAAAAGTCAACAACTTATTAGTATGGACTTTAGTCATGACAAAATGAGAACCTTTAGACAAGGGGACGTCTTACACCAAATGATATTCTTAGAACCATGATATAAACTTAGGCTCCGTTTCATAAGATGAAATTCCGCTGCCTTGGGCTTCGAGATGAAAATACGTAGATATCGTGAAACCCAAGCCACTTCAAAAACCCTCATAACTAACAAATTGGTATGCACTTTGAAACTTTGTACCATCATGGCCACTTACCTAGGTTACTACAATTGAGTCTTGAAGCTGGAAGGCTCCTAGTCATTGGATAGTATCTTTCATGAGTCAATAAGCTTAGCACCTTCCTTGGTAACTTCCTTCCTTTGAGACAAAACCCATGATGCAACCAAAGGCCAACTTTAAGGCTGGTTCACATGGGGTCTCAAGTCCCAAGTCCCACTCATGTTAAAGTAGAATGACCCATGAAAATAAGGTGATTCGCATTGAAGATCTGGTCTGTCAATCAGGAGATAATTTTCCAAGATAGACGAGAAGGATTCATGAAGAATGCAACTTGTTTCATATTTTTTTGCCCTATACAAAAAATTCTACAATTTCTCAAAGTGGAAAGTTGTCAAACCCCCTGCTCGTTCACTAGAGTCTCCTTACAGGCTTACACCGAACACGGTAATCCGCATTTCCATACAGAACATCACCTAAACTGGTTAACTCATGAGTACATTAAACTTGACTTTGGCTGGGGATTCGTGGCACTCACTAAGGAACATCCATCCAAGATATCGTGGATGAAGTGGCTCCACGGGGGGTGCACCTACACTTGCTTTATGTATACACGTGCGAGAACCCCCTATTTAATGGGGGGGTATTTACCTTCCTTCGTTGAATATTTTCCACCCTATAAGTAGCTAAATTTCTACTGGATGGTATTTTCTAACACCCTATCATTATATATAAATTACAGAGTCACATAATAATAATCACCCTATCTTATTTATAAGTAGTAGAAATTTTGTGTGAACAATCTACACATACATTACCCATATAGTGCACTATGCAATGGCAAATGCCAATTTGGGATGGATTTCAAGGAACATAGATGTAGTTGTCTTAAGTGTTCATATAGAGGCCACAAAATATTAGTGTTGAGCAGGTGTTAGCAATTCCAAAGACAATTCGACTCACCAGCACCACCAAAAAAGGCCGGAATTAGTCCTTCGGTCACCATTTTCCAACGACAAGAACAAGAGCAAGCACATGAGCACAAGAGTGAACACAATGAGCACAAGAGTGAACACAATGAGCACAAGAACAAGCACAACGAGCACAAGAGCGAGCACATGAGTGAGCACAGTGAGCAAGAAACCCTAAACCGAAGTAGAGCAACCGACTAGAGAGAAAACAAAAACCTAAGGATGGTACTTCCATCCAAAGGTGACCGTTTCAACAAATCCATACACATGTTCACATACAATTTGCTTATTTCTCATCCAATGCCACTAATGGCATATGTTTTATGTTGCACCTATAAATTTTTAAAAACTAAATTTTATTTTATTTATGCTACTTTACATCTAAATAATAATAAATACCACAACTTAAAACACACTATACATTATATATAATTCCCAAATTCAGATTTAGAGGACACTATTGTATATCTAAAAAAATGTAAAAATTATGTGTCTTGAATAAAATCCACCCTACATTTTCTCGCACGTGGTTTTCTACATTTTCGCCACTACACCCCCCGTGAGTGGCTCCAATAAAAAAGCCCCCCTATGGGGTTGAGGGCCGATTCATTCGAATGTGACATCACTAGACTAATTCGGGGCCTTTGACTCTATTTCCGGAATCAAATTGCCTAAAAATAGTCATTTAGATGATTCCTACACTTTTTTCATCCGCATGGATGATTTTACTTGAGTGCCACGAATCCCCGGCCCTTGACTCCCATTGGCTACACTAAGTGTACACGCATTGACTTGGTGGCCTCGCCATGATCGGCTTCAGAAATGGCACTTCTCTATTATGAGGGCGGTCTAGTGCACGGGTAGAGGGTGGTAACCGGTTTGGGTATCTCTACCTTAGCAAGTCCCACTCATGTTAGCAAGTCCCAACATGGAGGCAAAGTCCAATCTTTGGAGCCTCAATGAACCATTAAAATATGGTTAACTATCATAAATCTTGATTATTTTATGTAAAATTATCGCGGAACTTATGTTGAGAGTTGGGTCTAGCTTTTTGCTTGACCCAAGTCTCAATACAAGTCCTAAGCTTCATCTCTAAAAAATGTTGCCATGTAGGCATTCATGTCAAACTTGGGACTTAAGACTTGGGAACCCATGTGAATTGGGTCCACAGCCAAGTTGGGTGAAGTAAGAGCTTACTAGCTTCTGATGGACCTTGCTCTTAAATTCCCAACTGACGTGAGTTGTGACTTCACAATCAAGATTTTTAATAATGAGTCCATGAAATGACTCGATAAACGTTCTTGTACTACACTCTAACCTCAATATCATGCATGTGGCAACGAAAGAGCACTGTGCACATGATCTTAAGGAGGTCTATAGTCTTAACACGGATGCATGATAATAGAAAATTAGTGTAGCATGTGACATTATGGAATAACACAAACTCAACATTGCAATAATGGCAATGATGACAATGATGACAACGTGATGCATGCAAGTAGGTGGTTTGGATTCTTTGGTGGATTATTCTAGTGTCAAAACCCATGACATATGGGAGGGAAATGTGACCACAAGCGAGGGAGATTATAACTAAGCACATCCGTTCCCTAGGGTTTCAAGATATAAGAGAGGGAGTGACATTATGGAGGGTGACATTATAGAGGTTATGGTGTAGTAGATTTTTCAACTGGTGGGTTGTCCACATATTGTCAAAGGTTTTTTGACCATAATCCTTCTCAGGGCCACTTCACACACAAGACTGAAGGCCCGTGACCATTGCAATCTAAGAGCTCTCATTGGTCGAAAGGGCGGAGACCGTCCAAGTTCACTTCACACGAAGGTGAAGGCCTAAAGGCCCAAAGAAGACTTCATGGATGAAAAGTCTACATGGAGTCCTTCATGGCGGACTATGGATAAGGTTTCATGGTCTCCTAAAATTTTCGACATGAAAATTCTAGGAGACCATGGTTTTTTTAATAATTTTTCCAGCAGGACAAATTACAAGGTAGATTCTAGGATAGATTCCAGGACAAACAAACACCACCAAGTAAATCTCTTAAATTGATAGAGTTTGAGACATATTATATTAAACCAAATCCTCCCCTCTTTTTCCGCCAACAAAATATGCAATGGTCCCGCAACATGGTCCATTCTCACTTCACACTATGCTTAAGGGCCCGTGACTCCATAAAACAGCTTTCCCAACACCCATGGTACGGCCTTTGGATGAGAGTAAAGGGTCCTCACCATTATGAGGTCACGGCTCTTGGCTCATGTGTGAAGTGGCCCTCAATAAGAACAACTTGATGTTCTTCTTTAATAATTAAGTTGGCCACAGCCAAAGTCTGCAAGTGGAAAGGCTAAAGGTCGTTGTCACGTCTAAATGTCACACCCCTATTTGGCTATCACTTTACATCCGGTCCCTGAACCATGCAAGTGGGACCCTATTAAGCAATACACTAAATACTGTATTTAGTGTCAAAATTCGGTATCACCTTGGGGAAAAGCCCACCAAAGGTGGATTTAAAATGGTAGTAAGATTGGACACTATATCGACAGTAGCTCGACATTGGGATCTATGAGTTTGTCAACACCCGAAGACAACCACATGATACATTGTGATGTCACTAGTAGAAAACTATGCCAAAAAGAACCGCAGCCGAAATCGGCTACGGTTCTTTTGACCAACTTGATCTGCAGTCGCCAAATGACTACATGTTTTTCTATTTCATTTTGCGGCTGCAATTCTAGATTTTTTGGGGCATGTAATATACCGTTGGAAAAGTATTTTCAAGACCTTTCCAAAGATATATTACATGTCCATGGCCTTATCAACTACAATGAGCCAATTGGTCCGCTCAATTTAATGTAGAAAATGTGCCCTTGTAACTTATATGAATCAATCAATATGTTTGAAACAATGTGCTTTTCTATCTTGATGACCTTCTTGTTGTTCTAAACATTCTCAATGAAGTCATTTTCACAGATTTTGCTCGTGAACTACGTTCCCAATACACATTCCCAAAGTACGGATTGTCTCATAATGGCCCAATTGGCTCATTTTAGTTGGTAAGGCCATGTCCCCAAATTCCTAAAAATTCAGTTGCTGAACCAAAAAAACATCTACAAACATTTAGTGGTTGAAGATCAGGCTGGTGAAAAGAACAACCGATTTGGGCTGTGGTTCTTTTTGGCATAGTTTTCTACTAGTGTGTATTTTCAAAATGACACTTCTTCAATAAATAATTCTACAAGTAGTGTCATCCCAACTTACATTTTTGTAATGAAATACTCATGAAGTTTGGTATATTCTATATCCTAGCATTTTTGTATTGAAATATTAATGTCATGGATGATTGAAATTTGGATGAAAAATTCACTTGTTAATAGATGACAGTAATTACAATATTGTAAATCTTCAGTGCCCAGCTTTTATTTACAAGGAATGACAAATAGTGACAGGCTTGCATTTGGTGTTGGTGACACTACACGGGCAGTTTACAATTAGTATAATTGAGCAAGACAAATAGAATTGGTGACCCTAATTACAATAAATCTAGTGTAGTGACGCAAGCAACACACATTTACTAGGCATATTAATAGTCACAGTAACTATACTTTGCAAGCTGCCCCCACTTCCATAACGGGTTATTCGTCTTGCAACTGCGACAGTGAAGTTGCTGCAGTGCCTCAAAATAACACACGTTTAATCTCATCATGAATCGAGCAAATTATGGTGCCAAACTCTGAGGGCGCAAATCAGTCAAACTTCAGCAAATCTCGTGCTGCAGTTACGGTTCAGATGCAGCATTTCTATGGAGAACGCTAGTACTAGATCTTAGTAGAGTCCAGCCAATGTCATAAAACATGCTTCGATCACTTCAGAGTTGGAAGTACAGTAGCCATTCCGCAGTCTTTCTTCTTGAGCTTCCAGTCTACATTCAGTCGAGATTATCGTTGTCTGACTCACTTGACATTTGTAATTTTGGAAACATTCATACACCAGCAACCAATTCGGGAGTGAACCGTGATGCACAAAGTTCTGTATAAACTAATATCGGTTTGGTGACTGAGAAACAATATGTTATGTGGAGCATGTATCATATATATATGAGTTTGACAATGTCGTTAGGAAACATCTGAAATATATTTATTTTTTTGAGACAAGCGAAACAATCAATTGAAAGAAAATACAAAATCCCCAGGGCCTGAATGAGAAAATGGGGCTCAGGCTCTCTTGGGCACGCTAAGTAATCCTGTATGTCAACTAGGAATGTCAAGGTCTAGCACCGTAACATCATCATGGCACATATATGTATTAAATTTTTTCATATATGCAGCTCATGAGATGCATGAAGAAACATGTTGAAATCCGCCGCCATTGAAAATTTTGTCCTAATATACTAAGTTGAGTGCGGATTAATCAAACATTTCCTCCCGACCTTTAAACGTCAAGCAGGCAAATTCGATCAAATATCATGAATTCACAAGGGCGCAGTTCTTGCGAATCTCGCCTTGCGGGTATAACAAGGGCTCCACCTCGCTCAGCTTGTTCATGGAGATCGCAAAGTCAGACAAGAACACGATGTTGAAGCTATTCTCGACTTGGAGATCGAAGCTATCAGCATTGAGCTGCGAATCGGAGGTGAAGAAGCCCTTCTTGGACAACACGTTGTTGTAATATGCGTTGTCAAACGTGTCCGGGGTCGTGATGTCCATCTTCACCAAGGTCAGGCTCGCGTTTTGGGGGCACCTGGCCATCATTGTGGCCGCGAAATTCGTGTCCAAAGATGGGTCCGGGCCGTTTGTGCCATTGAAGTTATACAATCTCGGGATGATGGCAGCGCAATGTGCGCGGCCAATGGTGTGGGCACCTACAACAATCAATCACAAAGAAGAAGATTTAAACAAATGGGGAAAAAGAAAAGAAAAAAGAAAAGAAAAAGGAGAAAATGAATTTAGAAGTAGGGAATTGTTAAGTCGACCCTGTAGTTTGTGAAAACGATCACAGAGGCGTGTTGTGCGGTCATATGATCTTTCAAATTTTGATTTTTCGTCATACACATGAAGAAGAGCAAGGTATCAGCTCTGTATTAGAGTTAATAAACTTGACCAACTTGGATGACAAGCCAGAGCCTAGTTGACACCAAGTTACATATTGATCGTGGTTGATTTAACAATCCCCTAGAAGAATAGGGAGAGATGACACTAATCAAGGGTTGACATGAAGAAGAGATGATTCAACCCCAGCGGGCATTGTCTTTACTAGTATATGAGTCCGAGGTTTGTAATTGAGCCAAGCAATGAGCCAAGCAATGAACCAGCCCGGGGAGGTTGGAAGAATACACTTAGAGCTGTGATTTACAAATCTTGAGAACATGACATATTTGGCTTATAATAAGGATTCTTTTGGTATTCAGAATGATTTCGCAAAGCTGGAAGATTTCACAATGTGGACAAAAGTCTTGCTTGAGAATGAATATCACATTCTTGGGTGGTGGCAAGAAGACTCCTCCCATTAGATTGTGCCATCCTTTCCAACATCTTTCAAGATATACCAGAAACAATTCTTTTTGCGACATCAATTCAGTTGGATTGACATTAATGTTGATTCGTGTCCTAAGGTAGACAACAATGAGAATCCAAGAAGAACTTGCCACTAGCCTAGGCTCGGCTGTCAATTTAAACATGAAGGTTCCGATTCTTAGAGATTGGTTCCTTGAGACCAAAAAGAAAAGGGTGCAAGCCCACAAGGCTGAATATTATCATTAAATAATTTGTTTATGTTCAGGCTTAACAACAGTGAGTGCATTTAGATAATGATGAATGACCTTGTTTGAGGGATTGTAAACCTTCTGAATTTATTCTTGACTTGACACTAAATATTCATCATCATAACATAACGACATGGGCCCTCAAAATATAACAGTGAGATGCTGGGGAATTGAATCAGAATATGAGTTTTCTTGCGTAGCTTTTCGGACATCTCACACTACTAAAATCCAGTGGATTTAATGTCATATTCGTTTGTCAACTTTATGACATTCTTAGTTTCCACTGAGAAAATATCATATTTGTGACATTATTGTGCTCAATAAGCTGTCAAAGCTCATTAGTGTCATTGTTACATGCTGAGGGCACACGGAACGAGAGCCGTACGCTGAGTAATGTTATGTAAATCAAAGAGATTTTAATGCAACAATGGATTATCAATTTATACTAGGAGAGATGACTAATAATATCTGATCATCATGCCAAATTATCATGTGGTAGTAACTCACCAGACAGAACGAGCATGTCCTTTTTGGTGAGGTTTTTCGCGGCAAAGTTCTGCACAAGTGTTGTGTAGCTGGCAAAGGGACTGGGAAGGTTAAGGAGCGCGTTGATAGCGCTTGAGACGAGTCCATCCCGCCGCCCATACCTTACTGTCCATTGAGGAAAGTTCAGGTCCTGGTTCTGCAAATTTAGTAATCATCACCTCCCATCTATTAGTGTAAAGCGCTAATGACACGCATTCATCTGATAGGAAATAATAATTCAAAGAAGGGTCGTCGAATGGGCTCAAAAAGATGTCAGTGACAGTTATAATTGCATGATAGAAGAAAGAGATGACTCTGATATTGTCACCGGATGATGATTTATGGTGTTAAATTACTGCTTCAAGTTGAGCTAGTTGTACATGTATTCCCAAGAACATCATGCATCATGAATTAGATGCATAATTACTTAGACGGACCAAGTTTCAAGTGAGATTGTAATGAACATTTATTATTGCTGGACACTGTTGATCTCATCATGTGGCAATTAATCTAGAGGTTTGAATAATTTGGCATGAGCTTACAGCTTTCATGGCGGCTAAGGCCGCCTCCTGGACGATATCGGCACACGAATAAACTTGGGGGCAAATGCTCTCCAATTGGGCTTTGATATCATCCACCACCGAGTATCCTCTCAAGCTGCCTGCGTTTATGAACGAATCCTTCTCCGCCACATTTGTCGCTGTCGAGTTCAGAAGAATAGATCCCTCACATCCCTGATCACCCAATAAATTTTCAGTAAAATCATTTTGTTCTCGCACTTTTTTCCTAATTACATACAAGTTATATTTGTCATACTACCCACTTAGTTTGACATGATAAATTTCAGTTTTGCCGCTCACCTCAACAAAGCTATCATGGAATGCCAGCCGTAGCAGGGAAGGTGCTAAGGTGGGGTCATTATTCACATACTGCCTCACAATGTTCGCTGTCACTTGCTGAAGCTTTGCGGTGCCATAGCCCGGGCACAGCAGGTCGTAGTAGAAGCTACTCAGGAAGCTCCCTGGGGTAGAACTAAAAGTGGCATTTGTGCTTGAAGCTGAAACCATTAACATAAGCAGGCTTGCAAGGAGCATTGGCATTTCCAAAACACGAGTAAATGATGCCATCGGTGACTTAAATTAGCAGATGAGCAGATCACACATCTGAATTAAATGCAACCCTGAAGCCTGCAGAAGAAGGTGGTTATCGCAAAGTCTGATCAGCAAAGAATATTAAGCTTAATAATATTAAATCAATGATGATACTTAACATTCTTAAAGCATGTGTGAGAACAGCGTCCTCTTCTGTAAGTCTACCTTCAAACAAATAAATCTTCAAGAATTAAGGTCCTTGATTACATGGTATTCTCTCATTAGGCGCCACCTCGTTGTTGTCTATCTTCGGACGCAAATCCTGGATCTTGCAATCATCTGCAAGACACAATTGAAAGACTTTGCCAGAAAGAATTGCACCCACTACTCCGCTTAAAAACGTGATGTATTTCGTAGATGTTTGAACCCAATGTTATGCTACAGATGTGACATCACAAGTCAGATGCTTATGGATGGATTATTACAGGTGTATAAATGTTGTGACCATGACAATTTTGACTTGATATATAAGGTGGTGTATATACAGGTCCTTCGAGTGGGGATGTTTTCGCGATTCAGGAACAACTTGCGTTCATGTCAATTTGTCAAATTTATAATTATGTACTAGTCCACATGCCATGTTCAAGGGTTCTCATATCGAGGTACGTGTCCCACTATTTGTACCAAAAAGCATGGAGCTGGTTGCAAAGTTATAAAATTTCCTGCAAAAGGACGAAGACTGACTACTGTAGATCCCATGACATCATGATTCTGAACGAAGTCTAGCGTCAAGATAGTTCTTTGTGGAATTAAGGTGCTGCCTTATTCACTGCAATTCAGTCATTCTAATGTTAAGGATATGGCTCAAATATCTATAGTAATAGACAAATCACTTGAATGAACTGATCTTGTGGTGTTAGTAGTAAAACCCATTCTGATACAGTCAGATGTCAATAAATCATGGGAACCATGAACAGAACTACCGTCGTAAAGAAATGAGATATTTGTGGTGATTCGAAATGCATGCAGGACCTACAGAACAACATAGATGCAAGCTGCAACCAAAGAGTTATATATTATCATGAAGGTGTTCAGATCTTAGTAAGTGCACTGCAGTAAGTTAATTATGTTAATTTATGCATATATCATTGTCAGATTAGTCTAATCGGACCCCCCAGTCACAGCTTGCCTGATTATCTAGGAGGGATGTTAGTATATCAAACTATATAAAGTGAGCATTTTAATCAATCGAAACAGGTCCACCAAGTCATGAGCATACAAGAATTTCTAAGTCAAAGAGCCAAACACATGAATAACATACAATTGGTGCCATTTCTCTCAAAATTTTAAAAAACAAAATGAACAAAAACATACAAGTGGTGCTCCCTTTGCTCCCCTCACCTGACAACACCGCAAGATCTTCAATGGCAACCACAAGCTTACACCTGAATGCGATTTTGGGAACTGTTGAAATGTAGAGCACTGTGTGCGGGATTTATATACGGGAAGGAAATTATTCCAATGGTGAAAATGACAGTGCTTAGTTACCATTACCTACCTCATATAATGAAGGATGCAGGATCACCTAGGTATGAGGTGCATCTTAGTACTTACAACAAATAATATCAAAGTTTCCCGAAAAAATCACATAAGCTATTTGAATCAGTACTACTTGGGATGACTTTCAGAGGCCTGCAACTTGTGTGTAAGAATAATATATGTGTGTAAGAATAATATATGTGTGTCACAGGTTATAGTATATTGTTAATTTTGACTTTCACATGGGATAAAATCTTCTTACGACATCATGGCCGAATCTTCTTTTCGAAAGCAAGCTGAAAAAGTGTCAATTGCAAGTAGCTCACCCTCTAGTGGTTCCCGGTGAATCCAGGGTGCAAAAGTTTCTTCGGAGTTTGTTCCAAGTAATTGACAGACGACTTCATGTAAATTCAGTCTTTCTTTTTGTACATGATCTGCATAATATTGTAGGCAACGTTAGAATGACAACTGACATGTTTCTAGAAGGCTGCATTTCCCTGCACTTTCATGTCCAAGGTTCTGTTGAAATCATACATCATCAAATATATTCCAGGATCCATCTAGTATGTCTCTACACACAGACGCATACTTGACGAATATTCATAATCATTGTCATTATTAAAACATTCAACTGGTCGTGTCATCAGTTTTTGCCACCAGGTGGAGTTATAACTACTATCTGTAGCACCCATAGTTGTCTCTAAGTCATTTTTAATTTTAATATTTCACAAAGAAGTGCAACATGGTTAGAATCATCAGGGCATTGATCGATGACAAGTCACAAAGACCACTCTAATCAACATGACACACCAATTTCAATGCCACACTAAATCAAATGTTTAATGTACATTGGTATTATGTGTAATTAGGTGGCCTCACATTGATTTATTGACACTCCACACTATTTTGAATATTTACGACCACAATATTTTTAAAATTACAGTATAGTAAATATTGTATTTAGTGTCATATGGTATTTTATGTCACTGCAGTAACTTTTCTAGTGACACTTCTTATCAAAAATGTTTACAACTACTGTCATGGATGGTTGAAATCTGGATGAAGTCCATGCCAATAATTTGAAAACAAAAGTTTGGTGTATTCTGCATCTTAACATGATAATTTCTTCAATGAAATATTGTCATGGATGATTGAAATTTGCATGAAAAATCACTTGCCCCATGCTTAATATGTGACCCGATCACGTAGTGCTACCTACATAGCTCACTTTGAGCACGCGATTCATAGACTGGGTAATGATTGCACCGATCGAGGCGCTGTTGCAGTGGATACGTTACCTAAAAGGATCTTGAATTGGATTTCTCAAAGTATCATGACCGTGGAGTTCATCAGGTCCTCCCATGAAAATTAAAGGTTATTACATATTACTAAGATGTCAAGGTATTGAAGGTGGCAGCTTAAGCCAAATCTCGTCTCACGATGTTTGAAGGGAGCAAGTAATTATCCAAGTACTCATGTTACTAAGAGATCAAAGCATATTATGGGTTTGAATTTGAAGGGTGTCAATAATTCTATCAGAATCGTTGGATCCCAGTTTCTAATCCCAAGAGATCCCATGAATTTGTGAAATCCATGAATCCGTGAATTCTAGAGCTCCATATCGAATCTCCAACAAAATGCAAATTTCGGGAATTTTCACCCACTTGTGAGTTGATGCGATGCTGGCAGCTGCAAATTGTACTGCATTAGGTGATGTTGGATGTTTAAAATGTCAATTACTTTCAGATTTTCTTTTGGAAAGCTCGTGGAAATGTGGGTGCATTGTCAACTGCGATTGATCCAATGCCATCTGCAAGTCAAATTTCAATGCATACAAAATGATCACATTGCATGCTATAACCCCCACGACTGTCACATTAACCCAAGCAGCTAGAGCACCCTGGCAACGTCAGAAGATCACAAAAATTAGGGGATAGCAGCTGAAACACAAGCAACTTCCAACCGTGTCCCATGGGAAGAACATGGGACATACCCCTTAAATCCCATGGGTCACAATGTTATAGACGGGAAGTTTGTACGTCCCATGATAGAGGGGAATCATCATGGGACAAATCAAAATGAGATGCATCAAATATGAGAATTTGTTTCATCTCACAATTGTCCCTCTCAATCAAAGGGACAATTTCAACTTTTCAATAACGGGAATACAATAATTTTATTTCAAAACAAGATGGTCCCTCCACACTTGACTCTATCTCCGCGCGGTTTAGGGTTTTTACTTTGACAATGAATAATGTATCATTATAAGCTCCAAAAATTATCGAAAAAGTGATTACAACTTCGATTTGGATTTGCTAATCATCTCATACTAATCGCATGTTTATTATTGAATGTCCATGAAAGAATGTTCTATCTTTGTTTCATTTTAGAGATCTTGCAGATCAAGTCTAGATCTAGATGTGAGTCACCTTCGTAAATAATTACCAATGTGAGAGAAAGAGAAAGGGAATTACTGCCTACAAGTGTTTTTCATTCATCCAACAAGAAGCCCTAAAATAGTAAACAAGCCACACTTTACTATTTTAAGCTAGATAGACACCGGATTTAGGTTCAAAGACCCCAAATTAATCTAGTCCAAGTTATTTGAGATGAATCCGCCAAAAATCTATAAGGAACAAGGGTGGAAGCACGGTAAAGTGGACAGCTCTTGATCCTTGCTCAGGTTTAAGTGAAAGTGATCCAAAACTATATACTAACTTTGAATTTTATGGAATAGAAATTCATAAACATTTAGAAAACATATGAATCTACAAAGCCAAGCAATTTATATTCACAAAAAACAATTTCAAACAACGTATATGTATTTTAGAAGACGGTGCAAGTGGTGGTGCAAGTGGGTGTCATTGAAAAGATAATTGTCAAAAACTTGTTTAAAATACAATTACATTACATTAAATTGATGAATTTTTGAAAAAAAAATTACGATGACCTCAAGTTTATAACCCGTTTCAAGGAATATGAAAAGAAATTCCAAGTTCAAAATATTTAAGGTCATGATATTTACGTTCAAAACTATATTTAGTCAGTTGCTTTTACGCGTCACTTTTGATGATCGGTTTTGAAGATCTCATATTGATATTCCATATTTGAGTACCTAACTTAACAATAGAGGTCATCATGAAAAATAATCTATTTTAAACAACATTTTGCTACTACTTATAGGCGTTTGACCAAGAAAATCATGGCTTTCATATACCGGAGCACTTTTTTGGTCCACTTTACTATGCTTGCACTTATAAGTTTTTATGTTGGATGGAGGAGAGGTGTTTTAATTTTTACATTCTTACATTACAAGGTAAATGCACGTTTTACATATAAAGTGCTTAAAAACCCTCCAATTACACATGTAATATGCAATGAGTTGGTGGCTAAGGTATTGGCGTAGGGTTGTGAGGTCCAAGGTTCGAATCCCTTCGCCAAGGTCTCATCTTGTAAGTGGAAAGGGCCTACCTATAGGTTAGATCAAGTTCATGGAATGTATACGATTATTTATTTTTTGAAATTTCCCTTTGAAAAAACTCCCAAGTAGCATATTCCCATCATCCATACAAAATGTCCCATCTACACAATTTCCCATGTCCAACTAAACATTCCCATTATCAATCAAGGGACATGAGCAAAATTCCCACTCTTTCCACATTCCCTTCCAAGTCTTATGAACCACGGGACATGAAGGGGAATTTTGGAAAATTTCCCCATTGGGACACAAGTGAAAGTTCCATGTGAAAGTAACCCAATGACTGCAGACGGCATTGCTGTGTCACATTCAAAGCTAAGGCAGAAACTTCAGATTGTGAGATCATTACAAAGTGGTCAAGTCATAAACAAATACATGTCAGAGTGTGGATGAGTTCCTGAAGAAGAAACCTGATTGTTGTAGGGTTTAGGGTGTAGGGTTTAGCTGATTTTCTCCATGGTGGCTATGTTCGAAAGGTAAGGCAGAAACTTTCAATTGAAACAAGATTAAGAAGTGATCAAGCCACAAACAAATGTCAGAATGTTTGATGAGTTCCTGAAATAATTCTTATTGTTTAGGGTTTTAGGGTTTAGATGATTTCTCCATGGTGGCTACATTTGAAGCTAACGAAACTTCCATTTGCAAGATCATTAAGAAGTAAGTAACTAAGTCACAAACAAGGGGTTAGGGCAGGCCTCATAAAATTATGCGTTCTATAAATAGACGCCTAAAACGCATAAAATAATTTGAGCGGCGCGCATAAATTAAGAAAAAAATTTCAAAGATGCCCAAAGGTTGTGTAGTCCGACATGCAATTTAGGGTTTAGGGTTGGTCGTCTACGTTGATCACAACCTTCTATCCCGCCATATAGATGGGAGCGTGTCAACACAATAAAACATGTCACACACAACGACATACGAAACACACTCCAGTTGTCCAATTCCTAGCATTTTCCAGTCATTTCTTGAAAAATGGTTATTTTATGCGCCTCGGATGCACGACGCACATAAATTAAGCTAATTTATTTAATTTATGCGAACGCCTAATTTTATGAGGCCTGGGTTAGGGTGTCAATGAGTTCCTGAAGAAATCCGATCTATTACAGCTTAATAGGGCTTATGATTCAGGTAATGTCCTCCATGGTAGCTACATTTGAAGCTACAGTATACCTTCCAATTGTGAGATCAAGAAGTGACCAAGCCACAAACAAAGTACAGATTTCTGAAATATGGAAGAAACCGGATTGTTTAGGTTTTTAGATTGAGTGTTTAAGGTTTACATGGTGTTTTCCATGGTGGCTACATTCCAAGCTAAAGTCCACCTTCTAATTGTTGAGATTAAGAAGTGACCAAGTCATTAAAAAAGTAGAGTAGAGGCGCCCATAGCTGAGCTCTTAAGAGATTATGTGCCAAATCTGGAGAAGTATAGGGCGGTGCAAATTTTTCCCATGTAGGAAGATAGAAATTAGGAGGACTACAAATTTTGCGGTAATTCTATTCCTTAAATTGAGATTATTATGAATTTTTGAAGCCAAAAGTTGGCTTGAACATGTTACCAATGTCTAGAGTCTGCCATAACCGCTTATTTTGACTGTTCATTCCTCCTCACTTTAGCACTCAAAACCAGGGACATGTGTCGTGGCACTATTGATTTTGGCCTGATCAAAGTTCAATCCTAGCTTGATTGAAAATCTGGAACCCTATATTTTGCGAATGGGGTCCTGATCGGGAATAGGCGCCTCTACTATACATGTTGTTCTCCATCATGATGGCTACATTCAAAGCTAAGCAAGAAAATTTCAATTGCAGTGAAATGAAGAAGTGATCAGTACATAAACAAATATCAGAATGTTAATAAGCCCCTAAACAAATTTGATCATTTAGGGTTTACTAGGATTGAGTGTTTACATGATTAAACTCTCGGTGGCTTAGTTACATTCAAAGCTAAAGCAAGCAACTCTCATTTGCAGCAAGGTTACGAAGTGATCAAAACATAAACAAATGTCAGAGTGTTGATGAGTTTCTACAAAAAAATTGATTGTTTAGGGCTCAAGGGTTTAGAGTTTACATGATTATTCTCCATGGTGGCTACATTAACAGCATGGAAACCAAAACTTTAAATCCTGACCACACAGCTACCTGAATGTTCGATCTTCATAGCTTAAGTTACATTTGTCAACTAATTGGAATTGGATTTACCAACACTTCTTACCCTGCTACATACATACAAGTTGCGGTCATCTTCGCCATGAAGCTCGATTCTAATTTCTGGACCCATTTAGTACACTACATATTGTATTTAGTGTCGTATGGTAATTTATGTCACCGTGCTAACTTTTCTAATGACATTTCTTGTGAATAAGTCTACAAGTAATGTCACCCCAACTTTCTTTCAGTTCATCCAACTGCTGACTTTTGAGACAAAGTTTGGTATATTCTGCATCCTAACATTGTGTAATGAAATATTGTCACGGGTGATTGAAATTTGGATGGAAAATCACTTAGTAAGTGACAGTAATTGCAACACTGTAAACCTATCATGCCCAAACTTTTTTTACAAGGACTGACAAATAGTGTTAGGTTTGCATTTAGTGTTGCTGACACTACACATCGGGTGGTTTACAATGAGTATTGAATAGATTTGGTGACACTAAATACAATATTTAGTGAACGACAACTTTTGTGCATCTTGTTTCCTCGATGCATCCAAATTAAAGCTCACACCTATATAACAAGGCAAAGAATTTGCCTGTAAAACTAATCCCATAACATTACTCAGCGACGTGGGCCCTCATAATTTAGCAATCAGATGGCTAGGAGCCCAATTTGAATCCGAGTCTCCTTACGCAGCTTTTCAAGCATCCGACTGGTATATTCTGCTGGCCCACAGAACAAGAGATGGACGCCGAGTAATGTGATTCCATGATCCCATACGTCATCTGAGCTTAACTCAATCTTGCCCAAAAATTTGTGAGATCGAGCAACAACTGAATCATCCAACGAGAGGCTACAAAAGTTGATGATCTCGCACCTCACAAATTCATTTTGAATTCGCACGGTGTGACCGGGCTATGCTGACTGCGTGAGGAAAAGCAGTGGCTTCTTCCTGCAACGTTTCTCCTCAGGCTGACCCACTACAGTAGCAATATACATGCCACGACCCTTACTCTCTTCTAGTGGCCCACTTGGAAATATCGCCACCGTTTATGCATGGCAAGTAACAAGTTCGTCGGTTAGTTTTTAGTTGTTTTGGGAGACAAAGGGAAACACTTTACTTTTTTATTCATCAGTAACCTGCGGAGTAGAATCGTTTCCGACCAGGGCAGTCGGGGAGCACCTGATTCGCGGTCGCATGGGTCACGTGTGAAATGGGTAGTAAAATTAGTGTGGGTTAGTAAAATTGATCATATTAAGCATTGAATGGCACTGATCCAAGGACGGCTTCTAATTAATCAGTGTAGCGCTATTGAAGGCCATCATCAATGTATAAGGCCCACTTCACACACAAGCCAAGAGCCGTGACCATGAAATTGTGAGAGCCCAAAAGAAAGTGTCCAAAGGTTGTCCCAACACACCTCCAAAATCATGTAGTGTGGTCACGGACCCTCAAGTGTGGTGTGAAGCCATATGTGACCGGGCCCTCAACCAAATGCTATTTCAATGAATTTCTATTCATGCGGGCTCTCACGCATGATCAAATAGAATAAACCAACGGTTGTGAGCGTTCCGAGTGCCATGGTCTCCCAGTTTTGTGTTAGGCCTACCTCCAAGAGGTGGTTTTTGAAAATAGTCCAAGTGACCATGAAACATGATCCATTCGATGCCATGTAGAAATCCATGTAGACTTTACATCCATCTTGCATTCACATACTCTGTTGGTCCCTCAAGCGTAGTGTGAAGCGAACTTGGACCGGCTCCGCCTTTTCCACCAATGAGAGTGCTTGAAGTGTAATGGTCACGGGCTCTCAGAGTCAGGTGTGAAGTGGCCCTAAGTCCATGCAACATATGTATCGGTTTGAGAAGCATGATTGGATCAAGCTGCCAACGAATTAAAGGATGAGATCATGGATAAGGATAGACAGTCACGGAGTGACGATGACAACACTAGTCCACTGATATCCGGAATTAGGACCTTGCCTTTGCAAATAGGTTGCCTCTTTACTCATGTAAATTATCTTCAGTCAAAATCAAGTTATAAAAACTTGTATAATTCATTTTTTATTCATCCATATAGAAATTAAACTAATTTTAGTTTAATTTTAAAAATATCCTTGTATTGTTTTGTTACTGTGATTAAAAATGTTCAAATTAATTATCACTATATTCGTTAATTTGGGATTTTTTCGGCATTTTGAGACAGTTACAAATATAAGAACATGGATAAAATCACACAGATATTGGAGAATGTTGTAAGATGCAAATACTTTGAAGCGCGCGGGTGTTCATATCAAGAACCCAATTAAGAACTCATATCAAGATGGTTTAGGTAGGACGACCCAAACATTAGACCATGTTGTTGTGGTCCATATATTAATTTGAGACAAGAGAAAGTCTCAAATTAACAAATACAGTGATTAATGTGGAATGACAATAAATTAGTGTGGGGCAACCTATTTGCACATATTAGTATAGATCTGGTGTGTCAAGTTGTAACACAAAATTGAATTACATGACATAAGGTAAGTGGGCCTGTCATGGTCATTTTGTTCTTATCGGATAACTATATTTTAGTAATGTATGGATAGGTGTGGATGTAAGAACGGACACCAAAAAGACATGTGTTTAAAAGATATTGAACTGTGTGCTCAAATTATGTTAATTATTCAGGTTCAATAGTAACAAAATTGGGGAGGGCACCTATATGACCATTTAATGTCCACAATAATTTGCACTTTGACAATGAATAAGATATTCATATGAGCTCTGAAAAATATGAGGAAAATGGCTACAGACAAGATTTGGAATTGGCAATCATCTTGCACTAATTGCATGTTCCGTAACCCACAAGAATTGGGTGCAAAGCTTAACCTTTCTTACTCACAAGAGCCCCACAAGCTCTCTCACAAAGAGAGAAGCCGCCGTGGAACCATGTCATGTCTAGGCCCCCCACTCAACGTGGAGATGAATCTTTAATGTTTTGAGAATAGATATAGGTGTAAATCACATTTGATTTTGTTCCAATTCGAAGGAGAATGATGCTCCTAAGTTTTCTTGAAGTTCCTAGAAGGTCACTAAGACTTGAAAGAGGAAGCAAATTTTCATGTCCATGGTGTAGTCCACTACAAGGATCAACCCCCAATCAACTATGATCCAAAAGTGACGTTCAAGCTCATTGTGAGGGACACTCATCATCCGGTCAATGAACTTTGACCACCTCTAGAATAGGCTTATGAACTTCAAATCTGAAATTTTAATTGCTCACATATGTTATCCTAAATATACACAAATGTGAATTTTATTTTTATCAAACTTCCTCATCCATCCCGTCATCCGAATTCAAACTAATATTTAAGATTTTGATTAGATGCCCCAACTTGAGAACTTCAATATTGCACAACCATTGGATCTTCTTAAATTCCTTCGAAACAAAAGAGAATTATTTTCCCAAATCTACATCAATGGAGTTGGTTTCCATATACAAGTTGTTGATCATAAAATATGTTGGTGATAATGGTTTGAATTACCCTCAACATCAAGGGTGGTATGAAAGTTCCCAAGTTCATTCAAATGCACCAGTGGACAAAAAAATGTTTAAATGACCATTTAACACCCGCTTACCCTCGGGGAGGTCACTTCCCCTTATATTTTGTAACCACGTGCGTTAACCGGGTATTTGTTTGGGGGCTATTTACCTAGTAATTATGATTTTAAGAGACCCTTTTAGTAGAAAAAAGCTACTTGGTCTTAATTTCCAGCACCCTATAGGTAATTCTAAGTCCAAATGTAGCCTAATTCTTGGCACGCTATAGTACTTATAAAACTTAGGCATTTGCTCAGATAGACATTAAAGGTTTTAGGGTAAGTGTTTGGTGTGGACATATGCAATTTACATGAGCATATTTGAACCAAACTAGAAAGCAACATAAAACAAACGAGCATAGCAATTGAGTAACCATTTAAATCACAAATTTAAAAAAAAAATCACAATAGAGCAAAAAACTAGTGCCTCAAAATGCATTACAACTATGGTAAGTGTTCAAAACTTGCAAGCGAGAAAGTGAAAAATGGGAGCAAGCGGCACCACCACTCCTAGGCTCGAAACCGAAACCCTAAACCGATTTGAAAATGGACCAATAATTCTAGCCCATGGGCAAAATTTTCCCACATGCGCCTGTGATATGCTTTTAGTGATGATTTCATCACTATATTGTACTGAAAATGTATTATTTTTCATCTGTCTACTAGAAGGACTATGGATTATACTCATCCTAATATTCAAAAAAATTCTCCCATGACTTTATTCATGCTAATTTAAATATACTACTGATAAAAATGAGGGTTTTTCCAATACCCTATTTTATATATAATGACGTTTCAAGCATTAATTGAAGGCTATGGTAGATCCAAGTCTTATATAATTTTTTCCTCCAATGAATAAAATGAACCCTATAGTTTAACTCACGTGGTTTACTACTTTTCGCAGGGTGACCTCCCCGAGCGCTTACTTTATAGTTGGTCACACTAGCCCTAGCAACAAGTTCCATAAATTAAAGTGGATGTAAGTTTTGAGGTCATACACAACTCTGCTTAAAAACGGCATGATCACTTCCAAAATATTACACAATTACAAAACCCAAACACTTTGTGTGTGCACAAACTTTAACTCCAACACTATAAAACTATTGTAGCTAGCCACATAAGACAAGTGACCACATAAAGCATGTCACATTCCTTACTTATTATCAAACTTGTTGAAATTAACAAAAGACCCACCTTCAAGAATTTGACAAAACTCAAGGTGCATGCCTGGAGTAGTAACTCTCTTATTATGTACACAAAGGATCAAGAATAGCTCGAGCACAATAAGTGAAGATTAATAATTGGGACATTGATTACATTAAACATCGTGGCCCACGCTATCAAGCTTATTTCCACACTAAAAACATTGTAGATAATATGCAACTACAATATTGTCTTATGAACCTTCATAAGATGTCATGATATTTACCAACCCAAAATATTTAACATGATTGAAGGTCTGCATTGTAGGTTATAAAAGTTCTATTAGACTGAGGCATTTGAAAGGCTTCCCACCTTGGGTAATATGTTATCATACTTTGTAATATGCTTATTATTTGCAAATTATACATTATTATATGCTAGCATATTACATTGGCATAGGCTTATCATTTATATGTTATCACACTACATATCTTAGAAGGTTCTATAACTCTACTATAATCATATGGGAGTTGACACCTAGCTAGTGGTGCATGTCAACATGATAAATTATGTAATTTGTACTAATCTATGATGATATTAGATGAAGATAATATCATGATATTATGACCTGAATAAATCATTCATGGTATGTAAAGCTAATTCCAATGTCAAATCAACTTAAAAAAGTAATCTCCATGCTACATAATACTTCAAGGGTTTTATGTTGGATGGATGAGAGGTACCCTCATATACGATAATTCCCTCTCTCCAGTGAACATTGCGTCAACCATGTATCTCAAGCGGGGTATCCCGCAATGTAAGTTGTAGCAATCAAAATGGACCACACTGTGAATTTTCAAAAATGTTACAGCAATTAAAGCCAATTGGGCTTGGGATTCGTGGTGTCTATGTAAACTCATCCATCATGGATGTAGGGGCTCTAGTAAAATCAAGTCCCCTACAAGGTTAAGGGCCGATTGAGTCCAACTGACTTCCATTGTGACTAATTCGGAGTCTTTGATGCTATTTCGAGAAGTCAAATGTCCTAAAAATAGAAAACATAGACTATAAATGAGCTCACTATGTTTTCACCTCCACAGTTCACATAGACATCACGAATCCATGGCAAGCCAATGGCTGCACAAAGATCACCATGTATCATATATAGTGTGGTAAAATTTAGTCCATTAATCCTACCATAAGACCCTCATATCCCCAATTTCCCCATACATATCACATGCCCTCCTAATAGTTGTCCTTGCATGCACACCCAATACGTCATCTGCACTCTAAACTCTGTAATATCAACCTCCTTGATGTCACTCCTCTCATATCCCGAAACCCCAAGCAACGGATGTTATCAGTTTTAATTCCACTCTTTGTTATCACATTTCCCTCGCACATATCACTGGTTTTGACATTAAACTAAACCACCAAAGAATTCAAACCACACGCTCGCACGCATCACGCCATCATTATTGCAATGTTGACTTTGAGTTATTCCAAATTGTCACATGCTACACTAATTCTCTTTCATCACGCATCCACATGAATGCTACAACATGCACTTTGGTTGCCACGAGCGTGATATTGTGGAGTTTAGATTGTATATACATCTCCGGCTCCCAAGGAGCATACTTTTTCCCTCCTTGCGTGTGAGTCTAAACAACATTGACAAAACGAGGCGATGGATCACCCGTACAGCCAACCGGCATCTAACGAATTTGTACCCACATTTGACTGTATACATGTAAGCCATTGGAATGCATGGAAGCTTCGGAGCTCCGGCGATAATAAACTCAAGAATACTAGATTATCATCGCACACAATGCCTACCTCAGAAGCTCGTTTACTACAACAACAACATGCAAAGTCGTCAAGGCACTCCGCCTAGTTTATAAGTTTATTGTGGTAAAGATCGAGGAGAACCAATCACTGGTTACAGATGAACCGCTTGAGTTTGAGAAATGACCCGTTCAAGTTCAAGACTTCAGGAAGATAACCAATCATTGTAGAGGAATTTGGAGAATATTCCTCAAATTCATACAGAAAACTTGAAAGATGTGCACATGGAACCTGTTGGGCTTGGAAATACTAGGAACTCAATAGTTGATTGTGCCCAAGAATCTCCCTGGACATTGGAACGAATGTAAGAAAAACGGGCCATCTTAGCTATTTTGAAGGCGATCTGTTCACAGGCGATCCCTTTAGTATTTGCCATATGATTTTCTCCACATTTTTGAGCTTGCATAATGATTCCGTTTTTAGCAAAGGGTCAGTAAATACACTCTCGAAACAATGCTATGTTCCAAAACTAAATTATACTTAGGTAAGCTATAAACCTATGAAGGTCTTAAGTGGAAAGCATTGCACTTGAGTAACGACATACTTAACTCAAGAAGATAACACCCCAAGTAAGTTGGGGGGGGACTCTTCATACCATCTATGAATTAACGTAAGTGTAAAAAGGGATATTATTTGAGGCATCACCGTACATAACATACATAAGGGGAAGGGATTGTTTTTCTCTAGCGTGTATAGATAGAAAGAATATTGAAGATTTTAAAGTAGAAGTCAATGTACAAAAGGAGGTCTTCCATTTTGGAAAAAGAATCGACAATAAATGTGTCAGTTCCATCTGATTTTTTGTCAGGTTGGCTTTGATGACATATGTTGTAGGGTCACTATTATTATGGGTTACAGCTATGCGAAAATCTTCAATGTCTTTCTTATTGGAAAGTGAAAGTGGACTGTTCAAATAATGAAGATCATTTCTTTCATGTTTTATATTATGTGTATGTAGTTGAGTCATTTATCACATTATATTGAAAACCTTAGTATGAATATCTAGCATACTAGTATTTGTAAGTATACCCTTCTTTTTTCTTTCTCTTGGATACTTGTTTTTCTGTATCCTGGGGGGTAAACTCCTCATTGGAAACCTAAATGACGTGCGTGGGTCACTATGAAATTAAGCCCCCTATATATAAGAATTTTATAGGGAAAACAAATGTATACATACTAATAGCAAGCTAGAAAATGAACTCATGTATATATACTAAGCTTTCCAATTTAATGTGAAAAATGCCTCCACTACATATACAGACTATAAATCATGAATTAAATAGGCCTTTAATGCACATAAAAGTGACTTTCACTTTCCAAGGACAAAGTCATTGAATGTTTTTCATCCATAGCATGTAACTCAACAATTATACTAAACAAACAAAGACAAGGGCACAATAAATTAGCCACAATCCAGAGAGAAAAACTCAAGGAAGCTCATGAGCGCTCCAAGAGCCTCTAGTATGTAAATACTAAAAACCTAGAACCCAAATGCAAAACCTAACACAAACATGCATGGTAGTCATTAAGGACTATGACCATATGACAACAATGAATAAAAGCGTGAATTTGATGAAACCAACACATCTATTGTCAATTTTTTCTCTCAACCTTAGGGCCCCCTTTAGTACATCTACCTTTACTTCGAAAACATTAATAGCCTTCTTAGATGTACACAATAGAGAAACATAATACCTCTCCCTTATGTATATGGGTGCAAGCACGGTAAAGTGGACAACTCTTGATCCTTGCTCAGGTTTAAGTGAAAGTGATCCAAAACAATATACTAACTTTGAATTTTATGAAATAAAAATTCATAAACATTTAGAAAACATATGAATCTATAAAGCCAAGCAATTTATGTTCACAAAAAACAATTTCAAACAACGTATATGTATTTTAGAAGACGGTGCAAGTGGTGGTGCAAGTGGGTGTCATTGAAAAGATAATTGTCAAAAACTTGTTTAAAATACAATTACATTACATTAAATTGATGAATTTTTGAAAAAAAAATTACGATGACCTCAAGTTTATAATGAATTCAAGGAATATGAAAAGAAATTCCAAGTTCAAAATATTTAAGGTCATGAAATTTACGTTCAAAACTATATTTAATCAGTTGCTTTTACGCGTCACTTTTGATGATAGGTTTTGAAGATCTCATATTGATATTCTATATTTGGGTACCTAACTTAACAATAGAGGTCATCATGAAAAATAATCTATTTTAAACAACATTTTGCTACTACTTATAGGCGTTTGACCAAGAAAATCATGGCTTTCATATACCGGAGCACTTTTTTGGTCCACTTTACTATGCTTGCACCCATATTGTGTATTCTAATGCCTCAAATAATACCCCTTCTTACACTTATGTTAGTTTGTACATGGTATGAAGAGTCCACCCCCCCCACCCCGGTGGGTTTTGTATATAGGGGTTTTTGTATATAGGGTTCATCATCACCCATGCACATCATTTGTAATTTCAATGAAGAGTGCACCGTCCAGGAAGTAGAGGAGGAATTACCAGATGCTATATAACCCAAAGTACACTTGCAAAAAAGAGGGCCATGAGTTTGTGCCCACCATCTAAGTTGAAGGTGAAAGCATAGGGAACCCCTTATAGACTGAATTACAAAAAGAAAACTAAATTTCTCCAAGGTTAGCCGCATGCACTAGTGATATTAAGTTGGGATGAATAATTCATAGACCTATAGGCTTGGGGGTGGACTCTTCATACCACTTACGAAGTAACATGAGTGTAAGAAGAGATATTATTTGAGGCATTAGCGTACATAGCATACATAAGGGAAAGGTATTTTTTTGTCTATGGTGTGTACATTTTAAAAAAGGCTATTAAGAATTTTGAAGTAAAGTTAGATGTATGAAAGGGGACCCTAAGGTTTGGGGAAAAAAATGACAATAGATGTCTAGTTTCCTCACCTTAGCTTTCAAGACGTGTGTTTTAAGTCAAATTATTATGAATTAGACCCAACGGATAAGGAAATGTTCAATGACTTTCTCATTTGAAAGTGATAGTGAATTTTATATGTAATAGGTGCATTTATTTCATGATTTATATTTTATATATGTAGTGGCAGCATTTATCACATTAGTCTATAAATACATGTGTCCATTTTCTAGACTACCGTTAGTATGTATATGTCATTTGTTTTCTTTATAAGTTTCTTGTATATGTGGTTTTGTTTCATAGTCACCCACACACGTCATTTAGATTTCCAATGAAGAGTCCACCCCATGGACCTATAATGGGTTACTAGGTTTTTTATCAAACCCCTTAACATGGTTGCCGCAAATCGTAAGCCAAAAAAATAAGAAAATAAAAACAGAACACATAAGTTGGTACAAGTACTAGTCAATTTAGCAGCTTCCTAGGTAGAGTCCAATACATTATCCTTTGATGGATAGTTCCTAAAACTTTTGTAATTTGAATGATGTGCAATTCAGTCCTTAGAAAGTTTTACAATTGCATGCATCCCCACTGATGCCACTTGCCCTAGAACACTAAGTTAAATTAAGTATACCTAAACTTACGTAATATGCATTTTGGGCATAGCAAACTTGTGTCTCGGGGGTGCACTCTCCATTAGGATCAACAATAAAATGTGTGAGTCATCAAGTTCAAAATTAATACATACATACATATATACCATATTAAACAATTGCAATATTAAACAAGAATAGACTACACTCAGCCACAAATATACGTACTAGTCCATTATATGCATTACACATGGCTAGAATCCTAATTTTGCATATCATATCTGGATGAAGGGCCTATTGTAATTTACAAATTAGAAACATCACACATAATAACCCATTGGCAAAATATAGATATTGAAACCTTTCCTAGGATTTAACAATATTGGGCTTCCAATGTGTATGAAGTACGGGACATGTTCAGTTTATTCCTCTTTTGTGCACTCAGATGGGTAGGTATTGCAATGTAGAGTGCACACCCAAGACTTGACAATGTATGCATGCGCTTCTATCGGCGGTGGACCTTGTGATAGAAAGGGCAGAAAGTAAACTTAGATGTGAGTGCATCTCTTGTTGTAGATATGTTTTGGTTGCTTGCACAAAAATTTTACCCTAGGGTTGCACCCTTCATTAAAGCATAATCATGTGCATACGTTACCTTCAATTTAATAACCATGCAATGTACGTTTTTTGGGTGGACAAAGATTTACTGATATACATACAAACCTATAGCTAAGAAAATAGCAAGAAGTGTTCGTACCATGCAAAAATTTGATAAAATGGTAATACCATAGGTATATGAGGGAAAAAGATGTTGTGGGAAAACATGTCTCCAATATTGGTAAAAAAGATGCTTCAATATTGCTTGATGATGTCATGGAAGACTTTGTCATAATTGGTTGTAACTCATACCATGAATGTCATTGTAGTCAATGTGATTGCCATTTTCAAGTGAATTACCATGATGCGGTCGGTCAAATCATAAGTCTACAATTAGCCATTGTGAATTGTGAATTGTACATTTTAACAACGGGATTGCATTGTTGTGGTATGGCAAGAAGAAAATACAATAGAAATTAACTACACCAACAAGATTGTAATGAAAAATGCAAGTAGAGTGCAACCTTAAAATTTAGTGTGTTAAGAAACACAATTGTCCAACATTTGCAAGATAGCAAGAGTTCGTACAACATTTGCAGAAGAATTTCAAACATCAAATATTGTCTCAAATATATCCCTGCGTGTCAACGTTTAAACATATTGGAGTTCAAAGTATCCTTAATGAAGAGAAACCTTCATGGAATAAAATTGAGCCCTCCATCTTCTTTGATGAAGCAAAATGTGGTCCCTTACACATGTTATATTGCATGGTATTTTTTTATAATTGGTTTCCAACATTAATTCGCCCCCTATATTTTATATAGAATTCTTCATAATTTTACCTCAAATGAATATTAGATACCCTATATTTTATCGCATGTCATTTCTAAAATACCGCTAATGCCCCCCCCCGGGGGGAGCAAACCCCAAACCCTATGGTGTTGGATTTGTCATAGGTGATGACAATGAAAGAGGCCATCCATAGATTGGATGAAATATGAAGATGTTGGGTGTTTATCTCCAGCTTAAGCCCTTAGACGTAACTTTTTATAATCTCCTATATATGTATGCCCTTGTTGTAGATTATATATGGATCCAATGTCCCATAGGTACCTTAAGGAAGGAAGTAGTAGTTGGAGTTACATGTTGGAAACTCAAATCACATCTATTCAAGGCTTTGGTGCTTCCAACTTTCACATATGGCACTGAAATTTGGGGAGGTGACCTGAAAACTCGCATTGGAAGGTTTTTGAGAAGGGCATGAGGATACATATGATGTCTCACATCAAAGTGCGTCCTTCGACAACCTATCATATTTTGTTGGCCAAATTTGGAGAAATTCCCAAGAAATTAAATGCTCTAAAGCTAACTCTGAGTTTTCAACAACGGCTTGCCCACCTACCATCCTCTTGGTTAGTTAGTAAAGAAGTCCCACTTTCTCGTCACCTTGCCAAACAAGGGGCTATCACCTAGTAGCATAAATCTACAACTGTGTGGAAAGCATCTTGGGGTCTATCTCGCCATGGGGACAACCCAACAACATCAAAAATCACATTTTATAAATTTATCAAAGAGCTTTTCTTGCTAAAAAGTGGAACTCTTTCCATCTCTTGGGGAAGAAACTACACTAAATATGATATTTAGTGTCACTTGGAATTTAATGTCACTATGGTAACTTTTCATATGACACTTCTTATGAATAAGTGAACAAATATTGTCATCGATGATTAGAATTTGGATGAAAAAGCACTTGGTAAGTGACAATAAATAGCAACACTGTAAATCTATAATCCCCCAAATTTTTTACAAGGAATGACAAATAATGTTGGGTTAACATTTAGTGTTGGTGACACTATACCGTGGTTTACAATTAGTATTGAGCATAAACTTTTAGAATTGGTGGCACTAAATATCATACTTAGTGTAGATTACTACATCTCAAGGATTTTCTCAAAATACAAATGTGAATTATACTTTGAAGCAACTATTGACACCACCTGACCACAATGCAAGATCATTGTTACTTACCACACCTTGAATCATAGGCTTGCCATCAAAATTAGATGGTGGTCAACAATTCCTATTCCTAGAGATAATGGATTATGCCAATTTTTTTCTTTATAATGTAGTTGAAAATGAAGCTGTCACACTTTGTGTTGGAGTGTTCCTTATAGAACCCCATTAGAGATAAGTTTCAATCACTATTTGGGAAGGCACTATTAGAACACAATATTCAAAATTTTGAGAGTTTTCCATTGAATTGGAAGCACATAAAGCAAACTATTAATCCAAGAATGAAGTGAAAACCATTGGAGAGTTGTAGAGTTCAAGTAAAAAAAATAGCATTTGATTTCCCGGCGTAAATTGCGGAGTGATGTGCTGCCTAAAATTGACCATTTAGGATGACAGTTCAAGTCAACTCGACCTGAATTGGCATGTACATTATGGTTGCAAATATAGTATTCTAAATATTTAGGTCGAGTCAACCTAATTTGACTAACATATTGTCCTCATTTAGGTCGAGTCAACCTAAATTGACTAAAACACTATATTCGTTAATCGGAGACTTTGGGAAGTCTCAAAATAAATTTGACCCATAGTTTCGGATGTGAATATTGTGAACATAGGGAACATCGGGAACATAGGGAACAATGACAACATAATGTTTTGGAAATCCATATGCAATGAATATGTATGTTTCTAAATATAGTAGTTATATAATGATAATCAAAACTACATCAAACATGATATTTCAATGACAAAAATTCAAAAATATTTTGTTTTATCAGTTTTGCATCGAACAAAATTATTGAATCCATAAATAACCATTTTTTTTTTCACTAAAGACTCTTGGATGCGCATCCCAAACATAAAGGTCTTATTGAATTGGACGGCACATCCCAAACCTACCAATACTTAAAATAATTTGACATTGTTCATGAGAATTTGCAAATTAGCATCTAGAATATATAATTTGGATTCCACATCCGTAACAAAATATATAAAAAACATTTGATAGCGCATGGGAAGTTGGTTTCCACATCTGTAAACTAATATAATCATGCAATATAATTGTAATCTATAAAATTTCTATAAAGTGTGTCTAATATAGTATTCGACCCCAATGTCATATATTTCATGAAAAGATGAATACATATTTCAAACAACTTTGGTCCTAACTTGCGTCACTATCATTCCCCATCTTCATCTTCAGCTTCGTTTCCATTCTGGACATTGTTTTCTGCGGCAGCAATACGGGCCAAGTTGTCTTTAGCAAATTCTATATGTTTTTGTGGGATGATCATTGTCTCCGATTTGGAACCTTTGCGTGGCTTCCAAGCACAAAGTATGGTATCCGTGTTTATCCAAACTGGTTCGTACGCCGAGTCCATTGTCCACTTGAAACCCTTTTTGGTGTCCCAACCTAAATATGTGCGCAACACATTTTGATCTTTGGTGCTTGGACGGCAATATTCCACCTCAATTTGACGAAAATTGGGGCTAGTTGGGACAAAATTCGGTGACGACAATGCTTTCACCAACCAAACCGGTTTAGGGTGCTTCTCATCTCCTGCTCGTACGAGGACCATGTAACCTTCGTAGCAATCAACAGCCACACGAAATGATGGAGCCGGACGATTTCGAGCAGGGCCAACGTAATGGTCGTCCGCAGCGAACTCTTCACGTACGTCTCCATTGCTGAAGAACATGGCCTCAGACTCCACGATTGTCACTCGGCTTTGTGGCCAAAATCCTTGTGTCAAATATGGACGTGTATCGACATCAGGTGCCAGCAATGCCGAGCGAATGCGATCCCAATACGCAATCAATGGTTCGTGGGTATCCCGAATGCGTCTTGTGATGTCTTCCTCACACAATTCTTTCCAGTACTCAATGAATCCAGATATACCTTTGATGATTTCCGGTCCATTCCTCATGGGGTTAGGTGTGCAAGGCTTTGGCTCCCCATCGGGTAGCATACATTTGCCATCTTCGTCTTGGCGCCATACGAGTATCCCTTCCTCTGGACCCCAATTCGGTGAAGTGCACAAAGCCTTGAACTGCATGGCCGGCAGACCGTCATCACGCATATAGAATTGGAATTGTTGAGCCTTGGTATGGCCTACCAATCGGTCACCTCCTTTAAGAATGAATGGTTTGATAAACGTTTTGAAATCGGGCACTTCTTCAATCAAATGCGGAATGACTGGCACATTATCCAAATCCATGTACGATTTCATTAGAAGAGGAATTGTTGGAAAATCTTCCTCGTGCAACTTCATACTCCAACGTCCAAATGAAGCATCAATGTCATCGTGCGTATGGCCAACCATCAAAAAAGACACGAAAACTTCCTTGAATATGCCTTTGGCTACGAGCAAAGACCAAAAACAAAACACGTATCGACATTTGTTGTCCTTGGCACAATTGTCAAGTTGCACGTGTAGAGTTGGAGGCAAAGGTTTGGCAAGAACAGGTTGTTCAGGCGGTTCTTGCAATGAAGATAGACAAACTTCCTTCCCCTCTAGCACTGCCTCATAAATCGGTGTTGTTCCACATCCCACGAAAAGAGCACGAGAGGATGATGTTGGTGGCCTCTCAAGATCCCGTAGAAGTTTTGCAAAAGACCCTACTGTATGGTTGGCATCGCCAGGGTAGAAGTCCAAGCCATAATGTGCATACTTGACGTCCACATGGCCATGTGCGATCATACCTGAGTTTAGATAAACACGTTCAAACATACAAATGAGACATACATTCCGAAATCATCCATGCGAAACAAATTGGATTTTCCCACAAACAATTGACAAAAATGAACACACATTTGCGGACGTGCATCCGTAACCCGTACAAATGTGTATGTGGGTGCGTAAAAAATAATGTGAAAGACTAACGAACCTGTGACAGCTATTGGGAGTTTAAAATATCCATCTGTAGCCTTTATTTTCCGTGCATAACATGGGCACGCAGTCTTCGCATGGTCCATTTTGTCATGAATGATCGTCAAAACCTCGTTCGGCCTAATTATCGATAGTGCGCGGTTCTTATAGTAGTCTTGACGGTGTGCCTCCTGGTTGTTGACATGCTCAATGTATTTCCGTTGATGTCTATTGTGCGACTCAGTCCCTATTGGATGTGCGTCTCGAAGGCCTTTGTATTTCTCACAAGCAGTACACCTAGCAAACTTGTCCCCAGGTCTCTTCGTAATGTATTCCGCGAATTGTTGATTCTTGATCACACTCAGTTTTGACAACGAAATTGGCCCACATCCCACTTTTTCGCCAACTTCATTAACGTCCATTAGTATGTTCTTCCATTTCGTCCCTGTTGGCAAAACCATCTGAACAACCTTTTCCCCCGACGCCAGAGTCCTGGTCTTGTGTGGCATCGCATCCGCTAATGGCATAATGATGGTTGATAGTGTTGCAGCCGCTTGGAGTGTTGCCTCCCTAGGCTTTTTCGTGCCAAAATTGCCATGGAACCGAGAACGCCGTCCTTGGGACGAGTAGTTCCGGAACCTATAAAAATCAGCCTTTGAAACTGCATGAATAATATACCACGCCGTGCAACACACTTCTATATTTTCCAAGGTCACCACCTTACGACCTTCGGCATCAAAGTGCGTGTTGCGATGAACCTCAAGTTTCTTTGCGGATCGCATTCGAAAGTCCGCAAGCCACATCTCTTGCCTCAAAGATTTTATTTTGTCACGTGGAAATAGTTGGCAACACTTCTTCGCACAACAATCTTTTGTTGCTACGGACCTAATAGATGTTTCTTCCAATGTTTGATCTCGACGACGTTGCGTGGGTTCCCGAGGCACACGACAAGAATCATATTTCCGTACACCTTTTCTAAGACGCATTGTGGCCAACAAAGTTGCTTGTAGTTCCCCATAACGGCGGGAATGATTCCACAAGCTGACACCATCATGAAGAACACTTCGCAACGGCCATCGACGAAGAGAGAATCTCCAACCTGGAGGCACTTCCAATGGGTGGAAAGAATTTAAAATGCACACCCCAACATCTTCCTCCCCAAGGGGATATGCATCAATACAATCCTTAGGATCCGAGTTCCTACAAACACCATCAGCCACGGGAACGCCACAACCATTGAATAGGACAACATCAAGATCAACCCACTGTTCTCGTGAATAACCCTCACATGGTGGAAGGAAATCATCCTCTGCGCTATCAACAAACCCAACAGCAACGTCCGGACGAGACCTTCCAGTTACTATGTCGTCGACTACATTGGCAACACCACTTGTGGCTCCATGTTCCACGACAGATTCAAAATCGCTAGCAGAGGTTGATGGATCCGAAGACAACTCGAACGCACTATCACCGACGTCGGAATCCATGGCCACTACAAGAAAGTCAAATTAGGAGTATGTCAAAATATCCAATTAAGCATAGGTCCAAGTGTATGTCATGGATAGCGCAAACACATATTATCAAGAAAAACACAATACGGGCAATAGTGGCTTTCATGGCGTGGAAACAAAAACACAATGGTATACGAACGCGCGTCCGATTAACTCCATGTGGCAACACTGTCATTGCAGACATAGACATGGGGTTTGCGGCCGTGCGTCCGTAAACCTATGCCTGTCCAGGGAGGTCACTGCCAGGCGTAAATGCTCTGGTAACCAATAGACCATAGGGTTAAGGACGCGCGTCCGTAAACCAATGCCTGTCCAGAGAGGTCACTGCCAGGCGTAAAGGCTTTGGTTACATATAGACCATAGGGTTAGGTTTGCGCTTACGTACACCTTTTCCTGTCCAGAGAGGTCACTGGGAACCGTAAAGACCTTGGTAACCTATAGACCATAGATTTACGGACGCGCGTCCTTAACCCTATGGTCTATAGGTTACCAAGGTCTTTACGGTTCCCAGTGACCTCTCTGGACAGGAAGATGGTCTATAGGTTACCAAGGCCTTTACGGTTCGCAGTGACCTCTCTGGACAGGAAGATGGTCTATAGGTTACCAAGGCCTTTACGGTTCGCAGTGACCTCTCTGGACAGGCAGATGGTCTATAGGTTACCAAGGCCTTTACGGTTCGCAGTGACCTCTCTGGACAGGCAGAGGTTTACGGACGCGCGTCCGTAATCCTCTTCCTGTGTAGAGAGGTCACTGCCAAGCGTAAAGGATTTGGTAACCTATAGCCCATAGGTTTACGGACGCGCGTCCGTAAACATCTGTATGTAGAAACTCAGTGTTGACCAAGAAGCCTACAGGTTCAGGGCATCAAGAGGTGTAGGTGACACCTACATGTATACCCAGGGCTCATGACAACACGAATTTGGACAAGTTAATATACCTACTGGTTTTTTCACAATGTCAAAATATTCTACTATGGTGCATAGGGTGAGGTAGGTTTACGGACGTGCGTCCGTAAACCTCTCTGACGGAAACCTCATTACTACTTCAAACACAATGTTTAGGGCTAATATAGAGGTTATACTCGCCAGGAGGGTTAAGGTTTACGGACGCGCGTCCGTAAACCTCCGGTATTTCCGGCGGCATAACCGGACCATTGCATCGGGGTCCGTACCTGGACGAGAAAAGCATCCGGCATACTAGAAGGGTCCAGGGAGCGCAACCCACATCTGAGATGCAAAAAGAGTCCCTTGGTGAGGGGATGTCCCCTTAAGTAGTGATCGTTCTTCCTCGGATCCGTTTTTCGATATAGGATACTAGCCGCCAACCAAAGCCTAAAAATAAAAACCTAAGGTTGCTATATTCCATGGGCCATGCTCACAATGGAACATGTATTCATGGCGGAGAGCATCCATAGAGCATGAGTCCACATAGAGACAAACCAAAGGCATCTATTGGCCAATAATATATGAGCATTATACATTTTTTAGGGGTGGTTTATAATATTGGAATGCCTAGTATTAAGAATTTATTGTAGAATGAGTAGACAAAAATTATAGAATCATGGGACAAATGGACCACAACAACAACAATAGTACGTGGAATATAAGAATATATGTAATTGTGAGGCCAAACCCCCCACCCTTAAGCGTCCGTAGTCCGAGTAGTGGGTTTGGGCTCACATTCCTCCGCGGTATTGGATTTGGACTTGAATGAGTCCATAGTGCAAGGTTCACCCTTCAAGTGGTCTTGGATTTAACTTTGGTCTTTGCTTCCTTTGTCTTGCCATCGCGAGAGTGCTCCACATTCTCCATTAATTTGTGCACGTGGTTTATTTTTAAAGAGAGGATGCAAGTGTTAAAAAATACTATTCTCTATAGTCAATCTCAAATACATTTACTTGTGAAAGCCACACATAACACTAACTAGCATAATGTAACTAACTACTTGTCTATGAGCTAATTAAGTAGGCTATCTACTAAGCTCCTTCATGAACCCATCTCTTTACTTTCTAATTACATAAACCTAGCTCCTTCATAAACCCAACTCCTTCATGAACCCAACTCCTTAGCTTCTAACTAAACAAACCCAACTCCTTCATAAACCCAGCTCCTTCATGAACCCACAACTTTGTAGTTGTAATCCCCAACTACCTCACTAATTATTCAAGCCCTTAACTAATCTTCCTACCTAATTTTCCTAATTCTACTAACAACCCCTTTCTAATCACACAATCCTTCTCTAATCCTAAAATCCTAAAATCCTAGAGAGGAGAGGGGGAGAGAGAATTTCCTAACTTCACTAAGACTAACTTAATCCACACAAGTATATTTTTGCACTCATCACAACATCAAGTGCTCAACTCTTAAACATGGAACTTGCAACCACGTGTATTCAAAACATGAACTTTAAGTACCACAAATTGGAATCATGAATTAACTTTAAAATCTTCCACGTCAACACTAATTCTACCAAGAGGTCAAGCCCTCTTCAAGGCTAACAAGCCTTGGCTCTCAAACTAAAAACTAAGCACACACATGTGCTCCAATATGGCTTCCCACACCCACACTTATAACTCGTGGGGTGCCTTGGAGCACAAAGGAAAGAGAGGATGAGTGAGGGAAGAATGAGGGATTATATAGTAAGCTTGAGGGGGTGAGCACCCTCAAGGCTCACGATAAGCCCTTGAGATTTCCTCCTACTTAGTAGGCGCCAATCCTATCTTCTAAGCCTTCCTCCCTCAAATGATCAACAAGGATCCTAATTCGAACATTTAACTAGCCTTGGCTTTCTACCTACCACACTTTACCAAACTTGGGATGCTTCAACCCAAACTTAGCCTCCTTCGCTTTCCGCCGCCATAACTTTCTCCCCTTACTTTCCCAAATCGTTGCTCACCATTTAATTCAAACCACGATGCTTAACTCGTGATTTGATTGGTGCTTTGAGAATTTGCTTATCCTCCACCTTGCATTCTTCCTTGGACCTTCCCCATTAAGTGGCCATGATGAGGTGGTCCACTTGTGCGCTCCATGTGATCCTCCATTCATCCCAATTCGAATGCACTTGCCTCTTGAGTCACTTTGGTTGTCTCCATCCATTTGTACTAGCCTACTCACTAACTACTCAATCCAAGTTCTCCTTACCTATCCTCATTCACTCAAATCCTTCCGAAGGTAAAAACACAATAACAACTCACATCCTAGCCTCTTACAACATGGTACTTCTAAGACTAACATTTCACTCTTTTTATATTTTTGTGAAGTAACATGCTACTTCAAAGTGCATCAACTAACGTTTCAAGGGTCTAAGACTAAATGTGGGCACCCTTTTGGGCTCACATAATTGGCGACCATCGGGGGATGAATCCAAACATCTCTTGCTCCAAGGGTAAGTTGCCTAGTCAAGCTCGGTACTCCTTACATCTACTTCCCGATGTACGGGTAGGAAAGAGCTCACCATTCAACGTTTCCAATTGAATTGAATTATTAGGAAAGACCTCATAGACAAGGTAAGGTCCTAACCATATTGCATCGAATTTCGCCGGAAATTCAAGCTTTCGTGCGTCTTGAATCATGACCATCATTCCCGGTGTTAGGGCCCTTCTCTTATGTCGTTTGTCGAAAGTAATCTTTCTCCTTCTTTGGATTGCCTCAATATGTTGAGCCGCCATTCTCCTCCCTTCGTCAAGTGCTTCCAAATCGGTTAGTCGATTTCGTAAGGATTGACTTTCGGTAAGTCTCGTACTCACGGCCACCCTAAGTGACTCGACTTCATATTCGATTGGTAGTGTCGCTTCAAGACCATAGACTAAGGAAAATGGTGTAGCACGCGTAGTTACCTTATAGGTTGTACGGTATGCCCAAAGTGCCGCCGTTAGTTTCGTATCCCAATCCCGCTTTGAGTCTATAACCGTCTTGCGTAGTATACTCACCAAAATTCCGTTAACCCTTTCCGTTTGTCCATTGGTTTGTGGGTGGTAGGGAGTAGTCTTCCGGTGATCAATTTTAAATTTCTCTGTCATCTCTCGAATCAAGTCATTCAAAAAGTGAGTACCCCTATCGCTTACTAGGATCTTCGGCACCCGAACCGCGAAATTATGTTTTCGTACATAAATGTTGCCGCGTGTTCCGCCGTGTCGGTCTTCACCGCTTTGGCTTCCGCCCACTTGGTGAGGTACTCGGTTGCCACCACAATATATTTCATTCCTTTTGAAGATTGGGGATGGACCTCACCCACATAGTCGATGCCCCATTTTTCGAAAGGAATTAAGGGTAATGATACATGTAAAGGCATCTCCATTCTAAGGTCGTTTCGGGCATACCGTTGGCAAGCGTCGCATTTCCTTACATAGTCATGGGCGTCCTTAAATAGTGTAGGCCAAAAGTAGCCCGCTCTAAGTATTTTTTGCCCGGTGAGTTGACCCGAGAAGTGACCGCCGCAAGCGCTATCGTGGCAAGCGATTAAAATCGCTTCAACCTCCGTTTTTGACACGCATCGTCGTAAAATACCATCGGACCCCCTTCTAAACAACCTATGGCCCACTACAACAAATTGCCTACTATTTACCCTCACCTTCCTTCTCTCTTCTTTTGTCCACTCTTTGGGCAACTTGTGGGTTGTTAGAAATTCCATTATGCCCGCATACCACTCCGGTGTAGAAGTGACCACAAAGAGGCTATCATCTACTAACATATCATTTACCGGATTTTTTTCCTATCTCCTCCGACAACCTAGACAAGTGGTCCGCTTGTAAATGCATACGACCCGGTTTATATTCCACCGTGTAGTCGAATTCTTCTAATAACAAAACCCACCTAGCTAACCTACCACTTAACTCCGCCTTGTTAACTAGATACGTGATAGCCATGTGGTCAACAAAAAATACAACCGGGTTGCACATGAGGTAATGCCTAAACTTTTTAACGGAAAACACCATGGCTAGGCACTCCCTCTCCGTTGTAGAGTAGTTTCTTTCGGCGGGGGTCAATTGCTTACTCGCATAAGCTATAGGTTGATCCTTCTCTTTTTCTCCCGTTGCTTGACAAAGCGCACTCCCTATTGCCACATTACTAACATCACAATAGACGTGAAAAGGTTTACCCCAATTGGGTGGTATCAACACCGGATAGGTGCTCAACCTATCCCGCAATTCCTCAAAGGCTTTTTGACAAGCATCCGTCCACTCGAATTTGACATCCTTTTTGAGCAAATGGGTAATGGGCACCGCTATCTTTGAAAAATTAGGAATAAGTTCCCGGTACCATCCCACATGTCCTAACAACTTAGAGATCCCCTTGGAATTGGTTGGAGTTGCCAAGTCGCTTATGGCCGCAATCTTATCCGGATCGGGTTCTCTACCTTTCTCACTAACAACATAACCCAACAACACTCCCTTATTCACTCCCAAAAATGTCTTATCCGGGTTCAATGCTAACCTCATCTTCCTACACCTAACCAATGCCTCCCTAACACAATGTAGGTGATCGTCCACATTACTTTGTGTGCTAAAATCGTCCACAAAGACGGTCATGGATTTGAACAACAAGTCGGTGAAGATATACATTACTAATCGTTGGAAAGTAGCCGGGGCATTACATAACCCAAATGGCATCACTACCCACACAAAAGTACCCCAAGGTGTAGTAAAAGCCATTTTATGGATATCTTGGAGGGCTATGGAAATTTGATTATAACCCGCATACCCATCCATAAAGGTATATCGCGAATGACCTCCAACCTCCTCAAGCAACAAGGTGATAAAAGGTAAGGGGAAGTGATCCTTTTGTGTGCACGAATTCAATTTCCTATAGTCGACACAAACCCTTAATTTCCCATTTTTTTTCTTTACTAAGACCATAGGAGAAACCCAATCCGTGATTTCCACCGGCTTGATAAACCCGGCCTTCAATAACCTTTCCAATTCCGCTTTCACCAACAATTGCAATTGAGGATTCATCCTCCTCTCCTTTTGTCTAATTGGCCTCGCCCCCGGAATTAAAGGAATCCGGTGCTCTACCATTTCCCTAGGAATTCCCTTAAGCTCATCGTAGGACCATGCAAAAGTATCACTAAACTCATCCACCAAATTGCTATACTCCCTAACCTCTTTCTCCCCCAATTTGGAACCCATCTTCATTTGTCGGGTTTTTCCATTCTTTAATTTCACATCCACGTACCGCCAATCCGCTTCCGACACATGTGCTTGTTCCTCTTTGTTCCGATACCAATCGGAAGGCACATTGGGGTAATCTTTCACATCTTGACCTACAACTATCCCCGTAGACGTGGTCTTGAAATGTAAAGGCTCCTCCAATTTCGATGACTCAATAATCACATCCTCCTCTTGAGTCCCATCTACATGAATTAAACTAACCTCACCCTCTTCCACGTCATCTACCCAAGGTGTTAACCCACCGCTAACCCACTCTTCCTCGGTGAGCACCTCACATGGCTCCAACAATGAGCCCTCTCCTAAACTAACACTAGGAAATTCACTCCCTAAGCCTACTTGGTGAAATGTAACCATTACATCAACCTCGGACTCGGGGTACTCCCTTAGCCATTGGGCATAATTCCCATTATCCCCATAATTGTAAAAATTAGGACCTAGACTTCCCGAGCCCGAATCTATAACAACCCTTTGACCTTCGGGATGGACGACTCCCACCAATGCCTTGCCAATCTCATTCTCGTTTAAGTCATCAATTTCCTTCTCCAATGGCAAATACATCTCCTTCTTCATCCATCCTTCTAATGAACCAATGGACACTATGACCCTATTACCCTCCGGACCATAAGTGATGGATGGTTTAGGTCCACCCCAATTGACCATAGCATTCGCCATCCGCAACCAAGGCCTACCTAGCAAAATGGGGAAGGTGTCCTTGTTGGAGTGCGTTTTAATGACATGGAAGGTGACCAAGTACTCCTCGCCTCCCGTAGTCATTCTACAATCCTTGATCATCCCCAAAGGCGTAGTCGAACTTTGATTTGCCATATTTATGACCAAAGGTGAAGGCCCCGTGAGTCCAAGTCCCAATTTTTTCATAGTATCCTCCGGTAGTATATTTAGACTACTCCCTCCGTCGACTAGCACATTAGGAACCACCTTATCTACTATAACAACTTCTATTTCTATAGCTTTCACGTCTCTTCCACCTTGTGATTGGATCCTAGCGGCTATTTTAGCTTTCACCTTCCTCATCCTCTTGTGTACCGGCATTCCCTCCTTTAATGTTTTCCTTGCCGTGGGTGAAATTTCCAATAGTTGGCCGAAAGTAATATCCGCCTTGAGTGTACTAAGGTCCGCCCACAAGTCGTACCCGGTAGATCTTTCCACCTTAGAATTACCCACTACGTCGAATTCGTCTACGGGAACCCCCGGTCCTTCCCATTCACCCACATCGCTATTATCCAAGTCATGTACCGCATTAGTCCTATCCCTATCTTGTAAAATTATATTTTCCCTCTCCACATCCTTAGTAGCTCTTCTAGCTACCCTATCCAACTCGGAGAGATTAATCTCTTCATCCGAAGAGTAATTTCCTTGCTCTCCTATTCCTACCTCCAACGGGGCATCCCCTCTCCTAGCCCTAGTAGTTACCGCTAGTGCAGGTGCTTCTTCAACCACACCCTTACCCTTCACTAACTCATATGTAATATCATTGGTGTGAGGAGGCCATTGACTTTGCTCCTCTCCAATTCTCGTTGGGAGAGGAAGCATGTCATCACATGTGGCCTCCAACACTCCATCCATGAACCTAACATCTTGGGAGTTAGATGGTCCCGGATCCGTTGGAGGCGCTTGTCTCCCGTTACTACCATTAGGTGGAACTCCTTGTCTATTTTGTATTGGAATGTAACCGGTTGTAGTTTGCAAGCCCGCCGGTGGATGAAAAGTTTGCCTAGCATTACTATGGTCATAGTATAAGTTAGGTGGCCTAAGTTCATTGGCCGGTACTCCTTGTGGCCTAGCACCTCGCATATTATCCCTTGCTTGTTGTTGTGGATTAGCCACCGGGTAAGGGACATTAATTATTTTGTCCGGTTGGCGACACGTATCCGAGGGATGACTTCCTCCACAATTGCTACAATTAAACTCTTGACCTTCGGACCAACATTGTCCTTGAGCGTGCCACCTTCCACAAAAGGGATGAAATTCCTTCCTCTCTAAATTTTGGCCACCTTGCCCTCTAGGTTGTGGTCCTCTATTGCTTCCATTTCCATAGTGAGGTGGCGCTTGACCTCGTTGATTTTGTTGAGGTGGGTTACCGTTTCCTCTTTGGTCACGGTTTTGTCCACTTCTACAAAATTGACGCGTGTGGCCCGGTTGGCCACATTGGACACACCATAATCCGGAAGAATGCCTACCCGACTCAACCGGGGGTGGAGGCCCCGGTTGTTGACTCCGGATCATTAATGACATTTGATCCGTGAGGCTTTGCATTTGTTTTATCATAGCCTCTTGGAATCCTAGTTGGCTAGCACCTAGTCTTCTCTCAACCTCCTCCAAGTGTGGATCCGTTCTAGGGGCCGGTAGTGCCAAAAGAGGTGCCGGTTCCCTAACCGCTAAAGGTCGGGGACCGGTGTCCACAATGGCATATGGAATTTGGTTCTCATACTTAGCGGGTTCTACCGCTACCACCCTAGGGCGTATGGGGATGAATTGTGGGATCAATTCATCCTCCCTTCTCCATAGCCTTTCGTGATCTTTATCCAAGTTTTCAATATCTCTAGCCGCACGCTTGGCATCCGCCAAGGTCAAGGGATTCCTTTCTAGAACACCCCTAATAGTTCCGGACTTAAAAAACCCTTGAATGAAAAATTGCTTTAGCGTGTCGTCGTTGAGCATGGTACCCACAAATCTAGTGCACACTAAATCAAACCTCCTAATGTAAGCCGAAATTTCTTCCTCCCTTCCTTGCTTCAATGACGACAATGCCCTTAATGCGGTACTTTGACCCACTTCCGGCCTAAATTCGTTAAGAAACTCCCTTTGTAATTGTTCCCATCCCCTAAAATGTCCCTCGGCATGATCCCGATACCATTCATAGGCTTCCCCCTCTAGAGTGGTAGGAAACCACACTAACCAATAACCCGGGTCGGTTATGAGGAAGCTAGCCAACCGTTCGATATACCGTTCCATGTGCCGAGAGGGGTCCTCATCCTTGGTCCCATAAAATTTAGGGAGATGAGATGGCATATCCATCGCCGCTAAATTTTGTGGAACCACAATTGGTAGGCCTTTTGGCCTAACCAATGGGTCTATTGGAGGTATAGGAGGTATGGGCGGAATTGGGGGTATGGGTGGTGGATCCATCCCCCGTTCCTCGGCCATGGTGACCGGTGAACTATTCAACAATCCCCTATCAACTTCTACCGGGAACTCTTCTCTAAGTGTGTAATTTTCCGAAGAAGTTTCACCACTCAATTTGGAGGGAGTGATCTCCTCTTCAAGTTGAGCTCCAAGTTCTAAGGTGTCTAGAATTGACCTAGTCCTAGGTTCGACGTTCAAACAACTCTCTATTCTAACATTATCTTGTTCTAATCTATCACTGATTTTAGAGGACCGCCTCTTTCGAGTAGATTTCTCTAGTCCTACTATCAAACTTGGTTTTTGTGAGCGAGTCCTACCTTGCATTCCATAAGAATCGATCGACCCTCACTTGACCACACATAATCCTAGCAATTCCCCTCTTAATATTTTCACTTGTCTTGGTGTGGTTATAATTTTTTTTTAGGAGGTGAGGAAAAGAACCTGCAAGCCCACTTAGGTGAAAGAATCCCAATAGGGGATAGGCATGTTCATGTTAATTTTTTGGTTAAGTCGGAGCATCACCTCCGCACCTTCCCGCAAATTAACACTCACCACAATACCGATTGTGAGGGGGTGACCTTCCGAGTAGATTATGTTAAAAGTCGAGGCTTCACCCTTCAACTTCTCACACCATCCACAATTCGGGAATTACCCTCTACAACGGATAACAACAATCACGAGTACAAAAGGCATTCCTTAATTAGTTAATGAGTTCACTTTGAAGAAATAAACATACCTTGAGCAATCGCATCCCCCTGTGAGTTAGCACTCCCCTCAATCGTGACTCAATGTAACAACACCATAAACTTTGTGAAATATTAATTTAATCTAGAGCATGAAATGATAACTCCCAAAACTTTGAGACTCACCCCGAGGTGAGTGTCAAAGTTCAATGTCCTAAGGTGAATTTACCCTCTAATGTTTTAATGAGCTACTCGGTTATAGGTTCCTTTTAAGTTCTTAGCAAATCCCCAAAAAGGTTGAGGACGTACCTTCGCCGCGCTCCTTCCTCAAAAATGAATTTGCGTAATTGACAATGCAATTCATTCCAAGGAATAGTTGAAATACAATGAATTCAAATGTAACCCAAAGAGAGAATACTTACCGAGTTTCGGGTGCTCCTTCCCTTCTCTCAAGTTTGTGTCTCCAATTTTTCCTAGTTGCCTCCAAGTCTTGTAACTACCTTCCGCTTCGCTCCCGGCGGACGCACCAATTATGTGAGGCCAAACCCCCCACCCTTAAGCGTCCGTAGTCCGAGTAGTGGGTTTGGGCTCACATTCCTCCGCGGTATTGGATTTGGACTTGAATGAGTCCATAGTGCAAGGTTCACCCTTCAAGTGGTCTTGGATTTAACTTTGGTCTTTGCTTCCTTTGTCTTGCCATCGCGAGAGTGCTCCACATTCTCCATTAATTTGTGCACGTGGTTTATTTTTAAAGAGAGGATGCAAGTGTTAAAAAATACTATTCTCTATAGTCAATCTCAAATACATTTACTTGTGAAAGCCACACATAACACTAACTAGCATAATGTAACTAACTACTTGTCTATGAGCTAATTAAGTAGGCTATCTACTAAGCTCCTTCATGAACCCATCTCTTTACTTTCTAATTACATAAACCTAGCTCCTTCATAAACCCAACTCCTTCATGAACCCAACTCCTTAGCTTCTAACTAAACAAACCCAACTCCTTCATAAACCCAGCTCCTTCATGAACCCACAACTTTGTAGTTGTAATCCCCAACTACCTCACTAATTATTCAAGCCCTTAACTAATCTTCCTACCTAATTTTCCTAATTCTACTAACAACCCCTTTCTAATCACACAATCCTTCTCTAATCCTAAAATCCTAAAATCCTAGAGAGGAGAGGGGGAGAGAGAATTTCCTAACTTCACTAAGACTAACTTAATCCACACAAGTATATTTTTGCACTCATCACAACATCAAGTGCTCAACTCTTAAACATGGAACTTGCAACCACGTGTATTCAAAACATGAACTTTAAGTACCACAAATTGGAATCATGAATTAACTTTAAAATCTTCCACGTCAACACTAATTCTACCAAGAGGTCAAGCCCTCTTCAAGGCTAACAAGCCTTGGCTCTCAAACTAAAAACTAAGCACACACATGTGCTCCAATATGGCTTCCCACACCCACACTTATAACTCGTGGGGTGCCTTGGAGCACAAAGGAAAGAGAGGATGAGTGAGGGAAGAATGAGGGATTATATAGTAAGCTTGAGGGGGTGAGCACCCTCAAGGCTCACGATAAGCCCTTGAGATTTCCTCCTACTTAGTAGGCGCCAATCCTATCTTCTAAGCCTTCCTCCCTCAAATGATCAACAAGGATCCTAATTCGAACATTTAACTAGCCTTGGCTTTCTACCTACCACACTTTACCAAACTTGGGATGCTTCAACCCAAACTTAGCCTCCTTCGCTTTCCGCCGCCATAACTTTCTCCCCTTACTTTCCCAAATCGTTGCTCACCATTTAATTCAAACCACGATGCTTAACTCGTGATTTGATTGGTGCTTTGAGAATTTGCTTATCCTCCACCTTGCATTCTTCCTTGGACCTTCCCCATTAAGTGGCCATGATGAGGTGGTCCACTTGTGCGCTCCATGTGATCCTCCATTCATCCCAATTCGAATGCACTTGCCTCTTGAGTCACTTTGGTTGTCTCCATCCATTTGTACTAGCCTACTCACTAACTACTCAATCCAAGTTCTCCTTACCTATCCTCATTCACTCAAATCCTTCCGAAGGTAAAAACACAATAACAACTCACATCCTAGCCTCTTACAACATGGTACTTCTAAGACTAACATTTCACTCTTTTTATATTTTTGTGAAGTAACATGCTACTTCAAAGTGCATCAACTAACGTTTCAAGGGTCTAAGACTAAATGTGGGCACCCTTTTGGGCTCACAGTAATTCAAAATTGAAAATTAATAGCAAATATTTGATTGGTTTGCATACAATGTAGTGGTATTCACCACAATATCATGTTATCTCATGTCATCTTGCATTTAGTATTGCAATTACATTGACCACCATCCTACCATTAAACCCGTTTAATCTACCCACCTATACACACGTATACATAATTGTATTAATAGATACACAAACTAGCAACGCCTAGACGCCATGAGAGCAACACATCTATTGTCCTAGGTCTGGGTTGAATTAAAATCAATATTGCCATTTTCCTCTCGAATCCTTAGTGCCCCCTTGAGTACATCAACATTTACTTCAAAAAAACTAAGAGCCTTCTTTATGTACTATACGTGAGAAAAAACATTTTTGAGTACCTTATGTATATTATGTACGGCAATGACTCAACAATACCAACTCTTACACTCACACTAGTTCGTATTTGGTATCAAACAAAACATTTGTATGCAATGGTACAAAACATTGTATCATTATTGGGTGTTGGGCTAATTTCGATTTAAGACCAAGGTGTTGGGGTTTATTTTTATTTCACATATACGTGTTAAATGACTTAAGACCATGGTATAGCCGCCTATACCCTAAACAAACATGAGGACATAGGGGTGCAAACATGGTAAAGGCCAAATAATTCAAACCTTTATTAATATAGTAACTTTAAATTTTGTGAAAAACATCATAAACATTCGAAAAGTCGAGCAAATATATGTTCACAAAGTATAATTCTAGAATAGTACGGTGTAAGTGGTGAAAATTTGAAAAAGTAGGTGGCATTGAACAAAGAATTGTCACGCAAACTTGTTTAAAATACGAAAACATTAAATCGCATTGATCGAGTTGTGTCAATAAATTATGTTGACCTCAAGTTCATAATGAATTCAAGGAGTATTATAAAAACAATGACAACTTGAAAATATTTAAGATTCAAGAAATTTATGTTCTAAACCATATAATTCAATCATTTGCTTTAAACCATTAGTTTTGATGAAAGGTTTTGAGGATCTCATATTGATATTCTATAATAAAGTACTTAACACAACAATACATGCCAACATGGAAACCATACTCCAATTTAACCAACATTTTGCGTCTACTTATAGGCTATAATACAAGATCAGACCTACATGTGCAAAGATTGAATTAATCTTGAAGGTTGTTTAATGTACAAGAGGGATTGGTGGTAGTGGGTTTGCATGTATTTGCAAACAATGTGACTCACGCATAGTCTAGGATTGCTTTTATTTTAGGGAATTAAGATGTCGGAGGGGAAATGTATGTCACTTTGCGTATTTTTAGGGGTACGCTAGGATACAATAATGGTTAACAACTTCACCGTTAGTATCACCCTTCACACTTGGCATTCAACTGTGCAAAATGGGTTTATGGTTTATGGGTTTAGGGTTTAGGGTTTAGGGTTTGGGGTTCCTCAACTATATCCATATTCTCCAACTCTATGTTGCATAATGATACTCGCATCAAAGCATCCAAAGTGTCCTACTTTAGTACGACATGTTTGGGAAACACAAAAGATGTCGTATTATTGAGGGAATACGAAAACTTAAGTAATATGATCTTAAACATATACACCACGAGGTTAAGCAATATAGATGGTATGAAATAATAACCTATAACTCCAAACAAATATAAATATTCTCAAGATCTCTTGATATAGGAGTCCAAATATCTCTCGTGTTGCCTAGTACCCAAGTTAGCAACTATCATCTTTTCTAAATTCCCTACTAACTTTGGAAAACTAATAATTTCAATATCACCAAAATATAAAGAGTTCTTTAATAAGAAACTAGACAACAATGATGCATGACGTATAGCATCAGTAAAAGATATCACCATGAGTGCAAGGCAACATACTAGGCAGGAGGCCACTCTAACCCTAACCATGTCCATTCTACACTAGAAACCCTAATAATCATTAAGTTCCCAATGATAAGTGAAGTTCCCAAGCAGTTCCCAAGTGAAAATGGATGTATGTTAGATGTACATAATACAGATGAAAGGCATTTTAGCATGACCTACCTCTTTAATATGACAAAACGGGGATTCTAAATGTCGCATTATCAAGTGTCGTAGTCATATAAAAGAGGCAGTTTGAACTAAAAAGTTTGGTCACAAAAAAATGTGTCGTAATATCGAGGGTGTCGTGTAAACGAGTGTTGTATTAATGAGTGTCGCCCTAACCCATTGCCCCCTAGCCCCCCATTCCATCCCAACCCAGCCCCAATCCCATCCCATCCCCCCCAGCCCCCCATCCCACCCCATCCCCTCATCCCATCCCAGCCCTCCATCCCATCCCCCCTTCCCATCCCAACCCTCCATCCCAGCCTCCTATCCCATCCCCATCCCCCTATGGCCCCATCCCCCTATCCCATGCACCCCATCCCAAGAGGTGCCACGTGCCCGCGCCCTCTCTCCCCCTCTCCCCAACCCTAAGCGACGCCGCCCGCTCACACCAGCGTCATTTCCAACGTTGTTCGCTTGGTGTTGGGCGGTGCTGGCGAATTTTTTCGTCTGCATAGTAGCATTCTTGCGCTAGGGTTTTTGTTGAGAGAGTGTGTGTTGGTTGAGGGTGTGAGCGAGTGTGTGTGAGTGAGTATTGTGAGGATTTTGTTTGGAGTTGTGCTTTCTTTTCTGAAGCAACTTGAGATGCTTGGGAGGTTTCAGAGCTAGAGAGCTTGAGAGCTTGAGAGCTTGGGAGCTTGAGAGGTTTGAGAGCTTCAGAGGCTTCAGAGATTTGAGAGCTTGAGAGCTTGAGAGGTTTGAGAGTTTGAGAGTTTGAGAGCTTGAGAGGTTTGAGAGGTTTGAGAGGGTTCAGAAGAGGAGTTGTAGTGTGGGAGCTAGCATTCTACAAGAGGTAAGTATTGCTGTAACATTGCTCTTGTTTTTCGTATGATTGCACTTCTGGGTTGTTGGGGATTAGAGTTTGTTTTGTTAGCTTGACAGCATGTGTGCTTCATACGGATTGAGAGCATGTGAGGTTTCAGTTTGAAGCAATTTAGGGTTTGTTTGGTAGCTTGATAAAAGGCCATATTCCAGAAATCATTTAGTTTTAGGCATTTCATTATTCTAAAGGGCAATTGACATCTGAGATTTGAGAGTTGAAGGCTTTAAGACCTGCAAGAGCTTTGAGAGCATTGAGTTGGTCCACAACTTTCTGAGATTTCAAAGATATGCGTTTGGCAATAGAGGGCTTGAAAGGTTTTGCAGAATTTGTGATTGGGGTTTCAACAGTCGAGCGTTGGAAGATTGAGGAATGAGATTGAGGTATAAGAGTGCAGATTGAAGAAGTAGACTGAGTTGTTAAGATCGAGGCTCCAAAACAGCAAGAATGTGCATTGTAGAAATCATTGTCTCATAATTTCCGTACAGATGTCTCTATGATTCATTGTTTCTAACATATGTTGCTGGTGTTAATTTGTCACTATGCAGTGCAGAGTCAGCTATTGCTTTCAACTCGCAAGAGAGCCAAATCGTATTTCATGGTAAGAAACATTGTAGATTATTGTATAGTACCCTAAACCCAACAATGCCCGAAAAATGCGGAGCAACGAAATAGTGTGATGTTTACGGACGCGCGTCCGTAAACTCGGGATGTTTGCTCAAGACAGGCAATTCTAATGCACAAAATATGTGCAGAGTTTACGGACGCGCGTCCGCAAACTCGGTATGTTTGCTCAAGAAAGACAATTCCAATGCACAATATATGTGCAGAGTTTACGGACGCGCGTCCGTAAACTCGGGATGTCTGCTCAAGGCATGCAATTCTAATGCACAATATATGTGCAGAGTTTACGGACGCACGTCCGTAAATATATACATTGAATAATAGCCGATTTATCTAATGGCCATTGAATAATATGCCGACACAGATTCCGGACTCACGTCTGTAAATATATTCATCATATAATAGCCTGTCCATCTGTTGGCCTCATACCGTCGAATATCTTACGGACGCGCGTCCGTAAAAAGCCGTCCAAACAATATAATTAGAGATCAAAAACACTAAGCCATGAACATATGAGGCGATTAAATGTCATAATAAAATCCAGTCATGCTACCCTCTCAAAGTCTTCATGAAAGAGGCACAAGTTCACTGGGAATTGTACGCACTGTGCAATGCAATGCATAAATTAATTACCGCACGACTAAATTCATGAAAGAATATTTTAATCTTATCCATGCTTACGGCCGTGCGTCCGTAAATAGACAATGTATGTGCTTTGTGTTCTGATCAGTATTGATTAAATTGAATAATATAAAGTAGACTCCTGTAATTACATCAACGCAAGATATATATACCTTAAAATATAGTGCTAAATGATATTTGCTAAATACCCAACAATGTACGTAAAAGAAATCCTCTCCTCTAATGTTCAACCTATATTTACGAACGCGCGTTCTTAAATTAGGCATGCTATCCTTGAATATATTACACTAACTTACTGTTTGTCCTATTCTTCAGATGACATCTACGAAGAGACCCGCTATTGACATGTTCGCGGAGCTTCTCTCTCCTCCACTTCCAGACGCAATCAAAGATCTAAGCAACAACGACCACTACAAGCCGAAGGAAGATACTGTAAACAATTGGACAGTCATTGTAGAAAAAGATGAAAAAGATATATTTGTGCTCAGATTTTCGTATCAATTAAGGACACCATTAGAAGAACCAGAGAAATGGGTCAGGCTAAAATTATGGACAATAGAGTGCGCAGTAGCCCAGGGGGACTACGTCGTGATTGACCTCGAGAAGAAGGAGGATAGAATAACGTTCATTTTGCACGAGTCGTACCATCCCTTCAACAAAAACGAGTGTGAAAATAACAGTCCAGATGCGGGTTGCTTGAATCTCGCGAAGGAATTCCAAGACTACGCGTGCAATGCGCCTTGGACGGGTAAGCGGCTAGGACGCCTCTTGAACAATGTCACAAGAGTGAATGGCGCATTGGTAGAGGCCAAAAAAGGGAAAGAAAAGAAGAAACCTTCCACAACTGCGCAAACAAAACGTGTGCCTAAGCCCGTCCCAAGCAATTCAAGACCGTCCCAGAGTGGTGCGTCATCTGGGAGCAGACAACGAAGCAAACGGTCGCACTCGCTGATGGAGTCATCTGGGCTCACAGAGGGGCCAGACGTCAGCTCGTCTCTTGCTGTCGCCCCTCTCCTTAAAAAGGGCCAACGACCTGACGCCGAACTCTCGACAAAGATATTCCAAGAGTTCGACGAGAAGACAAAGGGATGCTGGCCACTGGGCAAGTATTTCACGTTCGATGTGGACGTTTACAAGTGCCACCCCGGAACGGAGAGTATGAACACGAGGGCTAAAGAAGAACAGGGGGTGTGGTGGCAAATGAATAACCTTATGAACAACCCCAAGTTCGACAGGCAAACGATTTGTGTGACGCCCAAGGACCCGGCGGTTGAAGTGAACGAGAGGAATTGGCCAATCCTCAAGGAAGGAGAGTTCTACATAGTCGACGGCCAGCACAGCGTGATGGCTGCAAAAGCTCTCCTCGAGAACGATGAGTGGAAAAGCCCATGGAAGGAGGCGATTCGATACTGGAAGGCATTTCTCGTGCATTCCAAGGACTCGAACCAACTGATCGCTATCTCTGCCTTCATGAACCAAGGCAACAAAGTGAGGCAGTTTGAGGCTTCATGGGCAGCCAACATCGTGGCTGGGAGGACCTTATAGGTGGAGCACGACTGCCCACCAAAGGAAAGGGAGAACGCAACTGTGAAAAATCCTAAATGGCAGGTAGGCCACTATAATAGCTTTACGGACGCGCGTCCGTAACCCTGGCCCTTCTACCTTGAATGTTTTCATTGTCTGAATGTTCTCTTTGCTGATTCCTTGATGTTCATCCCTCTTGCAGACATTCAGCAATGCCATATTGACAAAGTTCTCCAGCATTGACATGAAGACCAGCGGCACGAAGACGGTGCAGGAATTAAAAGGTGAGATCAAGCTCATCACTGCATTAGAGGAGACATGGGCAATCTGGTTGAGACTCTTCGATGCTCACAACCACGGGGACCTGGTCAATCCAGACACGGAGAACACCTACAAGACTGACTCCAGGTTGAAAATACCACCCATCCTGAGTGAGTTCTTCCGTCCGCTCCAAGGGTTGCTCGACTCGGAGATGTACCGAGCGGCAGCGCACGTCCTTCTCGAAACTCCAAGAAGGACTCTGCCCTACCCAAAGATCTTCCTCAAGAGGCCCAAACACATGAAGCCTTCCACGTACCACATGAAGGAGTGGTGCGAATACATGAGGAAGAAGACCATGGCCATAAGGGAGATCAGCAAATTGCTGCCCGCCTACAACCTCACCAATGCCGACGGGGAGATCGTGTGGGAGAATTGGAGGAGGCTGAAGGACGAGTACCACATCAATAGCCTCTCCATGCGAGCTCTGACAAGAGAGGCTTCCACCTTCCTGGCCCAACGATCCAGGAAGAATGAGAAGAAGGGCGCCATTGACGAGAGGGAGACGATGATGTACTCGAACTTCCTCAATAGAAAGAAGAACGCCAAGTTTGGGGGGGTTGCAAGATTTTGCACAGTTGCTACGCCCTTGAAGTTCGGCAAATGGGACACCCACGCCTCAAGAGCCTCGGTGAGAGACGACTCCCGGGGGTGTCCATTTGCAATCTTCGACTTCCGTGCAATCCCCGGAGCTTGGAAACAGGGAGCTGCCGGAACCCCTTTCTACGAGCCGTTCTTTGGAGCCTTCAAGGCATTTCGGTCGCCGGCCCTCCGCGAGCCAAATGTGTGACTTTGGATTGTAGAGCAAGAGAAGTCCGCAGCAGTCGTGGAGCTCTACAACTCGAAGATGGACGTCGACTACGACCTCTACCACAGCACGTACATCCCGGCCAAGACGGAAGGGGTCACAGCTGTGCAAGAGGCCAGGGGGGTCAAGCAAGTGGGAGCCGTGCAACTGTATTTCTTGACGCACAAGTCTTCGCCGACTGGGCGGCCGCCTGTGAAGGCTACTGCTGTGTTCAAGAAAATGTACTCGTTACCCACACCACACCCTAAGGAGCTCGTGGAGGAGACGATGTACACAATCTACCCGGCGTACGAGCTTCGCATGGAATTCTACATCGGGATCCTCAAGGTTTTGACCGTTATGAGCGAGACTGTGTACAACGTCTTCGGCGGCACCAAATTTGTGTATGCAGCATTGGTGAGTTGCCTGCCCCAATGGAAATTCACGGACGTGCGTCCGTAAATTTAAGATTTATATTCATATGCATTGTTCCCCAACACCTCTTGGCTGTGTAATTTTACGGACGCGCGTCCGTAAAAGTACACTATTTCATTTTGTTACATTTTGTCATATCTGGCCTCATTTGTATGTCCCCTGATACATTTGCCCCTAACTCGTTGTTATGTTCCAGATGCTTGGGCTGCAGGTCAATTCGTTTGTGGATGTCGGCGACTACGACGATGCAAAGGCCCACAGGGTCAATGCCTCCAAAATGGACATCCTCGACATCGTGGACGTGCTACCTCCCCAGCCTGTGTTGCCGCTCGCATCGCGAATCGAGGCGATGCCTGAAATGGAGACGGACACTGACGCAGAGCAGGATCCCATCCACCCGCCTGAACGGCCCAGGGCGCACCAGGATTTACCGAGCCTTGTTCGTGATCCCACAACAGGTCATTTCCTCCTGGGCGCGGATCCAATGGAAACGGAGGAGCCGCATCCTACCGTCACTCCGTTGAGGGTCCCTCATGGTCCCAGTGCCTCGCCATTTGGGACTCCCACTTCGCGTGTTGGGTTTCCTTCCACTGCGGGTCCGTCTCGTGCTGCGGGGGTTAGAGCAGATGTGGATGTGGAGCTCGCGACAGAAGCCGGCTGCACAGCTTCTTCCGGGGGGGAGTCTCAGCAGGCAGAGCTCCCAGCTATGGAGGGCAGGGATGTGTTGGAGCTGATCTTGAGGCCCGACCTCTCTCTCTACCGTGAGACCCGACGGAAGAGAAACAAGACCCCTTACAACGAATACCCTGAAGGGGCGATCTTGGACCTTTCCGATGAAGACGAGGACGAGGTCCAGATGTACAATGCCATCTCCGCCTTGCCTAGCGAGCCCGGCAAGGTGAAGAAAGAGCCGATGTCCGTCTCCGAATTGGACGAGAAGATGGAGAAGAGAATGAGGGAGGAGCTTGACCAACGGCTCCGGGAGGCAAACGAGCTGCACGCCAAGAAGATGGCTGCCATCCAAGCTGAGATGGAACAATCCAGGTTGGAATCCGCTCGCAGGCACGCCGATCTCATGGCTCAAAATGAACAGTTCCTGGCCCAGAGCCAGCAATTCATGAGCATGATGCAGAGCCTGCAGGCGAGGCCTCCGTTGGTGTATGCACCTCCCCAGGCCGGCATGCCGATGCCCGCCGATCTCATGCCGCCTCCATCTCATAGCCATGCCGTGTACATACCAGAGCATGCCTATGCAACCCCCGCGTTGGACGTCCCACCCCTTGCCCAGGTTGCGCCCACAGCAGATCCCTCCCCCCGACCTACCTCGTCGAACGTCCAAGACTTACGGACGCGCGTCCGAAACATTGCTGAGCTGCCCTCCATTCTCATTGGAGGGGGCGCACCCCCTCAGAGGGCCACAGAGGCGGGCGCCTCCGATTTCGCGATTTCGGGGGCGGATGTAAATAGGGCGGGCAATGACACTGCGCGACACACCGACAATGTGGAGGAGTCGCAGGAGAGCCCGACACGCGATAGGACAAGCCACGAGGACATAGAGGCCCCCCTCGAGGATGAAGATGTACATATGCGGGGCAGCCAGGACTCCGCGGAGGAAGCTTACGCAGGCACCCAAGCCTCTCAAGCAGCTGGAGACACATTGCTGGTCGACACAGATGGACTGTACGACTTTACGGACGCGCGTCCGGGAGCTGCGCCCATGGTGACGAGTCCTGCTGAGGGAGGCACTGCTCGCGCGGATCTCGCCGATGACGAGGTAACCAACCTTTGAGCATGCCTCCCTCGTTGCGGACGCGCGTCCGTATGTTCCCTGTGTGTCACCTTCGTGGCGGTGTATTTTTACAAGTTCAACTCCGGCCTCCCCCCCGCGAGTGGACGCAAATTTTGTAGCGTAGGATCCATTAGCTTCAGCAGAGAAAGCGCTAGATTCTTGGGCTCATCGATAGATGTCCTTTGAAAATTGTATATCACCATTTACATTTATAAATCTTTTCGAACTACATAGTTCGCACAATTTTGGCATTCTGTTTCTTTGTTGAATTCATGAAATGTTTGTCAACTGGTTTTCGTTAGTAGCAACATTCACCTAGGTAAAATGTTTCATCACAGGGTCCGTCGGAGATAGCTCGCAACCCCTTTGGAAGACCAAATCGGCCCATGAGGAAACCGTTCATAATATTTGACCTCAATGGGGTGCTTTGCCATTCCAAACACATCCCGCATGGCGCGCCCAGGGGGCCCCTCCGTAGTCCACAAGACATGGATTACGGCGGGCGCTTGGATACCTTCATTAACAACAAGGCCGTCCGGGCCCGACCCGGCTTGAGGCGTTTCCTCCGTGACGTCCTTGGCTTGGCTCATGTCATCGTCTGGAGCTCTATGCTCATGGACAACACGGAGGCCATCGCCGGTTTCCTTTTCCGAGAACTCGCAATGCCTTGCTTGCTTCTCGGTCAAGAACACTGCGATGAGCTCCATGACCGTAGTGGCAGGATTGTACCGAAGGTCGCAGGAGGCGGCGGGCCGCAATTCCTGAAGGTCCTCAGGAAGAACCTCTGGGTCGGCGTCCCCATGTTGGAGGGGGTGCCCCACGGTTCTTGGCCAACGCCGGAGAACACTCTCCTCGTCGACGACAGCCCCGCGAAGAGCATCCTCAACCCCCCCGGCAACGCCATCTTCCCGGATCCTTGGAAAGGCGATAGAGACGACACCTTCCTAGAGAATGAGCTAGGTCCATACATTAGGAGGCTTGCATGTCACCCCGGAAGTGTCCCGGATTTTGTGCTCTCCAACCCCATTGGCAATAGGCCTCTCGGTCCACGAGATGAAGTATTTAGGATGTTGTACGGGTACGCCAAACTCAATAAATTAATTTGAGAACTTTGAACATTTTTGGACTTGTACTTGGATTCTCCTTGTTTATATCTAACCGTTCCCCCCTTTTCTTTGTAATGTATTTTTGTGTCCTAGTTGCCTCACCAAGCGTCCCAAAGTGTCGTCAATGGCCCGTCCGCATCTCCGTCGGTCCCCGGCTCCCCTTCCCTTGGTGTGAGCTACGTTGCAATGCCTTCCCTATTCCAATTCTCGGCCGTCGATGCCGCCTCTGCTGTTGATTATTCCAAAGACTCTGGGTTTGAAGATGGAGTCGTGGATAGCCCTCCTGCAAAGGTAGCAAAACACAACCGCGCTCCGTCTCCGTCTCCATCTCCCCTCCGCAACGAGAAGCACGTTCGTATTATTGACTTCGATGCGTCACCATCCAAATATACCGTCCCCAAGGCCCCACGATCGACCAGACGCCTTTGCATGGATGAACCCCGGATTGATGTCCCGACGTTTACGAACGTCCCTGTCGTGCTTGTATCTGCCCCCCTCGATGTCCCCGAAGCTCAATCCAACACCCCCAATGCCAAGGTGCCCAACTTTTGGCCTTCTCCAGTTTTTCCTTGCTGGTTTCCGTGTATTGGTGCATTTGTGTTTCTTGGGGTTTTCGGACTTGCATCCGTAACTTGTGCTCACTCATACCAACCCGCTTCATTGTATGACTTTGTGGTCGTTGTTTCAGACCCCACCGTACTCGAATGTGGGCCGTCCATGCTCGACTTCTTCATTGGATAGGGGAACCCTCAAGACCGCTTCTTGCGAGTCCGATCGTTGTTTGGCCCTTCGGAAGAGTGCAAGACATTCCGTTTCGCAAACGCCTTCGTATTCCACTTACAACACCACGTCCTACAATTCGGTAGCGCGTCGCCAAATATGGACGAACGGCACATATTCCGGACCAACAAACAAACAAGGTTACAGCCGCGGGCCCGAGATCTTCAGAGCCATGGAGGCCATTAAAGCAAAAGAAAAAGAGACGGCCGCAAAGGCTATCGCAAAAATAAAAGGAGTGCGTCGTATTGACGATCCAAACGTATAAATCATATTAATATGTATTTAATTGTCGAATGCACTGGTTGGTGATCGATTATATTTGAAGGATTTTGGCCTAATATTGGATATTCCACTTGTATTTTGTATTTCAATCCTATTCAATAAATATGATACCATTTTTGTATACGCAATTGTTTTCATATATCCCATTTTCTTATTTCGGCGTGTGTGTCTCATGCATTTGTGTCTCATACTTGTGTTCAAAATTAGGAACATAGTATATTTGTAGTGTTTTCCTTCCTACAAATGTGAAAGCCACGTCCTTAAAAAGTCTCAAAGTCATCAAAAAGTCTCCGATTACCGAATATAGTATTCTAACATATTGTCCTCATTTAGGTCGAGTCAACCTAAATTAACTAACATATTGTCCTCATTTAGGTCGACTCAACCTAAATGAGTCGATTCTCCAGCTCAACATACCCTCATTTTAATGGAAACTACACATCTGAAGTATAATCTAATATTTGTCAACCTAACATGACTTTTAGATGTCCAAATGGACAATATTATTTTGAGAGGATCCCACTCTCTCAAAATTTTGAATATTGTGTTTTAGGGTGTCTCAAGTATTTCTTTCAATTAGACCATTATGTTGATATTAGCCTCTACCTCACAAAGGCCACAACACTCCGTCACTCTAGGGAATTAGCTGGTTTGACAACACTTTGATGTATCTTTAATCCCATAAGCCTTTCGACTTTTGAACTCTAAAATCAATCTCATTTCATAGGGCATAATACACTCATAATACATCTATATTGCCAAGAAATAACTACCCTAGCCCTATCATGTATATACTTTGTAATTTATCATAGTCATAATTAAAAATCCCTACTGTGCACCTAGATGTTACAATCACAAAATTTCAGTGCACCCCCAGGAGTGATAATGATGAAAATAACACATTTAGAGTGGTAGTTGGACCACATTGCTTATATCAAAGTAAGTCTGATTAGAGTTTCCATCATATTCATTTAGTTTCTTCCCCCAAATAAGTTCTAAATTGTAATATGCATGTTTGGTGGGGCAAGAGATATGCTCAAATGCTTAATTATCATTTACATAGGACAAATATTTTGTCCATAATTACATATTTCCTAGTTATAAACCCATTAGAAAGCATTGAGTACACGTCACATATGATTTAGTATGGCATTGAAGTGGTCTCCCTTGTTTACTAGTTAGTCGTCTTTCATGACTTGTTACACACGACCGAGTATTGTGTGCCTCCTAAGTCTCTAGTTGCCACCCAATGATTGCAAGGGAATTAGTGTGGATTGATGATGAATAGTGTGGGCCACACTAAATCATATATCATATAGTGTAGGTTTTGATGTCGATTGGAAGGATACATCTTAAGGATGCCGTGGTGGACTTAAATGCCACATATGTTTGCAAGGGGTTCATGACACATGTTTGGTAACTAAAATACAAGTCAATATATACATGAACACTGTAGCTGTTTGATATATGATGTTTTTCAATTTCAATTTCAAGTCCCCGATTGTGGGTTTAGTTGATCATGGGTAGGCATCGTACCCTTCTTAATAGGATTGTGTGATTCCACTAATTGTACTCGGATAGCTGCCCCTCTCTCTGTTTCGGATCCCAGTGGGATTTGTTGTTTGTGTGTTTTTTGGCAATGAAATAAACTATTTCATTTATCACTCTCTTTTGCTCCAATCTATTTGAGGTTCATGTGAATGATGATGATTGTCAATGGTTGATACATGAAGCAATGGCACAGTTGCACATGGAATGCAGAATTGCAAGCCTTCGATTTACACTCCCAAATGCACAACGAGAGATGATAGAATAACAATCATGCAAAAACAATTCTGTACACACCTCCAAAACCAGAGTCCTCAGATCACCTTCTATCGAAGATACATAGACAATAAAATCCATGACAATATTTTTTTCAATGATCACAAGAATGGGATCTTGGTTGCAGTAATGACCACAAGGAAGGAGGATCACATTCAAATTTGTTTCTGACATCTTTGACATCATGACACTCATAACTAGATTTCAACAATACCTATACGTATACATATTACTCATGTGCCGAACATCTATCTACTTGTGATGGTGGCGGCCAAGGTAATGACGGGCTGCCACCTAACAAATCCGTGACAATATTCTCTTCATAATCACAACAGTGGGATGCTCGGTTGCAGTAATGACCACGAACGAGGAGGACCACTAAATTTGTTTTCTGTCATCTTTGACATGACCGATTCATAGCTTGATAGTTGAAATTGATCTCAAAAACACCCATAATGGGTATATAATACTCTGCCTAACATCTACTAATCTTACTAGTGATGGTGGCGTCCATGGTGATGGCCACCGCCCTGGCTGTTCTCGTATGATTCCTCTTGTTTGCGGAAAACATGTTCTTCATGGCGCTCGTGAATTGCGTAGCCTCCTAAGCCGAGAGCGGTCGCCTCGCTAACTTGAGCTTCGACATGGTGCCTATGTGCATGTGCAGGGTCCACTTTCTCCTCGTGCTTCTCAAACTATAAACACGAGATCCAAAGAACATAAAAAGTCGGTCAGGACCTCGCCGAAGTCCAAATCATAAGCAAATAGAAGCATCATGATAAGATCAAGAAAGCCGGATCAACTCCGTAACCTTGATTTCAAGCTTAAGATGTCCAAAATCCAAACACAAGTCCCAGCAGGGTGGATCTTTGATGACATCAAAAAGTTAAAATTATGCAAATGAACACAGCAAAACAAAGCAAAACATGTCAAAACATGTTGAGGTCGATGCAATTTTCGTTAGAGCAGATTACAGTATGCCCACGACCTCAACAATTCACCGATGCAATTTTCGTTAGAGCAGATTACAGTATGCCTACGACCTCAACAATTCACCGACGCAATTTTCATTGAAGCAAATGATATGCATCCGGTCAATAATTGAGGTCGATGCAGTGGTCATTAGAGCAGATTACAATATGCCGACGACCTCAACAATTCACCGATGCAATTTTTGTTGAATGCAAGTTGCGCATCTGTCAATAGTTTAGATCCATGCGGTTTTCGTTAGAGCAAATTACAGTATGCCTACGACCTCAACAATTGACCGGTGAAATTTTCATTGAAGCAGATTATAGTATGCCTATGATGTGGATCGCACTGCAGTTTAGAAGGATGTCGACGCAAGGTGTAATAAGCATCCCTTTCATCCGGCAGGGCGTCCTCAAACAGAGAGAACAAGTTTCAAGAAATTACATCGGCGCAGACAATATTCATACTTACAGCAGCAAAGGCAACGGCGCCGAGTGCTCCCATTTCAGCGCGATGCTCATTTTGGCGATGCCGCTGCTCCTCAGCCTGGAGATACTGCATCTCCTGTCCTTGATTACCGCCGTAACCACCTTGGTAAGGCGTCACCGATTGGCCTCCATATTCAGCCCCGTACGCCGAGTATTCTTGTCCGTAAGGGTTACCGCCAGGTGCGCCATAGCCGTTGTAAGGACTTACTTGTCCATAACCCGGAGCGCTTTGTTGTCCGTAAGGTGGAACGCTTTGCTGCAGCGGGTTGTACTCATACACCGGGGCGCCATAGTTGTACGATGACGACTCCTGCTGGTGACCATGGTGGCCATGGTGCTTGTGTGACATGATTGCGGTAGCGACTTGACTTCTTCTTCTTCCAAATATGAAAACCAGGCCGCCTTCTACAACTGAAAACGATCAGCAATTTCGACTTTTCCAAAGAGCGAAATCCTCTGAATAGATCACCGAGTCTTTTCTGGTAAATCTGCTTAGCTCTCTCAAAGTCCTATTTCATGTTTGAACATAAACCTGAGACCTCTACTGTACTTATATCAAGCTTCACGCTGATATTTCAGATGCTTGTGGCTTCGGAGAAGTAACTTAGGACGACTCCTGCTGCCCAGACCGTGATATTTGCGTTAAGTGACTGGTCGTAGGGACATTTGGGTGATCCTGCGACAGTATCGGGAAAAGCAGCTAGGGAGGTGGACTAGAGTCCAATAGACTGGCTAGGGGAGAGAAGCATGGGCAAGCCAGTGAAGGAGGGTGTTAACATAGGAAGGTGGACCCGGGGATGTAGAGTCCATCTAGAGGAGCCGAAGCTGCTAGGGGGTGCAACAAGGGCAGGGCGAGGTGGAGACGCGCTCTTACCGCCACTCTAAATCACCTGTTCTACAAAGACAAGTGTCGGTTATTCACTCGGAGCAATTTTCAAACCGCATGCGGCTTTGAAATTTTTGCAGGATCGACGTAATTTCACCGTAGTCAGTTCATGCCAATTTCCACTCAGATCATTCTTTCCAATTAGGTGAGCTCTAGAATCAATCTCAACCTGGACAAGGTGAAGATGAACGAATTTACTGGTCAGTCTCGAAGCCAGAAAGTGCTACAAGTGAAATCGGTGGATACAGATTTTTTAAAGATCCTGGCATCTTCGAATCTAAGCCTCTAGTACTCGTAGGTTTTTAAGACCGCGGAGCAAGTTCTACACGCTACACGCCAGACTTTAAAGGTAATGCAAAAGGATAAGTGTTGATTCAATGTGAGGAGACGAAATGCAAATAACGCAAATGGGTCAATCTGACTAATAAGAACCAGTGATCGGGGAGATTTTTGGGCATAATCGGTTGAGATCCTAGTGTTTGCAAGTGCAACCGGTTACATGCTGACATCCTCCGGTTTTCCTTTATTAAATTTGGGGTATATTCTATAAATTCCTCTAAAATGATCGGTAATTTTCCTGCAGTCTTGAACTTCAACCGGTTATTTCTCAAACTCAACCGGTTCATTTGTAACTACCTGCCGGTTCTCCCCGATCATTGATAAGAACTGAGATACAGCACCAATGGGCCTCAAGAGTTAGTCAGTCAGGTACCTGACTGTCCGCGGGCAAGATGAATTTTTTGCAAGTTTAAGGCAGTTCTTGACGGGTTCTTGACTCAGTCGTCTCTTCTTCCAGATCATGAAAGGCCTACCCGTCCTCGTAGAAATAGCCGCCAGTCTACGTACACAAGGTTTCTCCACCGCCCCAGTTGCATGAGGGCTTCGATCCTTGCACTCTGAATCTTCGCAATGACGCCGTTGTCTAACCTCTCTTCTCCCGCGAAAGCACCTCTCATAGGCCCCACTCGTCAGATGCCGCTGTATTTAAATCATCAGGCGAACCAGAGCTTTAGACATCATCATTCTTTACCGCAACCAGTACTCATGGAGATTTAGAGTTCAATAGGACTACTGATCGTGTTTGTCGTCTTAGCCTGATTGATCGGGTGCAATTCCTGGAATTATTCAGGGACTTGTGCTCACAGTCAGCTAATTCGATCGATCAGTATTACTAGTTGTGAATAAGATCGTTGTAACAGTCTAGGTAGCTCCAAGTTTTCAGGGCTTACGGGAGTCATCATGTCGCACCATCGCCATGGCCATCACGGTAAACACGGGGCCGCCGCACCTCCATACAGTTATGGCGCACCGGGATACAATTACAATCCGCTGCAGCAAACTACACCGGCTTATGGCCAGCAGATAGTTCCAGGTTACGGTCAACAGGTTGCTCCAACTTACGGACAACAGTACGGGAGCAGCTCTGGCTATGGAGTTCCATATGGTGGGCAACAGCAAGTGACGCCCTACCAGGCTGGGGGTCAAGAGCAGAACCTTCAGTTTCTGAAAGCGGAGGAGAAACGGCATCGACAGAATGAGCACAGGGCCGGGGTAGGAGCTCTTGGAGCTCTTGCATTTGCTGCCGTAAGTAACCACTTGTGAATATGGCTTTAACCAGCAACTCCTGTTCATGCATCATGTTGATGTTTTCTTCTAAGTAAAATCCTCGAGAGAAAAATCTTCGTAGAATCCTAATGCTCTCAACAGTAATCGAATTTTTCTATTAAGTCAAGTGCATACAGAAGAGTATAGATGTGAGCGAGGCTTGCATAGCTAGTTATAGATGTGATTACAATGCCAGACTAGCAAAATATGTCGGAGTGACATAACTTTGTTGTTGCTGTGTCTTGATTCTTCAGTATGAGAAGCATGAGGAGAAGGTGGATCCTGCACACGCACATCGGCATCACGTAGAAGCTCAGATTGCAGAGGCCGCAGCACTTGGCCTAGGAGGCTATGCATTACACGAGCGCCATGAAGCGCACAAGATCAAGAAACAAGAGAAGAAGCTCAGCCATCACCACGGGAAACATCATCATTAGCTCTGACGTGCACCTATGATCACTGATGGTGATAATGTAAGAAGTTGTAATGTGGAATTAAATAGTCTGGAGCCTCAGCAGTTCTTGAATGTGTAGATTGTGCGCGATAGGGTAGTGGACGTAGTCTCTGCCCAATCGAGGTGTGCATATTATACCATATCCTTAAGAACTTAGTAGGATCAAAATTCATCGGCGCTGCAGCTGGAAAGATGATAGATCTGCTGTGATGAGTAGTGCAATTCCGATGTAGCTAGCTGCAATAAGAGAGCGTCTCCACCACGTAAAATCAGCTGCAGACGCTACTTGCAGATCTACTTGCCACACCGGTCGCGTGCTGATCAAGAAGGTGAAAGGTTAATTACTTCATATTGTATGAAATTTGGTTGTGTGTGTGTATTATGTAGATCTGGCAAGTTTCGAGAAAATTTGGCTGTAAGATGTAGAAAACTGGAAAACAAATGCAGAGAACCTGCCTTCGCAACACCACTCTTCATCTTCATGTTGAATCTTGCCTGTAACCAAACACACCAGATCTGCCATGCTTCGCGGTCGCACGGGGGTCGCACATTTCTTTCCTCTTCTTTGTGGCATCACATGCAATGAACACTCTCTTGGTTCAACATTCTTGTCATTTTTACATGAAGACTAGAGGATATCTGTCTGTGCAAAACACCTGTCTTAGCCAAGATGCTACCAAAGTCAAGCAGTGCTACCAAAGTCTACAAAATAAAGAACGACTGCGTAAAAATCACTCAGTGCCAAGCAAGTCTATCATATCTAGAGCTGAGCCTCGCAATTTGGATTATTGAAGATATTGTCGTTGTGGGCCATCCACATTGGCTTTTCTCGTTCTCGGAGATGTCTCCAGTGTGGTTGAAACCCTAGAAACTGTTGACAGTGAAGCTTTTTCTTGAAAACAAGCATTGATATTATGAAAGGAAACATATATAACAATGTCTTCAGTACTGGGTTCTCTTTCTAAATTAAAAAATTATTGTCATGAATTTGATGCAATATGGACTAGATAACCGACAAGAGGAGAGTATATGACAAGTTGTGGGAGCTGTAAGTTATCCTCCTACTCAAGATGGTTATCAATCATAACCGATTAGTTCATGGACAAAATCTAGGAATTATGGAGGATATCGTACCTACATGGATGCAAAATTATGATAAGTTTTGATAACCCCGTTGTTCATGGACGAGTGATCTGTTAAGAATCACAAACATCTTGATGGAGTTGTCCCCCACATATTTCTAGGTCCACACTGGAGATCTTCGTGAAGGTCAGACAATTAATGTAAATGTTGAACTCTTTCTGGGTGCTAATTGAGCAAAGAGAATCACTTTCTTTCAAAATGGGAAGATTATCAAGAAGAGAAAGATTGCTAAGATCCGGCGGGTGTCAATTACCGTTTTGGCCTCCTTCAACCTGAGGAAACCTACTAGACAAACTACTAGGTAAACTAGATGTAGCTTCACCTAATGCGTATGGAATTGACCCATTATTCTTTCTACAATGGCTTTTGATTCCTCATCTGGGGATGGCCCCATAAGGAGCTTATCCATAATGTAGTGCGGAACTAGATATCATAAGGTTGATTCAGTATCCCTATGAATTGAATACAATGGCAGTACAGATCAACTATTGTATAACACAAATTAAGACTAGTCGCAAGAATGTTGCCTAATACTAGCTTCAAGAATCAAAGATCCAAGAATCAAGGTGCTTGTTTGCATGCATGAATGCCAAGTCATATGGCAAGCTTTCATCACTTAGTACCTCATCGTGTTAACGTAGCATCTACTAGCAATATAATTGAATTCTTGGAGAGTGTGAGTTTGAGGCAAATGTTCATTTCATCTATATTTGCGATTAATATTCTCATGACATTTAAAATTTAGCACCAACTTAGTCCGACGTCAAGTGCAAAGCTTGGTGGAGGGTTGGTGGACATTTCGAGTAATCTCCTCACTTGCTACATTAGCAAGCGGGCTCGGGGAGAACCGGCGGTTAGTTACAGATGAACCGGTTGAGTTTGAGAAATAACCGGTTGAAGTTGGAGACTTCAGGAGAATTACCAATCGTTTTAGAGGAATCTATGGAATATACCTCAAATGAATAAAGCAAAACTGGAAGATGTGAACATGTAACCGGTTGGATGTAGAAACACTAGGATCTTGACCAACTATGGCCAAAAACTTCCCGGGCACCGGCGGTGACAGTTGAACTTCACTTTTCAAGAGCACTTATTAAATGATGGTAGCCTAGAGCTACAATGAGGATCTAATATAATAGAAAGGGGCGCATGCTTGTGTGCCTGAAGAATGTTATGGTTGCATAAAACCTCATCCCATCTTCCAAGATTTGTATTGAGGAGTGCGCCTAAACGGAATAATTCGTAACTTGTTTGTATTCAACCCAAAATCACTCCACTTGCTCCAAAATACTGCTCCCGTATAGTCCACTTAATAGTAATGTAATGAGTGTGCACATTTATAGTTTCGAGATTCTAGTGTGCATAACCCTTGTTGGTTTGATACGAGGTACGTTTTGAGGTGTCTCGATTAGAGTGAAAAGTGAATCAACTTCCACCCAAATCTCGATTGAACCGTACGACGTTGATAATATTGCATATTAACCGATGCAGGTCCAATTTTCACCCAAAGATCAAGCAAACCGTGCTTTCAAGTTGATAAATATCACATTAAAGGCCTACTTTGTCAGCTTTAGTAGCAACACATGTATCAAATGTAATCATTGCGGAGGGGAATGCGGACTTATTCTTCAGTTCGTTTCCTCGACTTAGGGCTCTTCAGCTCGATTAGCTAAACATTGAGGCCCCACTTCACATGCTTCTAGAATATATTTACTTTAGGGATCACGAAGAGTGCTATCTCTCCCTTGAGTGGAGAAACATGCAATGAAATTGTGACCATGATTACTCCAGCTCTAGCGTATGGCTGAAGCATAGAGCACACACTTGGGGGGCACCCCAACAAAATAATCATAAAAATGGACTTCGATTTCTTCGTTACCTCTTCCATGTTATATCAAGTGCACGCATGCCAATTACCTTGACAAGTTTCCTAGGTGCACATGAGATTGAAAATTTGACGAACTTTGCGACATTTAAATAGAAACTAGAGTTATCCGCAAATGCAAACTGAGGTCAAAACACATGGCACTCAACATTCGCAAATCATGGGTTTATGGCAATACATAGTCAAAAAAAGGGTCAAGGCTAGGCCCATTGATAATCCTCAAACCAGACCTTGTGTGAGAGGTGTCTTTTGTCCATTCCCTAAGAGTCCCACCACATGTTTCCCAATGTGAAGGGACGTTGGATTGAGGGAAGTCCATGTGATCAGAACATATTTCTCAGCTAAACATAAAATTTTAGAAGGTTCCTTAATGACTTTAGGTTTTTAATTTGTTTGTAGATCCCAACATAAGATTGTGACTCAAGAGCACCTGAAAAAGTCCTGGGGGGTGCATTGAATTTCCATACTTGTATTTATTAGCACATGTCTAGTGCACAAGAGGCGTGTTAATTGTGACTATGGGACCTTACATAGGGTCCTAGAATGTTTATTTTCTTGGCAATGTAGATATAATATGCCCCTATGAAACATTGAAACCTATACGCAAATTTATAATCATGACATGCATATATATGAGATTTTAGAAATTAAGACATTGAATTATTGGAGCATTTCTGGGTACATAAATTAGAGACCTTATTTTCACAATTTATTTTCCATGTATGCATATGTTATGATATTGAACCTTTTAAACTTATTTTTGTGTGATATGTTTGCTTCTTGCTATTTCTTAGCTATAGTTATGATTGTAAATTCCTTCATTTGTCCACACAAAAACTATAAATAAGGGCATTAATTTGAAGGTGGCGCACACACGTGATATGTATGTCATGCTTTTAATGAAGGATGCACCTCACAGGGGAAAACGCGCCGGACCAAATTCACTCCGAGATCTTGGGCGAGAGGGAATTGTCATATACCAGCGTACCTCTAATCTATCCAACATAAAAGCCCTAGAATAATATGCATCCCAAAGGTTACTTTTTAAAGTTGATTTGACACCGGAAGCAACTTTAAAGACCCCGATTTAGTCTGACTTGACTCCATGTCATTTGAATTGAATCGGCAACAAACCTATTACAGAGACCCATTTTTGTTACTTGTAAGCAATTTTGCATAAATGTAGTATAAAGTGTGATATTGGAGTGATTTCTCACAAGTCTAGAAATTGATTTTGCAACGTTTAACAAAAAACATCACAATTTATTTCCAACTTCTGAAATTACCGTAATTCTCCAAAGGCAAGAACCCATATTCACAACATAAGTCTGATAACTGTGAGACAAAAACTTGAGTATCATCATTCGCCCTTTTCAAGGAACCCATATCCATGCCCTTTTAAATGACTTTTTCTGTATTATGCCGAATGTGAAGGCTACATCTGTGCTTCTTCATAACTTTTTCCATCACGTTAGAAAATGATTGCTACATGTGTGGAACTTCATGGCTTTAGGCGACTTTATGTACTAGATCTGGTTGGTTGGTTGGGGGCGGGGGGTTGTTATTGGAAATGGGTCCATCTACCATATAGGAGTCAAGTTTTTATGTCGGATGAATGAGAGATAATATGCTCATATACAATGATTCCCTCTCTCCGAGATCTTGTCTTTCAGAGTCATGTGTCCAACCTTTTGTGGATAACTCTAATGTAGTGAGCATTCTTCCAGGAAAACAAATCAAAAACAGTGGCTAGATTGCAGGCAACTAGGCAATCGAAAGACTAATTTTAACTATGTATATGCACGACAGGCGACTTCTCTTCGTATGCTCCAATCAAACTCTAGAGTCAATTCATGTGATCCTGCATCGTTTTGTGTGATGTTTGAACACTTAAAATGTAAATTTCCTTGCCCAGAAAGCAACTTGTGACATTGTGAGGTGGGCCATAATCATGTTTTTTTCCTCAAAGAATGCGTTCACGAGGATTTGACTTCGTGTCTCACGGATGTTTCACCATCTCATAAGAGTATAATGTCGGTATTTTGAAGGCAGAACACTCAGAATCTTCCGATTGTTTGTTCTTTGATAACCAATTTTAGGTCCGGAATGTCTTCAAGCTTCTTAGAAACGCCTTCGGTCCGTACGATGTGCTTGCCGATCATAGTGTCCTGAGTCTCGTTCAGTGAGAGATGATGCCAATTGTAGGTTGATGTGAATGCCAATGACCCTTTGTCCAGTGGGCAGTGGGTCATTAACATTACGAACAAACACTTTATTCATGCCGGCCTTGAAAGAGGACCGGAGTTTCTATCTATCTTGATGTGAATGAGAGACCCTTCATAGACTGAATTAGACCCACATGTAAAGCTGGGACATGTTCATGGAGCTAATATGTGAGTCCTCTATCATAATTGGAACTCACATAATCATTTCGAGAGTCAATAAGACATTGTTCATGAATTGCATAGACTCCCACATTTCTTGCATCATTGTGCATGGCAAGGATCGTCTCGGGATCATCTCCAAGTGATTCTTTGGTCTCTAATAAACATGCTAAATTATCTAAACACTTATGAATTGCTTCCAATGCAATCTCATACACAATACATGACAAGGTGGTGATGACATGTCATGAATATTTCACAAGAGAGGCCACAATCACAATCAAGCATTGTAATGTTCTTCCGAGCTCTCACTTGTATTGACTGTGAATGCTAACGTACCTTCTGGAAGCTTCTAGTATCATTCATCTTTTCTCAGTTTATCAACTACCTACTAATGCAGCAACTACACCAAATTCGATCTTCAGTCTCATATGGTATTAATGTCACTTATGGTAACTTTTTGGATGACACTTCTTATGAATAAGTGAACAAATATTGTCATGGATGATGGATGAGTTCATCCGTTGGCCAAAACCCTACCTTCTCATATCAGCAACCTGTGATGAAACATTGTCATGGATGATTGAAATCTGGATGAAAAATCAATTGGTAAGTGACAGTAATTGCAACACTGTAAATATTATAATCCCCAAAAAAATTTACAAGGAATGACAAATAATCTTGGGTTAACATTTAGTGTTGGTGACACCATACCACGGTTTACAATTAGTATTGAGCAAGATAATTAGAATTGGTGACACTAAATATCATATTTAGTGTAGTTGCTAACCCTAACCCAAGGGCCAAAACTAACTCAACACCTAATAGCTAACAAATCCAAAATCATGGTTGGCATCTGTAGTCGTGCTAATAAGAACTCTAGCCTGATCGTATTTTGTCTTCCATAAAGCTTGTCAATTCATAATGTTCTTATCGCTGACATCAAAAAGCCTTTGTCCTACACATGATGTTACACACCCTGTAACAAAAGGCTCTTGTCCTTTAATATGTTAAACACGTAACCGCTTTGTAGTTGCGTAGCCACCTTGAATGGCCTCGCTTGTTTTCTCGCATGTGTTTGTATGAGAGATTGTTTCATCCACTTAGCAATTGCAAATCAAAAAGATTGTCAATGTGTCAAGTTTAGAGTCGGAGTTGACGACATCAAAAAGTTCTCGTCCTCGATACGTTGAACACTTATCCACTTTCCAGTTGCGTATGATTCCATCTTGAATGCCATTGGCCTCATAGGCTTACTGCGTCCGGAATTGTCTCATCCACTTAGCAATTGCAAATCACAAAGATTATCATGTCAAATTTCAAAATCAGTCTGAGCTAAGAACCAAAATTTACAAAGGTCCAAGTGAATGTTTTCTTTAAACGATCACATGGGTCCTCTCAATTTTGTTAAATATTAAGCTTATGATAGTGTATGTTTTCTGAACACGTGCCCTTTTGGTAGATTATGTTCCTAACAATAAGCCTTGCCATATACCACTCAAATATAGGCGTCCGATTAAGAAAAACGACTTTAGTAAGGCCCACTTATAGCCAAGTTAGTGTGTTGGTTGAACGTTCTCCATATCTCACCCTCCACGGAAAAATGAAACTAGTTAAAAATAGAAGCTGGGTTGCCTTTGCTAAAAATCGAGTTTTATTGTTTGCTACATTCTTGACACCCTTTTGGACGCGTGACTATGTTTAGCTAGTTTACTATTTCCTTTGCTAGAAATCAAGTTTTATTGTTTTACTGCATTCTTGACGCCCTTTTGGACGCATGGCTATTTTTAACCAGTTTAGTTTTTCCGTGGAGGGTGAGATATAATACATGGCAATTGATCATGGTATAATTTACAACTTGCACACATAATAAGGTAGACAACCCTTATTCAATGACTTTTCTTATCATGGCACCTATATTTGAGTGGTATGTTCGCTAGATCTATTCTCTACATGCATGCACGGTATAGTACAATTCCATACATAATTTAATCTATATTTTATAAATTAAAAGCATTTAATGAAAGAAGGGCATTTTCACATGGAATTTGAGGATGAAAAAATATACATAAAAGATAAAGCAAATAAAAAAAATGAAAAGAGAAGAAGACGCAAAGGCTTGACATGTGTGAGTAAAAATCAAAATCAAAAGCGAGGAAGACGTGGCTTAGCTTTCTCTTTGAACTCCTATTTCAAGAGTTCTTGAGAATATTTGTATTTGTTTAGAGTTATAAGCTATTATTTCATACCATCTATATTGCTTAAACTCATTGTATATAATTTTAAGCTCATATTACTTATGTTTTTGTATTCCCTCAATAATATGACAACTTTATGCCATTTGTCATATTAATGAGAAGAAGACACTTGGATAATACGACTTTTTTTTCTTTTTTTCTTTTTTTTTCTTTTTTTTTTGAGACAGAAAGCCGACAAGCCAGCATCAAAGCATAGGAGGCAATTGACCACCTGGCCAGTTTTCTGTCAAGTAGAGAGGAGATTTCACAGCCAGGAATCGAACCGCCAACCTCTTCCTTAAGATTTGGGTATCTCTCCACCATCATCCGGTAGTTTAGGGTCATCTCGGACCATAATACGACTTTTTTTGTGTGTTTCCCAAACGTGTCATACTAAAGAGGGAGAATAGTACGGAAACCCTCCAACAAACCCCTTTCACTAGAACACAAAATGCACCCTTGAGGACAAAGGCGGGGGACGAAGGCGGCAGGGGGGGGCGGCAGGCAGCGGCAGTCTGCGTCCACCGACCTGTAGCGAAAGTTCGTGACAGGGCTGACGGCGGCGGGTATGCCGGGTAGCATCCGCCCTTCATGACCAAAAGGAGTATTCGGCAAGAAAAATCGGCGGCATGGGAAACGGCCGCGACGCCACAACGCGAATCTTGCCTGTTCGTAGTTACTATACACACTTATTTACCAGTCGTCTCTCCCAAATCAATCCAGTCTGGTCGTCTCAAGACACGGTGCTTACCTTAAAAAACTGCCTCTGTGCCACCTACTTTCGTTGCCGTGTCCCTTGCAACCCCTCGACGCGCCTCACAAGCAGCAGCAGCGGCAGTAACTCCTTCGACGCTGGTTCACGCCACACTCTTCTTGAACAAGGTAACTTCAACATCATGTGCTCCTACATCATCCTAGCATTCCTTCCTATATAAGTAGTTGCGTAGTAGCCAATGTATCATTATCTTACACCAGGGTTTGTGAAATCAGCAACTGCGTGCTCCAGGCTAAGTTTGAGGCTTCACGCTTACGTCTACCTTCTGAGGAATAGATCGAGTGAAGCAGTTGCACAAGGCTCAGGTTCAAGCGGATCTTCAGACTGCAGTAGCAGATTTGTGTTCGAGAGAAGAGGAGAACTTCATTGATTGAGAGAACCACAAGGCTAACTAAAGGTTGAGGATCTTCCAGACTGCAGGAGGAAGAGGAAGAATCCATTGAGAGAATCACAAGGTTAAGGTTGACAGTTCAAGATCAAGATCTTCAGACTGAAGCAGCGGATTTAGTTTTAGGAAGACTCGGAGGAATTCATCGAGGAGAGAAGGGAGTTTAGCAAAGGAATCATCATGTCGCACCACCATGGCCACCACCATCACGGGAGCAACCAGCAGCAGTACGCGGGGGAGTCGTCCGCATACGGATACGGCGCTCCGACGTATAACTACGATCCGTTACAGCAAGGCCCGGCGTATGGCCAGCAGATTGTGCCGTCCCCATACGGCCAGCCAGTACCATACGGTGGAGGGTATGAGACAGCTGGGTATGGACAGCAACCATACTATGGTGGATCCGGGTATGGACAACAAGTGATGCCTTACGAGGGCGGGTACGGTGGATACCCGGGTCAGGAAATGCAGTACTTGCAAGCGGAGGAGCACAGGCACCGCCAGAACGAGCATCGCGCGGAGATGGGCGCCCTTGGTGCCGTGGCATTTGCTGCTGTAAGTATCTAATTAATCCAAGCTTCATAATTTTTGTGTTTTTAACTTGAAACATTAATTTCAATTCAAAAGGATATCAAGTTTTGTAATGGGGTTGAGGGGGCGGTAAAACCTAGTATTGGTCTGGTATCGTCTCTTTTTTTACATCATTCGGTTACCTGTAATGAAGAGTTCATGTTTTTTATACTATTAGGGCATGGGTATTTGAGGATATTTTTGTTTTCAATATCATTTGCAAGAACTTTCATACCCAGATAAAACATCCTAGTATCAACATGGTTTAAACTGGCATTGACCCAAATATTAACTCTAGTATACAAGATTAGCTCGCCTTGAAATACCCACCAAATATCAATATTGATTGGTATTATAATTATGATCATACCCATGGGTAGGTTCTTTGATATCATTATTAATGTTGATTATTGTTACCAGGCATTCATCAATACATTATACAAACAAGGTTCATGGTTACCACATTTTAATTTAAACTCACTAGACTACTGCAGGGTCTATTTTCTTAAAATAGAAACATATGCTCTACAATAATAATCGGAACTTTCACCCTCCCCTCAGGAGGTTCTGTATTGAAATGTCCCCCATTGAAATGTTACGGAATTTAACCAAATGTCAAAATGGGTCAGTTGCTTGTCCAAGTCGAGAACACTTTCAACAAATTTATGTACGTTTTTTCATAAAGAGAGCAATTTTTTGTTTCATTCGAACTGCCTCTGACTAATTTTTATTGTCCTGTTGCTGCATTTACAGTATGAGAAGCACGAAGAGAAAGTGGATCCTGCTCACGCGCACAGACACCATGTTGAAGCTCAAGTTGCGGAGGCTGCTGCCTTAGGGCTGGGAGGGTATGCTTTGTATGAACATCATGAAGCAAACAAAATCCACAAGCAAGAGTCACATCTGGGTGGTGGCCACCATGGACATCACCATGGCCATCACCGTCATTAGTAGCAGCAGCATTATAATTTGAAGTAGAGGTTAATATGTACAGCTAGTATGTGGTTGCACTGCAACAATTTTTGGACTGTATCAGTGTACATGAATGGATGCGGTCGATAGACATTAGGAATGTTTTGAATCATGGTGAGGATTTGCCAATTCGAGTGCAGATTTTGCATGACAGAGCCCCTCAAAGATGTCATGCTTCTTACATAGGTACTATTACAGTGTGAAATTAGGTTTGATTGAAAGAATTGTCCATGATCATACCAGTGATACTTCTGCATTGTTGATGTTTGTTCATACATTGCTTACAGAGCAAGGAATAAACTCATCATTATTACATGGATGGACGCTCTTTTCCTGACTAATGATGGAAAATGTACCAAAGTTGACTTTCACAATATATAAATACACTGCGCTACACAAAGCTCCTGTATTCCGGGTCTTTCTAGTTTGGATGTCATGCCTCGAATGTTGAAATTTTCATTGAATTAGGTCTCTGAAAAATTATCCATTACAGCAGTGATCACTTCTGCAAATGGGGTTCATGTTTGTTCCTGCACTGTTTACGCATGAAGAGCAAATTAGTACTGCTTGTCCACAGATGATTTTAAATACCTAGTAGGGCCAAATGAGTAGCATTAGAATCTAGACACAGTAGGGTTAAAGTCAGCCTCAAAAGAAATAATGTAAGCTACACATGTAAGCCCTATTGCAGACACTGCCAACTCCAGACAATTTGACAAGAATCAGATATTCATATGAGCTCCACATAATAGAGGAAAATGGCTACGGACACAGGAAAATGGCACTTCTTGGGAAGAGGATTGTCTCACCTTGGAATTGGAGCCTGTGAGGGCTAACTAGAAGCACAATTCAGTGTTACAGGACACGAAGATGATTTCTGCTACAACACATTCCTTATGTTAGTCAACCTTAAGATGTTCCGTTAGTTAACCTTTCCTTTCCGCGGGATAGTTCTAGGCCGCCGTCGATGTTGAGGGTATTTGAACCAACTACCGTCATTTTATTTATATATTTTATTTCTTTGCTTGTTTTTTGGTATGTGAAAGCCAATATAATAGAGTTCCCATTGTGAAAGCTCCAGTGCAAGTGAACTTGAACCAATATGTGAATACAGTCTAACCTTGATAATATCACACCATCCGTTTCACCAAAAAGTGTGATATAAACAAGGTGTGACATATTTGATAATGTCACATTTGGAAGATTTATGCATAATGTGATATTATCAAAGAAATAGGTAGAAAAGCAAATAAAAATTACAATGTTCAAAAGAAATAACAAAGATGAGAATTCAATGTTTTTAAATATAAAATCAAATTCAAAAGCTTGAATAACAAAGATAGCACATCATAATGTGTCATTGAGATCAGGTAAAGACCTCTCACAGAGACAAAGAAGCTCCTAATGTCACGTTGTTTTGTTGACATTGATGTTAAATGTGCAACACCAATTCTAATGAGCTTGTCATGGATTTTTTCCATTCCTAACAACTCCATAGTGTTGAAAATTTGAGAACCTTGACTAGCCATAAAATTCAAAACATCTTTAACATATTTTTGTGCATCACTTAACTTCACTACCTTAGAGTCAACATCATTGCTATCATCAATCAATGGGTCTACTTCTACGGGATCATGTACCTCTTTGTCGTGTAAATAACGATCGTGTGTCACTGCAGCTCGAGTACCAACCACCACTAATAAATAACACTAAAACATAGCAAAGCCACACATATACAACACGCCTTTACAGAGAAGGAAGAGAGTCAAAGACTACTATGAGCTCTAGTTCTCTCTTCAAATATGCACACAAGTCAAGTTATCTCTCACTCCACCACGGAAGAATCCAAGAGTGTAAGTAAGGGGAGAAGAACTCAAGATTCCATTGCAAAATCATGCAACATTCACCTCATACAAGCTCTCTCTACACACTCACTCACAAGGCTTAACTTGGCAAGAATGCCAAGCCAAGGAGGAGACTTCTCACCTAGGAGCATCTCCACCACTCCAAGGGTTTCATTCATCCATATCCAAATGGATGAAATCCCTCCGGATGCGGTGTGGCCATCGACGCCGCATACCGTGACAGCTGTCGTGTAAATAACGATCGTGTGTCACTGCAGCTCGAGTACCAACCACCACTAATAAATAACACTAAAATATAGCAAAGCCACACATATACAACACGCCTTTACATGCCCCCCTCAGCTGACTATGGCGCCCCGCCAAGCAGCGAGGACCAATGCCAATTCAAAGGGTATGGATAATGAAGGATGGCTCCGCTACTAACTAAAGTGGTGAACCTCGTCCTAAGGAACTGTAGGTTGGGTGTAATGTGAGCTCCATCCTTAATCGCCTCTGATGTTTGGCCATCAGATTCCAAAGAATTAATTCCACCGCCTCGCGTTCGATAGCGTCCTTAAGCCACAACTCCTCATATTCCACTTGGGCAAGCAAAACACGATGAAAGACACACATGATCATGGAGTACGACTGGTGGAAGCACCAGGTACCGAAGATCCTCGACAGCGAGGAAAACTCCACTGTCCAGATGGTAGAGAAATCAAGGGTGGCCTCAAGCATGCCATGTGCCAACCACGTTGACACTGATCACACAAGAGCATAGTGGCCGCTTCTTTCTTCTCCCCGCACACGAAACATGGGAGGCCCTCTGGTACGACGGCCAGTTCAGGATGAACTGTACCCTCAATAGGTAGGTGACATGGGGCACAGTTTTTGGAATGCTCGCGACATTCCCTACCATCCTTGCCTTCCAACAATAACAAACCACTCGGCAACAACTCCTTCACCCGAAGGATAGTACGCCCCGCCTTGACATCCAATGTGGTAGGCGCCTCACGTTGGAGATAAACATAATCCCCCTGCCGGAATCTCCGCAACTGAGGTCGGTAAGCACCACTGCGAATGCGTGCATAATACAATGTATCACGGTGCTGAGCAATGGATAAATTCTCCATGGCCATAGGCATGGCCCTTTGGAAGAATTGAGCCCGCTCCTGCAAACACTCTGCCCAAATATTTGGGTCATCCAAGTCCACAACAGGAGCTAGCTTTTCCCGAATAGAACTCGGGAGCATGGGCTCACGTCCATACAACAACTGATATGGACTGTAGGACGCCAAGGAGGCCTGCCTACTAAATCGGTAGCCCATAGCAATCCAAGGCAACATAAGGTCCCAATCCCGATGGCTCCCCCGAAGTAATCCATACTTCCTCAGGCCACACTTGGTTGTCTGAACAACCCGTTCAGCCAAGCCATCTGCCTCCGGATGATCCCGCGAGGTGGTGCGGTGATCTATGAGGGCCTTAGTACATAATTCCTCAAAAGCACCGAGGAACTCCCTCCCTTGGTCCGTCAATACCTCAGCCGGTGCTCCAAAACGTGCCAACACACGATCCAAAAAGGCTGCCGCGGCCAACTCTGCCGAGTTTTGGGGTAGAGCGACAAGCTCAATCCACTTGCTGAAATGCTCCACCATCACCAACACGTACTTTGTTCCACGTGGTGTGACAACCAATGGTCCTGCAAAGTCGAGTGGCCAACGGTGGCCTAGTCCCATGATAGGTAAAGGCTGTAATTTGGGTGACAAGGTGTTGAAGCTAGACCTGACCCGGTCGCAAACTTCACACCTCCCGACATAAACAGCAACCTGCTGATACATGCCAGTCCACCAATATTGGCTACGCAACATCGAATGTGTCTTGCGTACGCCAAAATGGCCAAGTTCCTCGTGCACTTGTCGCACTAAGGAGGCCCTCTGATCCGGTCTAGGAACAATCCGCCTTGTCCCATCCGACCACAATCGAAATAACAAACCGTTCTCCCAACGGAACCTTGTTATTCGATGTCCAATCCTATCCCTTTCCATCGCTGAGATGCACAAAGGAAAGGTTCCCTGCTGAAGCTTATGCAATACGGGAAGATCCTCCCATATATCCGCAATAGCTTGAGGTCGATCAGTCTCATCATCCGAGCCCTGTATCGGAACCTTAGCAGCAGAGGTAGAAAATAAAGTGAGGTAGGCAGCTGCATGCCAACCTGGAACCGCCTCTCGATCACAATCCCCATGCCACCTGGCTCCGGTCAAATCCTCGTCTGAAGGACTTGGATTGCGTGAGAGTCCATCCGCATCCAGGTTGGTAATACCGGCACGGTGCACCACCTCAAAGTCGTACTTCTGGAGCAATAAAGCCCACCTGGCGAGCTTGCCAGTAAGCTTATCCGACTCCATGAGCCACCGTAAAGACTGATGATTAGTCACCAAAATGAAGCGTTGACCATAAAGATATGGTCGGAAATGAGCAATAGCCCATACCGCCGCCAAAGCTTCTCCCTCATAGGACGAATAATTGGCCTCCGCATTGTTATTGCTTCGCGAAGTATAAACAACAACATACTCCCAACCAAAATTATCTTTCTGAGTGAGAACTGCTCCCAAACCCAATGAACTCCAGTTCGTATGCAACTGAAAAGATTTGGAAACATCATGACGTCGAAGCACTGGCGCTATACCCAGTCTCTGCTTCAATGTCTCAAATGCCTGCTGTTGCTCACGACCCCAAGTCCAAGGTTGGTCCTTGCTCGTGAGAATGGTCAGCGGCTTGGCAATCAAGCTAAAGTTCTTGACGAATCGCCGGTAGTAATTTGCCAAACCCAAGAACGCACGAAGTCTCGGCACATCGACTGGTGCCGGAATCTTCTGCAAGGCATCCACCTTAGCTTGCTGCACCCCAAGACCTCCTGGAACAATCATATGACCCAGATATGCCAGTCGGTCATGGAAAAACTTGCACTTGCCATGGTGCAAGCGCAATCCCCACCGTTGCAACCGTTCAAAAACGGCTTACAGATGCCTCACATGCTCTTGTGGTGTCCTGCTGAAGATGATCACATCGTCTATGTAACACCGAGCAAAGGGCAAGCCAGAGAGAACCTGGTCCATCACTCTCTGAAACTCAGCAGGTGCATTCTTTAGGCCAAATGGAAGAAACTTCCAATGGTAAAGTTGATCCTTCCCATCTTGATCAACTCCCCATAATGCAGTTTTCACCCGATCTCCCACAAGTAATGGGAGTTGGTGATAGTTGGATCTCAAGTCCAAGGTGCTGAAGACTCGAGAAAATCCGATGGCATCGAACAATTCCTCCGGGATTGGCATGGGATACCGATCCGACTTGGTCTTCCGGTTAACTGGACGGTAATCCCCGCACATCCGCTTCTCCGTCTAATTGCCAAAGATATCCTTCTTCGATGGCATAACCGTAGCACAAGCATACTCCCCGTTGGAAAGTTCGATTAGACTTGCCGCCAAGAGCTCTCGGCAACGAGCTTGGACACCAATCCTCTCGGGAGCACTGAGCCTATAAGGTCTCCGAAAAATAGGATGGTCGTCCTCCAACTGAATGTGGATGGGTTTTCCTTTGTAGCCTTCAAGATCTTGAAGGCTAAAAGCAAAACACCTACGATACGAGCGAATGAATGCTCGTACCTTCCGTGTCTCAGCACCAGTGAGATGAGTGCCTAACTCCAATGGCCAATCATCAAACTCTGTGGTCTTCCTCTCCACCAAAGGAGAACCACCTGGTGCTGGCACGGACTCTAACTGCTACTCAGAGGAGGGGGCATTAACCATGCCCCCAACCTCGATGCCAACAGTCGAGTCTGGCCTCCCTTCATCACCACCAATATGTGATGATGAAGCCACCACCGGAGGCGAAGAAGCCAAAGCGGTATAAGCCCGTTGAGCTCGAAGCTCCTCCATCACCTGCTGCTCGAATCGAGAGATTCGTTCGGCTTCTCCAACCATGGCCTCAATTCCCTCCTCCATGGATGTGGACCGCTGTGCCCCCTGACCAGAGTCCTCTGCCCCCAGAGACAATAACTGGTCACCAAGATGCCGTTGCAATGCAAGGCATAAACCAACAGTCCACACCATGGTGTTAAGATCCATAGCCTAGCCCAACACAAACCGCCGTTGGCCCTCAGAAAGGTCAGGAGCTGCTGTGGTTCCGGTCCGGAATCCCATAGCACGCTCCCGTTCGTCGGCAAAGGGTTCGCAATGGATTTTGGTGTGAGCATCCCACACCATACCGGGTCCCTGATCGTGGAATGCGAATGACTGTGGGAAAGTCATAAAGGTGGGAAAGGCCCTCCGTGGTGCCCCCACTTTGTTGACCAATGCCAACGGGGGTAAATCATCTTAAACAACCGGCAAAGAGGTCCGGTTTGGATCCAAAATGTCATCCACCTTTTGATCCAAAGGTGGAGGCACTGCAGAAAATGCTGCAGCTAAGGTGGATAGCGGTGCGAGGTTGGTCCAAATCCACCGAGGTCGGTGGGAATAAGAACCGAGGCTCGCGGCATCCACAAAAATGGGATCTCCAAGATGTTGACAAACATAATGTCGGCCTTCCAACACCTTGTCCCAAGAGTCCCCCAATAAAGGTACATTCTCGAATATGTACCCTGGAGTGAAAGGTTGGTGGGCAAACCACCACTGCATGAGCCGGATGAGGTCCCAGAAAAGGCTAGATCTGGGATCCTCTAAACCTTGGCCTGCTCCCACACATGAATGGCCCTGGCATGGCCATCCCGCAATGACCAAATCCACGGGACCCAACCTTCGTAAGTCTTCCTCACTGATAAGTGTAACATCACGAGGAAGACGTCCGAAGCACCCACGGATGGCAGTCGGGTGGAGCTGCTGTGGGTACAACACCATCAACTGATGTAAATGGTGACGCGCCAAACGAATAGATACATAACTGTTGTCGACATAGACGTACTGTCGAACAGTAAGGCCGGCTTCCAACACGGCCGCTAATCCTGTCCCGATGCCCCCAAACAGTTCCACCAAAGTGATCCCCTCGTCTGGCGGACGCCATAAAATGGGATGTGCCAACGCCGATGGGGCATCTGGTATGACCGGTGTCGTAGAACCGAGAGAGAGGACAATGTCCTCACATCTCCGGAATAGCTCGGCGGAATCGCGCCAGGGAGGAAGAGGATCCTTGGGATGGCGCACCAATGCACCCTTAGGTGCTATATCCCGTGAATCGTCCGTACTCCCCATGAATGCCAATGATTCCTCCAACAATGCGGAACCATAATGCAATGTATCCACAATTGCACCACATCCAAAAACCATGGATAATGGTGCTATGGTCGCAGCCGCCGCGAATGCCACAGGAATAAGTTCCCTGCGGCAGTCCCCAGCCGACCAACCTGGTCGGATCCAAGCCTCCTCAGTCCAGTTGTCCAAACCAAAACCAAGGGGGTATAATGCTTGCTGACCAACTAAGATGTCGTAGTTGGTCGCATCTGTTACCGCACACCTAAGAAGAAGAGGTGCGGGTGGATCTCCAGGCTTCACTCGGAAGCTAAGCTGTAATGGCTCCCGAGTATAACCCGTGGCCCGCTCCACGTGGCCGATGGATGTGACAATGGTAAATGGACATGGAGCCAAGTCCTCAGCCGCCAACCCCAACTCTTGGGCAAGTCTCTTGCCGATCATAACCGGTTGTGCCCCTGAATCCATCATCACACAACAGGGAGCAACCCGAGTGGCATTGCCCCCAGTCCGACTGACCACCAAAATGCCGGTGTCATTCACCATACGCACGACGCCGGGTCGAATTCCGCGGCGCTCACGAGCAGGTCGAGCGGCGACATCGGATAGATAAGCTGCTCCCGCGGATTCCGGTAAGTCATAAGAGATGGCCGGTCCACTATCATCCAAGGTGTGTGCGTCAAAAGACGCAATGGTCTCCGCGGCAAGCCTCGCTCGCCGTTTGGCCACTTCCTCGGGATCTTCAGAGATAGGAATGTCCGTGGTGGCCTGGGCCACGGTCAAAGATGGTGCGGATGCCTTCCCTTCCAAAATTCTACCTGCTAAGTGGAAAACCTTAGCAGGCTGGAATTCTGGCGACGACAACTCCATCGCTGTGAAGAAAGGTGTGTGCAACACCTTCGATGCCAACGTGTGCACCATGTCGGTCGCCGAATTCGGAGCCTCAATGCTCGAATTGCGACCACTGACAGATTGGACATCATCGGCCAATCCAAAAGACAAAGGTAGCCGTGCATGTCCAATCTAATCTGCGGGACCATTGTCCCGAGCTCGTAAGCTTGCCACAGACTCCCCTGTGGCCGGAGGTGTGGTTCGTGGCACGGTTTGAGCACGTGTCACGGCCGCCGAACTCATCACCTCCCCTGAAGCTCCGAACATATAGTAATCCGGAGTGGAAGAGCTAGCCTGAGCTCCGGATGGCGCCGGTGGTTCCAAGATTTGGCCAGATGATGCCAAATTCTTGAACCTCTCCTCCAAGGCGCCAATCTTCGCCTCCAACGCCTTTTCCCGATCGGAAGAAGGACGTTTTTCTGGATGGAGAGCGAAACAGTTGTCCACCGCGTGATTGTTTCGTCCGCAGTGAGAACACCTCAACTATTTCGGTTGAGGCTTGACAGCCTCATTCGCCGAATCATGCGCGGGAACAACTGCCTTGCGTTTCGGCTTCTCCACGGTTTAGGCCTTCTTTTGCATTGAAGGACAATCCTTCTTAGCATGGCCTGACCGCCCACAAGACCAACAATATAAGGTCTTGTCCACCTCCGCCTCTGCCAATCCTGCAGCCGCGACCGACGTCTTCCGGGATTTGCTAGAATCCACTAGCAAGGACACCAAGTCAGTGGCATCGTGCTGACACAAAGCACGATCACACTGCTCCATAATGGCAAATGCCTCTGCAAGTGTTGTCCGACCGCCATAATCCATGATGATCTTGGGCAGCGCTAAGTCAAGAAGGCGTTTGTCAATCTTTGACAAAAACACCTTCACCAACTGACTCTCCGCGAAAACACCTCCAGATTCCCTGGCAAACCTCGCCAACCTCGTGTACATGGTACGAGGTGTGTCGTCCTTCTCCCACCTGAAGTCCTGGATCCACTGCATCTGATCCCGACGGAAACCTCCATATTCCTCCTTTAAATGGAGTTGGAATTCGTGCAGAGGATCAAAAATTGGCGGAGCCCCTAAAGAGGCTAGTGCCGCATGGGTAGCCTGAGCATACCGGGAGAGTGGAAGAATCGGACTCGACGTACTCGCGGATGCGGGCGCGGGAGCCTTATCTCTAGGCTCACCGGGGAAACTTCCCTCCACATCCACCACGACGACGCCTGCGGCTTGCTCCGGATTCACCACAGGATCGGCCAATGAACTGGAAGCTGCGCCTTCTTTCAACGCGGATACTAACTCCACCCGAGTTTCCCAGTACCGCTCCATCTGGCGCAGCTCCATCCAATGAGCATCCCTCCACTGCTCATAAGTCTGAAGCGCCTCGTGCTCCAAATGCTGGGGCAAAAGCTCGAACGCATACCAGTCATTGAAACTGGTATTGCGTTGACGCTTCTCCCTCATCCACGTTCTGAACCGAATTTTCCAATCTTGCAGGGAAATGGTCCCTGCTCGACCGGAAAATCGGTCCCGAATACCGCCTCGTATCTCCTCCTCCATCTCGTCGAAGGATCCCACCCAAAGGACGCGAGACCAAGTGGTAGTCCCCCACGCCGAAGTAGGCTGAAAAGCCTCGTCGGGTGCTGCCACTGGTTCGACGTCGGAGAGGTCCGAAGATCGACCTTCCGATGCTGCCGGAGACGGAGAGCGATAGTGTTGACTCCGAGTTGTAACCATAAACCCGCAATGGATCTGGTTACTAGAGCCAACAACCCAATCCGATGTAGTATCAAGGTAAAGGATCAAAAAAAGGTAAGAGGCAACCTGCACCTGCAAAACCACCAAACTTATGGTCTGTTGGTGATCAATCCAGCCTCACCAGAAGGGAAAACAAGCACCGCCCACTTGGTGTACACACAAGGGTCCCGTCGGTCATTACTCCGACCTCACCCCCACAAAACCCTATCACAAACTAGTACACACACAAAATGGAGCAATGCTGGAAACTCCCAGCACCACAGCTCGCCACGGGGAAAGGTACCATAACAAAATATAGAAAACAATGCAAATACTGCAATGGATCCTCTTCCCCAAACAACACTGAAGCATAAATGAAAATTAACCGCGGCCAACCGGCACCCGCCTGCGGTTGGTGGTCAAAAATAAGGGCCCCTGTTGCCGGGAACAGAAAATGACACATCTCTCATCTTCTCATTACACCCAAACATCTCTCCTCACAACAATGCCGGGAATATGTGTTAACAAACACAAGTCGACCTTAATAATAATTTATTTTAGGCCGAACGGAAATTCCACATGCCACACAATCTCAAATGACACTCCCTCTTAGATCACGTGCACATGTAGTTCATATCCACATCACCCCCGGCTTCCATTCCTTTCAAAAAGTCTCAAAAACTTAAAGGAAATGAAAATTTTAAAAACCCAATTTCAAATGAAAAATCTAACGTCATTATTGTGTTCCTCATGTTTTCCTACTCAAAAAACACCTAAGGACCACCTAAATCGGACACCGGAAGCTTCAAAAACCAAAAATATTCCATTTAAGTTGAGAATATTCTCTGCACTCTGCAATTCCAGGGGGTTTTGCAGAGTTTCGGTTTTGGAGGCCTAACTTCCAAAAATCATAACTAATTGCCATAAGCTCGGAATCGAGCGTGGTAAGTGGCAATAGTTAGATCTTAAAGTCCTCTACATGAATTTAAAATAACTCACAAAAATAAAAAATAAAAAATAATTTTAATATAATAATTTTAACATATATTTCAAACAACTATTTTGCAATCAAATTTTCCCCGTTTAAGATCATGAATTCGCTCTCAAAGCTCCATGGAGCGAATTCAAGCTTAAATGTGAACAAATGACATGAAATTCCGTGGAAAAATCAACAAATCTTCATCAAAATTCACCTTGATGTGATATTATCACAAAAAGAAATATTTTTTTCTTTTTGTTGCTTCAACAATCCGCGACTTTCTCCGCTCCAAAACTCCGGAACTCCGTCACTCCTTGCCCCCACGCACTTCTTTGCGTGTTATACCTCAAGAAGAAAGAAAAAAATAGAAAAAAATAGAAAAATGAAGCATTCTTGCCAAGTGAGAAGGAAGAGAGTCAAAGATTACTATGAGCTCTAGTTCTCTCTTCAAATATGCACACAAGTCAAGTTATCTCTCACTCCACCACGGGAGAATCCAAGAGTGTAAGTAAGGGGAGAAGAACTCAAGATTCCATTGCAAAATCATGCAACATTCACCTCACACAAGCTCTCTCCACACACTCACTTACAAGGCTTGACTTGGCAAGAATGCCAAGCCAAAGAGGAGACTCCTCACCTAGGAGCATCTCCACCACTCCAAGGGTTTCATTCATCCATATCCAAATGGATGAAATCCCTCCGGATGCGGTGTGGCCATCGACGCCGCATACCGTAACATCCTAAAAAAATAGTGACATTATCAAGAGTGATAGGGATAATAACAAGGGAATTTTACACTAGAAAATTTGGTTTCGAAGTTTTGGGTGACAATATCAAGGTGTTCTATAAACAAGAGTGACATTATCAAGGTTAGACTGTAGTTGCATATCTCACCCTCCACGGAAAAACTAAACTGGTTAAAAATAGCCATGCGTCCAAAAAGACGTCAAGAATGCAGTAAGACAATAAAACTCGATTTCTAGCAAAGGAAATAGTAAACTAGCTAAACATAGTCACGCGTCCAAAAGGGTGTCAAGAATGTAGCAAACAATAAAACTCGATTTTTAGCAAAGGCAACCCAGCTTCTATTTTTAACCAGTTTAGTTTTTCCGTGGAGGGTGAGATATAGCAAGTAGGAAAAATGAGTCCCAAGTAGGTTAGTCACCATATTAATATCGCCTTGCATCAACGTTCAGAAAGCTCAACGTTCTCACGAACAAAGTGTCCATACCGAATTCGCTGCACAAATCTCTCCACATACACAAGTACTCGTGTTCAAGATGGTTTCCATTCCGGTGGCCAAGCTCGTGAAAGCTTGGGTCCCTGACAAGCTTGTGCCAATCCTTGTAGACAACCTGCAATCTCCATACGTCGGGTATTGGCAAGAAAGACAGCACAAGCTCTTTCATGTCAAACGGGACTAGGTTGCTACAAACAATGTTGCTTAAATCCATGTGTTCCTGTGGCATTTAGCGACAATGAAGTCGGAACAATGATTCAAATCCAAAGCTCCTAAAACCTGATAATTAATCGAGACGATCATGGAAACCAACCCACCCTCACACTACTGTGACACTTTTCAAATAACAAAGGCACCAGAAGATATTAGAGGATATAGAAACGACCTCCACAGTACTATAACCAGGAGCGTCTGAATCAACAACTTTGGAATATGTAAAGTTAGGCTCACAGAGATAAATGACCAGAATCTGCAGCTCTAGACGAAATATGTTTTAAGGTACAAATTGACACGCAATGTGCTTCTTGCTCGCATAGAGCTTCTGCCACGATATTCCTTTGTTCAGACAAGTGTGGAGATCAGACAGTTAATAGGTTACCCTCAATTTTATAAAACAACCTCACTATACGAGAATTTAGATGAGAGTCCAATCCCTATCCAATGTGCACTTGATTGCGAGATCAGTAGATCACATTCAAAGGTGCTCAACCCATTTGTTGGCAAGTGCTACTTTGACTAAGCAAGACGACCTTGGAATCCCCGAAGTAGCCAAATGGATCATAAATCGCCTGGCTGCCTACTACAGTACCACTTCCCACCACTTGTGACTCCAAAATAGAGAACGCAAATAAGTAGCATGACTGAAATTCCTTTTTTAAGATAGGAATTGGCACCTCTTGCGAAGACAACTGCCTTCAAAGATGTTTCGTCACCTTGTAATTCAGCCTGTGAAGGCTATGTAGGCACAATGTTTGTCTCAAGACAACGATTTCTATGTCTTCAACTCGAAGTTGATGGCTTAGCCTCAAATTATTCTAATCCTTATCAGTGGTGACTATATTTCTACCTTGGCTAACCAAGACTCCACCTTGGAATCCTCGGAGTGGCCTGCCAAATTGATCAAAACTCGTCTGACTTCCTACTACCTGCCATTTTCCACCAATTCTGACTGCTAAGTACACAACGTCGCTATGTCGAACTATATAACCTGTAGCATAGCATGTGAAAACCATATGTAAAAAGGAATGTTGTTCGACACGTCCGTGACATTGGCGTTCACTTATCCTACTAGTGTACCTAGAAACAAGAAAATTGTTTTTCAAAATTTCCATGTATACATAGCCTGTGAAGGCCAAGTATAAGCACAACACTTTGTTTCAAGACACGAAGACAATTTCTACTTAGACATTATTATTGCACAAGGAGTCATGAAATGTGAAATGTGGCGAACTCAACCAGGTGTCAAGTTGTTGTTCTTCTTCTTTTTCTCGGTAGAGAAACAATGGAACCCAATGTCTAAGGTTCACAGATCAAGAAATTCTTAAGTGCATCGAACAATGTGCGTCCACAAGACATGCAGCTGTGATTTTGGATTACAACTTATTCTCATCAAGCAATACTAGGTAGATCCAGTGTTAAGCGGTTATTTTATGAATCCAAGGGTTTATAGATGATACCATGGAATTGGCAATGGTACATGTGCAAACATCAACGTGGGTATCAACATTGGTATTCAAGGATATGATACCATCCAACTCAGGTGATTTATACCCAAACACGTACCCTAAATTGATGCTTCGGATTTTTTTCTCTAAGTTTACCTAAAGAGGCATCTGAGGCTGAAAAAGGTTGAAGAAATCACACAGATTGTCATCTTCAGTTTCGGTATTGGAGTTGAAATGCAAGAGCTATAGGAGGTCAAAGTGAACATTCTCTTTCCCTGTAAACGATCGTTAATCACATAGACCCTTCCAATTGCGTTAACTGTTGAATCTGGAATACTGTTAGAAATTGACTCATCACATAACCCAACCTCATCATAACACATGTCCTTGTTTGTTTATATACCACTCAAATATGACACGTTTCCGACTAAAAAAACGACCATATAAGGCCCACTTACCTTACTGTGAAACATGATGTGAACATGTAAATTTAAGAGTCCATGTATAGATTGTTGTTGTGAAGGGTGGGTTTTAGACTGCATTGGTAGAAGGCCTACATATATACTAGAACTAGCTTCTGACATCCATTCAAGAGCGTTCAAATGACTAGGATACTGTGTGATGACGCCCTGCCTTTAAGATTGCAAGCACAACCGCTGTCAGTTTATAGCCAAACTTCACAGATTGCACATGAAACATATGATTACCACTCACAATGATGATGTATTTCAAATTGATTGTTTCAGAGTTTAATGTGTCCCAGTGCATAACTGTTCATGGCAAATTTACATGTCACCTGTCTTACAAATGTCTAACAATTCTTCTTTACAAATTACCTCCACAACAAGAAACTTTTGAAGCAAAACCAAGCTAACATTCACGTCACGTGCTAGTCATTGCAAATCTCTGGTTCGATCACGCTCAACTTCATGTTGCGACACCCTGTGCCGATAAATTCCTCAAAATAAGCTTCATCTTGTTCTTCGCACCATGGAATATATATATATATATATATATATATATATATATATATATATATGTATGTCTCCATGTGACTCCCATTTCTTCGTTCGGTGTCTGCCTCCTTGCCCGTCATTTTTTTGCAACATGTTTCAAAACTGGAAGCACAACCACTTTCAATCATTAACTTCATAGCCAAACTTCACGAATTCAGATGCACTTGAAACATAACCGTTCCTCAACACAGGGATGTTGCTTAGCAAATTGATCGTTCTCACATAAGCCATTCATCTGAGTACAGTTACATGCCACTTGTCTTACAGATGTCCATCAACTCTTCTGTAAATTACCTCCAGGGCAAGAAAATATCGATGCAAGACCAAGTTGAAAACAGTGACGCCGCGTGCTAGTCATTTGTTGCAAATCTCCACCCTGATCAACCTAAGCTTCATGTTGTTGGTCCCTGTGCCAATAGACACACATGGAGTTTGCATGACTATTTTTCAGAGCTTGACGCTCCACTTGGGCTTATGGGCGGATTAATTGGGTTGGAGGCGTACACTGCAGATTCAGGCTCTAGATTCCTGAACCTCAACTTCATGTTATTTGCACCATGGAATATCGTCACGCGACCATGTCTTCCTCCAAGGAACCTGGGTCTCTCTGAACCTGGTAATAAGGGGTGTTGAGGCAACACGTCTACCGACCCGGTCGCGAAAGTGCATTTTCTAATTTGTCCTGAGTTTCGAGACACCAAGAGGCAAGACTTAACTCTGGAGTATTTGTCGTCGGAGTCAAGGCAAGGAAATATCTCGGGCTCATCAATCTCCTCGCCAAACATGTGTCGAATCTGACAACAATCAAATTGGACCACTCGAGTGTTGCTGCTGTTCCAATCATAATGAATCTCGTACATCTCATGCAATGAGCCTGGGTAATTTGGCCTGCCAATGACAAAAGAACTACTAGCTGGCTGGACTCGCGGCAGCTCTAGGTCGACGTGATTGTGGTTGGGGAGACCACCTAATTGCACAACCACAAACAAGCGTTTGCCAGCCACAACTAGTCGAGAATTAACAGGTGTTCTTCTGCCGAACCCCATTTGCAAGCGTTGTTCCCACTTATCTTGCTCATGATTGTAGCTGGAAACCTTAACACATTGTTGCAATCGTTTATGGCGTTGTGCAGTGTGATCGCTTGTTATGTACAAAGTTCCCTCTAAGGTGGTGGCTGACTTAACCACATAAGGTTGATTTCGTAATATTCCACGCCATTCACCTGTATGTGAATCATGTAAAAACAGCTGCTGTGGAAGTTGTCGTCTATGATCATCATGTAAGTTGGTGATGATAAAGGTCTTGTGTGTGCCAGTGGGATTATCTTGATCCACGGGAAAAATCATGGGGCGAAGTTGCCTAGGGCGGAAATATTCAGGTGGGACTGGTACGACTCTGGTCATCCTTGACACCCGATTGGGGATCATGGCTGCAGCAGAAGTTTTTTCCACACCCGATTTCGAAACCAACTTGCCAACAAGGCCGTCATTGATGTACATGCACCGAGTCTCAAACCCAAGAGGCGCAGCACTGGGGATGGAATACCATTGCCTCGCATCAACGTCCAAAAAGCTCAACTCTCTCACGAACAAAGGCTCTTCACTATGTTCGCTCCATACTTCTCTCCACAGAAACAAGTAGTCATGATATTCTCCATTCCGGTTGCAAAGCTCTTGAAACCTTGGCTCCTCAATAAACGCTCCCCAATCCTTGGAGATCACCTGCAATCTCCGTAAGTCGGGTATAGGTTAGAAAGCCAACACCACGAGCTCTATGATATTGAACGGGAGCTTGTTACAAACAATGTTGCTTGAATCCATGCGTTCAAGTGGAATTTATCCAGATTGAAGTCAGAAAAATGCAGTCAAATCCAACTTGGCCACAACCTTCTCAAGACAAACATGGAAACTTAGCCACACTGACACCACCAGAATTATTGCATGTTCAAAGCAAGTATTGCTGAGGAAATGAAATCGGAATCAGAAGACATAGGACACATAAACTAACTCATAGTACAACAACCGGGATTGTCTGAATCAACAACGGTTCTGGCATATGAAAGCTAGGCTCACAAAGATAATTGACCAGATGCATCTCCGAACGAAACATACTAGAAAGTGCAATCTCACACCCAATGTGCATGCCACGATATCCTTCGGTTCAGGGCTCAGGGTTTTGCGTTCTCAGGAGGACCGAGACAAGCTTGCATTCTCGGTGGTCCATCGATTCAAAGAGAAACCTTAAAAATTAGTTAACCTCTCAAGCTAACAATAGACTCTCCACCTTGGATTTCCCGAGGTAGCCTGCCAAACTCCTCAAAACTCGCCTGACTTCCGACTACACTAAACATCTGATTTAGTTTGGCATTGAAATTGGTGTGCCATTTTGATGGAGTGACTTGTCACGCAGCAGCGTCATATCACACCCTCTAGTGTGGGCCAAACTAGATCACACGTTTAGTAATTAAATTCCATTTTCCACCATTTCTGATTGCAAAGTAGACAACGCTACGTCGTTATATAAGTAGCAATAAAGCATGGGGAAACCATAGAATATATCTAGAGACAAGAATGGGCACGTCCTGAGAAGAGGACTGTCTTTCACGATGTCCATCACCTTGGAAATGGAGCCTGTGAAGGCTAACTATAACCACAACACATTGATACAATACACGAAGATGAATTCTGCTAAACCATTGTTTCAAGACACGAAGATCATAAAACACTACAACACAGTACACAAAGACGTGAAATGTGAAATGTGGTGGACTCGACCGGTCACACTCTCCTGACGACCCGCTTTGGCCAATTCAGTAATCAGCGACATCAAGTGATCTGAGTTCTCACGTCCAAGCAATCTTACGCTCCAAATCCTTAAAACTGGGAGAATCCGGAAGAAAAAAAAGTGTCTCACGCAAATTTGACGTGAACCATAATTTGGACAATATTCGAGCTCTCAAAACGACATGCTTCATTGTTTTCCCATGAACCCCGTCGATTAAACACCACGTACTGCAAGAAGATGATTCGTAACTACTCACCAAAAAATGCTCATCAATGCCGCCAAGTTGTTTCTCCCACTCTGCCCAATTGTCGAGAAGAGTCGACATAGTGTCGAAGCTGGAATTAATTCGTCCACGGTTGGAATTGGAGAAACCTCAAGCGGCGGTGATCACCTCAGGAAACTGCAAAAGAAAAGGTAACATGAATGAACAGCTCGAATTGTGGAAAACGAAGGCGACGCAATTGTTTTTAGAAGGTCGGCAACATTGTGCAATCCGAGAGAGGTCAGGAGACTGCGCGAGAGATCAGGAGACTGCGAAGTGAGCTCCGACCCAACAAGGAAGATGATGACGGGTTGTTGACGGATTTTTGACGGGTTCCGTTAGTTAAGTTTCCGTTAGTTAACCTTCTCCGATTTCCGCGGGGAGTTTTACACCGCCCTCGATGTTGAGGGCATTTGAACCAACTACACCGAATATTGTATTTATTGGTACTTACTATTTGGAATTACGGAATGTTATATAACTATTTACCGTAAATCTCATTTTTCACCAACAAAAGTCAAATTGGTTGTTTGGACTTTGTAGAATAATAACATCTTTACTCAATCGTAAAAAAAATACATCAATAGTAAAAAGATATAGCATTGTGTAACTCCAAATGAGTAAGTGACAGTAAATACCATATTTAGTGTAGTACCCAATCCACCATTTTTGTTTTTAATTAGTTTGATTATTTGTTTTGGCATGTGAAATCCAATTATAGCGTTTGTGATGTAAGATGGGTTTCAATTTGAAATGGGGCTTGCACTAGAACTAGCGGACGCAAAATCAATTTTCTATTTCTCATAGATTTGATTATTAATTTTGGTGCCCATGTGAACCAACGACGGTGAGGAAGGTCCACCCATAATGAACTTGAACCAGTATAATGTGAATAGCTACATGTAGCTAGTGGGAAAAACGATACCCAAGTAGGTTACTTAGTCATGATCACAACATTAAACCCCTAAGCGATGATTGAGAGGAAGCCCAATTTGGACTTGTCCAATGTCCATGCACTAATGGAAATGTGTAATTGAACTACATAATGTTAAAGTCCATTTTTAACTGATTGTGTCCAAAGCAAATCTATATATTTAAGTAACTCGTTCTTCAAGTGCGCTTTTCAATTTTATGGGGAAAACAAATGTTACCGTTTGCTTCCAACTTTTAGGCTTCCCATTGGAAATAAAAATACGTCACACATGCATCCATTTACCCCACGCCAGATACTAGGAAGAAGACACAATTATACTAACTCTGGTTGAATCCTAACACTTGTTGATTTTCCCCTTAATTAAGCAGGAAGCAATCCTCACATAGAAATTAGCCAACTATACTAAATATGATATTTAGTGTCACCAATTCTAATTGTCTTGCTCAATACTAATTGTAAACTGCGGCATGGTGTCACCAACACTAAATGTTAACCCAAAATTGTTTGTCATTCCTTGTAAATTTGGGGGGGGGATTACTGCATTGCAATTACTGTCACTTACCAAGTGATTTTTCATCCATATTTCAATCATCCATGACAATATTTCATCACAAGTTGTTGACAAGAGAAGGTATGGTTGTGGCCAATAGATTAACTCATCCATCATCCATGACAGTATTTGTGAACTTATTCATAAGTGTCATCCAAAAAGTTGCCATAGTGACATTAAATACCATATGACACTATGTATCATATTTAGTGTAGTTGGGCTTAAAAGTAGTTTTCCTTTTTATTAGGACCAGTAGCGGTTACATCTTGCCAACTACACTAAATATCCCAATTAGTGAGTGTGGGAAATTAGTGAAGGTGGGAAATTAATGAAGGTGATACCAAATTTCCTTTACACTATGAATTAGTGCCACCAAAAGATCTTAGATTGAAGACTAGGAAGCATTGTATCTTGACACTTGGCATTATTCACTTAAAACACCGGCACTTGGCATGAAAGTAAAGGCAATTGGCACTAATCACTAGCTGTATCGGCCACTTGACACTATTCCGTGACAAGCATGTGATGCACAATAATTTTCTTGAAATCTATGGTAAATGAGCATAGAATTTACCGTAGTCAAGAATTTAGTGTCACTTAGTTGCAACTTTAGCCCTTGGTAACTTTGAGATTTGGCTAGATTGTGTGTGTGACTTAATGAGTACCACCCCCACTAATTGGTATATTTAGTATAGTATTGTGGCACTGCCAGCAAAGTAGGACTCACCACCACATGGAGCATAGATATTCAAGTTGCAACAATCAGTTAGTAGTTATTCCATGTACTCCAATTGAATTTCACTTGCTTCTGTGATCAATGCAACAGAACACCCAATGAAAATGTCAAAGTCATTTGGCAAGTTTTTTGGGGTTCAATAGGACATTTTATAAAGCAAGTTGAGTCTACTCCCTGAATGCATGATTGTTGCGTCCACTATCTTGATCCTTTTCAAAATTGAAGGCAAGCAACATAAGTTCAGAAGGGTGTTTGTCTTTGAGAACATTTTCCTCTTCACTCCAAGCTTTTTTGTTATACATCCTCAACTGTTGAATTACAAGACAATACTGCTCACCCTGGTAATAGATTGCAACCAATCACCAAGAAATTGAGAAAATGATTGTCCTTACAGACTGTCAGAGGGAGCCGAGGGTTTAGGTTTAATTTGGTTCTACTGCCTCAGGATCAGTCACATTTTGTCACATTTTGTCAAGAATTGAAAACCTTGGGTAACTAATATACAGCCAGAAGTGGGTGATAATTGGTAAGTGGCAAAACCCAAACAGCTTTAATTGCCATTGCCCAATGAGGTGTTGTAGTGTGATGATTCTTTCTATTCATCAACAAAGAACTTATAGCAGCTCCGTATAGTGGCATTTCTGGATTGGCTAGCACGTGATGCTGAAATAGAAACATCATCAGCTGGACCATCTTCAGGACATGATGAGGCTTGAGTCATGAGAGGTAAATCCAACACAATTCTTGAGGGGTCACCTAAAGGTGACAACTCTTCAGATATATCGATTTCCACCTCTCCAGTAGTAGATGCCATGTTAGATACTAACCCAACTTCTTTTTTTGGTAAGGTGGTGGGCACACACAGAGATCCTTCATCTTGACCACTGGGTTTGCAGGTTGAAGGTATGTCAGCTTCTTCTGATTCTTGTTTGTCGGGCTTTCCAGGACAGTCTAATTGTTGTTCTGTGTTATCGCCTTCACAAACGTTGTTGACCATCAAAGGCAAACTACAGGCTGTCCACAGAGAAGATGGAATACAGTCAAATGAAATTGACGGGTAACGAGAAGCTGACGCGTGGGGGATCTGCCAAAGAGCTCGTGCGAGAACCTCTGCCAAGTCGGCCATGACAGAGTCTGCAAATGTATACTCATATCGATCATCATTTAACACTCCATTGGCATTTGTATAGATGACAGCTGTTAAGAAAAAGCTCCGCCCCGTTTCCATATCAAACACATACCTGGTGGGGGGGAAAAAGCATAATACGTAACATGTAAGTACTGCCACCAGCAAATTGGAAGGACCAACATGAAAGGAGTTTATGACAATAGAAACTTTCTATCATTTCCTAGAACAAAATATATGTGTTTCCTATCCTATAGAAAAAAAATATACACAGGATCAAGGACATCATAATGCGGAAATATCACTGCAAATTCTTTCATTATCCTATAATTCTTTTTCCAGTTATTTTCTTTGCATCAAGAGTAGGAAAGTATGATACTCACGAGTTCTCAACTGTGAAGCCATAAGCCCTCCCAATCTTGTTGTATATACGCAAGGCTCCCTTGGGTCTCACTCGGGCAAGACCTGGAAGGAAGAACTGCATTGCAACCATTATTTATAAAGTGCTTCTTAACCGAGTCTTAGCAAAGTGCTTAACAAGCCACAAACCAAGAATGGCAATTAGAGACTATGAGCCAATGCTTTCATGATTACCTTGCAATAGTCATCAGGAAAGCTTGTGGATTCATAATGAGGATTTGCAGATTGAGAAGGATATTGAGCCATTGCCTCCATAAGTAGCATCCGCATGGCTTCATCCATATTTATCCCTGGCGTATCTAGCTTCAAAATTATGCAACCCCAATTGAGTTTCACCAAACTAGAATATAGATTACAACTCGTAAGAAACTGGAACATGAGTTACAACTTCTGACATGATATTTGTAGAAACCAACTTCTTGGTTTCATTGCCTGCAATTGCAAATGTTGCATGTAATAGTCCCAGTGACAAAGAGGTTCTCAGTCCCACCATGCCTTGCGCTGGCAGTTTCATTCGTTCATTTATTATTTTTGTTGCACATAACGTACTGCACAATCCTGATAACTTCTTAAGATATTGTTGATTTTGATATGAGTAGCCACTTGACATATCACAACATATGTAAAATCTAATCAGGACAGACAGTAAGGTGAAACCAGTGAAGGAACTTCACCTCACCTGAACGTCAGGTCGGACAAGCTTTATCAATAGATTCTGTTGATCTACCAAGCTCATGTAGTTCTTCATTGAGAAGTCCATAGGCTCAGGGACCTGTAAAATGCACAAAACAGAGAAATTCAATGGCCCCAAAAAAAAAAAAAAGTCACATTTTGTGCTGTAGATAGTTTGTAGAGAATACTTACTTACCAGATACTCATCTTCCGAGATGTAAGCAGTTCCCACTTTGGCTCCTGGTAAGTCACTGTTGTCTTTGACAATGAGCTGGCTTCGTTTTGGTGGCAAGGTCAAAGCAATACTGGCTACATTCAGTTCAAAGGGCTCACTGTAATGATTGTCAGCAATTGACCTGACCTCAGATAGGCGGTGATGAAGTCTTGTACTCTGCAACCCCAAGTCCCACCTTCCACCAACACCTGATTAAGTCAAGGACCTAGGTGCATTGTTCTGTGTTGAAACATTCTCCGTATACACATTGAGAGCTACACACATAAATGTGGTTCATGTAATTAGAACCAACTCTAATCTCTTGCTAAACGGGGTGATGAAGAGGAAAGATGACTTCAATGTTGCCACCGGCATGAACTATGGCATTGCTTCATCTCCAAGTTAGTCTGATTCTATATGTGATTCCCAAACGGACATCATGTGAATTAGAGGGACCTTGAGGAATGTTGCCTGTTCTCAAAGGTGAACACCTTGAACAGGCGCAGACAAACCAGCCCACGCAAGATTTTCCCCCTGGGCAAGCCCCTAGGTTCCCACATGATTGGTTGAAATATCTGGTTCACCCAGATACCCCCACTATGATTGGGTGGAGCATTGCGGTAGAGTCCACCGGAAATTAAGTGCTGTGAAGGTCACCCTTCCGAGCAGTATTCGGGCCTTAGGTGGCTTAGCCTCAAAATTCCCATGAAATCCGGGTTAAGGCTTTGGGTTTAAGCCACCCTTTGGGGTGATCACTACAGTAGTAACAAAGTGCAGTTGATATAATCGTTCTGCAAAACCCTAAATCTTCAACAGACATGGCCTTCACACAGTCAAACAGAAAACCAGTTGGGCTCACCTGGTGGTTATAAATTTGTGAAAAAATAGCTGATTCACAGTGGACTTTTTATTGACTAACATGAATGTAACATCCTTGCAAGAATTTGCAATCAGCACATTCATGAGCATTGCAGAGGATACTCACATGTCCTGGTTCATTGTGCGGTGTCCCACAAATGAAAACAAGCGATTGAAAGCCTTGTTATCTGAAACCTGTCCCCACAGACCATTGACATGCAATGAACACCTTGGACAGAAAAAACTGAAACAGATGGGATTTAAGCTTTCAGACTCGAAATGAAACAGACAGAAGAGAACTGGAGCACATCACGAAAAATACCAGAAATATTTTCCTGATTTCATGAGCAACTGTGATTTGCTTTTGGTTGGCATTTGAGGGGTCGATGCGATCCTCTTCAGTGCCCTCAAACAAAGAATAAAGTGCCAATGGTGTAGTGCAATTGACATGTGCTCCTGCACGTCATTCATTGATACTTTCAGCACTGAATTTACTGGACAACAAGAAGAAGCCATGGGCATTCAATTCAATAATAATACCTTTAGTAGTAGAATACTACCAATCATTATAGACAGCATTCTGCTTCCAAGGTAAGAATATCCTTGTGAGTATTGATATTCAAACAGCACTTACAGATAAAGGTAACCAGTAAACCATAAATTAAGATGCAACAGAGATAGTTAATTCCAAAAGCATTCAAAGTTTAAAACTCAATGCAAAGCAATCAAAAGGAAGCAATCAAAGAACAGAATGAAATGGAAATGGAAACATTCCACTGACTTCATCACTTCCAAGGAAAGGAGTGTTGAAGCATTAATGAGAAATTCCCTTGAGCCATACCCTATTGCAGTTCAGTTTCAATGCAAAGACCATGTCTGATGTTGCTGTCTCTCAAACCATAAAGAATTTGAAATCTCTCTCTGAGGGATTGATAACAACAAAATTGCATACAATCTGTAGCAGGACCGATGTACAAGCACCATCAAACAGTGCATATGATATAGCTCAAGCACTCAGACGTTGTTCCCATGTAAAACTTACCAAGTGAAGCCTCCAGTTGCTTGAACTTCCCTAGAGCTGACACTGCAGCGCACAATTTGATTGCACTGAAACAGATTCCACCAGACCAAGCTGATCAGCGACAAAGTCAACCTTAGTGAAGAATTTGGTAACCCACAGCCCCCAGGTCAGATTAATGTGGTTGAATATCAGTCTGAGACAAAACTCCATGTTCAACAAGCTGCTACATCCATAGGAAACCTTAAGAGCATCCCCACACGTTCCCATTACGGACACCTCTAAATTAATATCGCCAATTTATAGGTGAAATGTAACAAAGTAGTCGTCCACGCATTCAAGGTGCTATCTCCCCTTCTAAGTTACTCTCCACCCTTTCCAAAGATGCAACACATACGTGGGAGACTTTCAACTCCTCTATGAGGGAATCAATTATCAATATCTCAAACAATCCTTGACCGTATAGAATCTAAGCCTCAACTTTTCTGTGTAGAGCCTTGTGTATTGTAAGAAATTGGTTGTGATCATGCGACCCACATCTTGAAGTGCTCAATTAGAGGGGCTACTCTCCTCTAAACTAGAATTATCCAATTTAACACCCCTTAATGTTAATGCTTAGTGTACAACGTGTGGGCATGCCCTAAACTCCTACACCCAGAATGGATAAACCCTAAACCCTAAATCCTAAACCTCACAACTCGCTTCACGCATCAACAATCAGCAAATTCCGAAAGACAAATACAGATAAAAAGCAAAGAGCAGGGGTGTGAAATTGCACCTGGCGGGATAGAAGTATTCCTTGTCCACTCGGTATCCATGGCGTACCAGGCGAGGAGGAGCTGTAGCGTGAGGATCCACCACAAGGTGCGAGAGAAGAACCTGGAATCGGAAGCGAGGGGCATTCGCAAGCACCTTGCCAAACATGGCAGGGTGCTGCGCTAATACATCTTCCACATATGACGATGCACAAGAATTTGAAGCATTTGAAGACGAAGAAGAAGAAGAAGAAGAAGAAGAAGAAGAAGAGCTTCCTCCCATCACCATCTCTCCCTCCTTACTGCAGATCTTCACATTCTCGTCTCGTTCGCCTTCGCCCATCAAGTCGAATTGGGCTGAGCGACTCTTGAATGCACGTTGAGAAGAAGAGGGAAGGTGAAATCTGATACCCGGAAGTGCAGTGAATGAGAACTATTTCATTCACTGTTCAAGAACACACAAGTGATACTACGGCAATGAAATATAGTGTGTAGGCAAATTTCAAGTGGGTATCAATCCTGGTGTGATGCCATCTGGATTGAGCACATCAAGGTTATACCCGCGCATTTATCCTTGTTAATAAATGGGTACAACTTAGATACCCGCACAGAAGCCGAGGAAGAAGTTGAAGAGCTTCCCCCCATCACCATTCCTCCATCCTTGCTGCAATGCTCTTCAGATTCTCATCTCCTTCGCCTAACAACTCAAATTCAGCTGTGTTACTTGACTTACTCGTGGATGCACATTGAGAAGACGAAGGTGAAATTGACAATCGTGAAATCAGGGTATTATATGTATTCATGTAATGTATACAGTATGGAAATTTACAGTGGTATTTGGCGTGCAGAAATAGGTGTAGAGATAATTGAAGGATGTGATCCCTTCTGGATAGGGTATTCTATACCTATTCCATGAGTCCTTATGTTACATATACAGTCCTACCTCTTTAATACGACACTCGCTAATACAACAACTTCTTCGATATAATGACACAAATTTTTATTTTTATTTTTGAGACAGAAGGCTGATAGGCCAACGCCAAAGCACAGGAGGCAGTTGACCACCTGGCAAGTTTTCCGTCATGTAGAGAGGAGATTTCACAGCCAGGATTCGAACCGCCAACCTCTTCCTTGAGATTTGGGTATCCCTCCACCATCATCCGGTAGTTTAAGGTCGTCTCGGACCGAATGACACAAATTTTGTAAGTCAAACTTCCTAGTCAAAATCTACCTCTATAACACAACTGTGACATTATTAATACGACACTTCTGGACTTCCAAAATGCCATTTTATAGAAGTAATAGATGCATATATGGCGGGCTCCAGACATGTTAATATTAAATTTATGCAACTTTCACATATGAAATGTGGATAAAAATAATTTTAACATAAAATGATGTTAAAACCAGTGTTGGACTGGTATTATTATTTTATGATACCAGTGGGGTCCTGGTATGCAATGACTTTGTAGCTCACTATTAGGCCTTGTCAAGGTACTAGGGGGTTCATGAAATGTAAAGTCTGGTATAATATTAAACATGCAAGAATCATGGCTATGCAATGGTATCAAATACCAGTTCAAGCGCCTTGCTGATAACATCCAAGGCTAAACAATGGTATGTTATGATTTTAAGTCTTACTTTTCAATGCGTGGTGAAGTTTAATAAAAAATTTAAGCTCCAATTGTTGTTGAATTAAAAGTTCAAGACAAACATATTGGCCCATGTCACCAAAATAAATGAAACTTCATCAAATTTTGTTTATAGATGTGAACATACAAATACAAGTGGTGAAAAAATGCATCTTGGTCAAATGCATACTTGGTCAAATGTTTCATTTGTTTAAAAAAAAACAAAAATGCATCTTGGCCATCCAACATCTTGAACTAGACGGTATACTAATTATACTCATCTAATTCGTCATCTGAGCAAGTAGGGTCTTCCTCAAAGCAACCTGCTACTTGTAATTCATCTTCATGAGCATCTACTAATTCAGCCTCATCAACAAAAAATTCACCGAGATCGGGTTTTGCAAAAGAGTTGCACTCATCTCTAGCATCTATGGGCCAATTTTTGAGTATCATGACAAGTGCATCTAAATTTTGGATGCCCAACCTACAACGACGCAAGGCACACAAGAGTCCAGCAACACTAAAAATTCTTTCTGTCTCGAGCTGAGAACCTGGTATTGCTAAAATTTGCCTCGCAAGAAATGATACATACGGAAATCGAGGGGCATTATCCCTCCACCAAGCAAGTGGAGCAATGTCTTTATCTACAGGTACAAAAAGCTTTCGAAACAAGATGAGCTTCGATTTCAGCATGCCCTCACTAACCTCCTCTGTAGAACTAGTGTGCCCAAAGAGAGAATCAGTTGTAGCCTCCAATGTAGGTGCCAAGTTATTCTCCAAGCTCGGATTCAGCAACCGTGACACCTTCACAAGCAAAGGCACCAAAACAAGTTGATCATATTCTGCCACAATGTGCATGGCCTTCTCGCGTCCCACGTAGTCAATAATCACCTGCAACCCCTTATACCTAGGGTCTAACATCAACGACAACATATTATGTGCCTTCTCATGAGTGAAATCAACTGCAAATATAAGACATGGTTTGATAACTTCAATCGATTCAAAAGCCATGCGGCCATAAAGTAGTTGCAGCTCCGAGTCCATCTATCCACATCGAAGTGCTGGCACCGCAAGCATCCTCCGATCATACTCATTTTGTAGCTGGATGCTAATATGAAAGGCTACATACAATGCATCGCTCAAAAGCCAATACCCGCGAGATTGGTTTAAAATGCATTGTTGCACGACAGGGCGCAAAGTCTCTGTGACTGCCTTTACCACAGCCCAAATCAACCCACTTGGAACTCGGGCTTGCAAGGCTGCAGTCTGCCTACCATAACATATATTAATCGCCGTTGCATACTCTTGTGTTTCCTGCAACATAACAACAACATTTAGTAAGTTCAAGTTCAAAAGAAGGAGAAGGAGAAGGTCAAGTTCAAGTTCAAGTTCAAGTTCAAGTTCAAGCTCAAGCTCAAGCTCAAGTTCAAGTTCAAGTTCAAGTTCAAGCTCAAGCTCAAGTTCAAGCTCAAGCTCAAGCTCAAGTTCAAGCTCAAGCTCAAGCTCAAGCTCAAGCTCAAGTTTAAGTTCAAGTTCAAGTTCAAGCTCAAGCTCAAGCTCAAGCTTACATACAAGACCAAACACTTCCCATAAGCATTGTACATTCCCTTTTAGGTACCCTTTTATAAGAAAAAAGACGGAGAAGGAGAAGGCGAAGGCGCAGGCGCATGTTCGGTTCGGTTTGGTCCGGTCATGTCTTGTCCTGTCCTGAAAGAATAGGACTTTGCTTGCGAATCTTGTTTTTACAGGTGTCTTCAACTTTCGAGAGGCAAGTCCCGCTTCAACGCAAGCGTTCTCCCACTCTGCTCTTCCTTTTCCGGATTTTTTAGTCCATGCCTTTGACATAATGTGTTCAAAAACACACTCCCGGGTAGGACTGCGACAAAGCCAAAGGCTTGCACGAGACAACCGATGTTAAAGTTGATGCCAATGTTCTCAAATTACTACCTTCATCTTTCACATACGAAATTACTTTATCTGTGAGGTGAAAATCTGAAAGCAACCTCTTCACAATAACTGCTAAAGCTGCTCCTGCAATATCTGATGCTTCAAAAATACTACAGTGATATGTCGGGGTTCCCAATCGCTATCTATGAAGTTCACAACCAAACATAATGTGTCCACTCCCGTACGCGACATCCACATATCAAAAGCCACTGCAACTGTTGCACAACTTGCCAATGCCGGCAATACAAAACGTTCCACAGTCTTTTGCAACATAGACGGGATGATCTCCTTCATCAACTGTTTTCGTGTGGGGAACCTGACCTTCGGATCGCGTCGCAACACCAAACGCCGCAACCATGGATTCTCCACTGCAAACAATGTAATGTATCATTTTGCAATATAAAGAACAAGATCCTCCAAAAACCTTTGTTGTGCTACATTATTCTTTCCATAAGGGCTAGTACTACCATAGTATTCAGTTATGGCACTAGGGTTCACCTGTTTCATTTTCTTGCATTTCTGTTTTTTTCCCTTTGCATCAGTGGCCGCCACAACTTCCTTACATCTCTCCATATTAGTAGCATGCTCATTCATCACATAACACTATATTCGTTAAATTGAGACTTTTTGGGCATTTTGAGACATTCACATAAATAAGAACAAGGATAAATGGAACACATATTGGAGAAAGTTGTAAGATGCGAACACTTTGAAGCGGGTGTTCATACCAAGAACCCCATTAATAACTCATATTTGTGATGGTTTAGGGTGGGCAATCCAAACCTGAGACCAAATTGAAGGGGAAATCTCAAAACATTCATATTATTGCACACAAAATATGAGAGCTTGTATGAATATGGTTTAGGTAGGGCAATCCAAACCATAGACCATATTGAACGGGTAATCTCATAACACTTATATTATTGCAAGTACAATATACAATGTATGGCATGAGAAACTGAATAGCATACTAATGGCACAAATCCATTGGATAGTGCGGCCTAAAATCATACCGCCTAAATGCAATGTCTACGCCCTACGATGGCCTATCTAGGCTGGGAGACCGCATCTTTTTCTTTTGCCGCCGCTTGTTTAGCTCGCATCGCCTCAACATTTCTGAGAATCTCTGGCCCTCGACTATAGCCGAGTTTTGGATGCGGGCCCACCATAACACATTTTGGATTTTGTCGACCGCCCGAATTATAAGACGAGGAATTCGAATACGACGACGTAGACTGTCCGGCATTTCGGCGCATGGCGTAGTGACGCTCCAGCTCAATGGACGCATTGGCCCGCGGAGGTTTGGGGAGTTCAATGGACGCAACCTGGAAGTCATCGAAGCAAACCCAAAAAAACACGGGTTAGTTTGAGGAGAAATACCCAAACATATATATATTGCACGCCCCACTTAAGGCAGAGGGATTGTAATGTATTGTGGGCGATCACCTTGTCAGTAGGGGCGCTCGCGTCCGAGTTGGATAGGACGGGGAAAGCGTCGCGCAAAGGGACATGCAGGGGTCCACTCCTTGCAGGCCGAGCGCCCATCGTCAGTCGCCGTTGGGGTGCAACGGCGCCGCCGGGGCGAGAGAGGGACGTCCGGACGCAACCGCGCTTTGTGCCCTTGAGTGGCGATGGAGACGGAGACTGCCGGAACATTTGCTTGGGCGGGGGGCTATCGACGACGCCGGCGTCAATGGTTGAAGCGGCGTCGTAAACGGTCTCATACAAGAAGCTCCCCAAGTTTGAGTCACTGACGATGTCAATCGAGGGCTCCAAACGCTGGCGCCAAAATGGAAACAAAACAAAACCCAAAGGGAAGAGGGAGAGATAGAGCGCGTGAAAATCAAGATACATATGAAGCATATATTACACATAGTGGGCGCCCACACACACACACACACACACCCCACAAATATCCAAACACACGTACTCTCTCAAATGAGCTTGTTAAATTTTGCGTGAGAGAACAACTCTCTGTACAAATGGTCTCGTGGATCCAAGTATCTCTCGCCTATCGGATTATTCCTAACAAAATGGTTTACGGGCAGCCCGTTACCCCAGAGCGCCTGCAGGTATTTACCAAGGTCTAACAAAAATCGGTCCCGGACCTTCTCGACCGTCCACGTAGGGCAGACTATGAAGTTGGCCGTCGGGTTCAAGATGTTCTTCGAAGCGTTGTCGTCCACCATGAGCGTGTTCTCGCGGGTGGGACGGACGTCGTAGGGGACGCCTATCAAGGACGGACGCTGGTCCCAAAAAATCGGCTTCAAGACCTTGAGATATTGGGGGGACGCGGGGTTGTTTGGTTTTTTGACGACTTTGCCGTCCGGTGTGTATAATATTCTACATGCTTCCTGTGCTAGGACCAAGCAGGGGGGCTCGATGCCCTTGAAGATGAACTCCACGACCGCATTGGTGTTCTCGGCCGTCATGGAGCTCCACACGACCACCCACCATTTGTTTTGGGCGATCTGCAGGAAGCGCCGAAGCCACGGCCGGAGGTGCACTAGCTTGGTCTTTATGTGCGTGGGCGGCCCGTCGTAGTTCGCGTCCTCGGGCTTGCAAAAGGGCACCGTGGGGGTCCTGGGACAATGCACGCACTGGACGAGGACCCCGTTAAGGTCTAACACCAGGAATCGTTCCTTCCGCAGCGCGGGCGGGGTGGGCGTAACCGGGGGGCCGCCGTGCTGTCCTCTCCGCTCCTGGGGGAAGAGCGTTGGGGAGCCGCTACGCTACGCTCCGAGCCCTGCGGAGACGATCGAGAGAAAACGGGGGGCGACTTATGTCATGCTATGTCCAAACGAAGAATTAAGGAAACTTTTTGTACCCGGTGCAAACACAAAATCATTTGATTCATTGGCGGGGGGGGGCAACAAAGGATACAATAGATGCAAGAGCATACAAGATACATTCAAACACAATATACAAATATATAGGAGTAAAAAATGGCGAATTTATATTATACAATGCTCTATGTACATTTTGATTTTGGGGGGAGCCGCGTTGAACGATGCGTTCAAACTAGCCTAAGTCTACATCTAACAAAATTTGAATGAAACAAGCCGCCGTGATGAGGACTTTGTCGCAAGCCGGGATAGGGGGGCGAAACGGATGGCCGCGGGGGGTGACGAAAGGGGGCGAGTGCGGGCATGGGGTGGGGCGAAGAAGGGGGGTGACGGGTGGGCCAGTTCCTCCTAGCTAGGGAACACGACCAAGGCAAGAAGACAAACACCCAAGGAGTTTGGGTCGAGTGACCCAAACTGAGTGGGGTCAGTGCATTACCTCGCCTTGGTCGTGCCTTGACGCCGTTGATGCCGCCAACGCGTGCGTTGCCCCACTTGTGTCACAACCGCCTGCTCCGGCGACGTCAGCAGCAACCTACTCCTGCAAAGGCTGACTGTCAGGCCTTTGTCCCAACCCAACCTCCGCATGCGCATCATGCATTGGTTCATCGACTGGGTTAGGAGTAGAGGTATCACCAGGCCCTTGCGGGCCTTCAACATCTAGCATGGGCTCGTCCACCGGATTCGTCGCTGAGACGGGGTTTGGGTCGGGCGACCCAAACCCTCCTTCTACGAGTGGGTCTCTGGCTAGCGGTGCAAGGGCGGTAGTGTTTGGGTCGGACGACCCAAACATGTGGGGGTCGTCCTGCTGGTGGTGTGGGGGCACGAGGATGGGAGGCCGAAGCGGGGGGGGGGGGGTGCCAAGGGGCTGGAAGCTCCGGGGACGCGCCAAAGGTTGGGGTCGTCCACCTGCTGGACGGGCGCGTACGGGCGGGTTTGAGGCTGCAACATATGGCCAAAGCTGAAGGACTGCTGCGGTGCGGGCGGCGGGTTGATATTCTGGGGAGGGAAGCCGGCGGGCAAGTGCGGAAATGCACTCGGGGGAGCCATCACCAACCCCTGCGCCAACATGCCTTGAATCACTTGCGTGATCAGGTCCGCGCTGGACGGAGGTTGGGCCATCGCCCTTTGCCGCTCCTGCTCCAACATGAGAGCCCTCAACTCCGCTACTTCGTTCCGAACCGAGGGTTCCTCGGCGGCAGCCTTCTCCAGCCGGACGCGCTGCTCCTCGTCCCTCCGCATCTTTTCATTAGCCTCCTCCATAGTGAGGACTTCGGGTTTCACCATCACCATGTCGGCAAACGCTGTGGGGGCGGGGGGGATCCGACCTGAGCCGTTTGGCGAGCTGTGAGCCCAAATTGATGCCCACATGTGTTTGTGAGCCCAAATTGATGCCCACATGTGTTGTTAACACTTGTAAAACATTACAAGTAGTGTTTTGTTGATTTATGATTATTCACAAAAATATAAAAAGAGTGAAGCTTGAAGAAAGCTAAGTTTGAAGCATTAGGCTTGTGTGGAGTGGACTTAAGTAGTATGAGGACATACCTTGGTAAAGTGTGGTAGGTAGAAAGCCAAGGTTAGTTAAATGTTTGAATTAGGATCTTTGTTGATCATTTGAGGGAGGAAGGCTTAGGAGATAAGATGAGAGCCTACAAAGTAGGAGGAGATTTCGAAGGCTTATCGAGAGCCTTGTGAATGGGATGAGTCCCTACTTAGAAGGAGAAGGTTAAGGGGTTGTGATTGGAGGCTCTAATCCTCTCACCCTATCCTTACCTCATGCCCTCTCTCCCTTTCAACTCACTATATAATCCCTCATTCTTCCCTCACTCATCCTCTCTTCCTTCGTGCTCCTTAAGCACCCCACGGGTTATAAGTGTGGGTGTGTGGGAAGCAAGATAGGAGCACATGTGTGTGCTTAGTTCTTAGGAGAAGAGCCAAGGCTATTTAGCCTTGAAGAGGGATTGACCTCTTGTTAGAAGTAGATTGGGTTTAAGGAATTTGGAGTTTGATTGTAAACTTCAACTTGTTGCATTGAGATTCATATTGAAGTGAGAGAGTTCAAACTTGTTTAAACTTGTGGCATTTAGAATGACTAGATTGTACTAGGTGCATTACTTGTAGTGTTTTATTAGTTATGAACTTGAGCAGAACTTTATAGTGAGAGATTTGTCAATTATGGATGATCAGAGTGTTCAATGGGTATGAAAATTTGAGGGATTGTTTATTATAAAGTATGGGAGTTGTGGTAAAAATTTGAGAGCTTCAGTCATTGGGATGAAAGAGTTATTAAAAGTTGAAGGGGAGGGTGTCTAGGAACAAAGCAGCAAGGTTTGAAAATATGTATCTCTTAGAGGGTTATAGATATGGATACCAAAATTTGACACTACCTTCTGAACTTATATATCTATCTTGTGTCAAAATTTTAGATTGATTGGACGTAGGAGTTGGAAGTTATTAGAGTTTTAATGACTGGATGCTTTATCACAGCATTCATACTAAATAGTTAGAGTTAGAATTTCATGCATAACTTTTGCATATGAACTCTGTTTGTGCCAAAATTTCGTGTGGAGATTTTTGATAAGGTACTTAACAAGTGTACCAAATTTCACTTGAAGAACATAAGTTGGGTGGGAGTTATACTATTCTGAAGTTTAGTAGGAAGACATTGATAGAGATTTACATCAAGAAGAACTTAGAGAAGGAAGGGTAAGGATAAGTATATAAGTATTTTTTAATACTTGTATTTAAAGCCTATATGCTCATGGAATCCACAAGCGAAGTGTCATGTACCAATACGGAATCAACCACGATGACATGTGATAGCACGGAATCAATAAGCGAGAACTCATGTAGTAGTGTGGAGTCGATGGCAAGGACTTGATTCACAAGAGGGATATCTTTGAAGGCATGCGTGGCCAAAGCGGCCGGGTGGACATTAGAAAAGGCTAAGGATATAACCTTGCCCGACATTAAGGAATGTAAAACTACATAGTGTGGTGTTAATCAAGTTGTGTATATTCCAAGGGTAGATTGGAATTATATATTGGGTTACAAAGAAAGAAGTCTCTACATGTCATTATAAACTTTTCCACTCGGGCTAGGACGAAATCGAAGGGTGGAGGATTTTTGGTGACATAAATGGTGCGTCCGCCGGGAGTTTCGAGTTTCGAGCTTGGAGCTTGGAGAGCGGGCGACAGAAGTCTTGGAAGGCGGTAGGAGAGCGAGGCGTGAAGATCAACTAAGGACGGAGCGCTCGTGAAAGGTTAGTTTTCATTTCGTTATTTAAAATTATGCAATTTCAATTAAGGAAGGAGCGCGGCAAAGGTGTGACTATTCAACCTTCCTTGGGATGGCATAAATTAAGATCACATTAATAGGATCCGCACTAGTACACTAAGAGGTAGAGGGTTAATTAAAAATTAGGAATTTCAACTTTGAACACTCACTTGGGTGTGAGCGTTTAAAGTTCTCAACTAGGGGGTTATTGCTTTTCAATTGCAATTGTTGAAGTGTCGTTGTGTTTAAGCAATCACGGTCGAGAGAAGAGACTAACAAGCAAGAGGTAGCAAATGGCTTCAGGTACGCAACCTTCTTCCAATTGAAAAATTAAATAATTAAAAAAAGATTTTTGTATACGTCTTTGTCGTTGACTAACGGAGAGGGTAATTCCGGACTTATAGTATAATGTGAGGAATCGAAGGGTGAAGCCTCGATTTCAAACATGGTACATAAGAATGGTCAGCCCCTCACGTGAGGTCTTGTTGCAAATGTTACGCGGAAAGGGGGTATGACGAGGTGATTCTCTCATTAAACTTGATGCTAACACGAGCTTGCCATCCCCTGTTTGGGATCGTTCATTGAAATTGCATGTCTCTCTTCCTCACTTCCAAAACTCTTTATCACACAAGCTAAGTGGTAACATTAAAGAGTGAGAGTTGTGAGAATTTTGATTGGTCAAAGTAAGGGTTGATCGCTACATTATGGATGCAAGGAAATACTAGATCTCAAAAGCCTAAGTTAGCATTAGGGTTAAAAAAAAATGTTATTAAGCGTAGGTTGTCTAATATTGAGGAAGTAGTAGAGGGAGTAGATGTTAATATAGAAGTTAGTTCAAATGTTGAACCATTAATTAGTCCGTTAGTTGAAGTATTACCAATATCTACTCAAATTGAGGAAGGCAATCTTCCTCCCGAATTGAGTAAGAAAATAATTAACAAGTCTAATAGAATTAGACACGAAAACTTTGTGAGTACTAGTGGATCTAGCGAGAGAGGGTCACCTAGCACCATGGATCCTCTAGGGGGAGGTGGAATTCCACCTCCCATACCTCCCTTGCCTCCATTTCCTCCCATCGATCCATTGGTAAGGCCGAGAGGCCTACCAATAATCGTACCCCAAGGATTGGTTTCGGTAGATATACCGTCTAACCTCCCAAAATTCTGTGGGACCAAGGATGAGGATCCGTCTAGGCACATGGAGAGATTTGTTGAGAGGGTAATTAGTTCATTAATTACCAACCAACAATATTGGTTAGTGTGGTTTCCTACGACCTTAGACGGGGAAGCTTACGAGTGGTATAGAGATCACGACGAGGGACACTTTCAAACTTGGGATCAATTACAACGAGAGTTTCTAAATGAATTTCGACCCGAAGTCGGTCAAAGTATGGCTTTTAGAGCCTTAATGACTATGAGGCAAGGAAGGGATGAAGAGATTTCCGCCTATATTAGGAGATTTGACTTAGTGTGCGCAAGATACGTAGGTACTTTGCTCAACGATGATACCCTAATGCAATTCTTTATGAGAGGGTTTGTCAAAGCAAATACTATTAGGGGTGTGTTAGAAAGAAACCCTCGCACCCTAGCCGAGGCTAAGGTAGCCGCTAGAGACATGGAACATATCGAGAGAGATTATGAGCGGTTATGGAGGAAAGAGGATGAGTTAATCCCTCAATTCATCCCTCTCCTACCTAAATCGGGAGTGGATCCAACTAGGCCATTTAACCGTCCTCCATATGTCTCCATTGAAGCGGTCTCGCTTCCCTTAGCGGTGAAGGCTCCCCCACCCATGTTAGCATTGCCGGCCCCTAGAACAGACCCTCAAATTGAAGAAGTAGAGCAACGGTTAGGTGCTACTCAACTAGGGTTTCAAGAGGCGATGTTGAAACAATTCCAAAATCTCACGGACCAAATGGCCTTGTTAATTAAAAATCAACAACCCGGTCCTCCACCTCAAATCGAGTCGGGTAATCACTCATCGGGATTTTGGTGTACTCAATGTCAACAACACGGTCATACGCCTCAGTTTTGTAGAAATGGGCCAAATCGCAATCAAAGAATGAACAATAACGGTCCGCAACAAAACCAAAGGGGTTCAAATCAAAATCAAAACCAAGGAAACAACCGGGGTCCGCCTCCTCGAGGTCAAAATAACCAAAATACCGAGAAGAAAGAATTTCACCATCTTTGCGGGAGGTATCATGTTGTAGGACAATGTTGGTCGGAAAACCAAGGTCAAGGGTGTAGTAATTGTGGAGGTCCACATCCGTCTAACCAATGTCGTCATCCGGATAAGGTAGGTGGAGCACCAAACCCTCCAACCAACACACAACAATCGGGTCAAGATGTCATGAGAGGTTTCCATCCACAAAGTGAAGGTACTAATAACCTTAAACCTTCCAACCTCTACTATGATGGAAATACAAACCTTCCGGGGCAAGGAGGTCAAGTCACACAATCACCTAGACAAATGGGACCATCTACGTCTCAAGATGTCCGATTTATGAATGCCTCCACCATTCCGGTAAATTTAGAGGTGCCTACTAATGGCCAGGGTCCATGTCCTCCACATGCTAACTCTATATCATATGAGTTGAGGGGTCTTAAAGAGGAAGTTGTGCATAAGGCCCCGGCATTAGCCGTTACCACTAGAGCAATGAGAGGTAATGCACCATTAGAAGTAGAGGAGGAGGAAGAAGAGGAAAATCCCTTAGGAGAAATTCCTTATTTTTCGGATTTGGAGAATGTAACTAGAGAAGCTAGGAAGGCCACTAAGGCATTAGAGAGAGAAAATGAAATTGTCCATGAGAGGGAAAGGTCTAATGTCATCCATGATTTAGATGGTAGTGATGTAGGAGAGTGGGAAGGTCCGGGCATTCCCGTAGAGGAGTTTGATAGTGTTAGAAGGCCTAAGGCCGATAGAGTAGATGGATACGACCTTTGGGTCGACTTAAGCTCACTAAAGGCCGATATCACATTTGGTCAATTATTAGAAATTTCACCGGTAGCTAGGAAGACTTTGAAGGACGGAATGCCTGTGAATAGGAGGGCTAAGAGGCCAAAGACTAGAGTGTCGGCGAGGGTCCAAATGCAAGGGAGAACTCGGGAAGTCAAGGCGGTGGAGATTGAAGTAACGATGGTGGACAAGGTGGTTCCTCATGTATTGGTGGATGGTGGAAGTAGTCTCAATATTCTACCCGAGCACACTATGAGGAAATTGGGCTTAAGTTTGACCGGTCCGTCGCCATTCGTCATCAATATGGCTAACCAAAGTCCGGTGGTTCCGGTGGGGATTATTAAGGATTGTCGACTTAGCACGGGAGGTGAAGAATACATTGTGACCTTTCAAGTGATTAAGATGCACGACAATAAGGATGCATTTCCCATCTTGTTAGGACGACCTTGGTTAAGGATGGCTAACGCCGTAGTAGATTGGGGAGGACAAAAACCTTCTATCACTTATGGTCCCGTAGATAATAGGGTCAAGGTCTCAATAGCACCATTAAGTGGTTGGGTTAGGGAGGAGATTGATCCAATGTCGGATGAAGAGGAGAATGGCGGAAGTAATGAGAAATTTGAGGATACATTGGTGGGGGTTGTTCAACACAAGGAGAAGGCTAAAATGTATTCCTCTAACGGGTTCTTAGGTCCTAGCTTTTACAATCAAGATGTTGATGGAGATTTTACATATTAGCTAAGACAATACCCGGAGTCCATTAGCGATGTCATGATGATGACTCATAGTTGTATCCTCCAAGATGATGTGTCTAGAGAAGATTATTTGTCCTGTACATGTAGATGGGACTCAAGATGAGGAGGCCATGTTAGAACTCTCAAAATTAGAGCCCACTTTGCATTTTAAAACTACTTCTACGGGCATTATAGCGGGTCATGATATCAAGGATTATCCTAATGTCCCCAACGATTGGTATAGAGATACCGAGGAGCAAACACGAGTGGTCGAAGAAGATTGGAAGTTTGTGGATGTCAAAATGAAGAATGGTAAGGTTAGACCAATGAAGATGGGTTCTAAACTCGATGATGAGGAGATCAAAGAGTATAGCGATTTGATAGATGAGTTTAGTGATACCTTTGCATGGTCATACGATGAACTCAAGGGGATTCCTAGAGAGATGGTTGAGCATCGTATTCCGTTAGTTCCGGGCTCTAAACCGGTGAGACAAAAAGAGAGAAGGATGAATCCTAGATTGCAATTATTAGTCAAAGCCGAATTAGAGAGGTTGTTGCAGGCTGGGTTTATAAAGCCGGTAGAGATTACGGATTGGGTTTCTCCCATGGTGTTAGTGAAAAAGAAAAATGGGAAGCTTAGAGTTTGTATAGACTATAGGAAGCTCAATGATTGTACGCAAAAGGATCACTTTCCTTTGCCATTCATTACCTTGTTGTTAGAGGAGGTAGGGGGTCATGAGCGGTATACATTCATGGATGGATACGCCGGCTACAACCAAGTAGCCATAGCATTAGCGGATTTACACAAGACGGCATTTACAACACCTTGGGGGACTTTCATATGGGTGGTGATGCCATTTGGTTTATGCAACGCACCGGCTACATTTCAACGACTAGTCATGTATATCTTCAGCGACTTGCTCTTCAAATCCATGACAGTTTATATTGATGATTTTAGTACCCAATCTAGCACTAAGGAGCATGTGCATTGTGTGAGAGAGGCCTTAGTTAGGTGTAGGCAAATGCGGTTGGCATTAAATCCGGACAAGACATTCCTAGGGGTACAAAGGGGAGTTTTGTTGGGTTATGTTGTGAGCCAAAAGGGAAGAGAACCGGATCCCGACAAGATAGCGGTCATTGACGGGTTAGAAACTCCGAAATTTCCCAATACCTTGGTTTGAAAGTCATCCACTCCAGCCTCGTAAAAAAATGATCTATCTGTTGTCAAAGCATTTCCTGTAAATCACTATATTCGTTAATTTGGGATTTTTTCGGCATTTTGAGACAGTTACAAATATAAGAACATGGATAAAATCACACAGATATTGGAGAATGTTGTAAGATGCAAATATTTTGAAACGGGTGTTCATATCAAGAACCCAATTAAGAACTCATATCAAGATGGTTTAGGTAGGACGACCCAAACATTAGACCATGTTGTTGTGGTCCATATATTAATTTGAGACAAGAGAAAGTCTCAAATTAACGAATATAGTGATGTAAGTGCAATAATTGGAGTCTTTACTCCCATCACACGTAGTTGCCTTGTTGCCTCATGACCATCCATGACAGGCATTTCCTTATCCACAAGAATAAGGTCATAAACTTTCCCTTGCTTGTATAGGTCCACTGCTATTTGTCCATTCTCTGCTTCATCGAATTGTAAATTCAAATTATGGAGTATTTTTCAAAGAATTATCTGTGGAAGTCAGAAAATTTATCAGAACCAAGGCAACCACCTTAAGCGTCACTTACAAAAGGCAAGTGGCAACCCCTGTGCTGTGAAAGTGGATGCATTTTGTTAACATCAACAAGACATATGCCAAAAAGCTAACCTCAGAGCTGCAGTGAAACTTACTCTATTAATTCGTGTATCTTCAACGAGTAACACCTTCCTTTGTCGCATAGCTGCACAATCCTTCGTTCCATCAGCATTCTTGGTGGATTGCACCTTTGCTGCTGGTATTGAATCCTCTTTCACCCCTGTGCTTGAACGCCTCCATGACAATGTGATTGATTCATGCATAACAGTAACACTTGAACTGGACATTGATTGTATAACCTCTAACTTGTTGATCATTTCTGAGAGTGGCTGAGACAGTCAAGAGCCACATCCCTGGAACAAAAAATTACACTGTAGAAACCCTCACTCAACCACCAGTCACATGCAAAGACTTCTTTGTTTTCTATAGAACATGCATTTTATTTACAGAAAAAGAAAGCAAAACACCAGCAACACAAATTGTTGCAACCAACCAGCAGCTTCAGTAGTACAGTGGCAGTTGATCGTTCAAATGAGCAATGCTAACTGACTGCTCAGCCTTGAATCCACAATAATCTCCCACTCCACCAAGCTGCAAAATTCTACAACTAATGGAGGCCTTACTGGGAAGAGTTCACAACTTCTTTACTAACTCATTCATTGTGGCAAGCATTCCGTGGAGAAGAGTGAGTTTAGCTGCTTCAGAATCTGTAACTGCAGTAGTAAGTTTCACAGATTGCTCTGACATGATTGCAATCGCCTGTTGTGTAGCCAACTTGTCCGTCTTCTTCTTGCCATGCACCTGAGAAGTACTTGCTGCAGGTTCAGGAACTGCCGTAGTATCCTGTTGCTCTGCTTGTACTTCTTGCTCAACAATGTTGGGGTCTTCGTCAGTAGCACTGGCATGCACATGTTTGAGCACATTAGCACGGTCGTGCATGTAGCTATCAACTAGAGCGTAGTATTTACATTTTGAAGCTCTCTCATTACCGGATACACCATTGGCAGTGTAATCAGATTTGTAGTCGTCGTAAATCTTCTTCCACTTCTTCCAGCATGCGTCGCTACTACGATCGAAATCAGGACAAGTAGCAACAAGGTGCGTGTGCAGCACCCCCCAATTATCCACACCTGCACATGAAAAAAAAAGTGAAGGATAATTCATTAAACCTAACCTCGGACATGCCAATCTCTTCGGCATCAATGTGGTGTTAAGTACAGTTTTTTCCTTCTCCGCTTTGGGATGGGAACAGTGGGAGTTACTCTTCCACTCCAAACCTCTTTCACCTACGGTCATTCATCTTCGATAAGTGTATGTTAGACACTCAGGACACTGAGAAAAGAGGATAAAAACTGCACCCAAGAATGCAGCTAGCAGTATGCGAGCAGGAGGACAAAATTCTCTCTTCAAAGTCACTGAGGCAACAGCATGACCCCTTCCTGTTCCCATGGAAATTGAAGGTACCATCAAATCCTTACCAAATTTTGGGCATGACCTGGACAGAGACAGAGAAAAGAGGATAATCTGCATCCAAGAATGGAGCTAGCCGTATGCGAGCAGGATGCCCAAATTTCTCTCTTCAAAGATACTGAAGTAACAACATGATCCACTCCTATTCCCATGGAGATTGAAAAATATTCCTTCATGTGCACACAACAGCAGAATGCTGTACCATTGCAAGAAGGATAGGCTTACGCTTGCTGACAGGAATTCAGCTGCATCGGCAAAGGAGATTTCGACCTTAAGATTCAAACCTTGCAAAAAAAGTTCTCGTACTATCCCATTTTGACACAGCGCAAGCCAACACATTCTTTCAGCAGGGCTTCCAAACCTCCAAGAGAAGAAAGTCCTCGAATTGAAGGTGCCATCAAATTGTTACCATTATTTTGGCGTGACCTAGACAGAGAATAGAGGATAAGCTGCATCCAAAAATGCAGGTAGTAGAATGCGAGCAGGAGGCCCCAAATTCTGCCTCGAAGATACTGATGCAGCAACATGACCTACCCTTGATCCCATGGAAATAGAAATAGAAATTGAAATTGAAACCTATTCCTTCATATGCACACAACAGCTGAAAAGCTGTAACATTGCAAGAAGCATAGGCTTCAGCTTCCTGACAGAAATTCAGCTGCATCGGCGAGGAAGATTCGAACCTCAAGATTCAAATCTTGCACAAAAGACTTTGACCTCTGCAAACGAGTAAAGCAACACTTCTCGAGTTCAGGAAGAGCTCTGATTAGACCATCTAGTGTAAAAAATATCCAGGTGTGCATGTAGGGGCATGCATTAATTAAGACAAGCATACACATGACAGGGCATACACTCTTCCACATTAGCAATTTTTCCCTAATCCTCCACACCTGAGATCTCAGCTCCGCCCAACAAGCTGCCTTTACACTCTTCCACAAGCATCAAACAACACACACCTCCGGGATCGCCAATAACAATGCTCCAGAGCTCCCAATCACCAAGACAACCAGAAAACCTTAGCCCACGGGTCTTGACTATCAACAAATTCCTGTCCGAATCAAAGACAACCCACAAGTACAATCGAAGCAGCAACCCGATCTTCAAGATTACTAACCAACCCAGAGATCTTTACACCACACTAGCAATTCCACACGGCCTAACCCTCCACACACAAGATCTCCAGTTTCCTTCAAGAATCAGCTACCTGAACAATCTTGACCAAATGGTAACCCACACTAATTAGATACAAGACAGTGTAGCGGTGGGTTCTCCCCGTCCATTGTGTGGGAGTCAACTTAGTATCACTTCCTGGCAATCCCAATACTAAAGCTGTTAAAGGTAAATTAATCAAACCTCCAAGATCGCCAAGCTCAATGCTCCAGAGTTACCAATCACTCTACAACTCCAGAATATCCCAAGCTCAACAGAATGCAGCTTCTCCTCTATCTCTCAATCTCTAACTCACATCTAGACACACACACACACCACCATCACCACCAAAATCCTGTCGAATCAAAGACCACACACACAACAACAAAAATAAAAGCTCACCGATCCTCAAGAATCGAACCGAACCCGGACACTTTCTCAACACATTAGCGATTCCACCACTAACCCTCCACACACAAGATCCTCCAGCAAGAGACCCACGAAGCTACCCCAATAAATACTCTTCACAAGAATCAAATAACAATGCACTAGAGCTCACAATCACACATTCCCACAACTCCACAAATCCCAAGCTTTAAACCAACGACACAAGGTACAACACCGGCTACTTACTGAAGCAAACTCAAAACTTCGCAGCTCACAGTGACAACTGATGAACATGTCACAGCCACCACCAACAAATGATGATAACATTGATGCTTCCAAGTAACTGAAGGATCTCCTAACTTAGATGAAATTTCACAAACACTTCATCCAGATGCATGAGAAGAGATGCGGCGCCGGAGGAGCTCCTCAATTCTCATCATCATCATCATCACAGCCAACTTGTGGAGTTACCATTGGTTTACCATTTGGTAACCCTAAATTCGGACTAAGAGAATCAAATACAATGAGTCAAGAAATTAACCTTGCTTCTTCATGCCACTAAATTTCTCATGCATGGTCCCTCTCAAGTGGATGAGATTCACAATCCAGTGTTCCTTCCAATTCGGTCCTCGTTTGTTTCCTTCTTCTTCGTCCGAACTTTCTCCAAGGTCAGTGGGATTGGTCTTCGAATTTGTTGCACGTTTTTTGGTGGCAGCTGTCTTTGATTTCTGCTTGGGAACTCTAGAACGTTTTTTGGTGGCAGATTCAGGCTGCGTGTCTTGCACACGCTCCTCTTGCACCATGTCTTTTTTGGTAGAGTCCTTGTGGACAATGGCCCCTTCATTCTCTCCGAACATCATGTTGAGAAACCCTCCATCAGTGTCCGCCTCCTGACTGTCAGTACATGGCACTGGATTATCCCCCTCCTCCATCTGGCTATCGGATGCAAACCTGTAGTGCATCGTTTGATCTGTACACAAAAAAAACTCCACGATCGCTCATAAAAAATTTATACATTGATAAACATACAAGTGACACCCAAACGAACACCCACACCAAAAAAGAAGACTCCAAGATGTCTGCTGAGAATTACAGGTATCAGGGCTGCTCAATTTGATCATCAATTTAGACACGGAGTAGTTGAGGGCAGATTGAGTAGAAAATTCACCTATGATATTCTCGTGTAGGATGTAGCCAGATCAAGGGTAATTACCTTCTTCGTCCACAAGCGTTTTAGCATCATACCATTTTAGACAAAGACAGTGATGTAGACAACACAAACACATAGAGGGGGATTTGTAGAGCATCTCTTTTGAAGACACACAGAAGAATACAACTGATCAGCTAATTAGGTTAAGACACATGTTAGCCAAATCATCTACCTCTGTAACTTTGAATCTTCGTCTCCGAGTCGCATCTCACCTTGCCTGGCCACACCATATCCATATCAAGGGGTGACACCTTCATCTACCACAAGCTTTTTAATATCATATTATTTCAGGCAAAAATAGCGATGTGGACACCACAAACACACACAAAGGGGGATTTGTAGAGCATCTCCTTTAGAGAAGCACAGAATGCAATTGATCAGATTAGCTTAATTAACATACATGTCAGCGAAATCATCAATCCCCATAGCGTTGTATCTTCATCTCCACATCTCATCTCACCTCGCTAACCTAGCCTAATCACAGTGATAGCCAGATCAAGAACGCGTCTTCGTCCTCAAGCTTTTTGAACATCATACAAATTTCAGACAAAAACACCGATGTAGACCACACACACACACACACACACAGGGGGAAGTTGTAGATGCGCAGAATGATGCAATTGATCAACTAATTAGGTACGAATAATCACTGGTACGAATAACTTGCTATTAATAAAGTGTTGCCTGTTTGCATGAAAGCAGAAAGTGATGGATATTATTGCTCCAAGGTCTTGTTGATGAATTCTATCAACTTCTTCTACTGGCTTATTCATTGTGGAACAATTTTTGACAAAGGTTTGATGATTGATATAAGCTTCTTGAAGGAGTGATATCTTGCAACAAACTGTAATGCTAGGTAAATGGGTCTTAAGTGGTTACTTCATCCAAAGAGCCCACATCTCTGAGAATATAAAACCTCCCACTCCATCAAGCTGCAAAATTCTACTACTAACCGCAAGCTATCACTCAACATGTCATCTACTCCAATCTACTCAACATCCCTGTGCACAGAAATGCCACCCCCAAAAAACAAAGATTATTGAAACCCTAATTCGGCACCCTTGTCAAGCAAATAATTGAATCTTCATGATGCTATTGGTTGGTGTTGTCCAAGTCAGACTTAATTTTATCTAAACACCCACTAAGTGAATAGCTATTAGACAATAGGAAGGAAGCTACTACACATGTACAGAGAGATTCCAGATTAAGAAGCTTTCTCAGTCGCATGTAGTGTGTTTATCTACAAACTCAATCACAAGAACTCAAATGTTCAGATGCTTAGAACATACAGAATGAATTGGCATTGCAATGATACACGAACCACCGTATACAATGGGTTTGTCTTGCTCATCTGATAACCATATAAGTGCCAATCTAAAAGTGAGCAATAGCTCACATTGTTAAGACCTGTATCTCTAAGGGAATATGCTGCCTAAAGTTGACTGTCAAAAATTTTGTACATGACAATTGTGAGACATCTATCCTAGGTTGATGTCCTATAGGTCACTCTCTCAACAGTTACATTGTGCCTTGGGCATATGGAACCCAAATAGTGAAACTCAAACAATCTTCGATTCACAATGAAGTACCTCCTCCAAGCACATCATCTCCACAGATTGAAACTGTAATAGTGCATCAGCAAACGATGGCAAGGCAGCAATATCTGTGAAGTTCAAAGTTTGAAGGCGGTGTGTTGAAGGAGCTTGCAGCGCGGTCGTGAAGAGTTTGACATCGCGATGGTAGAAAACAAGGTTTCGTCCTCTGGAGAAGTTTGAGGTCGCCTCCCGACATGGCCCCAAACTTGTCTGCTACAACTCCTCCTTCCTCTTCAGTTTTGGCGGGAGTCATTGATGACATGGACTTCTAGTCAAGTGGACGTCCCTTGAGTCTGAATGAACCACTTGACGAAAACCTAAAAGAGGCCAATGAAATTTCATTAAGTTTTGTCCACTGCAAGTGGACGTCCCGGTCTGAACCGGGCCTAACTACAAAACCCTAAAAGAGGAACCCTAGTCTTTGAGAGCTAATCTTTGCAAACAGATCACATCTTATTCATGCGACCTTCCAAGCCATGAACACAAGGATCTTGTTAACATGTGTTTGTCACAACTAGAAAACGAAAATGACACCCATCAACCAAGGAACAATAACATGAAATCTTGAACTAAACTAGGTGATACAAGTTTAGGGCCAAACCTCAACAACCACCATGAAGGCAGTGACGGCTTGAATCTTCAACAACTAATGCAGCAAATTTCTTCCCATTCTGCATCAAAACCAAGGTGGGCCGCCAATAACTTCCATCCCTATCTGCTTAACTACAACCTTCGAATGCAACCCTAAGAAAGTGAGGAACAATACTGTGGAGAAATGACGTGACCATGTGCACAATAATGGTCTTAGTATTGTATTCTAAACCCCTCCTTGGTATTGGTATGTTCATAAATATCTCCTGCCCATGCTGCACAGGTATGACCTAGTGTATTGTCCCCTTTGATACTAGTTGGGTATGGTCTGTGATACCCTACTTGATACCAGTGCTTATACCAGGCCCTAACATATATACCGGTCCAACATTGGTTAAAACATGGGAATTAAGGGAACTAGGTTCTCTAACTCAAACCCTAACACTAGTAGAAAACATGGTAAAAAAGAACCGCAGTCGTTTTCCCATTGCGGTTCTTTTGACCACCCTGATCTGCAGTCACTAAACGACTGCAGATTTGTCTTTTTGGTTTACCGACTGAAATTTTTAAAATTTCAGGGCGTGTAATATACCATTGGAAAGGTATTTTGAAGACCTTTCTAACGGTATATTACAAGCCCCCAAAATTTGAAAATTTCAGTCGGTAAACCAAAAAAACAAATCTGCAGTCGTTTAGTGACTGCAAATCAGGGTGGTCAAAAGAACCGCAATGGGAAAACGATTGCGGTTCTTTTTTACCATGTTTTCTACTAGTGTAATCAAGAGACTCGTTAGTTTTTGTCTCTTTCGCATGAGTTTTTCACTTGAATCCTAAACCAAGGTGCATAGTTTGTTTTTGAGCATTTCAAACTCAACGTTTATCATATTGCTTTGATTTGCATATCAAGTGGAAAGCTCTTGAAATTTCACTTTTTTTGGTGGTAGTTTTGTCCAATTCCAAGTTGTATTGGTAGAGTTATCAAAGTTGGTTGATATGGCCTTGGGCCAGAGAATAGAGCCACCTAGTTTTGACCTTAATGCTAAGCCCTTGGACTCTTTAGATGTGGATGAGAACCTCCACCTATTTGTGAAACTGGCAAATGCTCAACATCCTACTCAATTGTCAACTACACTTTTTATGGACAACCCATTAGTATGAAACTATAGACCATATCAAAACAGCTCAATAAGATATTTGTTGCTAATTGAAGTGGGAGCATCAATGGACTATTGATTCCTTCTTCAAGTCCACATAGATTTCATGAGAGAAATTTGCATATTTGTAAAGACATTTAAAAGAATATTTATTTTGTATATGTGGGAAAATAGCCAATGTGTATTTTCATGAAGTACCTTGGTGTTATGACAAAGGGTCGAATTTGTCATATTATTGAGTATGTACAGTTACGAACAAAACTGAGTACATTGTACACAAACTGAACTTCGCCTCCCATTATCAACCGATTCAAATCACGAACAAAAGTGATGAAGTGATCAAAGCAAGAGTCCAAGTAATCAATTGCATAAATGTGAAACAAAAAAGTGAAAAGGAAATAGGGTTTTAAAAATAAGAAATGTCAAAGTGGTTAGGGTTACAATACTTGCTTTTGTTCGCCACCACTCTTCCAACATCGACATCTTTGTGTGCATTGTGTAGTTGAGAACGTCGTGAGAATTCTTGTGCATTGTGTAGCCTTGGTTCCACAGTACGTGAGGTGCAATTTGTAGAATCGTTTGTAGTTGTATGCCTTTGTTGTCCCAAAAACAAAAGCACCAAGTTTCGGTGCAACTTAGAAGCGGTGTTTCTACTCACAAAGTTGTCGCTTTAATGGGCATGAGCCAATCTTCAGCAACGCATCTAAGGAAGGATGTAGGGGGTGAGATTGAGAGACAAAGAGGAAGGCATCCAAAGCTTATTGTACAGTACACCGAAAGAATGGGCATTATGTCACTCTCGTTATTGAAGGTCAACTTGGAATTGCCTCTGCGAGAGCAAAACAAATTCAATTTGAAACATGTAAATTGTTGTCTAATATCATTGTGAGGCATGCTTTGAGAGAGGTTGGACTGGATGCACAAGTGCAGCAAAGGATGCCATTTTTGAGTCGTAAACATGTTCTTGCACGCCTGAAGTTTGCTCAAAGGTATGAGAATGGGACCATTGATGATTGGAAACACATGATTTTTAGTGACGAGACAAAGATAAATAGGTTTTACTCAAATAGTAGGTCATAGTGTTGAATTGGAGATGGAAAACGCGTTGGACTTCAACATATCCATCAAACCGTGAAGCATGGTGGTGGGTTGGCAATGATTTGGGGATGCATGAAGGCTTTTGGGCCGGGAGCACGGTAGAGAATTGAAGGTAGGATGAATAGGCATTTGTACAAATTTTTTTTTTTTTTAAATTCTTGTAGTCCACTATACAAAATTTCAATCTGGATCCAAGTAGTTTGGTCTTTCAACAAGATAATGATTCCAAGCATACAAGCAAGAGCGTGCAAAAATGGTTGGCATATCAATCATTTGAACTCCTTCAATGGTTTGTACAATCTCCGGATTTGAATACCATTGAATACTTCTGGGCACTTCTCAAACGGCGCTTGAATGAATTTACGACACCTCCAAGAGGCATCCAAGAATTGTGATGGCGTGTGTATTCGGTGTATCCAAATTTCAATGAACAGGATTGCATGACGCTTTATGAGAGGATGCCATGAAGAATTGACGTTGTGTTGAAGAGTAGGGATTATTGGACCAATTACTAAAGATTTTGTAGGCAACTTGAGCAAAGTTGAGTATTTGCATATAGTTTCTCATTTCACTTTGCAACATACTTTCTTACTATTAATGTAATGTGAAATTTTGCATACATGTGCACAAATTTGTGTAGTATCATATCCAATTTTCAAATCTAAAAAAGAGCTTGTGAATTGTTCGTGGTTGTCTATTGAAGATAAGTATGTTCAAAGTGTATTCAATATTGCTCATTAGTGTAACACCTCGATAATACGATGGTTTCCTTGTTTCCCAAACATGTCATAATAAAGAGGTAGGATTGCATGGTATTTTGTACCTAAATATATGATCTTAATGATATTTGAATTAATCCTAGAGACACGCACAAGGACCTCACACAACATCAATAAAAGAAATGTTGCTAATACATTTTCCGTATACTTAGGTAGAAATTACTTGATTTGGATGTTATCAGCCCTGTTATACTAATATTGATACCTACTTGATATTTGCACATACACCATTGCAAAATTTCATGGTATAAACTAATATATATCCTTTGACATTTCATAGGTTCTTTTAATACCATCATGACATGCCAAGTATCAAGTACTCAATTTTCTTTTGATACGTTTTCTCACTGGTAAATGAATTGGAATTAGGGGACATGCATCTTTAAAGGATGTGCCGAAGACATTTGAGAGATTATGTGACGATCTCCGACCTCACATTCAAGAACAACACACTATGTGGAATGAGTCTATCTCGGTTGAAAAGAAGGTAGTGGTCACTCTATACAAACTCCATCCATGGGCATACATTTGGTCGTGTTGCATGCAAGGCAGGCATAGGACTATGGAAGGGCGCTCTACCGTTCATGATATTTTATGGATTGTCATCTCGGCTATTGTCAATACATAGGCTAATGTTATTTCTTGGCCAATTGGAAGGAGGTTGCACAGGATCATCACAAGATACCAAAGCAAACAATGGCTCCCCAATTACATTGGAGTATTTGATGGAAGCCACATTGTTATTAGTATGTATGATTGTGAATCTATGTGGAATCCATGTGGAATCCATGTGCAACCATGTAGTGTACTTGCACCCAAAACTTTAATAACATATTAAAGGTATTCACATGGTTTTTAATCATCCTACCCCATTTTGAAAAATTAAAAATATGGACTAGGTGATTGTTGCATGGAGTAGCAAGAAACTTGTATGGGGCACCCAAGATTGTAGAGGTGGCTTGTTGCTCCTAGTGACACGTCTAGTCCAGAGAATGGCACTGGGTGCCCATACCCGTACCCATACCCTAATCCACCCGTACCCACGGGTATGGGTAGGGTGCGGGTGCATCTTAAGCTCAGTGGGTGGGTACGGATGGGTGGTGCATCGAAGAAGGTTCAGTGCATATAGCTAGCTCTGAATGCATGATCCCCTTTTCCACTATACAATTTTGCAATAGTAACGTATGCTCTGTGCACACGAATTTTCGGGTGGATACGGATGGGTGCCGTCAATCGCAGGGCATCGACGGGTGGATTCGGGCGGGTATGCCATTTGAGAATGGGGTCGCGGGTGCGACCGGGTGTAGTCGGGTGGGGGTTGTGCCGTTCTCTGGTCTAGTCCCAATAAATATCGAGCATGGATTATGGTTGACTTGCTTGAGCCACAAACCCATCAAAGAATTATCCACAATGTGCCCAAAACAATATGATCCCTATAACATTTGTACGTACACAAGGAAGGTGGGAAAACAAATGTCAATGCTAAGGCCAATATTGGGCCTACTCTAAGCCTAAGTGGGGGTCTAGTATGTTGGCAACAACTATTAAAAATTTGGCTATGAAAACATACAACATGTCCAGACCACATGGTTGGCAGACAAAGAAAATCTTCTTATGCTAGGGTGCCAACCTTGTTGGCATCACAAAGTGTCCAATGAAAATCTTTCCCTCTTCCAATTCATATTCTTTCTCCCCTATTTCTAGATTTTCCAAGCACGAAGGCCTGTAAAATTTTCTAGTGCCACTCCTTTATCATGTCATTTGTCTTTTTACCACATGAAATTTTCAAACCTGAAACCAGACCCAAAAAGTGTTGATGAGTCATCGATTCCACACCATTCCTCTCATGTGGTAGCAACTTGAGTCAAGCAACTAAGCTAACTACATGCCCCTCTCAACAAATGAGAGGTCTCCTTTTCGAAAACCTCCGGTCATGCGGTTTGGACCTGATAACTTGGGTGACTTTTCATGTATGATGCTCGCCCCCCAGAATTTGGTGGGAATGAGGACAAATGTAGATGAAATCTAGTGAAGTAAGGTTTGTAATTATGTGTCAACCAACTATTGTTATTTTAAGTGTTTAGTGGATGCATGAAGTCTAGTGGCCCATGGTCACAACCCTTCACATTCCAGTGTGCAACCATAATGTGGTTGGTTGCTTGCTTGCTTGCTTTTGTTATCTTCATGATAATATACCCAACCCACTATTATCTAGAAGCTAGTGGGTCGACAACAAACATGGATACCCATCCTAACAAGTGTATGAAGCCAGTGTTCATAACTTGGAATGGCCTTGAGCAATGAACGGGGAGAAACGACTTCTAGTTACATATGAACCAGTTGAGTTTGAGAAAATATTGGTTGAAGTTTGAGACTTCAAGAAAATTACCCATTATTTTAGAGGAATCTATGGAATATACCTCAAATTCATAAAGACAAACCGAACTTAAGATCACAACATGTAACCGGTTGGACTTGGAAACACTACAGTCCACCCTCAATTTGTGTTAACACTTCGGTGCAAGGAAACTTGTAACACCTATGTGGTGTTAACACATTCAACATTTATTGTCACATTCCTCTTTTTTTCGCAACAATAATACACTCAAGAATGCACATAAAATACTAGATTCTAAACTTCCAAACTTTGTATATTTCAAAAGATGTTCAACTTAGCCACAAGATTGTGATTGCCTATGAGCTCAAACCACCTGACCATAGGAGAGGGACAAAAGATCCTCTCTCCTCCCCTAAGCTCCCTTTTATGCCAAAATAATACTTTTACTATCTACTTCTCATATAGTAGGAGTCTTCTATTCATAGCTCTAGCTTCGGTTCTACTATGAATCTTCTATCTTTTGGCTCAACCATAATCCCCTAGTTGGAACTGTCTAATTCAAACTTGATGCATTCAACTATTATTCTAGTTGAAACTGTTTGATTCCAACTTGATCCATTCATCCATTCTTCTAGTTGGAACTATTTAATTACAACTTAATCCATTCATCCATTCTTATAGTTGGAACTGTCTAATTCCAACTAGATCCATTCATCCATTCTTCTAGTTGGAATTGCCTAATTCCAACTATATCCATTCATCCATTCTCCTAAGTTGGAATTGTTTGATTCCAACTAGGTTCGTTTATTCATTGAGAGTTCTCTAGCTCCCATGAATAACATTCATACATTGGGAGTAGTCTAACTCCATTTCATATCCTTTGGTTGGAGTTGTCTAACTCCAATACAAAGATCTTCCAGAGGGAGGTGTTCAACTCTCAATTGGAATTGTCTAACTCCAACACAAGATCTTCACTGAGAGTTGTCTAACTCTCGTGCACAAGTCCTTCATGGGGTTGTCTAGCCCTTGTGCACCAATCTTTCTTGGGTTGTCTGACCCACTACTTTCTTTGGAGTTGTTTGACTTCAAACACCATCTGCTCACATGCTAAGTACATCAAAGTATGATTAGTCTTTGTTTCTTGCTTAATCAAACCTTAAGTCTTTTAATCCAAGTATATCACACTATGTGGGGTGGCATAGACAATTTGTAACACTTACATGAATAACACTTATGCGACTTTGGAATTCAAAACATTAACACTTACATAAATAAAGGATGAAAATACATAAGATATGAATGCCATTATACATCTAAGCGTAATGGGAGAACAAATTTGTAGTAGTTTAATGACATTCTTGTGGACGTCAAGATCCTATTTCCTTTTGAAGTGTTCGAATGCTTTGGATGAGAGGTGTAACATCAGTAGGTCTTTGTTCCATAAATTGGTTCAAGGTCACCAATGCACTTTCAACATCCTTGAATCCTACTCTATCTACCACGACATCACCAATTTGCACATTGTCAACTTCTTCAATGGGTTCATTGTCAGCTGCCACATCATCTCTTTCATCAAGCACACCAAAATTTTCCTCCTCAATAGGTATATGGAGACTATTTAGATCAAATTCAAGTTCATAATTGATGAACTCATGTGCATTCATAGTGGGTCCAGCTTCACTCTCTGCATATACCAATGCCAATTGTTCCAATAAGGTTGTAGGGTTTAGGGTCAAGTTTTTTGTCAATTTCATCCAAGTTATAAAATTTCATAACCTCACTTTCATCCAAACTAAGACCTATCGAGATGAATTCATTAAAGAATGAATCATAATTCTTATAAAATTCTCTAAACACTTAACCATTAACACTTACTAGTGTGTGTTTTGGAATTTTTTTTTGGAGAGGGGACGCAATTTTCCTTAACACTTGGTCCAAGATGACCCTAAACTACTGGATGATGGTGGAGAGATGCCCAAATCTTAAGGAAGAGGTTGGCGGTTCGATTCCTGGCTGTGAAATCTCCTTTCTACTTGACAGAAACTTGCCAGGTGGTTGGTTAACTGCCTCATGTGCTTTGGCGTTGGCCTGTCGGCCATCTGTCTCAAAAAAAAAATTAAAATTAAAATCCTTAACACATATGCCGATTTTAACACTTAGCGGGGTAACACATATCCAGGGTGGATTGGAGGACTTTGACCCATTATGCCCAGAATCTCCCCGGACACTCGCCTGAAATCCTTCTGCTTCGTTGGATGGGAATCGAACGGCTATGGCGAAACGGAGGCAAGTAGAGGCAGCCGCCAGGACACGAGCTCTCCAGATGAGCTCCGTGGCCGAGGATCCATCCTGCCCATCATCGCCATCCACGCACTCCACTTGCCACGCATCATCATCATCATCACCCATGGAACAACTTCCAAAGAACCCATCACACTACATGGAATCATCGCTACAATTTCTGGACCTTAGATTCACCCATGCGCCGACCCATTCCTTTTCATTGTCAGTGCAACTTACACTAAGAATCACGATTGTCGAGCCAACTGTGTCATCCAACAGTGACCGCATTGCGAAATCCGAGCTCAGTTGAGAGAGAGAGAGAGAGATTTGTTGAGGTTCCGGTTGCTCAATTCTTCAGCAATGGCTGCCACCACCTGCACCTTGATGTGTGGGGCGGCAGTAGCCGGCTCCCTGGAGGGAGCGAAGCTTCGTAATGTGTTTGAAGCTCCGCAACAAATGCCGCGAAGGTGCGGCGTGGTGGTGCGAGCGGCTGAGGGAGGTAAAGAGAAGGGAGATGAGGAAGAGAGAAAGGAGGATAAGAAGTCGCTCTTCACCAGCCTCACGGATGCTTTGGATTTCGCGCAGGTGCGGTCGGAGAAGGATGCCGAGCTTCTTTACGACGCTCGCCAGGCGACCAAATCGGGGGAGAAGATGACTCGCGAGCAGGTCAGACATGGGGTTGCTTGCCTACACACGAGTTAAGGGAAAAGGACGTTTGATCTCTTCCTTACATGTGCCTAATTAAATATAAGGGAGCTCAATTGTCTCAAGGTTGCTCCCTGTTATTTTCAGATTGATTTCCAACTTGTACAAATTTGTAGAAGTTGCATGCTTTAGCTCAAGCTATGTGTGGCCGGGCCTACGGATTCTCTTATGATGCAGTTTCTATTTAGATTACCTAATTAAATACCTGTTCGATATGAATCCCCAGTGACCCATGGCAGAATTACATTGCTGAATTGGACCTCTGTATTGAAGCAGTATGGAGCTCTGCGGAGGAAGATTGGTGGTACCTACAGGGATTTCTTCAAAGACTCCGTTGATGGTACGGGTTCCTATGTCTGCTGGAAGGAATTTGATGGATTCTGAAGAAGTGATGTCTGTACCAAACAATGTCTCGGCAAGAATGCTTCGATTGAATGTCTCGTCTACACTAGACATCTGATTTAGTGTGGCACTTAAAGTTGATTAACAATGTTAGATAGGGTGATCTTTGTGACACCCTCTCTAGTTTGCCACCCAACGATTGCAAGACAATTAATGTGGGTCGATGATACATAGTGTGGACCAACTAAATCAGATGTTTAGTGTAGTTCCTCTTAATATAACTATAAACGGACAGTGTAGATTAATTAGGAGGTAGAAACGAGGAATGGAGAAAAACCCTGAGTCGTTGTGCTGGAAGCATTAAATGATGATGCCAGCGTGAGAGATTTCGGAGGTGAAGCTCAATTCTACTACGGATTGTGATGAATCTGGTGGAAATGTTTGCAGTGGATGGGGCATACACAGACGAGGGCTGGGTAGACAAAACTTGCAGGTACTGCAAGAAGGACACGGGAGGCTCGCCTCGTCAAGTGGACCAAATGGGGCGATATGCTCATGTGGCTTGCGCCGAGAATGCTTCTTCTGGCAACTTCTTCACACGACTCTTTGGCAGATAATCTTTCCGACCTCCCAACTCTTTCCTGGAACAAATTGTTCCTGGAAACCTGCCAGCATCATGTCAACTCACATTGTCTTAAGATATGAATTAGATAATGTACTCATCATGGAGCTGCAAGTCCAGAGAGTACGGACCCAATTACGGACCCAATTTTCTTAGCATTTTGTACAGTATCCAGTAGCATTTTTGGGATTAAAATAGCCAAATTTGAGAGAATTATTTTTCTTCAGAGTAGGAATGACTTGTGGCTCAGCTTCACGAGAACAGAGTTGCAGCCTTCTGTATTTCGTATGACTCTTTTGATGGTAGTGATTAATTCAAAGGCCTTGATCAACTACATCTCTCATTTCTCAACAACGAATGCTATACCTGTAACAGAATGGTACTTTTGCCGTGATCCTCAGTCATTAAAGTGCTCCAGGAAAGAAGTATAATATCAACTCACATGGATTCAGGATGTGAAGTAGGTAGTGTACTCATCATGGAGCTGCAAGTCCAGAGAGTATGGAGCCAATTTTCTTTAGCATTCTGTAGAATGTCCAGCAGCAGCAGTTAGTAAGTAGCACAGTAGCATTTTGGGTGCCAATAACCAATTTGAGAGGAAAGCATTCATAGTAGGAAACAATCGTGGCTGGGTTGCATAAGATTAAACTTGCGGCCTTCTGTACTTCGCCTCACTCTTTTGGTGGTAGTGGATAATAGGCCTTGAGCAACTACATCTTTCATTTTTTGACAATGAAAGCTACACTTGTCACTGAATGGTAGTTCTGCAATGTCTTGCTGCTGCTCAGTATTTTAGCACATTCTTCACTGCTTTAGTGGTTCTGAGTCAACAAATTGTTCCAGGAAAGCAGTACCATGTCAACTCACATTGATTCAGGACATGAAGAATGTAATATATATACTCATGGAGCTTTAAAATCCAGAGAGTATGGACCTAATTTCCTTAAAATTCTGTACACTATCCAGCAGCAGCAGTAGCAGCAGTAGCAGCAGTTAGTAGCACACTAGCATTTCTGGGATTAAAGAGCCGAATTTGAAAGAATCATTTTGTGTTGCGTGTGACTTTCTTAATGATAGTAGATAATTCAAAAGCCTTGAGCAAATTTGTTCTCCATTTTGTAACAACGAATGTTACAGTTGGCAATGAGTGGTACTTTCTACAGTGACCGATGATGATGATGATGATGATGATGATGATTATTATGACGATGATGATCAACAATGGATATATCAAATTGATGACTGGTGAACAGCATGGGGAGAAATGGAACATCATTTCAGAGTAGATGTTGGATGATTGCCTATTCTGCTTTTGCATGTGATTTCATGCAATTGTGTACATTCAATTGCTCGAGTTGAACTGTTGTTATGCCATCAGTTGTCCACACAGTTACAACAAAGAAGGGTTGCATGACAAGCATGATTCATTTGAGTTTTGGAACCCTTGTAGAAGGTAACAAATGCTAAGAAAATAATCTTGCATCTGGAATTCCTTGTACAAATGTTCACTTTGTCCGGAATTCCTATGCTTGTCAAGTCATACTTGATATGTTTCTCATCTAGACACAAGAATACTCATTTAACTCTTTGCAATCATGCCACGCTGTCAAGTAAGGTTAAAATTGTTCTCTTTGTGAAAAAGCTCTCCCAGGGAGTTGGGCAGGATACAAGCGTTTCTTGTAAATTACAGGCGCATTACAGGTCCTTGATTACACCATGAGTAAATATTCCAAAGTGAGAGGTTGCTCAAGAATCTCTTTCATCAACAGTAACTGTATCTTACATCACCTTTGCATACCACCACCACACTTGCACATTTTCACATACCAGGCTGTTAACACGCCCAGTTTAATATTGCTTTCCGTTACACACCTGATCTGCTCACGATGCGCCCCAAATTGTTCTCATTGTATTGGTATGCTTTGAGTTCGTAACATTATTCAGGTGTGGGCTGAGTGTTCTCTTTTCCAAATGAAGAGCTTGGATGAGTGGCATCAAAAATGTGGTCAGTGTCACCAAATTTAGCCTAAATATGGTGCATCCAGAGAAACCACGCTCCAAAAATTTCCATGCCCATTGCACTCCCGCCCACAACTGAATAATGTTATGTCAGTAGGTCAATCCATATATCACTTGGGGGATGCTGTACATGCAGCTACAATAGTTTTAAGAGAGTGTAAATACAATTAATCATATTGACAGATGCAGCAAAGTTGTATAAGTTCTAGTGTAAATCACACTCTTGAGTATATTTTGTGATAGTTGATGCACGTTTCAGTTCAAATATGGCATTTCAAATTTAGGCTCGGTATTTGTCCACGGCAACCATTCACACATACATATTAGAGGCTGTTAATTAGTGACAATTTACATCATTGACCTTTCACCCCCACCCCCTCACAACCTTTCCCATCTAACCCTCTGACATCGATGGCAACTGTTCACATGTATTAGAGACCACTAATTAGTGAGAAATCAATCGATTTGTAGTATTTTACCTTTCACCTCTTCCACAAAGTCAAGTGTGTTACAGACTACTAATCAACCAAGGTTCCATAGCCGGGATCGCTTGTATTTTTGGTGCGTGGTACTAGGTAGTCTATTATAGACTTGAGTTCAATCCATTTGTTGGTTTGTCAATTGCAATGTTTGGGATGGAAGGCTCATTCAAAATGCGCAAGGTGTTATACAGGCTTCTCTTCCTAAGGTGCGGAAGGTAGAGTAGCTCACCACATGCATACCATCAACTCACATTGGTAGACCACAGTGAACGTCGAAGAAATTACCTTGACTTTTCTTTAATGTACATCTGTTGTCATTGATGTCCTTATCAATACCATAACTTCATGGCCTTGCTGTGAAGACAGGCTCATAGCACCCATCACACAATTGGAACTCTTTCTGTCCATTTTGGGCTGGATATTCACAAATCCTCCACTCGTACAAGTTCATATCATACATGACAATTAAATTCCGCTCGCTGTGAACCTTGAACGTAATTTTGCTATCGGCATTGGTGCATTCATAAGGAAGTAACGCTTCCTCTTCTGTTGGGAACAATTTCTGGTAGTATAGACTAGGCATAACCCCACGTGGGACTTTTTTGTATGTGCCCGCTGGGGTCCCGTCAGGCTGCAGGTTAACTTCCACAATCCAGATAATTGTGGGAATTTGTGCATATCTAGTTACGGCAAAAACCCTATCTGGACCGGCTTGGACTACCTTGGGGGCTTGAACCTGTCGGCCCGCCATGTTGACCAATGTGAAATCAAAACACAGGCACTGTCTACGGTTGTGACTGATGTTGAAATAATAAATAGCTGGAACGTAAATATCTTCATTCTGATCTATCCTCTCTATAACCCTCATACCTCCAAAATAAACACAGTAATTGATCACAGCCAGCCCTGACCGTCCACATTCATGATACGGGATCGGGCGAGCCCGCTCAATGTAATTCGCGTGAACAAAGCACTGTTTCTCTGAAGAGTACACGATGACACATAAGACGTCTTCGACCTTTTTGTTCTTTTTCTTCATATCCCAGCCGGCAATCACCAAGTGGTACTTCGTTCGCGCCATGTTGTGGAATACTAACTTTGCCATTTTCCCATGTACTCGACGATTTGGAATCGGTGGCAACAGGATAAATTCGCGGGTTAACGGATTCGTGACGCACACCATCGACTGACCACCACTTTGCGCCCTCGCTTTTGCGTCTTGCCAGTACTTGTGGTTGGGAATTTGTGCCTGGCCCCACAGCAATATGGGGTTATCTCCGGGTTGATCACCTCCGTCCAACACGAGCAGGCCTGGCATCATTCCACTGCTTCTTCACATTAGCTGATTGCAACAAGTGAATTGCGTTTAACCTGTTGATGGATTCAATGAAGGATTTGGTCCTAACTGGCAGTACAAAAGCCTAGACATCAATACATAACATTCTTGAGCCCTGTGAGGATGGAGCCCTAATCTATTTCTGCTCAAGTAACCAATCTTCAAGAACCGGGGCCTAATTTCTACAAAAGACTGCCAAGCATAGGCATAGACTAGTGGCTGCAAGCTCCTATTAGTCCTCACCTCATTGTTAATAATCTATCCTAGGACATGAAGCCCACACACAATCAATTGTAGAATCTTGAACTCAGCACAAAAAACTATTCAAAACGGATCCACATGTCAAGGTATCTCACTCTTGGTAACCTATTTCAGGACATGAAGCCAACACACAAATCAATTGTAGATTGAACTCAGGGAGAAACTATGCAAAAAGGATCCACATGTCAAGAAAATCCATTGTGGATACTTCCAAACAGCAGATCTTGGGGTCTGTCACCCTAACACCTGCTCAAGAATGTTATGCACAGAAAAAGGGCAAAAAAACTGTCAAAACTATGTGAGCACATAGACTAAGGCAGAAAGGACACAAGAAACTTTGGGCAAATTACCACATGAGATTTAACATGTGATAAAGGGGACAAAACTTGGTGAATTAAAGGGTAGAAGGAATTAGCAAACATTATGCAAGTACAGAGACTAGGGCAGGTGGACAGAAGGAAATTTAAGCAATTTACCACATGGGATTCAAGATATGGTAAAGTGGCAACCATTATGCATGCATGGAGACTAAGGCAGAGTAGACAGAAGCAACTTTGACCAATTTATTTACCACATGAGAATCAACATGGTGTGTAAAGTGGACAAAGCTTGGTGAATGGGATAAAGGGTAGCAGGAATTAGCAAACATTATGCAAACACAGAAACTAAGGACATAGTGGACTGAAGGGACTTTGGGCTATTACCACATGGGATTCAACATGTGCCCCATGTGGTAAAGTGGCAAACATTATGCAAACAAGGAGACTAAGGCAAAGTGGACAGAAGGAACCTTGGGCAAATTATTTGAATTTTACCACATGGGATTTAACATGTGGTAAAGTGGACAAAACCTGGTGAATGGGCCTAAAGGGAAGCAGGAATTAGCACCTGCCGACCCAGCAATGACTTTGTCACAGCCGGGTGGGAGGAAGTTCAAAGGGGGAAGAGCAATAAAGTTGTTGATGCCCAGGCTTTTGTCTTGGGGAGTGCTTTGATCGAAGCAGACGACATAATACAGTTTGGTTCCTGTCTCCAGGAGGACAGGGTGGTAGCGGTGGTATGTCCGCGAGGCAGGGTCTTTGAATGTCACAGGGGTCCATGCCCGGAGCCATTGGTTCTTGGAGATTTCTGCCGCGGTGGGTGGATACTTACAAGGTGTCGCTATGTATTTCCAAGCACGCTCTAGTTGATAGATGGGGCATTTCTGGAAGCATCGTGAGGTGAATCTATTGTTAAGTGGTTCAAGTCACTGCATCCTCTGGTAGGTTTCAACCAAAATGTGTACAACAGTTGCAAGCGGGAACCAAAGAAGATGCACCAAACCATTTGGAAATCGCTGACTAATTCGACTCGACATGCGGACCTAACAACTTACCCTACTCCTGCTCAAAGCCATGGTCATTACTCCAAGGAGCTTCAAGAGAAGAATTTCATGACCTGCTTGTTGGATGGAGGATAACTATGGGGTCTGGATGATGGACCCCTGCATTACAAAATCTGCTTCTAATTACTTCGAAAAACAACATCTTTAAAGTGTAAAGCTTCTCTAATTCAGAAACAAATAGCATCAGTGGATTCCTCTCAATGCCCACCTCTTTCCAAGCATGTTGCTCCACTTCGTGAAATAACAAATCATCAATTCATTAGAAACGATCTAGAAACAACTTATCTAAGGCCTCGGGGAATTTCAGGACCTGCTTGCAGAAAGATACAGAGGAGGTGAGAGAATCGGAGACGCACCGTCAAGAGAACGCCGAGATTGGCCGGGGTCAAGAGATATCTGGCTTTCGGATTATGGATAATCTCGATTATATTCGGGCCGCTGTCATCTGTCCAGGGAGATGATGGTTCAATAGCAGCCGATGTGCCTTGTGCCATTGAGACCTGTATAATTGCGAATAACAAGAGCCTAGAGTCCTTCAATTTAGGGTTCCATGATGTGCGGTTCTAGCGCACCGAACAAGCGCAATTGCAAAACCCATGCGCGTCCGCCACCTCGTCATGTACAAGTCGATCAGATTCATTCTGATGTCTTCCATAAATTTGCAAGTGAAACTCATCGTCAGCTTAGACTTTCGCAATCATAAGCAACAAACTCAATATGCCGGGAAAAAAGCAGGCAAGATTGCTAGGGCTAGTTTGGACCCATCCCTTTATGCATGCCGATCAGGACTCTACATGTTCATAATGCTGAATGTCTGCAATTTAGGGTTTCATGATGTGCACTTGTGCACTGAACAAGCACAATTGCAAATCCATGCACGTCCGTCGTGACCTCATCGTATCGAAGTCAAGTACCAAATTCGTTGTGATGTCTTCCATAATCTTGCAAGTAAATTCATCAGAAAAGGAATTCGCAATTTACATAAGCAATAAACATTATGCCGGGGAAAACCATTGTAGGAATTGACTACCGTGCAGAGCTCGACAAAGAGGAGCGAGCGCTTATACCATATATAGTACTGCCACGGACAGATTCGAAATCTGCTTCAGGGACTTTAAATTTTCAAGCTGACAGGCAACCAGGCGCAATTTACTTCAACTTTGACATTCAAAAGTCGACGCCACCATCTCCAGAAAATTAAAGGCCGATGGTAAGAGCTTCAGAATACTCAAGCGTCACAACTTTTCCATGGAGAGGTTGGCATGAGCGGCATTTATCATGATGAGCGGCATTCTTCACCTAGTAATGGAAACTCTACACTGTCAACGACGCATGTTGATTTGAAGCAGGCAACCGTTCGGTGTCTTTTCCAAGATAAATTTCTCGGATCGACTAAGTTAGTTTGAATTGCAATGGACAACTTCATTGCACCACATTCATTTGCCTATGCATTACCAACCGGCCATGGGAACACAAGCGACAAAATTCATGACGAAAATTTTGCTCCCGATTGCCTACAACACCAATTTGATGGATATCAGAGATATGGTGATTGTAACTTACTTTTAATAGCACCACAGAAATATGTGTTAAAATTATCAATTGAAGGTCAGTTATTATCATGCAACTCGTGCTGGAGCTAGGTCGGAGTGGCCGAATTGCCTGAAACGTCGCAAAAACAGACAGGAGCTTCAAAAGCCAGTTTAGAGAGCCGGTAGAGTTGGAGAAACTCTACCGGCCCCTTTAAAAGGCCCTTCACCTTAAGCTATTCAGGGCCAAGAGTGCAAGTTGCATCTCATTTCATAAAGACCTGGTACTTTTTTCTATTGTTTCTTGTTCTGCAAAAACTTGGTTTGTTATGTAGCATAATCCACTCATTTGAAGTGACAATGCATTATGGTTAGTGTAATGCCCACCGTATAGTGTTGTACGTCATAATGCTTGTTGTACATGGTCTCTACGCAGTAAAATGTCCTATGCCAAGGTCATGCATATTGAGATTTTCAGGTATGTGCCCTCAAATCCCATAATGCACTCCCCTCAGGGTATTCCCATATACATAGAGACCTTCTACTTGTTACTTTATATGTGTCGGTTATATTACATAATCAACACATTTGTGATAAGAGTGCATTATGATGATGTATGGTGCATGCATGTACACCTCTTTATGCGTGATGGTTGCTGTGCAGGTCTTTATGTAGGCAATGCCCTTCGAGATCATGCTTTATGGAATTTAAGGGCATTGTCCTTGGACAAGTGTCCTTAAATTATATAATGCACTCCCCTCATGGCAATCCATATACATATAGACAACTACAAAGTAAGTTGTTAGCTCTCCATGTTGAGTTAGATTGGGGCCTGAACAAGCACAGTCGAGTATATGGAAAAAGTGCTTCAATATACTAATATCATAATTTTTTGGTCAAATGCCTAACAATACTAGCAAAGTGTTGTTTAAGTTGATTTTTTTTTCATGGTGCCCTTTATTGTTGTGTTAGGTACTCAAATATAGAATATGAAGATGAGATCTTCAAAACTTATCATTGAAAGTATTGCTCAAAAGGTAATGGCTAAATCTAGTTTTGGACGTAGATTTCATGACCTTAAATATTTTAAAGTTGGAATTTTTTCATATCCCTTGAATTCCTTATAAACTTGAGGGCACCAATACAAGAATTTGTAGAAAAAACATCAATTTGATGTGATTCTATCTTGTTTTAAACAAATTTTAGACAATTATGTGTTCAATATATTTACTTGCACCATCTTCTAAAATATGTAGGCTTATCTTGAAAAGAAATTTGTCAACAATAATTTCTTGGCTTTGTAGATCAATGTGTTTCTCAAATGTTTATGATTTTTCCTTCACAAAATTCAAAGTTAGTATATAGTTTTGAATCACTTTCACTTAAACCTATGCAAGGTAATGAAGTTGTGTACTTGACCATGCTTGCGCCCAGAGGTTATCAAAAGCAGGTGTTCTCTTGGCAAATCTAGTACATGGTCTTGCTTCTACTTGACAAATGGATTAATCTCGTCGATTGAAAATTGATCAAACGTACGTGAAGCAATAAGGAATTGCAATGATGCCAAGATCTATTTGGATCTATCCACCAAAATAAATAAAAACTGAACATATCATGCTTGTTGAGTTATTGAATCTCGAATTTGAACATGTGGAGTGGCACTTCTCCCAAAATTATCCTATGCAATGTGCATGCATCTAATTGTTGGAAAGCAGAAGTGCCTAAGATAGATGAGGCTAATTCAATTAGATACTTTAATTGGACACCTATTTTTGGCTTCTAATCGATAGTACAATCACCCTAAGTTGGTGGATGAGAAATACATGCTAATTTAGCCGTCATGTTGATAATTTTTGGGTTAGTCAGCTTCGCAAAAATCACACTACATCCATCATCCTCCATAATTAGGAGTGCTACCCACTAAGCCCTAACACACTTGATTTTTGTGGGCGAGCTAGGCAAATTAGGAGGCAACATGCGGTTGTGAGGTGCCAACTAACTTGTATTGTGGGTATTCTATATTTAAAAGCTAGTTCGGCAACATTTTATCTAACCCATGATCACTTTAAAGACATGACACAATCAATTATTGGCAATAAACTTGGTTTTCATTGGTAAATGACCCATGTAAAATCTGCTAGTGGCATCGTCCACTTACACAACATTGAACGATGGAAGGCTTCCCCCATAACACCAGATTTGGGAAGCAAACAATCTTTGATTCCAAAGCCCAAATCAATACCATCCTCAACTCCAATTTCAACAATTTCAAATTCTTTGGTCTTGATTCGCAATTGCTAACATGCTCAAGCTTCTAATGCTCAACTCCATCAACTGGATGACTCCACAAGATTGGAGGTGTCCAAATTAGCCTCATCTACCTTATAAGAGACACTTTGAACATTTGAGACCCTTACCATGTTCAAAACATTACTTCACAAAAAATTTCAAGGGAGCTTTTCGTACTTGACTCCATGAAATTCCAACACCGCGAGACTCAAACTTGATTTACTAAAGTCAATGATTTATTGCGACTTAAAGTGATAACACACTTAGTAGGCCCTCCAAAATAGATGTTGTTGAGCATCGACTTTCAGTTTTTGTCAACCAATGGGTTGCATTTTTAACCCTTAAAACAACATCGTTATTATTCACTTTGAGAAATAAAATAAGTGTCCAAATTGTTCCCGTCACATGGTCCTTCACCTTCAACCAAGGCGGTGCCGCCTCCATGCTTTACTAGAACACCAACACACTTGACTACCTCACCGACTGCTCTCTAGCAACGACCTTCAACAAGGACCGTTTGACGGGGGGAAACACCTTCCCAGCATCCTCTGAGGGTCACTTCACACACGAGACTGAGAGCCCGTGACCATTACACTTCAAGCACTCTCATTGGTGGAAAAGGCGGAGCCGGTCCAAGTTCGCTTCCCACTATGCTTGAGGGACCAATGGAGTATGTGAATGCAAGATGGATGTAAAGTCTACATGGATTCTTACATGGCATCAAATGGATCATGTTTCATGGTTACTTGGACTATTTTCAAAATCCACCTCTTGGAGGTAGGCCTAACACGAAACCGGGAGACCTGGCACTCTGAACACTCACAACCGTTGGTTTATTCTATTTTATCATGCGTGAGGACCTACATGAATAGAAATTCATTGAAATAGCATTTGGTTGAGGGCCCGGTCAGTTTGACTTCACACTACACTTGAGGGTCCGTGAACACACTACATGATTTTGGAGGTGTCCTAGACGGCCTTTGGACACTTTCTTTTTTGGCTCTCACAATTTCATGGTCACGGCTCTTGGCTCGTGTGTGAAGTGGCCTTGAGATGGGTCTAGACTTTGGGGGAGCATATGACACAAGATTAAAGCACATCTTCACCTAGTGGTGTCGCAAATAGACAACCGGTGCAAACGACGCGGCGATTGGAGCATGGTTTAAGGCTAAGCCTCACATGGGAGATGTGGTGGCACCTCACTCCTAACACTTAAGGTACATGTGCCTATTTCCAATCAAGACACCATCGACAATCTACAAGGTACCAAAATTTTGACAAGGTTGGGACTAAAATTCGATCAAGCTAGAATGAGCGATCATGGCAAACTCTAGACATTGGTGATATGTTCAGACCAACTTTTGTCCTCGTGATCTTTATCTTCTTACATGGAAAAAATTTGCACCACCTTATACTTCTCAACACGGCGTACAATCTCTTAAGTGATTGGTTATGGGTGCCTCTACTCTACATCACCTCATGGGAGTGTTCGAGCGGCCTCGCCATGAGCCAAGCCCACCCCTAGGTCAATTGGTTGCCGTGAAGGTCCACTGCCCATCATTTTGCAGTGTTTTTGTAGGGCATTTTTTCTGACATACTATACCTCCACAAACACTGACAAGTTTTTAAGATCCATATTTCAACTCTTTTCAACTTTACATGTGTTTCTTTACAGCAGGTGACAATTGCAAAATGTACCTCCACAATATGTGATGTCAAGGGGTCGAAGGATAAAGCAATCATATATAGTATACATGGAATGAATTACATAATATTCTTAAGAGACCACTATTCACTCCCATTATATCTTTGTGCTAATCTAGCATAGTTAACAGACTTCGACCACGTACTCCCATCTCTTTAAACGTGTCCTTGTGTAGATCTAGATCTACCCATGGGCTTCAAAGGATAGAGTTACACACATCATGCACCAAGGTTTGTGTAGCGGAGTCCTTACATAGGAAGAAACAAATTAAAGAGCATGCAATTTGCATTTGGTGTAATATGCAAACTTCACATGTAAATAGTGCTTCTTCAAAAATTCTGAGTGGAGGCTCATTATTACATTAGTTTGATTATTGATTGGCGTTTGTTAATCGACAATGCAAATGAACTATAAGATGGGTTCAGACGCAGCCCTAGGCTCTCAGGTTCAACTTAACCAATTTACTCGGGAAATTGCGTTGAACTTGTTCACAAGAGTTTTATTTGAAAACCTTGGAAGGAAACAAACAAAAAACAAATATCTTGAAAGATGACATCATATGAGAATAGATTGTCCCGGGGCTGGTACATCCGTTCACTTTCGGCGTAGGGCCACATTGTTCCGCTTTACTTTTCGAGAATGCAAGACATCGATAGAACCGTACAATTGAAGAGATTCCTTGAGACTTTTCTTGTTGCACAATGATTAAAACCACAGCAACAACGGCCTTAGTTCTCTAGGACAAATTTAATGTTGCATTTCAGACTCAGAAGATATTTCACATACAGATGTGTTACTTATATCAATCGCTGACAGCCATGTGTGCTGCCCCAGTCATCATAAAACAGAAGACCCTGACATGCCCCAGCAAATATGCTCGGAAGCATGAAAACGGTTCTGGATGTACATGTGCACAGAAAGAGCTACGCACCATACAAACATACAGGTGAGAAACTAACACTTCAACTCTGACACCTAGATTTCACATTGAAATACTACAACCTATTCTCATGTTCATATAGCCTCTACCCTACTACACCAAAAAAACACATACAACTACAATTGAGTAGTACAATTAGAGAACTAAAATCGAGTAGTAAGGGGTTAATTAAAAGCCAATTATGATTAAACACTACCAAGACTGCAGCATGGACCGCACACATGCCAAACAAACAGTTGACCATTAGTTGTTGGAGTGCCTCTAGGTCTTGGAAATCGAAGCCAACATGTCATCAGCTGCCCCCACAATCCGAAGGTTCACAGCCACAAATGAAGCGAGGATCTGGGGGCAGTGCTTCAAAACAGCGACAAAGGACAGCAGAGCCCGCAAGGTAGATGCAAGTAGCTGACCAAGCTGTGGACGACAGATTTACACTGAAGCTCAAGAAATCCTTGAAACGCCAGTAGGAGGCTGCCATAGGTAGCTGGCACAAAAGCTGCGAGGAGGTAAAACTTTTGGTTGCCAGCCAGGAGTCCAGACTTCATAGTTACATCAGAACTTTAGCGGCGAACAAACACTTGTCAAATGCATCCACTGGGGATCCAACACCACCAATCTAGGAAGATCAGCTCTCACAAAGACGATGAAAGGATCCACCAGTGGAGCAATACATGATCTAGATATGGGAACATAAACCTCCATGGTATATATGATATTTGAGACCAAACTACTTACTTGGACCAAAGATCAGCTTTTGGATGAGTGAGAAGCCTGCTGGTGAGAGCCACAGGGAAGCCAAAACGCTATGGAGATTTCAACAACCCTCCCAGAAGCACCAACTTTGCTTGATGAGCCGAGCAGACATGAGATGACAACGATGCAGGAAAAAGAGACCCAAAGGATGAAGGTAGAGTCTGCACACTATATCGTAGAAGGCGGGGAGGCAGAGCAGTGCCGTGCCGTGCCGTTCTAGGCAAGCCCACACCTCAGAACACACCAACAAATGGCAAAATATCTATGTGAGTTTTGTGTCTTATGTCGATGACTAGACATGAATCACATTCACCTGACACCTGATCTACCCACATCAATATTTGTTTGTCAAACATTCAGCAAGCATATTAGCAAAAGACCATTTTAATATGTAGTACACAAAGTTCCTCTGATTAAACAAGGTCGTATCAAAAAGAAGGAGCAACCAGGAAAGAAACTTATCACAGGAGGCAGGCAGCCGCAGCTTCAGCAGGAGATCGATCTACTGAAGAAGGCAGCAAAGTGCAGAGAAGTCCAAAGCTTCCAGAAATAGCCTACTTGCTTTTTGAAGCCACCCACATGGCAGACCAATATTTAACTCAATCCCACCTCAAGCTGCGCTCTAAGAGATGCCAGAATGTTGGTGTGCAGATGCGTATGCGTATGCAGGACAGAAAAAAATCATAACAACGAGGCTTCCAGCAAATTCAGGAGAGCCTGGAACTTTTATGCACCTACACCTTCTTGAAAACTCCGAGATGTGTTCTTTTAAGAACTTCTGCTGCGGCTGCGACGACGTTCTCTGACAGGAACAGGGCTCCTGTTTGCACAAACTTTCTATTAGGGCTCTCAAAAGCTCACAGTGCACCTACTAACTCATAACAAAACAAGATAATATGCATCTGACTCTAAGAGTCCGCAGAACAAGAATCAGAACATAAGAGATATTCATTGTCAACCGGGCCTTGCAGCCTCAATGTCTAATACTAGTATACTACTAAAGTCAACATAGATGCCATGTATCATAAGCCAACCATTAAGTAATCACCATGGTCATACAAGGATAAAAAAGAATACAAGGAAGTAATGGAGGTATTCTACATACCCATTAGCAACTGGAGATGCACGACGATCCCGTCGTGGAGGAGGAGAACGACTTGGGCTTCTGCCTCTACGAACCACGGGTGAAACACTCCTTCGGCGGACTGGAGACCGACTTCTTCCCCGAGGTGGTGGACTGGTTATCAAAGAAAACAAGACAGAAAACCGTCAAACAGTCACCTCATACTGTAAAGTCAAGAACTGCAGTAGCAGAATTCCAAATCCATGTGGTAAACCTCGATACTCAGACAGGTAACATCCCTAGCAACCGATGCATAGACATGCCACTGCAGAAGAAACTCAGAAAGTGCATACATGGAATTGGCAATTGAGGCCATGTAAATATCACCCCAACAAAACACACCAAATTCACCAATCCAGTCTTCAAGAGAAAATCAACCTAGTGTACTGGGAGAGCCTGCACAACATACCTTCGAGCACCATAGCCATAGCTTGGGCTGCGACGATAGCGTGGGCTGGCAGAACCGGACAGACCGAATTTTTTCATTAGTTAACATTGAAACTGTAGCCATTGAGGCAACAAAAGGAACACCAGAGGTTAACAAACACATTTTCCCAACATGAAACAAGGCCATCTGTATTACCTATCAAGCTCTATCCCACTAAAGAAATGACATACCTCCGAGCACCATAGCCATAGCTTGGGCTGCGATAATAACGTGAGCTGGAAGGACGGAATACGACCCATATACTGATTAGTTACATTGAAACTGTAGCCATTTGAGGCAACACAATGTGGCAAAACACATTTTCCAGTATGAAACAATGTTCTCTGTACAATGTACCAAGTTCTATCCCACTAAACAAAGTCACATACCTCCGAGCATCATAGCCATAGCTTGGGATGCGACAATAACATCGCTGGCAGAATAAGGTACAACCAGATAGTTTTTGTTGGTTGAGATTCACACTGCATTCCAGACAAAGGTAGAAATAGAAGGCACCATTTCCTGATATGATCGAAATCATCTGTGATTTGAGTCAAGACCTATCCCACTCTATATGTAACATAGAGACATACCTCCGAGCACCGTAGCTTGGACTGCGGCGATAACGAGGGCTTGCACGAGGGCTCCTACCACGGCCGCCCGTTCCCAAGCCACCAGCTCCGATACGAAGACGGCACTCTCGAGCAAAGTGGCCAGGTTCCCCACATTCATAACATTTCATATCATCTCCTCCTCGTCCACGCGGACCCCCACCTCCACCAGAGCTTCGTGAGAGTTCTACTCGCCAACCATTCTTACCTGCAAGATAAGTTTTCAGTCTAGCAGTCTATTGAAAAGATCATACATAATGAAAGCTCTCAAAATGTCCCAAACAAAGCCAAGTAGACTGTACCAATCCAAAAGGCACACAGTAAGGTCCTAAAGTAAAAACAAAAAAAAGGAAAATTTGTTGGAAAGACAGTCCGGTTTTTGAAGGTTAAGACTTCACTCAACAGTAGAGTGATAAATACCTTCATGTATACAAGGATTACAATAACTCAGACCCCCAGCATCCAAGGATCTGATTAACCATGATTGATTAACAGGCTACATGCATAAAATAATGCATACTTCCTATCATAAGAACATTGTATACATGCAACAAGTCAAGAAATTAAAAGGCAGCACATATACCATTCAATGCACGAATAGCATCGTCAGCATCTCTTCGATCTTCAAATTCGATGAAAGCAAATCCAGGGGGCTTACGACCCACCCATACACTGCAACATCCATAAATAGAAGCGGCTGACCATTAGTATCTTTGTTTTCAAGTATGTAAATACAACAGCACTAACATAAGAGTTACCAGCAACCTACACGTCCCAACTCTACCAGGCATGAATGACAATAACAAACTCCATTTGATGACTCTTTTAGGTCATAAGCAGTATAAAAATTCACTACTCCCCCTGATCGGTTGCCAAAATTGCCTCTTTAAGCATTGCCACAGCAACTTCCGAATAGATGCTGACAGCAAACCGTGAGACTAAATTCTGCGTTTCTAGCAGAAATAATAGAAAATAGGTCGTGCGGTCTACTGGAGGCTTAGAATTTAACACCAAGAGGCTCTTATCCATAATATCTTAGAGTGAGAACCCTTCTACGCCAAACGACCTTATTCGCGCCACGAGCTAAAGAGATTATAGGGATTGTAAGAACCTCAACAACAAACCACACAACAAAGCCTAGCGACCCAGGCATAGAAATAATAGAAAATAGGCCATACAAAGCCAGGGCAGGTAACGGCTTTGCGGTATATTGAAATTTTACAAACTGACATCAAAAACCTCTTCTCGGTGGTATCTCAAGTGAGGGAACTAGTTCTACGCCAAACGGCCTTATTCCCAAAACACTAGCTATGGAGAAATTGTAACCAACGTAAGAACCTCAACCACAATGGCTATAACAACGCCTAGAAACCCGGGCATGGAAATAGTAATGAAATCAGCCATACAATGCCAGGGCACGCAACGGCTCCGCGGTATGATGGAGGTTTAGAATTTAACATCAAAAGGTTCTTCTCCGTGGTATCTCCTCAAGACAGGGAGCTAGTTCTAAGCCGAACGGCCTTATTCGTGAAACCAGCATTCAGAGATTGCAGCCGTTGCAAGAACCTCTACAACAAAGTACAGAACAAAGACTCACAACTCGTTCTCCGGAAAAGCGCATATCCCGGTACCGCCAGAAACCCCCGGACGCGCAGAGGCTGCTGCTGCCAAGGGTTTCGATGAAACCAGGGGAAAGGAAATAAGACAAAAAGGGAGACACAACAAACCTGCGGAGGACGCCGTAGACTCGAAACTCGTCTTCCAGCTCCCGCTCTGTCGCCCGCGGATCCAAGTTCCCGACATAAACACGCGACATGGTGATCCGCTTCTTCTCCTTCGCTCAACTCCAGTAACAAAATAAAATATCGTCAAGGCGGTCTTAATGTGCGCCGTAACAAGCAAGAAGGAGAAGGTAGTCCGGGCCTGGCGAGCTGCCTGATCAGTTCCGACGGAGCTCGGAACTCGAAACCCTTGCTCGCTCTGTTTCGCTTCGCTTTTCTTTGAAGGGCAACCGAGGAAACCCTAGAAGGCGGCGGAGCGCCAGCTACTACTACGGAGAAGGAACCAGTCACTCCGTTCCGTTCACACCGCGCGTTCGGAAAATATTGGCCACGTCGGAGTTGGTGATTCATCAGCCAATAAGGTTACTACATTATACCATCATGCGGTGACGTGGCTTTATTCATTTATTTTATAGCATCTAATGTAAAAGTTCTATTTTTTGGCTCTGCCATGTAGGAAGAGACTTTATTAGCGATGGCATCTAAAACGAGGCAATAAGTTTGGCAATCGATAAAAACCAACCATGTATGTGATGTGATTAGGAAATGTTAGTGTTAGTGTTACCAACTCATTCTTCAACTACACCGTTTCTAGTATTTAGTGTCAGGTATATTATTCGTGAAGGGCCTAAACTAGATGCCTAGAGGTCTCAAAGTGTCACACCCGCTAATTGCCAATATGTTCCATTCGTCAACAAAAGTAATTTCTTTAAGTGAAAAAATATCAACATTATGACATTTAGAGCAGCACATTGGGATACGTTAGATGATAGTCTTGCATTTTAGTATACAAGGGGAAGACATTTTTGAGCACATTAATGGCAAGTGTCGTGTGCTTGCATTTTAATATGCAAGAGGAAGATATTCTTGAGCATACTAATGACAAACGCCATTTGTAAACATTTTGGTCAACTTGTAGACCATTTTGTAACATGGGCATGCATCTCATAACACTATTGAACATGCTCATGCCAAGATTTAGTAAGTGCGTTTGAATGCCAAGTGTCATAAGGTGATAATTCTAGTGAAGTTGTTAATCATCAATGCAACCTAGCATACACCTCAAAATAGGCTAAGTGACACTATTCTGCATGTGACACTAAATACCATAAACGGTGTAGTGGAGTCCAATTGCAAGTGATTGTTGATTCAAGAGGTCCCTAAAATGAGCCAAAGTTTGACCTTGGTCAGACCACCAACCATAACTAGTCACGTGTGCATGATAATAATAGGGTAGAGCACTCTTGCGACTAGTTGATTGTTATAAATTCATCCACACATTGGACAAAATGTGTGGATGTACATGGATATAGATGCATTATTTGCATCCAACTCCATATTGTAATTTGGTTGTTGATGTGATGTGGAGTCATGGGGCCAGGAAGAAGTGCATATTGTTGCTCAAACAAACATGTATAAGGCATGTGCGTGTTATTTGATTTGTTTTTCATGTTCTCCAATTCCTACCGATCGGATTCTACACAATGAAACTTGTGTTGCATTAGCAAATCTATGATGAAGCATCAACAAAATATGGATTGTAGATCAAATCTCCCCTTATGTAGTTATGATTATCAGAAGTGCATGTTTGTTCATTCCTTATTTGAGTACATATAGTAGTTCCTCCCAATTGTGTTCAATATTGAGTGTGGAGTAGTAAATATGAATTTTGAAAACAATATCCAATATCTTTGAAACTTGCACCATTATTATGTTTGTTCTTTGATCCTCACCAAACCGCACACCAATCATACTCAATTGTCCAATTAAGAAAAGTGACCAAATAAAACCCCGCATATCTTATGTGCTCTCTTAACATCATGTTCATTGTTGATCATGAGTGTTGAGAGTTTGTTGCCAACTTCAACACATGCTCATCAACCATGGCTCTCACCCAACACAACCGGTTTGTACCTTGCCATACTCCCCACATCATCTAGAATGTTGGCCCTGCACCAAAGAGGACTCTTGACCATGATAAGACCAACATGCTCAAATTCACGTCAGATTGCATGACGTTATTTTTTTATTTTTTTACACACAAACCCAATGCTCCCGTCACAATATAACCGGAGGTGCATGCTTTCCATAAATTGGCCCAAATTTAATATATCTGCCTATCCGAGCTTAAACATTATGGCAGGTATGAGCCCAAAATGGTTGCTCATATTTGTTTTATGTTTAGAATTTACTTAGAATTGCATTTGAATTCGTATTAAAACAATTAAAAGTATTAAAAAGAGTGAGGCTTGGTGAGGAGTTATGTTTTAGGCCTTAGGCTTATTTTGTGTGGTTAATTAGAAGCTTAGTGGTATTAAGGTGTGTTTTGGTTAAGTGAGTGGTGTATTGGTGAAGCAAGGGGAAGGGCCTTGGGGTTAAGTGTTTGAATTGGGACCTATCTTGTTGGTTTAGGGGGTGAGGGTTTAGTGGATAAGATGAAGTCCTACTAAATAGGAGAGAAGTGAGGGGTTAAGCTCTCTCGGTTGTGGGTGCGTCTCTCTCTCCTTTTGGTGTGTGTGGAGCGGGAGGAAGAGCTCAAGGAGCTCGGAGGAAGCTGGTTGAAGATTTTGAGCCATCACTAGCTAACTGTAAAGCTAAGCTCGGAGGGAGCTGGTTGAAGATTGGGCTGCACTCGCAACTGTTAGACTAGCTCGGAGGCTGGTTGAAGATTGAACTGCACTCGCAACTGTTAGACTAGCTCGGAGACTAGTTGAAGGGAAGCTGCACTCGCAACTGTTAGACTAGCTCGGAGAGTTGGTTGAAGGGGAGCCTGCACTCGCTAACTGTAAAGGATCTCGGAGGAAGCTGGTTGAAGATTGAGCTGCACTAGCAACTGTTGGACTAGCTCGGAGAGCTGGTTGAAGGGGAGCCTGCACTCGCTAACTGTAAAGGAGCTCGGAGGAAGCTGGTTGAAGATTTTGAAGCTGGCACTAGCTAACTGTAAAAGCTAAGCTCGGAGAGCTGGTTGAAAGGGAGCTGCACTCGCAACTGTTAGACTAGCTCGGAGACTGGTTGAAGGGGAGCTGCACTCGCTAACTGTGAGGCTAAGTTGGAAGTTGGTTGAAGGACCGGTTATGGACCGGTCATGGACCGGTTAGGAGCTTGGACCGGTTGTGGACCGGTTAGGAGCTCGGCCCGGGTATGGAGGGGGCCATGGGTACTAAGGTTACTTATTATGGTGGGCTAGTTAATTAGGAAGGGGAGAAGAGATTAGACTAGGAATGTAACTCATTAGTAAATTAGGGCGGTTTGGCCTCATATAAATTAGAGGGGGGCATAAGGGGATGAGCTTTTGGAGGGACTTGAGGGTTGGTTTGTAAATTAGTGTAGGAAGAAGGGAACCAACAGAGAATAGCATTCTTAAATGCTTGTACTCGTATTATGGAATAAATCGGTGTGCCAAAGTTGATGGAAGATGTGATGGATTTTTACAACGTTGGGAATAAGGAGTTATTCATACATGAATGTGATCCCCATTCCCCCACCCGGACTAGGACGCATAAGGGTGGGTGGTTTGGCCTCACAGCAGGCTTCTTTAAGTAGGCAACAAGTTTATTCTGAGGGCCACTTCACACACGAGACTGAGAGCCCGTGACCATTACACTTCAAGCACTCTCATTGGTGGAAAAGGGATAGTGAAGAGGTATCCATTTCTGAATGGAGTGGTTGGGGGTTTGATTCCCGCTGTGAAATCTTCTCTCTACTTGACGGGAAAAAAACTAGCTAGATAGGTAGGAAGCCAAGAGCCCACCCACCGCAAGGTAAGCAATAAACCCCACCCTACACCAAGATGATTATTGAGCAAGGTAGGGCCAACATGCTCAAATTCACGTCAAATTACCCGACGTTGGTTATTTATTAATTTATTTAGATGAGATGATCTAGAATACCAAAGATAATATTCTCTCGATAATTCAAATACATACGTAACTACTAACAACAAAAAATATAGGTTAGATTAATTTAGGATGTTTAGATCCCATAAATAAATCATTGTCTTACAACTAGACCTTGACTTCTTGAAGCCTATTGAAGGAATTTGAATTTGAGTGGCATGTGAGACCTATAATGGCGGTAACCCGGGTTACCACCGTAACCCGGGTGTGCACATATTACGATAGCTACCTCAAAATTGGTCCAAATCAGAAGAAAAGGGGCTCAGATTGTGGGCTCGTCAAGTTTTATTCGCCCACATAACGACAACAATTTTTGAGACTTTAGTTTTTGAGACTCCGCCGTACTGGAAGAGGCCGAACTTTGACCATTGCAACATTGCTAGCAAACACAAGAGCAAACACACACACAAACCCCAAAAGACGCAATGATGAACCCTATCCCATGTACATGTTGTTGAGACTGCATTATTCGCAAAGTGCAAACCAAATGTTGATCCTTTTTTGGGCACCATCCATAAAATTTATTATTATTATTTTAATAGTGTTTACGCACTTTCTCAATTCAGTAACCCTCCCTCCGGAAAATTAATTAATTAGTTGCTTTTACGCACTTTATAAATTCGGTAACCTGGGTTACCACCATGGGTCTCATGTGTAGAACATGGATTCAAAAACTAAGTCTAGGCCTTACTCATGTTGAAATTCAATAATGTGGATCCCTATAAATAATTTGAAGCTAAATAACTAAATAATCAAAGGAGATAAGGGATGATGAGGGGTTTGGAAGTTAGGAGAACTAGGGTTGAGGCATGTTAGGCCACGTGCGCATTCCTTGCATCCTATGTGGAAATTATCTTTTGGCACTACATGGTGCACTAAACACTCCTATTGGTGTGGGTGGGAAATTAGTGTGGAAATAATAAACATGGGTTGTTCTACACTCTAAACTTTGTAATATCAACCTCCTTAATATCACTCCTTCTCTAATATCCTGAAACCTTAGAGAACATATGTTCTAAGTTTAAATCTCACTCCTTGTTGTCACGTTTCTCTCCCATATATCACGGGGTTTTGACATTAAAATAAACCACCAGAGAATTCAAACCACATGCTTGCACGCATCACGTTGTCATCATTGTAATCATTTTAATTATTGTAGTGTTGACTTTGTGTTATTCTATAATGTCACATGCTACACTAATTCGTTGTTATCACGCATATGTGTTAACACTACAAAACTCCTTAATATCATGTGCGATTTGGTTGCCACGAGCATGATATTACGGAGTTCAGAGTGTATTGTCTAGTCGGGGTGGAAATAACATGGGTCAAAGACCTTGGGTCTTCCCCTCAATCTTCTTCGAGACTTCCAACCAACACCTTACATAAAATAAAAGTAGTCACCTCATAGTGAAGGGGAGAACCAACCACTAGTTACTAGTCAATTGGTTCGTTTTCCCAAATTACGGGTTCAAAATCCAATGCTTTAGAAAATGAACTATACCATGACTTTTTGGTAAAATAACTATTATACAAGGAATAACCAAAGCATGGCAGTGAACAACCGAATGAGATTAAAAAAGAGAGTAAAGATACCAACCAAGTTGGCTCAAATTTCTCCCCATTCTAAGACTTACACCAAAAAATAGCACAAAAATTATTCACCCACATCAATTTCATGCAAAACAATTAACGTGGCTCACATTAACTCTCGTTATGGGAAGTGATGTGGGTTGTAGAGAATTACTGTGGCCCACACTAATTGGACTATTTAGTGCGATTACATGTTCTTTGGATGGATGGTGGCAATTATAATTTTGTGATTAGTGACAATAGATCTCGCACAAGGAATGTTAGAGAATAGTAGAGCACCTCGAGCACAAAGTTTGATAACGTTCGACTTGCAATTGTTTGATTGCTAAGCTGCACATGCATCATGGAGAGAGAGAGAGAGAGAGAGAGAGAGATGAGCAACTCTTCAAGTAAGGTCCAACATAGCAATAATGTGGACACCTATATTTATTTGAGTGGGGTGTGGTTAGTTGTTGATCTAGAAAACAAACACCCAAAAAGACAAATGTTTAATAGAGATTGGTCTACATGCTCAAAATATGCTAACCATTCTAGGTTTAATAGTTAACATGGTTGGGAGGGGGGGGCTATATGACCACTTAATGGGCATAAGTATCTTTCATTTTGATTAATGGATGAGATATTCATAATACGAGCTCCGTAGATTACGAGACAAATGGTCAAACGTGATTTGGATTTGGTAATCATCTTGCACTAATTGCATGTTTCATCGCCTACTGGATGTGGGTGCAAAAGAGAAAAATATATATGTCTAAGGCAAGTCTACATGTATATGTCATAGTTCCAAGATTCACCTCCCAACCGCACTCCTCACCGGAATTCGACATTGGTACTACTGCCTCGATGATCCCCTGTTATCCTGCAAGGATGTTCATCTGGAACATGGTCGTTAGTAACTAATTCATCGCTGCCTTGCAGACTCTCTGTCAAAGCTCTTCTTCTGCTTCATCAAGTTCTGTACAGTTTGAAAATTGCATGAATGACGAGGAGTTTCATCGGTTTACACTGAAAAACTGTTGCAGTCCAAATTGGATGAAGGGATGTTCCCCTTCATCTGTAATATGGTCGTTAACTAACGTAACCTTCATCGGTGTCTTGCAGACTTAAAGCCCTCTTATGCTTCATTAAGTTATGTACAGTTTGAAAATTGCATAGATTAAAGAGGAGTTGTGCGATTTGCACTGGAAAACTGTTGCACCCAAATTGGCGGGAGGGAGGTTCCCCTCCATCTGGCATGTGGTCGTTAACTAACATAACCTTCATCATTGCAGACTCAATGCCCTTCTTCTGCTTCACTATGTTATTTACAGTTTGAAATATTTCGTTCAATTACTCCACCAGCGAGTGAAGCTCGACTCCTCAAATGAGTGATGATGCATCGATACTGGCTTTAGCATGTAGAGTTGCTACAGGTCGTGGATCCTGAATACAAATTCGAGAAGCTCCGAATCAGTGCAGTCCATAATAATGAAAAGCACAAATTCTGTTCCTCCTAAGCGTCTATACATGCCTGATAGGTTAATAATTACTAGAATACTTAAGCTCCCACCCCGTGAGATCGAAAACTAAACTCTAGGGAAGTTCCATGTACGAATTATGGAGATGAAAACAGAATAGAGGATGTTGATGAATGAATGTCAGGCCTCTCGACTTCCTACAATCGAATTTTATTGCAAGCTTCGGGCCGAGAAACAGACACTATCACAAGGCTTGGAGATAAAGATGTTCACACCTTCTTGTTAAATTGTAACTTATGTAAGCTCGAAGGTACAGAGAGCTCTTCTTCAAGCAAATTTCCTTCTTAGTGAGGAGGGACAAGCGTCTATATTGTGGGGAGCCAGCATGCCTCACACCAGATGCACCCCCTAGATGTGAGAGGAAAAATTCTTGCTCAAAATTGCTGGTGACCCCTCACATCTGGAATAGTCCCTGCGAACCTCTTGGGGACAACCTGTTCGGACTTAATTACAGCTCCTTTAATTTCCTGTCTGTACCCCACATCCTATTTTAGTAATAAAAAGCTCGGTGGATACATATTACATATCCACAATTTCTGCTTGGTGACCAACGGTTCCTGTCTTTTGACCTAAAAGCTTAGGTTACACAATTTGTCTCTTGATTCTCCGATACCAGTGACCGATTGACAAACTGGAAAGCTGGGAGGTTGCCTTCCTGCCCATTTTGACTTAACCTCTTGCCACAAGACTTGAGGGAATGGCAATGTGGAAAGGGCGACAGTAGATTTGACCCGTTGACCAGATTTTCGTTAGGACACGCAGTCGACATGTTAGACAAAACAAACAGAATTTAGCGCCGCCATCACCAACTTTCGGGGGCTGCAAGGGCGAGTTGACCCATATCACACCTAGATATCAACGCTTTATGCTTGTCATCAATTGTATTGATTCCACAGAGATTCGTGGCTCTTTAATATAAGTTAGCAAAGAAGGAAACTGCAGTCCGAGGTTTAAGTTTTTGGAGACTGGCCTTACCGAAGCACTCAAGTTCGAAAAGTGCATGGGCAACTTATTAGGGTCCTTATGGTCTCTCCTACGAGCTCCATCTCTGATAGCTTTCTTCAAACCTGGAATCTTGTAGGAACTGTGGGTTTCTGGTCTGTGAAATCTGACACCGGAGCGCTCAGGGTCACAGGTGAATTTTCTTGGTTAGGGGTTTAGGGATATTTGTTTCATCGGATGAAATGGGGGCTGATGACACCACGCTCGCAAATTTCTGGGGCGACATGCCCGATGAAGAGTACCATGCGTCGCAGGGTGTGAAGAACACGAAGGAGTACTTCAAGACGCCGCACGGGACGATATTCACACAGGAATTTCGGCCGGTAGGGGAAAAAGCTAAAGGAATTGTGTGCTTAACACACGGGTATGGTAGCGACACAGGCTGGATGTTTCAACTCATCGCCATAGAGGTGGCGAAATGGGGTTATGTAGCTTACGCTGCGGACATGCTTGGCCATGGCCGATCCGAAGGTATTCGCTGCTACACACCGGAAGCTGAGAAGGTAAGGGTATTATTTGTGCGCAATCAATTTTGTTTACTTCAAACCAAATCTCCTCTCCTATAAATCCCAGCCTTGTAAAAAAAAGCATTTCCTATCTATCTGTCTGCGCTAGCTATCTTGTCCCACCGCCTCGGTTTTCTCCGTCTGCTGGATGTGGCTTGCGAATTAGAGGTTAGGGCTTTTGCAATGGATTTTAATTTTATATTCTCATGATGTGAACTAGGGTTGTCACGCTCCTTCTGCCTCCTCTTCTACAAGTTCCTTCGAGATTCATCAATCTCTCAGTACTGCCGTTATTTTTTCTTGTTCCTCTTCATTTACTTCCCCATTTCCTGTCCAGTAGTTCCCTTGGGCTCAAATGTAATCAAGGATAACTGGCGTCATCAGAAGTTCTTGCAAATTAGAGATTAGTGCCTCGGCAATCAATTTCAGTTTCACATTCTTATAATAGGACAAGATTGTCACGCTTTCGACGACCTCCTCTTATCCTGTCTAATGGCTCCCTTGTGCTCAGATGCATTCAAGGATAAGCGGCATCATCAGGTTGCCTTGAGAACAACTCCTACGCCCCAAGTACTATGAAAATCTTGTAACATTTTATGCAGATAACAGCTGCCAGGATAAACTTGCATTGTGAATGAAAAGAACTAGAACCACAAAGGCACGTTTTGGATTGTTTGGTGAGGGCCTCCAGGAAGATGGGAAAGAATCAGGGTCTCAATTACCTCCATTTTGTGCTACGCATTCGTTGAAACCGATTTCGTTTTGACTACTCTGGTGTGTATAGGTGGCAGAGAGTTCTCTTGCCTTCTTCAAAACAAAGCGGGATTGCGACGCAAACAAGGACCTACCTGCATTTCTGTTTGGTGAATCCATGGGCGGAGCAATGTCATTTCTGATGCACTTTCAGGACCCCGAAGGATGGGATGGTTTCATATTCTCAGGACCCTTGTTCAAGTTTCCAGAGTCGATGAGGCTATCACAGCTCGAGATTCGAGGGTACTCACTCATCCGCCCCCTGGTGGACACATGGGCCATCCTGCCTGACAGGTCGATTGGGAAGCAGGCCATAGGTGACCCTTCCAAAGGGAAACTTATTGGCCGCAACCCACGGCGATACCAAGGTACTTGCTCCCCATTCCTTTTCACAGACAGACTCTATCTAACAATTCAAGATGCAAGATAGCCAGAATTCTTGTTTCTTTTGAAGGGGCGTTTACACACACCTACTTGATTGGTTGTGGTTGTGGTTTTGGTTTGGTCCCACTTTTAACCACAACTACAACTTTTAAAGAGTGGGTTTGACCTCAATTATCGTCCCTCCCTATGGTGCAATCCGTGCAGTGGGGATAGACAGTTTATGGATTCTAGTGGAAAGTTTGTCTAAGTGTAGTTGCTTCCTACAAATCTCCTCCCTTGCTTTGGCCTTGAAGTTCTCTCCCGGTGCCACATAGGAACAACAAACAAAATAGAGCCAAAGCAAGTAAACTCCAACCATCAACCACTGAAGCGGTGGTTGTGTGTAAAACGCACCTTGAGAATGCTAAGCCTTGTGTAAATGGTGAGTGCCACTCTAGAGCTACTGTAACGACCGCTCAGTGCAACTTCAAAGTCTTCTGAGAGTGCATCTGCTGCAAAGATTTATCTAAACTAGGTCAAAATATATTGGGGTGTTCAATATCACAAAAATGCCTCATTTAGCTGTGAAGGACATTTTCTGGTTTTAGAATTTAAATGTGACCAAATGACCTACTGTGAAACTGCAGTCGCTAAGAGTGTATCCACTGTGAAGATTTATCCTAAACTAGTCAAAATTATGTAGGGAGTTCAATGTCACAAATACGCCTCATTCTCTATATGTAGCTCTCAAGAAAGTTCTCTGGTATTAGAAACCTGATGTGACCATTTGAGAGAGTCCCCTGATTACCCATTTGAATGCAAATAGCAGGTATGAATGCTTTTTGTAGAGTTTTAGTGCATGAGTTAAATGGTCATTTGACATTCTTAGGTTTTGCTCAAAGAAATCGTGTTTTCTATTCAGGTAACCCAAGGGTTGGTACGATGCTGGAGCTTACCAGGTTGGTGGACCACATAGATGCAAACATGTACAGATTTGATGCTCCATTCCTTGCTCTTCATGGCACCTCAGATACAATCACTTCGCCTGAAGGAAGCAAAGACTTGTATGAAAGAGCAGCGGCCAAAGATCGAACTCTGAAGCTCTATGAAGGCGCATGCCATTCACTTATCCAGGGAGAGCAAGATGACATAAAAGAAGCAGTGCTCCAGGATATGAAAACCTGGCTTGATGAGAGGGTAGAACGCAAACAATTAGGTGCAAAGTATAAGGTTTAGGGTTTGGGATTTTAGGGTCTAGTGCTTCTTAGAAAGTCCTCGGTGCTTGAAAGCAGGAAAAATTGCACCACACGACTTGTGCAGTATCGATCTACAAGAATGGACAACCTTGGCATGATGGAGAGTGGTGGAAGGAACTGCTCACTCAAATGAGGTAGACCCCACATTATAGCAACAGGATAGAAATCCGTCTGCTTGTTTTGATTCAAACACACAAATTTTCAGCTACTAATTAACAATCTTGGCCCATGGGCTAGTTTAGAATTGAGGACCATCTCCTTGATCTTGTCAACTGTTTCAAGTTTCTGCAAGTTTTTGCTGCAACGATTTTGAAGATTCTGAATGAGTACCATTCACAACTGTTTGAGAGAGTTATAACAGGAGTCTACTGTCTACTGTTCTCGATATGCAAAGATGCATTCTATGCTGAATTTAGTGCCAACCAATCTTGAATGTAGATATGTAACCTTGAAGAACACAATAGAAGTTCAAAGACAGCCATCGATCCCTTTATGGATAAAGAGTGTGTAATCATTGTCAACATGACATCTTTGTTTGATGGAACTTTCCTTGACGTCACAAGCTAGTGTGTGTGCACATTGTTCCAGTATGTGTGACCTTAGATCTCTTCATATGCTCATTGGTGGATGACCAATCTACATGTAAACTTTTGTGTACATGGAAGCTAAGTTTCTCTCAGCTTCAAGACTTGCATGTGGGGTTTATAATTGCATTCGTGGTTGAAATGCAACACCAACATGAAGGGCACCAGATTTGTAGCTTTTCTCAGTAAGTGTGATGCTACAACACAATGGTCTTTCCAAGAATGAAAAGAGTGAGGGAAAACTCAATTGCAAATACTGCGTAGAGGAAGTCACGATTCAGGACAAATCCGTACACAGAAATTCCTGCAGCTGAATGTTGTAAATAGGTCACTGCCACACCCAACCACGAGCAATCTGTGGTTAGCAATGCCCTTTGTATTTCAGGATTAACAACCGTAATACTGAGTGTGATACTGAATACTAGTATTGTAATGTCCTCCAATTCATAGGGGGATAGAGTTTGGTTCAATTTTACTAAACGTTTCAACATATATTGTGAAGGATTTACACTCTCTAGCAGTCAGAGAAGAGTGTGCATAGCAGGTTGCAATATTTAAGTCTTTGTGTAGCAGTATGGAGCACACATTGCTCAGCTTCACCTGCTTACTGATTTTCAAGTCTGAAGTTAAGAACTTGATGACTCCGAGAGCTATAAGCAAACTGGCAGAGGTAGGGAACAAAGCATCACACAAAAGTAAAATTTAAGGTTGGATCGTTATGAAAATGATAGTCCCTTGAAAATTTTGAAGGATATGACAGAGGAGTCTCACCTAAAGCCTGTCGTTTTTGATATGCATCCATGTCATGGCGTGCGGGCTCAGTTACTCCTTTGTATGAACTGAGAGACATCAGCAGCTTCTCTGATTTTTCATTAAAAAGGATAGGATGAGTTGGACCATAAGCTGTAATGTTAAACGCCTCGTTTGTTTCTCCTGGGAAAAATACTGTCACTGGGCTACAAGTTATGATTGCATGCCATCGACTCACAATTGTCACAATCTGTTGGGCCCGGTGGGTAATTCTTGCTGCTCCATTCAGACAGAGGACTAGTCCTGTAAGCTCAACAAATGAGCAAACCTGCACCATATGCAAGATTTACATAACGAATTAGGAGGTGTTCTTCTCCTGACCCAAGGATGTGACCGCCCATACTTAAAATATGTGTACGGATACAATGCAAAAAAATATGACTAGAGGCAATGAGACTTCGGTGGCAAAAAAATGAATAACAGAAATGTGAATCACTGTGACGTAGCTTACCACTAGATCTCCTGCCCTGAAGAAACTGAGTGTTTTTGCTGATTCAATTAAGACCAACAGGGTCCAGAGCTGGCTAAATGTAATCATAAACAAAGAGATCACCAAGAAGCTGCGGGTTCGGTGACTAATTAGCGACAGCTGGTGACGGATACGCATATGTTCTGCCATAATAATCCGAACATCAGTGGTGCGCTCAAGCAGTTTAATGTAGCCTTGAAGCCGGAGGATCTGTAGCGAGCACATGAGCCTGAATAGTACACACATAAAGAGAAAGACTGTTGTCTTGTACAGCCATCCCAGCGTGGTAATGCAGCATACGAGTACGTTTAGCGCAGTGCTGCTTTCGAAGCCAAAAATTGAGATGGACACAAACATGTACCAATAAACCTGGTGCACCAGTTTTATTATAAAAGTGGGGAGAAGTATCATTGCCAGTATTGAAAAGGAACGCTGCAAATACAAAGAGCAATTCGATCAGAAATCAAATCTTGCACATTCTCATTGTCACTGCAAGATTTATCAACAATGTTGCAAGCACATTTTAGAGATTGAGTGCTTTATATACATATTATTATATAATGTATATTATCAACCTCGAATGAAGTACTGTCATTTCACTTCAGTGTCCATTCAAGGTCGATTATACTTGTAGGTTGATATGCCTTTTACAACTATAATCAACAGTACTTATCCTATGAGAAGGAGGAAAGAATGGGAGGCTCCCAATCGTGCGAATGATGTAGGGTAAAGTGCCAATTTTGAGCTTAAACGGCGAAGTGTACCAAGAAACGTACTGAGTACGACGTACCAAGCTCAACCACTCCCTAACATGGACGAGGTATAAGACATGCCCCATACATAGATAGACAAAGACAATAAAGGAAGTAAGTAACACAATTAAGTATAGAAATACTGTAAGCACAATATTTGTATCTGGTTCAAAATACACGTGGAGAAAACAACGACAAAAACGGGGATGTGCAAATGGGCATGACATGGCCTATGACAATGGTTGTATACTAACCCTCCAAAAGGACAAATGAATGACATGACAAAGTGAGATTGGAGAGATATGAAGTGGTGTCTTACGCGAAGCTTCTTTTTGTATCCTTGTTGAATCTCACTGGATACCCCGTCGATCTTATCGAGAAGTAGAGTGTTGCGAAGCCCGTGTCTGCGTAACATAAGGAAAAGACAGATGAAAGATACTGCAGCGAGGCCGGACTCTGAATATCGCACCCATTTTTGGAAGGGATGTTGATGCTCCACGCTGCAGTGTCGACATGACACGGTAAAAGACTCTAGCAAGGGCACGGCCACTGTGAACAGTACGAAGAGGATCCACGAGTAGACCACATGGAAAGTAGTGGATTGGTTGAGTCCTAGCCATGTTAAACTGGAATGAAATTGTTGCAATTCGTCGCTTGATTCAGAGACATTATTTTCGCCTACCACCACATTTTCTCCATCATCTTCTAATTTGCAGTATATACGATGACTCGAGCTGTCGCTTTCTATCTCTATTCCACTCTTCGAGGCCTTTTTCTCTGAGATCAACGGCTCACTCGCATTTTCGATAGCCATTTTGACGGAATTTAACCCGAGGAAGTCAAGGTTTTAAGTCAAGGAATTATAGGCAAACCGCTACCTATTCCACTCCTGTTAAGCAAAAGCACTTGAGTTATTCAATGAAAAGCTTAAAACCATGCCCTCCTATCCTCGCCGAATTGGATCAAGAAACTGAACCGGCTCTTCCACAATATCTAAAACTCAACCTCTGCGTCGAAGACTTCGTTTTCCTTTCCTGTCAATAAACCCTGCCAATTTTCTGGTCACAATTGTTTGGATACCAGATACGGTAAGAGCACAGGGGCATAGATGACTGGAGTTGAGGACTCGATGTTTTGGGCAGCTTGTGCACAGGAAAGTGTATTTTACAACAGGATGCAATTGCGTAGTAATATTGCACGCAAAACTTCAGAGGATTCGATAACATCTGAGGAGATACAACTAATTAACATCATTGCAGGCTAAAAGGCCTAGAGCACTCGAGAGAGGATTGTGGAAAGCCGTAAGATTGCGAATGCAACCGCTGGCCAGAGGAAAAAATTGGCGCCAGAGACATGTAAAGATGATTATTGCTACAGCAACAGGAAATTTCACCACCGATCAATGGCGGAGGAGATAATACCCATATCAATGAATGCTCAAGGGCTTAGAGCACTCTAGAGGAATTTCGAGAGCCGTAAGGCTGCGAATGCAACTGCTGGACAGAGAGAAGAATTGGAGCCAAGTACATGTGCAGATTATTATACTCAATCAAAGCACTTAACCAAAGGCCTAGAAAATTCCAGAGGATTGTAGAGACCCGTAAGGTTGCAAATGCAACCGCTGGCCAGGGGAAGGAGTTAGCACCAGAGATATTTGGAGATTATAATAGGTACCTTACAGTAACAAGAAATTCAACTACCGATCAATGGCGGAGGAGATAATAATAATAGCCTATATCAAAGACCACAAGATGGGCCTTATGAAGCCTCATCGATCTATATCATTAGCACTCCAGGTAAAGTTGCAAATGCAACATTCTGCCGGCCGTTTCTGTCAACGTCTCCTACCTCAACCAGATCACTCAAAAGTGCAACTCTACGATCTGGTGCCTCCTGCGTCATCATTGCTCGATTTCTACACTGTCATACAATACATTCTTGCCACTCCTCGAAATGGAACCCGGAAAAAATAAAACCAACGGAGCAGGCTACGGTAAAAGATAACACAAGCACTTCTCATCTAACACTGCATGATATCGTGTAAGCAGAAATTTAGCGAAAATTGAGCGGCTAGCCACTCCACTACTACAGCAACCATTGCGCGATTGCATTTAAGGAAACGAAGAGCTTATTAAGCAGCTGCTTGATGCAGGTCACATAAGTTACGAATCATTTCTTGTGGATTCGGTGGAAATTTCCTTGTCTCACATCGGGGTCTCATATTCAGCAGGCCTAGCAGTGGGCCCTCGGATGCTTTCGTACACGCTTTTGTCGTGGTTGGGCTGGCTATGGCTTCCCTGGTCTCCTTCAAGGCTCCATGGCCGTCACTCCCAACTTGAACTTTCAGCTCTCATTAGGTTGTCATGAAATATAGTAGAAGCGCCTAAATTCGTCCAATTACTGACCTAATGCTATATTTTGTTTCTCTATACAGAGTGGGCACTAGGCAGCTACGTAACTATAATAAACATTTGTTTTGAGCCCTTGAACTATAAGGAATGCGGGTGTTACTTTTCTTAATCAGGCCGCTATATTTGCTTCGTTGGAACGAGGTTTGGTGAGGATCCGAAAACGAACACCATAAAGGCACGCGATTAAATGAGATTGGACTAGGTCATCAAATTGTCTTAACTACTCCACATGTGATAGTGAACACATGGGAGGGGACTTATGTATTCAGCTAAGGAATCAACCAACATGCGCTTCCGATAACCATAACTAAATAAGAGGCAGTTCGATTTTCAGTCTTTGTTGATGCTTCATCCTGGATTTGCTAATGCAACACGAGTTTCATTATGTTAATCTCTTCTATGGGAGTTGGAGAAATAAAAAAACAAATCGAATAACACCCACATACAGTACTTTATGCGTCACGGGAGGTAAGAGATGGTAAGAGGAGTCGGGTAACTCAATTGCCGTCAAATGTGGGGTCATGTTGGCCCAACCACCATAATTCATGCACATCAAGAGTCGGCTTTGATAGGGCAGACTGGTTTATTCAATCATGGGTTTGTTTGTTTACATCTGCCAATTATAGAAGGGCACGACAATTGTGTAGGGCCTATATCATCAGGTACAAGTACATGCTAATCAATGACATGTATACCTATGTATTGTTACCCTAGGAAACTAGTTTATTTGACACAACCCTAATGTGTTTTTTAGTTCCATCAGCATTTAGACTTCCCAAACTTCAAAATCTATTGTATTTCATTTCATTTCATATAAGTACATCTTGTATTCTATAGTATTCAAGTTGCAAAACATGTAACATCATCAATGACCTAATTTCAACACTTGATCTTTGCCTCAAAGAATAGGTACTTCGTAAATAATGCATCTAAGGATATTGCATTTTGCTAGGGATGCGAGTTGATTATATGCAAGGATTATTTACTTAATAGAATTAGTGTTTGCACTATAAATATATGTTTTTTTTGGGGGGGAAAGTGTGGGTTTTGAAGGTGATAATATGGCTAGTTGGACTGGTACACAAGAGTTTCGTTGATTGAATAAGCATCATAACTATCTCATTACTTGCAATATTGTGTCATGATTTTAATTGATTAATGGTATGATTGTCTCAACTACTGTATATATTCTCTTATTGACTTGCGTTTTATATCAATGTGGTAGAAAAAAAAACTTTAAAAATTAGGTAACTAATGAAGACATAAATTAAAAATGATATATAAATCACATAAACAGAGTGTACAAGAACATTTTCGTCAAATATTATATCTTGCAAACCATGTTGGTTTATAATTTTACCATTTATGTAGTAATATATTTAATACTCTTATTTTACATATATGACCATCTAATTACTTCATTAACCCATGAGATACAATATTTGCAATGTTTTATTCACCTTGTAAAAAATAGACGCACTTATGGGAATGGCGCAGTGAAAGTACTTACGTGGTTTTAAAGGATCATGACTATCAATTTTTTATCCAGATTTTCAAACCATTATGAGATGTATTCAAGCTTTTTGGGTGGGTATTTATAGTCCTAGACAAAGATGTTGACAAAAAAAGACATGCACACCGAAATGAAACTTCTTCCTGCACTAGACAAGAGTGATGGAAATCATTCACATTGGCATCCAAAGCTTGTATGTAACTATTAGCCACGTTGTTTGATCAAGTGACAAAGCTGAGGGGCAATTATTTGTCCTTTACTATGTGTAACGATTCCATAGCATTGGGGGTGATTATTCAATTATTTTTTGTAGGGGAACAACTTTGGATTAGGGGTTTATGTGGGCAAGGATACTTGTGTTTTCAAATCCAACACAAATCTAGTAATGTATTGATTAGGGCAAGCATGTTAATTGACATGTCTATTCTTGGTGGGATACAAGGAGACGCATTATCCCTCATAATAGTTCAACTTGCCATGGCATGATCACTATGTCCAACAATGGACACATGTCGCCCTACCTTTGGTTGTAATAAGCACACAATATTTGTCTCGTTGCAAATACGGCTTGGTAAGTTGGGAGCCCAGTTTAGCCCATGGTGGAGCCCCTCACATCCATCCTCTAGTTCATAATGTATTATTTCACGTCTTTCAATTTACATTAGAAAGTGTACCATGGGAGGATGATTACCTTAAGAGTAGTTCTTTAAGGCAACCTAAAGGGTCATTTCGCACACGAGCCAAGAGCCATGACCATAGAATTGTGAGAGCCCAAAAGAAAGTGTCCAAAGGCCGTCCAAGACACCTCCAAAATCATGTAGTGTGGTCACAGACCCTAGTGTAGTGTGAAGTCGTATGTGACCGGGCCCTCAACCAAATGTTATTTCAATGAATTTCTATTCATGTGGGTCCTCACACATGATAAAATAGAATAAATCAAACGGTTGTGAGCGTTCGGAGTGCCATGGTCTCCTGGTTTTGTGTTAGGCCCACCTCCAAGAGGTGGTTCTTGGAAATAGTCCAAGTGACCATGACACATGATCCATCTGATGCCATGTAGGAATTCATGTAGACTTTACATCCACCTTGCATTCACATACTCCGTTGGTCCCTCAAGCATAGTGTGAAGTGAACTTGGACCGGCTCCACCTTTTCCACCAATGAGAGGGCTTGAAGTGTAATGGTCATGGGCTCTCAGTCTCGTGTGTGAAGTGGCCCTAAGCCAAGATTACCAAAGGCCAATGTACAAGGAGAATCGACAAGTAAATAAGTACAACCCAACCTGTTGAAATGGCAAGCCAAAAAATAATAATAATAAATAAATAAATCTAAAATTCCAAGAGAAAAACCAATTATTTAGAAGAATGACAACGGATATTCCATACTTTTCTAAGGCGTAACCAATAGTCTATTCCCAAAAACCGACTAGCTCTGCCCCACAACATAGGATCTTGACCAGCTGTTTCCAAATTCCATCCGTTGGTTGCCTCAGTCATAGGAAAGCTAAATCTTCAAAGTTCCAAATGGGGACGATCCCCAGTGCCTCAATGGGCCTGAAAGATGTGATGTATTTCAAATCTGATGCCATGACCTGAGACAACTTGGAAACTTTCAACGGCAATCAGTTTTCATCTACATACATGTACAAATGTCAAGGGAAATTTCAACTAAGCTTCAACCTATCTGTACAAATGATTTCATATTTAAATATTCTTAATTCGTTAGGTTGTGATGAAATCTCCCTTCGTTTGAAAGCGTCCAATAGAGGGACCCCGCTGGCTACAGTGAGCTGGCTAAATGGCAGCTCCACTCATGAACCACAAAAAGCAAAGGGTGCAATTCGAAAAAATAGATTCATTCTTTGGGTTGGGGGGGAGGATGCCCACCACGATGTCTTTCTACAGAAGCTGCTTCACTTTTTAATCCTGCACATAGTCCACAAATATCTATGAATATCCTCAAAGTTGAAGACCCTTTCTGTGCTACAACATAGAGTGCCCTTGGCCCATGTGCACAGAAACACATATTATGAACATTTCAATGCTAAGAAAATCGGGATTGCTAAGGCTGCCAGCCCAAGTACGGATAAGTTTGGGAGTTTTCTGTCAAGAAATCCGGTAGTATCTGACATGCCAGGTGTTGGTGGTAATAGAGGTTTGAGATTAAAGTACTACCAACTTGGATGTTTTTATACAGAGGTAGTTCAGAATTTTGCATCATATGTGACACCTAGTGTGATGTAAATGGATCTCCACAGTAACAAACTTTCACGTGGGAACGGAAGTACTGGGACCTAATATACATACGTCAGGCATTGATGATCCACAGAAATCACACCCACAGTTGTAGTTCGGGGAGCAGGTAGACTCACAGAACTTGGGAAAGCACCTCCAGAAGCGGAGGATATTCCATGGGTGTTTGTGCAACATCGATGTGTGCGTTGAATTCCACCCAACGAACAAAGATCATTTCATCATAAGCTTCTAGGCACAGAGTAATGGACAAATATCAGCCTCATGCATCACACCGCACAGAAGTTGTCAAATACTAGAGATAAGCCAGACCACTCTGAACAGCCGATGCTAATTGAAATTCGTGTTTGAAACAGCCGTTGGATCCTTCACGGGTTTCAGAATAGGAAGCGGATCACAAAATATGCTTAGGAGGGATCATTATATTACCATAAAACAGCTTCTATGGTGAGCTCCAGGGTTTTGCTACTACACACCTTGTCACCAGTGTTGGTGGCCATAAAACCTGAATCTACCAAGCAACAGAATCATTTAGCTGCATCGTCCTTTAGGGGACCACCCACCCTCTAGATCAGGAGAGGACAGACTTGAGATTAACAAATTAGGTGATCGTCACAAACCAGTCGAAGGTGTCACACTTACCGAACCCAAGTAAATTGGTTCGCTCCTTCGTGTAGGACGATGCCAAGTGTTGCTAGGTCCACGTATTTGAACACATCTCTGAGCTCACTCAATTATTTTTTTAGAAGAAAGGTGCATGTAAGATTGCCAAGCCCAAGTATACAAACCTCAATATCCAGTGCACGGTTGGCTATAATGTTGGCAACAGGTAGCTACAACTAAATTGACCTCTTGGTTCTACAGAAAAAGTCAGACATGACCTCAAGTAACAACCTAGAGTACAGAAGTCCACTTTGAATTTTCACACTTTGATACATGAATCAAAATGAAATATGTTCTTGGACATCATACTACATGGGACTGACTGTAACTAATTCACTGATCACTCTAAATATTCTAGGGATTATAGATACTGATACTGAATTTTATTCTAGGAACAACTTTCCAGACTTGGAACCCAATGGGCTTATTAATCCCGGTGCATGCAAGAACTCGTCATTTTTGTACATACTTCACTCGAAATTGCCCTTCAAGGGCATACCCCACCACTATTGGTCACCATGGCTGTATATGAAGGGTAGACAGGCCAATCTTTACAAAAAAAACTGTTCGAACCTCCAGCAATCCCAGATAAATTCACTTTAGGAAATTGAAGCGTAAGAACAGAAAACATTCAAGACCTAGAATTTCAAATAATGTAGTAAGGGATTACTCGAATAAGACATGAAAGAAACAGAAGTGAACTTGTATAACAGTTTAACTAGACAATTATTTGTAGAGACAGGACTCAAACTTGGATATGTTTACTCTATCACAAGTTAGTCTTCTCGCCCAACTTTAATTTGAATGGAATAACCGATTCACAAGCCATTGTATTTGTAGGCAATCAATCATTTTTCTAAAGCCTGCCACAATGCAGGATCGTTATAATCCTTGATCAGAAATGCTGCCCCTGCAGCCAGAAGGGCAGGTCCAGGATTTCCTGTAGTGACTCCCACCACTGGCAATCCAGCTGCAGCCGCTGCTTTTAAACCCGATGGCGAGTCCTGCAATTATTGAGTATGGCATCACTTTTCCATATCCTGGAGCACTATAGAAACTATTTCTGAAATTAATCTGGTCTAAAGAAAGTGTTGAGCTGTGCTAGAGAAATAGGAATGCCACCTTGGACTTTTGTTCTAGCAATTCATTATCTGAATATCAAGAGATACCAAAATCTCTACATGACATCTGCATAGTTTCTGTTCTACATTGCATACACATTCACCAAACAAAACTCCAAATCTACAACATCACAAACTTACCAGGAGGTATGAGAGATTCACAGGCACAAGGTGCATACCTCAATAGCGAATGCATGTTGAGGTGACAACCCAAAATGTTCTAGAGCCTTCAAGTATGGATCTGGAAATGGCTTAGCCCGCTCACATTCACTTCCGATGACAAGAAACTCGAAGAAGTCAGTAAGGCCGAGAGCAGCAATCATCTGTTCAGCATTTGGTCGGGGTGCATTTGTCACCGCAGCACGGTGTAAACCTCGTTCTTGAACCCAATTAGTCAATCTGTGTAGACCAGGCACTGGTTCAAGTTGTTGAGAAGCCAACCTGATTAATGAGGCTCACGAGTTAATGCACAACAGCAACGCATCCGGTACCTCAACAAAAGAGATAGCTGCATCCATCCACAAGACAAGACTGAGACAAAGATCTTAATGCTGAATGATATTCTATAATCACGTAAAGATAGCTGCACAAGATAGTTGGAAAATAGATTACAGAAGATTGATTTCCAGAAACAAACCGCAACAAAAGAAACACTCTCATACTAGAGACAGATGAAGATCTTGACCTGATCAGTCACTACTACCTGCGAAACCTAATTCCAAAGCAGCTCCTAAAAAATGTCATGATGTAATAAAATGAGTTGAATTTAGTGAATATAATCAACATACATACATATATATCTATTATCTGCCTAATGGTAGGGGCGAGACAAAATAAAGGTGCGTTAAAAAGCAATACCACAGGAATCAGAACAGGTATATGAAGAAGGTTACCTTCGAAAAAGCACTTCCTTCTCATCTAGCCATTTATCTCGTTCCTCTATACTCCAGTCTGGGAAGAGAAACTCCCCGATATCTGTATTGAACTTTCCGCTGATGTAGAGACTAAAAAACTCCTCTGTAATAGGAGTGCCTCCATTGTATCCCATCTGCCAGACGCAATCTGAATTTGTCACCCAATCCTTTCTCATGCTACTGACAGATGAAAATTTACCATATGGTTCAATGTGCATTGTATGGATACATTTCCACGACTGCGCAGTACTTTGAGACAAGCCCTGCTAGTGGCATAATATACCAGTCAAAATTATCGGTATATGAAATCCAAGAAAATAAGTGGTTCACGAACCACACCTAGCTGGATCAACAAGGCCACTCTGGATGAAATCTGATGCTTAAATTCGATATATGTATTTCTTTTAAAAAAAGAAAGATGACTCCGATGTTGCCACCAGCGTGAATAGTGTTGCTTCATCTTCGAGTTGGTCTCCTATATGTAATCTTCAAACGGGCGTCACAAAAATAAGAGGGTTCCCCAGGATTACTGCCTTCTTTTAAAGGTGAACAGCTTGAACGGGTGCGGCCAAGCCAACCTACACTTAAACTCTCAAACTCACAATTCCATGGGATCCAGGTTAAGGCCTTGGGTTTGAGCCAGCCTTTTCAATTTGATAATACTCCATAGGCAGTGAGGTATTTCTGTAGCCTTTCACTTAGGGCAGCCAACCTAGAAGGAAAGGGAGCCAGAAGAAAATACTGTATATATGAACAGAGTACAATAGTTGAAGAATATGGAGATTAAGGACATGACGGATTATAAGAGTGTATGTACCTCTGCAAGCATGTCCCGGAAAGCAACATAGTGGAGGGGATCACTGTCCGCCAGGGTGCCATCCACATCGAATAGCACAGCTTGAACAGAATTGATTGGTGGGAGTGGGCGATTGATTGCTTCTGCATGCAGGCAGCAATCACATGAATGAGCGAACGACCTTTTCTTCTTTATGTATAAAATACTTACAGAGGGCATACACAAAATTATACTAAAACCATTTCGTTCTCTAGAGCTGCAAGAGTTAAATGCGTCTTTTGAAGTGCAAGGTGACATGGAATTTCTCTGCCACAATCCATGAAATAGAATAACTTAAGGAATGAATTATCGGCTTTTAAGATGATCTCAGTTAAATGTCTCAAAACGCATCAAACAATCATTTCCCTCGGTTTGCAAAAGCATTCCAAGCACATATTATTTTATTCAAGAGCAGCAGGCCAGCAATGTCAAGCCAAATACAGTGGAATTTGAGCATTTGCAGAAAGTGAAGGGCATTGAATTCGATTCCTCAGACTGATCCATGGGCAAATAAGAAATTCAATAAACAATCGCAACTAAACACATCAGTACAACAACAAACACCAAAACTCTGACGAAATCCAAAAACACATTGGTAACTGGCAATTGCAGCACAGTGTGATCGAGAATGAGACAAAAGAATCACCGTGTTTTTGTGACATTATTGTTTCTTGCACCAAATCAGCCATCACTACCCGGTTGAGGTTGATTTAGAGTCCAATATCTGAACCCTATCTACTTGCTGCAGGATGTTGATGTGTCAGGATAGCTGCTCCTTGATCTGTAGACATGCACGTCGAAGAGAATATGGTCAATTTGAAGGTTGAATTCAGTCAATCCAACCAAAAAATAAAATCTTTACAAACTTCAACGAATGATGCACGAACAAATCTGCATTCATAGAGGAACTAGAGAGTTATTCAAGATCTGCACGAATGCTCCAATAAGCATGCAATATTTAATTGTGAATTCCATAAAAGAATCCAATAAAAGAATCCATATCCATGTCCACAAGAAAGTCTACATGTAAGCGACTGATACACGTACCATAACAATCCTCCATGAAAATGAAAATAGGACAGGATTGTTGCTCTAGGAGGACACGTACAGTGTCACCTACAAGTACACGATTTAAAAAATTGAATATGTCGATTAAGAACCCGTGGCTCTTAATCCACGAAAAGGTTGAGAAATTAGCAGGATCTGCCGCTTAACACGACGCAATCTGCGCAGAAACGTCATGTCGCCCGCACATTCGTGTAGAGAATGCCGGAAGCAATTTTCGAGTAGAACTAGATAGACGTAGAATAAGAACCTGTAGGATTTAAATTACGAAAAGGTTGGAGAAACCTTGCACGAGCTCCCGCAGAAACCTTCCAAATCGTCCGCACATTCGTGTAAAGAATGCCAGAACCAATTTTCAAGTAGAAATTCAAACGTGGATCAAGAACCTCTAGCACGTAATTTTTCGAATAGGAAGACACGAGCTCCCGCCCGGAGAAACTCAAATCCCGCAGAAACGTTCCAACGTACGCACATTCGTGTAAAGAACGCCAACAAATAATTTCGAGTGTAAATGAAAACGTGGATCAAGAACCTGTGGACACGACAAAATCCTCCTCGGGAACGACCACGTCGACCGCAAATTTGTGAAGAGAATCTTCCGAAGCACAATTTCGAAGAGAACTCAGGCATAAACGTGGCGAGTTTACCGAGAGATAGTGCGATGTGAATGGTGTAAGCAAAGGGAAAATGAAAGAGATCGCGTACCTGGAGTGAATTTCGAAATACGGCCCTGTTTCTTGTCGTGGAAGCGAACAAGAATTTGCCAAAAGAATGAGGGAATGCAGATGGACGTCCAAAAGTAAAGAAGGAATGTGACGATGGAGTGGAAAAAGACTCGTCTGGTCGTAGCCAGGTGCGCCGTTACATGACTTATACCAAGTGAGCATATTCCTACATTTCTGTAGCAAGACGAAGCTTCTGTGGAAGAAGAGTGACTGAAGGATGAGAAATGTAGGATGAACAAATGTGATTGATAACCCCACACTAGGTGTACACAAGCTAGATGGGCCTTATTTGGCTAACTTTGTTGTTGTTGTCTACCTTATACTTCACAAGGTTTAAGTGTTTGTACCAATGAATGTAGAGAATTGACCGCTAGTTACAAATGAACCAGTTGAGATTGAGAAATAACCGGTTGAAGTTCAAGTCCCAAGAAAATTTCCGAGCATCTAGAGGAATCTATGGATTATGCCTCAAATCAGTAAAGGAATTTGAAAGATTACAACATGTAACCAGTTGGATTTGGAAACACCAGGATTTTTGCCAATTATCCTCAAAGATTTCCCGGAACACTAGGTTGTACATATGCAAATGTATATGAAGAAGTCATGATCAAATCCTATAACGTTTTGAAGTTAATCTCAAATTGAATTTTCAAAGTTCATTGACAATGAGCCATAATTAAGAACGTTACATAGGGCCTCTCCCCCCATTTATGTTGACTATTACGTCCAGAATGATCAACAAATTTTGAACACATAGTCCAATCTCTTGTAAACATGTGTTTTTAAATGTGCACCTAACCACCACCACTCAAAACTAGGTGTCCTAGTAAGATAAGTAACTCAATCATGTATGCCTGCCTCAAGTCATCCACCTTGGGTGAAGGGGCTTGATTGAAGTTAACTATTCTATAACTTGTTATGACTTGGTATATGTAGAATGACTAGTGTATTTCACATTGATAAGGAGTGTGTATTTGCAATCGCATAGTGTTGTGTGTGCATGAGTTTATGTATAGATGATTTTGTGCATATTCATAGTGCAGATGTAGAGTTGTTGAAGGTGCATACTTCAAGAAGCTCGAATATGAGATATTCTTGATAGATATCTAATCATTTATGGATGAATGCTTATGTAAATTGTTTTCTTTTTAAAGTGTACATGGATCCTCGAGTGTAGTGTGAAGTCATATGCGACCGGGCCCTCAACCAAATGCTATTTCAATGAATTTCTATTCATGCGGGTCCTCACACATGATAAAATACAATAAACCAACGGTTGTTTAGAGTGCCATGGTCTCCCGGTTTCGTGTTAGGCCTACCTCCAAGAGATGGTTTTTGGAAATAGTCCAAGTGACCATGAAACATTATCCATTTGATGCCATGTAGGAATCCATGTAGACTTTACATCCATCTTGCATTCACATGCTCCGTTGGTCCCTCAAGCGTAGTGTGAAGTGAACTTGAACCAGCTCCGCCTGTTCCACCAATGAGAGTGCTTGAAGTGAAATGGTCATGGGCTCTCAGTCTCATGTGTGAAGTGGCCCTTAGAAACCCTTGGATAGTGTCCAACCTCTCCAATTGGACGTGGGTGATACTTCTCAGATTTTCATAACAATTTATGCCATACTCTGAGTTTAGTATGCTCCCAGTGTTCATATATCATACCAATGAATGAAGTTGGCTATAACAAGGTTTGTAAACGACGAATGTCGATCAAGCGGCCATCTTGAGACCTGGAGAATTGTTGTGAGTTTTGTGCATCGCTCAGTTGTAGTTCAGGATTTGCCATTGCAAAAAGCTAGTGACTTGTTATCGAGATTTTTGTATATGCTTTATAAAGGTAAATTATGGATCCCTAGCGGTAGCATCATGAACATGTTTGATGCTTTTGATCATTTGTTCAAGGCATGTGTGTGACAAAAGTGCATGAACCTGAAATTGTGCGATCAAATATCCGTTCTTTGTACAAATTAACAAATCAGGTCGTTGTCGATGCTGCGTGTGAAGTGGTCAAGGGATGAAGGACATAAGGTAGAGGGTGCTAAAACCAACAAAACCAACACCTATAAATGCCTCTCAATCACCAACACTCTACTACCTCGAAGCGTCCCCCATGATATAGGAGAGTATGGGCCCACAGAGTGACGCTTTTAGGTGTCATTAGTGGCGCTGCCTCATAGCGGCCTCCACTACCTTCATGTAGGGTAGGTAACGGGCTCCACTCTATCTCATGTTGGTTCAAGGTGGGTTTAGGGTGGCTTGTCGATGCCTATTCTAGCCATTCTATACACTGCAAGGGGGGGGGGTTATAGCCATTCTATTCGCAAAGTCACGGAGGTAGGCCCACAACGCACAAAGGGGGGTTGGTACCCAGGATGCAAGGTGATGGTTTTGCAAGCGAACTAGGTGGGATCATGGAGGTGGCCATGTGGCTTTGTGCACCGTTACTAGTTGGTCTTTGATCTAGCTTGGGTCTAGTACCCAACTACGTTGTGTTGGTCCTAGGCAATGAAGGTGGGGGTCCTCATCATATTCAAGGTCGTCATACACGGGGCCTATATATTGGTTTAAAAAAGCTACAGTAGTGGTTTTGACTTTGAATATTCATCAAATATCTAATTGAGGCTAAAAATAAATTTATTTCTTTACAGCTATTTTTAGAAAACGGCTAATATGAATATTATTTAATATCAACCATGTAGCCATATGTATGTGCAATAGCTTAAAGTGTTGGTTTAAGCACCCTCTACCTTAATAAGCAACATAAAGTGGGAAGAGGAACGGAGCATATTAGAGCATCTCCACCCATACGCGCTAAAGGGACTCGGCAAGCCCTTTAACGCGGCCTTGAAGAAAAACTTGCCCCACCCCTCTCGCCCGGGCTCTTCAAACTTGCCAGGGCTCTTCAAACTTCCGGCTCCACTCACTATCCTCGCGGGTGAGCGTTGCTCTTGCTGCGCCCACATTCCGGGCCTCATCCTCTTGCGATTCAGTGAATCGTGCCACTTTTGGGAATCAAGAGCGGTTCTGTAGGGCGGAGATGGCGGGACGTGGGTGCAGTCGCGGAGGAGATCCTGCAAGCGTCGGGCGCAGCCGGGGAGTGCGTGGACGAGGCCGCGGGACGGCAACTCAACGATCATCGGCAGGTGGTTGCGATGTCGGAGGTGCAGTGCGGGATCAGGTATAGCTCCATCTGCAAAAGTGACATGGTAATTCGATTTCTTCCGAACAGGCAATGAAATTGTAATCACAATACTGATGTGGTAATGATTGATCGGAGGTTGATTGCATTTTGGGAATTTACATTCTGGAAAATGCATTCGGAAGTTCAATAGATAGCTTGAATTCACTCCCTGTCAGTTCACCAAAACCTTCTCATGGGCACAAGCAATTGCCGACCTCTCTCTTGTCACTGCTTATCTGTAGGTATGGAGAATTTGTGAGGGAGGAAGAAACCCTTGTTAACCTAAGATTGCAGCACAGAGCTCCATCTGCACAAGCGCCATGGCGAGTCAATTTCTTCACAGGCAATGAATTTGTGATCACAATTATGGAGATGTACACCCTTGGGCAGTAAGGCAGGCTCTCCAAATGTGCTTTGAAGGGCTCCAAACATCCATTAAATTTCTTTAGGGTGGCACTCCCCCACCGTTACTTGCATATTGGCTCTTCAAGCCAAAAACGGTCAGGAATATTCCTTGTGATGACATGTCCGAAACTGGCCAAAAATAACCCACCTGTCCACTTTCCACTTTCGAACCTGTTTCAAGGAAGGTGTTGAAATGAGAGCTTGTCACTTAGCTTTAGCAGCACAACACAACTTTAGCACAGAACCCTAACTTTAGCAGCACAACACCTCTCGACAACCTCCCGCGGTCGGTGTGAGGGAATTGAGTGGCCATGCGGTGCAGAATTGTGGAGGTCTGTGCTGTAATAATCTTCTTGTGTTCAGAAGAGTTTCTAATAAGTTCCTCACAAATCTTCCGTGCCTACAGATAACTAGTGACAACCCTATGTGCAAGAGAGAAATTTCAGCAATTGCTTATGCACAAGAAATGAGAATGCCACTGAATGATAGGGAGTGAACTCAAGCTGTCGCTGAGTCTCAAAAAGAAAAATTCTTAGGACCTTATCCACAGTTTCAATTAACCCGATCAATCATTACCACATCATAATTGTGATCACAAATTCATTGCCTGTGAAGAAATTGACTCGCCATGGCGCTTGTGCAGATGGAGCTCTGTGCTGCAATCTTAGGTTAACAAGGGTTTCTTCCTCCCTCACAAATTCTCCATACCTACAGATAAGCAGTGACAAGAGAGAGGTCGGCAATTGCTTGTGCCCATGAGAAGGTTTTGGTGAACTGACAGGGAGTGAATTCAAGCTATCTATTGAACTTCCGAATGCATTTTCCAGAATGTAAATTCCCAAAATGCAATCAACCTCCGATCAATCATTACCACATCAGTATTGTGATTACAATTTCATTGCCTGTTCGGAAGAAATCGAATTACCATGTCACTTTTGCAGATGGAGCTATACCTGATCCCGCACTGCACCTCCGACATCGCAACCACCTGCCGATGATCGTTGAGTTGCCGTCCCGCGGCCTCGTCCACGCACTCCCCGGCTGCGCCCGACGCTTGCAGGATCTCCTCCGCGACTGCGCCCACGTCCCGCCATCTCCGCCCTACAGAACCGCTCTTGATTCCCAAAAGTGGCACGATTCACTGAATCGCAAGAGGATGAGGCCCGGAATGTGGGCGCAGCAAGAGCAACGCTCACCCGCGAGGATAGTGAGTGGAGCCGGAAGTTTGAAGAGCCCTGGCAAGTTTGAAGAGCCCGGGCGAGAGGGGTGGGGCAAGTTTTTCTTCAAGGCCGCGTTAAAGGGCTTGCCGAGTCCCTTTAGCGCGTATGGGTGGAGATGCTCTTACTACTGTTTGGTACTTGTGTTTATAATTTGTTGGAATAACTAAGAATCATGTAAGACTTTGGACACGGATTTCAGTGTGAGAGTTGACGAGTATAATAAAATATTATGAGTGTCATATCTGTTACTAGAGTTCGGGAAGTTTTTGAAGCCTTAGTGGCTAATTGCCGGTACACTGTTTTTTGCATTTAGTGTTGTCAACAGTAATTACGAACCACAACACTAAATGCCAGTGATGCCCTTAATGTTTACATCTCCACAATTAGTGTTATAATATTTTTTATGTTTTGTGTTTTGTTGCCGCATGGTTGCACCACCACCATCTCTACCACCACTACTTGAACACTATTTGTCAAGTGTTTGGTAGATAGTGTTGCAGGTAAATGAATAGTAACAACATTAAATGCCACACAACACTAAATGCAAAAAACAGTGTAGTTGATACAAAGGGTCGGATTTTTTCCAATTTACATCGGCAAGAGCCGGTTTTTTGTAAAATCAATCGGCCAATTGCCTACATTTTCATATTTTCATTGGCCAATATCCGATTAATGGAATTCATATCGGCACTAATTGTTTAAAAAATGTATGAAAAGTTATTAGAAATCATTTCTTAGTACAAAATCTTGAATAAGTGAAAAGAAAGGCATGTTCAAAACTTTAAATTTGAAGAGTTAATATCCTTGGAAGGAATTGAACCTAGCAATGCCTTCACCGGTTGAAGGCCAAGGATCCCCCAATTCTTCATAGAAGCAATTGGATTTGGTCATGAAAAGGTTGCATAATTCAAAAAGTTTAAGGTTTAGGGTACTTCCTCAAGTGCATCATTTGATGCCCCAGACAAATAGCGCTCCGGATTGCTATACAAATAGCGAAACTTAGCAGCATCCTTTCAAAGATCTAGAGCACTTGTTAGAATGTCATCAAAATAATTGTTTGGGCCTTCTATAGCAACACGCATCATACTTTCTAAGTTAGATGTAGACATTCGATTACGAAGTTTTTGTTTAATAGTATTTTGAACAGAAAACGCCCTTTCACATGTTGCAGTACTCACACATTGGCACTTAGCAATCTCAACAAGAATCAGAAGGTTAAAATACTTCACTTTCAAAGATGGAGACCAAGAAATTGATGTCCATACATCTGCAAAAGTAAGATCCATCCACTATGTACTTCTTTGTACCTTGAAAGCAAAAAACTCTTGCTTATACAATGTTGCATTCACCAACGGCGGAAGGACTTGATCTCCTTGCATTTTTTGTACACCGTATTGCTGCAACAACCTATCCAACTCCACAACACCCCAAGAAGCCAAACCTACTTGTCTACGAGGCATGTGTAAAGGATTAAGAATTTTAAAACAATCTATAATGTCATTATCAACAAATCTTGCCTCTAAAGCACTACAAACCGCTTCAAAATAAGTTTTTTGAAAGTCCAAAGCACTCTCTAAGTCACGACCCAAAGGATCCCGAATCAAGTCTATAGAATGAAACTTAGAACCTCTAATTTCACTTGATAAGCATTGTAGATATCCAGATGGAGGCCCAAATTGGGGTAGAATAGGAAATCCACTAGAAGAATTAAAGGTGTCTTGATTTAAATCACATGAATCCATAACAAAACACATTCTAATGGTTGCAATTTCCGATTTTACAATAGATCCTATAGTAGAAATATCAACTAGTTTTTATTGGAATATCTTAGATAATTTTGCTAACATAGATAGGATATCTACCAAAAAATACAAAACATATATGTACTTAAAATCCCTTAGTTGGAGGCGCCGCAGGTTGCTGACTTGCCGTTCGAAACCCTGACCTGGGCACTTGGCTTGCATCCCTCGACTTGCCGTTTGAAGCCCTGACCACTTAGATATCCATGCTCACGACCGGGAGGGTATCGGTTACCATTTCCCGGGTATCGGCCAGTATTTGAATACTTCTTCCGGCTGAAATCCGGTAACTCACAAGAAGAATCGCCTACATTTCCGGGAAATTTTCTAGTCCATTGGCTAATTGCCAGAGGATTGAATTTACTGTCGGATTGGCATCCGATGGTTGGAAATTTGGACCAACCATGAGGCGAAATCCATCGGCTGATAATGAACTAGCCGTCGGTTTTCCCCAACCATTGTCTGTTACTGCAGTGATTCTATTTTTGTGCCTTCTAGTTGTTGCATGTTGATATTATGAGTCTTCCTTTGTGCATTTGTAATTGTATATTAAGGTACTAAGGCTGTAAAACATCACTTTAAGAAAATTTTGTTATTTCAAGAAGGTTAAGTAGCTTGGAAAAATTTCAAAGAAATTCCATAGATTAGCAAATCTACATAGAGTCTACATAAAATGTTTCAAAAAATATATTTTCATATGCAACCTACAAAATTTTATAAAATTGTCTTAAAATAAAGAACCTTTTATTCTCCACTAGGGAGGTCTATTGATGTTGGAATGTCGAGGGTGAGTTTTCATGTCGACCGCTCGCCCACCAAATTTTGGTGTGAATAAGGACAAATCCACCCAAATGTAAAGGGAATATGGTGGGGAAGGGTTCATATGTGGCAACTAGCTACTCCCATCTTCTCAAATTCGGGCCCACCTGCTAACCTCCTCTTCCCAGTTATCAAGGGTGTGGTTCTAGATCAAAATTGGTTCACTAGAGTCTTCAACCAGTCTTAATCCTTCGGTGACCGACACTTGTAAGGTTAAAGATTCTTTAGCGGGTGCATGGATAGCGGCCCATGTCCATGGCCCTCCACATTCTAGCATACCACCATAATGTGGTTGGATGGTGGTTGGTGCTTAACTACATGCGAATATCTCCGACCCACTATTATATAAAATCTAGTGGGGGAGCTGCCTACATGGAAACTCACCCTAAGTGATAATCACCCCAAAATCAACCTTATTGGGTGTGAGGATCTTCTATTAAATGAAGTTGTTGTCCCTTTTGTATGGATCACTTCTTACATTGCCTCATTGAGTGGATAGATCCCCAATTTACCATTGTGATTGGCCAAAATTGGTGTTTTTTTAAAAGTGTTATTGCATCGTTCTTGCACCGCTATTACGAATGGCCAAAGTGGTGTTATTTTATACTTAATGCCACATATGATTAATCGCTTTTAACAATGACCTACTTAAAGACACTGTTGCACTCACTTGTTGACGGCTTAAGGATTAAAAATAGGTGTCACCAAAAGGAAGGTGTTACTTTAACCCTTAAATGCTCAAGTGACCAGCAATGGGTCGCCACCTAATATTCTACTAGGTTTGCAACCCACTAGGTGGCAATCTACATGGATGGAAAGGCATCTATTGGTGTAGGGTGATGCCCACTACCATGTGGGCCAAAATAACATATAAAAACTCTCATACTCCAAACATGTAGGATTTTTTTTTAATTTTTTGGGTTAAGGTTGGCATTGCTTGTTTTGGGAGGCGGTTCCATGTGTCACTCAAATGTAGGAGGCTAAGGGGGGGGGGAGTTCCTTAGGACAAGGTGGCGGTTGTGCACAACTTGACCATATGGATGTGGAAAAAACTTAGTGCACGTGTTGCTTGCTCCATGTAAAAGGGGAAGTCTCCCAAAATGACCTCATGTGGCCCCTCCAACTTTGAGGGTGACGGACTTCAACTAAATTTGTTCAAAAAGACCCAAATTTATGGGAGTAGCTCGTTTGTCATCCACAAAACATATTATGAAAAAGTTACCAACTTTCTAAAATTTGTGGCATCACCGAAATGGTCATAAAACAAAACAAAATCATAGTTTTTTCTTGGATGAAGGCCACATTCATACGTCAAGCTGACTTAGAAAATTGGTTGGATCGACTTCAAACTTTCACAACAAGAATACATGGTAGTCCAGTTCACATCCGTACGGTTGGGTTTGAAGGAAGCATAGTCTATTTTTGTACATAACATAAACCCTCAACACTGGTGCTGGAGGTGCCCGAAAATGGGAATGTGAAGGCTTGAGCATTTAGGAGTTAAGGCCTTAGTACCTTAACAAGTAATCTTATGTGAATCGGTGTACTAGGTACAATGAGAGGCTCATGGAAGAACCACATATTAGTAGCATGAAAATGCTTTTGGGATGAACAATTTGGTCCCAATGTGATTTCACACAATCCACACTTTTAATTGCTTGATGTCACACATGCCCGAGCATACTAGGAGTTGCCATCTAAGGTTAGATGGGTCTTAAGTGGCTACTTTTCTTAATTGGACCCCTAGATTGATATGTGGTTCGGTTAGGATCAAAGAGCAAACATCATCAAGACACATATTCAAAAGAGATTGGACTATGTCTTCAAATATTAATAACTACTCTACACTCAACAGTGAACACAATTGGGAGGACCTATGTATCCAGTTAAGAAATCAACAAGCATGCAGTTTTGGTAACCGTAACTAAGTCATGTGATGTCCGATTTTCAATCCGTTTTTTATAGATGTTTCATCGTAGATGTGCTAATGCAATACGAATTTTGTTGTGTAAATCTAATCGGTAGAAGTTGGAGAACACGAGAAACAAACCAAATAACACCCGCATACCTTATTTCTTTCCATCAAAAATATGGTACTCAAAGATACTTTATGGTTTACAAAAATGGATTTTGGGGAGGAGACGATGTGGCACTGGTACGAAATATGGTGAAGAAGATATCACAAATCGTTCAGGCCATGTAACGAGCATCACATGTATCATTGTTGTTGTTGTTGTTGTTGTTGGTGTTCTTGCTGAAATCATTTGCTTGCTTACAAGATATCGGAACCAAATTTAGACACTTGACAGGTTGGTGACACTACATGGGTGGTTTACAAGCACTCCCTCCGTCCCAAAATGATTGTCCTACCCCCGGAGTTTTATGTTTCAAAATGTTTGTCAGACAAACATTTTGAAACATAAAACTCCGGGGGTAGGACAATCATTTTGGGACAGAGGGAGTAGCATTGAACAAGACAAATAGAAATGGTGACACTAAATACAATATTTAGTGTAGTTTACACGTATGTTTTAAGATCTAAAGTAGTAATTAAATTAGCCGTTTTAATTTCCAATACTATGTTGATCTCCATAAAGACCATATCTTGGTTCGTGAGAGTTAGAATACACAATACGTCTCCTTTATAAGGCCATCAAAGCAGCCAACGACAAAGTCACTTACGTCATCAGCGTTTGTTCTGGAGTGTTTGACCCTATCGTCATAACAGGCTTCTCCCTTATAAGGCATGCAAATAATCTATGTATTTTAATTGTTTTTTAAAATCTTTTTCTAATTGCAATTCCACGCGGCCCAAATGGATAGGTACCTAGTGACCCCCACAAATGGCAACCTTACACACTCAAAATTGACTTGCTACCACAAGGGCTCGCATAAACTTGAGAAGAATTTGGATGATGTCTTTGCACGTGACCCACTCCTTAGTGTGGAAGTGAGCATTTGAGGATTTGAGCTTGATCCTCAAGTTGCCATGACAATTTGCATGTAACTTATAACTAGAATGAAACCAATTGGAATGCGACAACAAATTTTACATTTATAAAGATGGAGGCTTGTGTCTCAAACCACAAGTCACTCAAATGTTGTAGTTTTTTTTTGGCATATCGTTGTGTTAGGGTTTACTCATGCTCATGTATAAGACTAGTATTGGCATGTGCCGTCCCGGCCCTTCCCTTTGCACCCGTACATATGACACGTTGCTCCTCCCCCACCTTTCTCGAAATGGTGCATAATGGTTGAGAACAACAATGGCCTCATCACCATCATCATGTTGTCCGTTGTACAAAGATTAATCAAACATGTGTTGTTTCTTGCAAGCTTTGCATGTAGAGGAGAAGCAACACATGAAAGAGCCCCCCCCCCAAAAGGGGTGAAGTTTTGTCATCACGAAAATGTGATGTTTCTTTTGAATGAAAATGTGACCATCCACATGGCAATGTATAATTAATAATTTAGGATATGCAAAGGAACACACATGTCAAGTAGTACAACACACTCTCTTTTATGGCAAGAATTACTCTCTTGTCTCAATCTTCAATACCACCTCTTGATTTGATGAATGGAATGTGAAATGGAATGGTTCGATCATGACATCTTGATAGTATCCACGTTGGTACTACCACTTTGGATCAAGTATGAATGATGGATATTAAGTAATCGAGTTGTTAATTCACCATGTCTCATTCTTGGCTAGTGTTGTCAATGTTGTTGGTACCTTCGTTTATTTAAATTGCGTTAGCTTCAAGTTTGGAGATTAAACATAGTTATACCACATTTCAAAGATGAGAGATGGAATAATCATATACAAGTATACCTCTCATTCATCCAACATAAAAGTCTTCAAATAGTATGTAATTCATATGTTTTTTTTCAGTTGATTTGACATTGGAATTAGTTTTAAAGACCTCAGATTAGTATACTTGAGGTTGTTTGGGATGAATCAACAACAAATCGCAAGGGGGTCAAGTTTTTATGTTGGATGGATGAGAGGTACGTTTGTATCCCTCTATCCGTGTCATAGGCATTGAATTTACATGATGTTGTATGCATCAAACCATATAGTTGTAAAAATGCAGTGTACACTATGCCTTGTGAGGGTTCACATCAATATTGGTTTGGTATCATTTTTTACACCATTTGGATATTTATATAATGAGGATGCTCACATTATTGGAAATCAATATGCACTAGTGAAAAACTATGCCCAAAAAAAACCACAACTGAAATTGGCTACAGTTGTTTTGACCAACCTATTAGCAATCGCTAAACAACTTCGTATTTTTCATTTTTCAATTTTCAATTTTATAATATACCATTGGAAGGGTATTTTCAAGACCTTTCCAACGGTATATTACACGCCCCAAAATCCTAAAACGTCAATTAGTAAACCAACAAAACAAATATGCAATCATTTAGTGACTAGAGATCAGGTTGGTAAAAAAAAAACGCAGTCGATTTTGGTTGCGGTTGTTTTTGGGATAGATTTATACTAGTGATGGTAAGGGTATTTGACAATTTTTTTGTTTTCATTATTATTTGGGTTTATGTACCATGTCCCAAACCTCGGTATAGGCAAAACCGCCCTAGTGTCATCAATATGGTTTAGAATGGTTAAAACCAATCTTGGACTGGTATATAGGTTAATGCATGGTATCAATGATAAGCATCAATCACGGTATCAACGAACCTACTTGTGGGTATTACAATTGTAATACGGGTCAAATATTGATATGTTTTCGGATACTCGAGTTATTATTTGGGTTAGTATCATTCTAAACCATACTAGTACTAGGATGATTTACCTAGGTATGAAAGTTCTTGCATAGTATATAGACCCGAATAGTATCAAAAACAAACATATCATCAAATACCCATACCTATACCCATAAAAAGTATGAAATCCTCATTATAGATACTCATATGGTATAAAAAAAGATGATACTAGTCCAACATTGGTAACAACCCAAGTATACAAATATTCTTTCTCCTTGATACATCCACCACATATCAATGGTTCATTATTATCATGATTTTGATAATCATGGGTGAGTTCTTTGGTACCATTATTGATGTTGATTATTCATACCATGCATTCACCAATATACTAGACCACCACATATTCCGTTGGATTCATGTTTTTGCATATTGTATAATTATTTGGATGGATACAATTCTAAAATATAGAATCTAAAGTGAATAGGCTTGGGATTCGTGGTGTCTATGTAAACTCAACCATCGTGGATGAAGGGCCTATAGTGAATACAAGTCCTTTATAAAAAATTAAGGGCCAATTCATTCAAGCTAGACAACATTATGCTAATTTGGGATCTTTGATGCTAATTTTGAAGTTAAATCAACAAAATATCATCATTCACATGCTACAATATAATCCACTGCATTTTCACCTATGGAATGAATGAGTTTACATAGACACCACAAATCTTCAACCGAATTGAACACCTCTGACTCATTTTATGATATCAATTTCATACTGAAATTTTATCAAACATACACTCACCAAGGTATGACAACCTTCACAAAGCATCGAGGCATGAATGCACATATTTGCTATGACAAATACCAGACCTTGTTAGCAAGTGCAAATCCTTGACACTTATTTAACTTTCAAATGCATCCTCACATGTTGTCCATATGTACTAATGTCCATCAATCAATAACTTACTTAATGTTGATTAATTTACTCTCTTAACATGTCACAATATTCACATGTATGTATCTTTCATACCACAACCTCTTGCGGAGAGAGGGAATTATCACATACAAGCATACCTCTCATCCATCCAACATAAAAACATGACCTCAAATCATGTTTGATCTCAAATCACTGTTCGGGGAGAATTGTCACTTAGTTACAGATGAACCGGTCGAGTTTGAGAAATAACCGGTTGAAGTTCGAGACTTCAGGATAATTATTGATCATTCTAGAGGAATCTTAGAATATACCTCAAATGAATATAGCAAAACCAAAAGATGTCAACATGTAACCGGCTGGATTTAGAATCACTGGGATCTTGATTGACTATGCCCAAAAACTTCCCAGGCATTGTCTCAAATGACTTGGACTAGACTAATTTGAGATGCTCAAAACTAACTTTGGTGTCAAATCATATTAAAATACAAAATCCCGAAATGCATAATATTGAAGGGCTTATGTTGGATGATTGAGAGGTACATTCGTATGAAATAATTCCATCCCTTCTCCTCTCACAGCCAATGACTAAATAACGTGTACGTGCCTAGTACCCAAGCTCATCATTCACATGACGTACATTATACTCAAAAGTGTCTTGTGTGGGATGATTGCAAACTTTGAACTTTAAGCCTCAAAATGTGCAAAGATAGGCATGCTCATAACACTAATCAATGAGAAAAGGGCACATGACGGCATAACATTATTTAGATCCATAACAATGTTATGTGGGACTGACAATATTTTGCAGAATATTCCATCATCCAGGTTGAATATGGAGAATATTTCATAGAATATTGTCAATCCCACAAAACATTGTTGTGGAGTTGAATAATGTTATGGGCCTTAAAAAAACGGTTGCAATTTAAAAACTGTGATAATTTAAAGTTGTCATTCAAAAAGCTCACAGTAGACAACCTAAGTGCTCTCCATAAATGGGGAATTCGAGAATTAAAATATAATTATGCTCTTGTGGTACATGGTCCAATAGGACACACCTAAGGAAGTGTGCAATGTTAGAGTATTCTTTTGAAGAGGAATAAAAGTCCGTGTTTAGGTGAAGACGAAATCATCTAGGTAATGCAGATGTTCACGTCTATTTATTATTGAAAGGCTTGGATTGTTGGACTTGAATTTTCTTTGTCTCTACAACAACAATCACAAGGAAGTTTTATCCAAAGCCAAAAGAAGAAGTAGCTTGAAGCTACTACGTAAGTCAAAATTACACTAGGGTCCATGACCAAATGAACTCCAAAATCGAACAATCTGATTCGTCAAGAGATTTGTTTTGGAACCAGGGAGTTTACACTAGGGTTCGTGTCCAAGGTATAAAAATGAAATGAAGTGGCTCTAATGTGGCATCCCTTTCTCACCAGATGTCGGTGGTCCCCAATCAAAATAAAGCTCCTGCAAATATGAAAAACTAATCTTCAAGCTCATGTCCAACCTTGAGTTCGAAAGTAAATCTCATCAAAGCAGGTTTACATTAAGTTCAAGAAACTTGGGGTCCAAAACACCCCTTCTAGACCTTACTTTCAAACTCAAAATTAGATCCAACCCATGAGATTGGTTTGTCATACTAGGAGTAGTTTCTTGAGTGAAAAATCGATGACATTTGGCATAAAAGTGATGCCACATTAACACCGCTTCATTTTTTTCATACCTTGGACTTAAATCCTAGTGTAAACTCCTTGGGTAGACCCACCATAACTTAGGGGTGCTTAAACCCCAAGATTCTTGTACCCCAACCTTGATGTAAACCCACCCTAATGGTGTGGTATTTAGGGGCCCATTTCTTGCCTTCACTTTACTCAATACGGATAACCAATACAATAGAAGAAATATTGTCCATTACAACCGTCCATTGTGACTCTAAGTGCAACTAAAAACCTTTCGTTGACAACCAAAACGATTGATTCATGCATTTTCTAGCCTTGAGCCACAATGGCCAAGTCACAACAAACAATTGTAAGGACAATATTTATAGTGAACTAATGAATGAAGAAAACGCTCAAAGCTCTAGGCCTAATTTTTTTTTGAAAGCACATGAACATCCATTGCATTGAAAGAGGCGACCACACACATTTGAAAACGCCGGTTTCGAAACTGAGATCGATGGACCAAAATAATATCTTGTTGACCTTGACATGTGTTAAGGAGTTTGGTTTCAAAGTTGGTCTCTCTTTCTAAGACATGTCAAAGCTAGAATTCTTACACATTGGCCCACCGAACTCCGTTTCGAAACCGGCTTTTGGAACGGGTGTGGCCTCCACCTGAGAAATACAAAATAATGAAGCTCACCCTTATTCCCATAACTTTAGCTTATCATATCTGCATACTTGGCAAACACTTCAGCCTACTTTTCCGCACATCTTGCCACGTCAACTCTCCGAGGCTCCGGCCAATGAGAACCCTCCGCGCTCTGTCTCTGTTTCCCGGGCTCTCGTCGTCGCGCTTCGCTACGTGTGTCTGTAGCGATCGAAGCATTCTCCAATTAGGGTTTCCTCCCCCGGCTCGCCTCGAGTCGGCATCATCGCTTCCACTTCCTTTCCCCAAGCGCACCCGATCAAAATGCCGCAATTCATCGAAATCATCAGGTACTTGCCTATCGTACTCGTTTTTTCTAGCTCATAGTTCCATGATTTCTTGTGAAAGTTGCATTAGGGTTTGAAGCTCAAGGGACGTTTGCGTTTTGTTGCTGTCAATGCGTTGATTGATGGCGCAATTGCCATCTTTGGCCGTAGGTATTAGTTTCTTTTTTTGAGGCGGGGGGGGGGGGGGGCAGGGGGCGAGTAGGTTGGATCTTGCTGTAATTGTTTTAAAATTTTTAGTTCTGCCATTCTTTGCTGGATGGGCTATTCAGGGGCAGTAAATTAGATGTTGCGAAGTGGAATTGGCGATTAAGTGAGCGGGTCTTAAACGGACACTTTTTTGCTCTGCACACTTCTCGTAGGATACGAAACACGCAATTAGTACAAGATGATTGGCAAATCCAATTCGTTATTGTGGCCATTTTTCTCATGGTTTTCGGAGCTTATACAGAGTATCTTGTTCATTATCAAAATGAAGATTGCCTTTCTCGTTAAATGATCATATAGACCCCAATTTTGTTGCCTATGGAGCCTAGAATGGTTAACAAATACGTAGTTCAATGTCTTTTAAACACATGATGTCTTCATGGCGTATGTTCTTAATCCACACTTAACCACGCACCATTCAAATATAGCTGATGAGTAACCGATTGGGCCCGCTTACCTCGAAGGAGGTGGCAGTGATCAGCTTGTTTGGTTTCCTACGTTGTTTTTTTGTTGCTGTTGCAATCGAGAAGTGTTTGAACTCGGACAGCTTTGTTTCTTGGATAATTATGGGTAAGGTACTTGATGGCGAGGAAAAAAACTGACGTAGCGTTGGTTTAAGGATTAAATACATCCTCCTCCTTCCCATTTATTAGTGCCTGCGTTTTCAAGTTGTGAGATTGGTTGTCATGAGTGGCTTTGTATATTGAAGTGGTGAGCTGAACAATTTGGGTATTCAAGAAATGTGACAAGCAAGCAAAATGGCCAAAGTTCTGTACTGCCAGTTTTTCTACAGTTCCTGCTCCTCAGATTTTGGCTTTGTATAGGCTCTTATTGCAGTCTTGGATTGGAATTTAGAACAGGGGAATTTGAATCATCTTCTGATTCAGGCCAGTATTGGTCAAATTTGATAACATGAGTGCAAAGTAGGGTCTTTGATCCATTCGATTTTTCTTACTGTTGTTTATGATTTGCAGGTGCTTGAAGGAGCAGTTCCTGGCTCGGAGTAGAAATTGAGGGGTGTTCTAGATTTATTGTAGTTATATACCTGTGACTTCTGTATCTCCTGAGTTCCTTCAAAGGCATCTCAGAGTTTTGCCAGCAAGGCAAAATGCTGAAAAGATTTAGTTTTCTCACTCCTCCCAAGCCACAAAAAATAGAGGAAGAATCTGATTTGGAGCCAGAAATCCCTGATGTAGTGCAAAGTAGTCGACCCGTGGCTGAAATTCCATCCAGGAATGGACCAGGTGGGCCAGCTCGCCCTCTGCGGCTTGTATACCTTGATGAGAGAGGCAACTTCAAGATGGATCCAGAAGCAGTTGCAGCCCTGCATAGGGTCAAAGGACCACTTGGTGTAGTTGCTGTGTGTGGACGTGCCCGGCAAGGCAAGAGTTTCATCTTAAATCAGGTTTGTTTTCAATCATATCCAGATGTTGTGGTTTATGTTTCCAGGACCTTTCTCACAGTATATAACACCTACATTCTCAAATATCCATTGCTTTGCTGTTAGGCCTTTGCGCGCCCAATTAAATAATTGACGTAAGAATTGCTAAATGGGGAACCTATGACTTGTTTTGTATTTTCTAGAGATGGTTATAAATTGAGGTGTTAATTCCAAATTCTAGTCTCCTTGAGGGAGGTAAAAGTCATTCATGGAATCTAAATTTGGTAGTGTTCTTAGGAGTGTGACAACGCATCATATTCATGAGTAGGTTCATGTTAGATTTCTCAATGAGTAGGTGTCACATCTCTGTTGATAAAACAGGATGGAATTATGATGTCATGTTTGTTAGGGAGAAGCTTTTGAGCATACATGCATGCCAACTTTTGCTCTTGTTGGAATTTGATGTAGTTGCTGGGACGGAGTAGTGGCTTTGTTGTTGCGCCCACCCACAGGCCTTGCACGAAGGGTTTATGGATGTGGAGTGCTCCCCTGAAGAGAACAGCACCAGATGGCAGTGAATACAGCTTGTTGCTACTAGATAGTGAAGGCATTGATGCCTACGATCAGACAGTAAGATCTACTTCTGAAGCCTAGTGTGAAATATTTTATGCTGTTTGAGATTCAGATTGTCCACTATATTGCACAATGCTATTTGCATAGATTGGAAGGTTGGAACATCTGCACTTTCTTGCTTCATTTATTTGAGATTTGCCTGATGAGGAAACTTGTGTATGATGGGATATGTTACAGGGAACATACAGCACCCAAATATTCTCTCTTGCAGTCCTGCTGTCAAGTATGTTTGTATACAATCAGGTGGGTCATAAGTTTATGCACAATATGTTTGGCATTTGCTCAGATTTGAACCTTGATATCATTCGGAGCTGGACATTCAGATGATTTTAAAGATCGAGGGCTGCATGATGCCCTCAATTGGTCATGGAGTCCCAATTTAGTGAACTCAGTTGCAAGGAAGCCAAATTGATTGTGTGGATTTGAAAAATTCTGTTATTTCACTTTTGTTTACTTTGTATTTGCTTGATTTCCTTAAGAGTAAGTGTACAGTATCCTATTCAAGATCTATATTTTGTTTAGTACTTGTCTGCATGTACAAGTTTGTGATTATCCTTGTTAGTGAGGAACGTGTTTGCACTTTATAAGGGAATGAGAAACTAAATATTGATACTTACAGATGGGTGGCATTGATGAGGCTGCATTGGACAAGCTATCTCTGGTGACAGAGATGACTAAGCACATACGAGTGCGAGCATCAACACCTTCACAAGGAGCGTCCGCATCTGAGATTGGACAGTTTTCACCTCTCTTTCTGTGGTTGCTCCGTGTTAGTAATTCATTACCTTGTAACGGCCTTCTCTTCCAAGTTCATGTGCTAAAAGCAACTCTTGGCTGTGTAGGTTGTAGTTTCCTGGTTATAGAATCGAGTGATCAAGATATGAAATTTTATTGTATAACTACTATTGGTTTGTTGTTGAGTTCCAAAGCAATCTGGAGTGGCTGGGTGTGATTGAGAGTGCCCTTTTGAGTGTGTAACATTGCAGGTTGTTGCCAGCCAACGATGCACTTTGTAGTCTCAGATTTCTTCACCCTCAATCAACAATAGACATTTTACTAGTGTCAATTGTTATACTCTGCAGGATTTCTACCTAGACTTGACAGAGGATGGCAGGAGAATCACACCAAGAGACTACTTAGAGTCAGCTCTGCAGCCTATACCAGGCTCTGGAAGATCAATTACTTCCAAGAATGAGGTTGATATTTTCTACTCATCAAATTCTGTCTCATTGCTGTCTGATCATGCCATCATCTCTGGACCTCTGCATAGTTAATGTTCAGATCTGTTTTCTGCTGGGAAGGCTTTCTACATCCTGAACAGAATCTCATTTCTTGTGGTTATTGACTGTTCAGATTCGAAATTCTATTCGGGCTCTCTTCCCTGAAAGAGATTGCTTCACTCTGGTTCGGCCCCTTCACGAGGAAAAAGAGTTGCAGAAACTTGATCAGATTCCTGTAAGACCTACATGTCCTGCCACATCAGAATGAAGAAACTCAATGCATTAATCAACTATATTTTATGTGAGGCATTTCTCATTTCTTTGCAGTAACCAAATCAAGAAGTGCATGCAGATTTGTTCTAAGCATGTTCAGGTGGGTCTGATTTATTTTCTTCTTGTTGCAGATGGAAAAGATGCGACCAGAATTCAAAGCAGGATTGGATGCTCTAACAAAGTACATATTTGAGAGGACAAGGCCCAAACAACTCGGATCTATAGTCATGACCGGCCCCATGTTTGCTGGCCTGACCCAGTCTTTTCTGGATGCCATCAATGCGGGTGCTGTACCCACTATTGCTACCTCTTGGCAGGTTAGTCCCTGTGCTTTTAAGAAGCATCCTTCCTTTTATCCATCAAGCATCTATTTACACTGCACTATCAAGTGTTATACCCATAGAGCATTTGAGACTTATTTGTTCGATTGGTGAAGTTTTTTTCAAGGGTAGCAGGCGGTGATAGGAGATTGGGAGATAACTTCAACAGCTAAGCATTTGATGGTTTTGAACAGAATGTGGAGGAAAATGAATGTCGACGCGCTTATGATATGGCAATACAGGCATATGGTGGAGCCTTTCCAAAGCAGACACCTCCAGATGAGGTAGGGTGTTGGTAAATTATGTATTGCAACATGCGCTCAGTTAGTTCTTTATGAAATTTTCATGATTGATAACCTTACTAATTGCTCTTAGTTTCTGACTACAGGTGTTACTTCAAAAAGCCCAAGAGGATGCTGTCCAATTAGCATTGGATGTGTACAACAGTGAGGCGGTTGGTACAGGGCCTGTGCGGAAGAAGTATGAGAAGCAATTGCATACTACCCTTAAGCGTCATTTTGAGGTACTTTATCTGAGCAGCAGATTGTTGTGAAGTCTTTGCATCATCTTTTCAAACATCAAATCCTAAACAGGTGTTGATAAGTTGGTCAATTGATCTCCAGGATTTCAAGCGGAGGACATTCATGGAAGCAGAGTTGAATTGCTTGAAAGAAGTGGGCAGTATGGAAGAGAGATTGCGTAACGCCTGCAATGCACCCGATGCAACATATGACTCTATTGTCAAGGTAATATGCTGATTTGTTGTATCCTTCCCAATATGATGTATCAATATGTACTGGAACTTTCTTTTTGTACTCCTCCATGCATTAATACTTACTTGAATAGTATGCTAGATAGGCTGGTTATTGTGGAAGTTAAAAGAACTCCACATGATCAGATAGTCCTTATTGTGTTGTTGGTGGCATGATGTTGTACTATCTTTGATGTGTATCTTATCACTGTCAAATCTGCAGTTGTCAGATGCAATGGTGGCTGAGTACGAAGCCAAAGTATCTGGTTCATTGAAATACCAAAAGCTGGTGAAGTTTCTACAGAAAAGGTTCTTCTATGCACTCAGTATACCATAAATTTCTGGAGTCTGTTCACAACACTGAACAAATAGAATGTTGTACTTGTTCAGTGTAACCTCCATAAGAGTACTGGGAATATTAGATTTGCTGAACCTTTATGTAATAAGGAGAACAATATGTTTTTTGGAATCAAAGCGTACCTATCAAAGTTTGTTCAAAATGAAGCCCTGGAAGTTAAGATCATTTGTTTTTGTAGTTCTATATTTCACAGAAGCTTTTCTGTGGCTATTAAAAATGTCAAATGTGTAAGACCCTGTTCTTCCATGATGTATCTGCTATATCTGTCCAATGTATTTGTGGAGTTGTGCAGATAGTTTATTGATATAGCTGTGTTGGCATGCAGTTTGGCTGGCCCAATACATGACCTTGTGAAGCGGGCAAGTGACAAAGCTGCTTCGGATTATTCAAGCCTTGAATTGAAAGGCCGTTCAATGGAGGAACGTTTGGCCTTCTCAGCAAAGCAGACAGAGGCTGCACAGCGGGATGCTCAAGACTGGAAGAAACGGTATGAGAATATTATGAGTGACTACAATAGAGCCACTGAAAGTTCAACTGCTCAAAATGCTGCCTTACAGAAGAAGGTCTCTTCTCTGGAAGAAAGGCGATTGTCTCTTACAACCCAAGTTGAGAGTGCTAAAGTGGAGGCTGGGAATTGGCAAAGCAAGTACGAGCAATTGCTCTCAGCACGGCGTGTTGAGGAAGAGAGGCTGAAGTCTGATGTTGCATCCCTCCAGGTATGAGGTTCTACATAAAAAGAGATGTCACAAAATGTTACCTAATGGATCTTCTTCCTGGTTGTGTGATTACTTATGTCTTTGGTGAAGTTTCACATAGTCAATATGAGTGTAGGTTACAGAGTCAGTTTAGGCATCTTGGGAGCAATTTCCAGAACAATGACAGAAAAACCTAAGGTTGTGATTCATACTGTCTTTAAAAACTGGTCAACAACATGCAAATGTGTTCATTAAAGCGGCCACTGATTTGTGAAACAAACACTGTGTTATAATGCAGAATCGATGCAGTACTGCAGAGGCAAGGTTGGCCGCGGTTAAAGAGCAGTCAGAGTCTGCCAAAGCAGAGGCCATGGAATGGCAAAGGAAGCATGATGCTGTTGCTGCTGGTACAAAGGCTGCCCTTGAGAGGGCAAATGGTCAGAAGGAAAGAGCCGTCAAGCAGTCACAGCTGCGTGAGGATACACTTCGAGCAGAATATGCTCTCACACTTTCTCAGAAGGTACAGACCTCTCTTACTGGAGGTTTTGATGCTTGACTTGGTCTATCTCCTTTTTCGAGGTGTCATTTTGTCACAGAAGCATTGTGCACCTTTATGGAGGATTTTCTGGTTCTCCATGTTTCTTTTGGGGATCAGCCTGCACAAGTTTTGACACCAAATTTTACCCTGTATCTATCTTCTCTGAGTAGTCAGCAATTTGCTTCCTTTTGGCTGTGGTAGATTCAAGCAAGGGGAACTTGGATCTTGTGATTCGAAGCTGTTAGTTCTGCAGGTATAGGTAGCATATTCAAAGGCTAATCACTTCTACATGTGAAATCACTGAGTGAGCGCTGGTGCTCATTCTCCATGTCCAACATGTTTAGCAAGATCTCTTTATATGGATGTTCTGGAGCTGTATACTAAGATCCAAAAACCTTTTCTCTGACAGGATCAAGAGGTCAAGGAGCTGAAGGCCAAGCTAGAACAAGAAGAGCGACAAATCGTTGGCCTCACAACTCGCTTGCAAGTAATTCCTTGATCATTGCAATTATTTTATTTTATTTTTGCAGGGGAGGATGGGGTGGTGAGGAAAGCCTCAGTGTGTTATCTATGGTTGTCAGGGCAACTAAGGTTGTCATTTTTCATCTCACTTGCTGTTTCTTTCAGGAGTTCGAGTCTAAAGTATCCAATCAATCTGAAAACATGGGGAATTTACGGTCAGAGGTGCGGACTCTTCAGCAAGAACTGGAGCATGCAAAAACTGCCAGTGTCAGGTTAGAGAGAGATCTAGAGAAGGCACAAAGGGAGAAGGCACTCGCAGAACAACGTATGGATGAGGCTGCAAGGCGGATGGAGGAAGCTGAGCACAAGCAAGCAGTAGGAGAACGAAATGCTAGGCTTGCCTTGGAGGCAGCAGAAAAGGCTCGTGCTGAGGCAACCGCTGAGGAGAAACAAAAACTGGAAACTCAGCGGTTGGCCGCAGAGAGATCAGCAGCTGTTGAACGGATTCAACGGCGTTGTGAGTCATTGGAGCTAGAAAGAGATGAATTGGCACAGGTAGTTACTTTTCCTGACACTGCTTGTTTTGGTGCCTACACTAATTTGTCCTATTAGTGTGGGTTACCATTTGCAGTCACGTGTTGCTATAATTTCTTACCGACATCATCGTTTTTTACCAACTAAGTTATATCTTTGGTGTGCATACTAATACGTATTTAATTTGTTTAAAAAATGATACTCTCAGTAAAATGTTATAGCAATGTGTAACTCCAAATGGTAACCCACACTAATCAGACAAAAAGGTGTAGTGTTAGTACTTGACCTCTTTAGAGATATTCATTATCTTCAGTTTGGATCTGAGATCTTGAAGCAGCGCTAATTGATTTTTAAAGTCACGAAATAGCCTGTAACCTGCCAGAGGGACCCATAAATAATATCCATCCTCTATCTCATCACGGCAGATGTATTTGTATACGTGTCGAATGGTCTCTTGTGTTTATGAGGTTTGTAAGCTTGCCCTCAATTCTTGGTAATTCTCATTTTATTTTCAATGCTGTCAGGATCTTGAACAGGTGAAGATCACAGAGAAAGATGCAATATCACGTGTAACATTGTTGGAGAGACGATTGGAGGAAAGGGAACGAGAAATGGAAGTCTTGTTGAATTCCTCGCAGGAGCAGCGTGCAAAGACTGTAGAAGGTTTTGAGAGTTTGTTGGCCAGTGAAAGAGCTGCCAAGGCGGAAGCGAACCAACGGGCTGAGTCCTTGTCATTGCAGATTCAAACATTGCGAGGAGAGTTGGACGTTCTGCAAGCTCAGCTTGCAACTGCACGCAACCATGACTCTGCTTTAGAGACAAGAGTGCGGACTTTTGGTGAAACCCATACCCCACCTGGCTATCAAACACCAGTGAATCCAGCACGAAACAAAAGACCCTACCAGGAAGCAGGTGATTCTCCACTTCTGCCTGGTTGTCTCACTTCACAGGGATTCAAGGCTGCAGAATCAGTAATCGCAAGACCAAGATTGCTATTTCAGCATATTGTAGTGGCTAGTGTATAATAAACAATCACATGTACAGTACGTTCAGGTCTGATCAGGCACGTCTGCCTGAATCCAATTTCCAAGTAAACTCTTGATGTTTTCAATCAATCACATGATGACATGTGGCACTTTCTGGCAAAACACTTAGTGTTCGCCTTGTTTGACCTGCATGGACAATAGTCCTTGCAACAATGTACACTTCAGGAGTATTTTGGGTTCTGACAGGTGTGGTGTGTTGTGAAACAGGAGTTGAAAATTCACCACAAGAGATGGACATTGATGCGAGGGGATCCAAGAGGTCTAAGATGGAGTGGCAATTTGCCAACAGCAGTAGCATGTATACTGGGGGATTGGAAGGTGAGGAAGGAGGGAGTGGAGCCACCTCTACTGAAGTGGTAAAAGAGTCAGAGCCAATGAACTATAAGAGATTCACGATTGCAAAATTGAAACAGAAGTTGACAGAGGCTGGTTTTGGGATGGAAGTTCTGCAAGCACGGAACCCAAATAAGAAGGAACTTGTTGGATTATATGAAAAATTGATTTTGAACAAGCCTCCCGTACAGCCACCACAGCAATAGTCATCCTCATGACAGTTGGACCTCAGGGTTTGTTTGTCATTATTTGGTGCTACTGACCACCCGACATGTCTTAGCACTAAAATTTGCGGTATTCAAATCCTGCTTTGAACCAGCATGTAGTTTAGAAGTGCGGGTCTGCAGGTGTGTACACTAGATGTTCAGGTAGGATCTCTTCTGCAGGTATTCGAAAGGTGTATTATGAATTGCAAATATCTTGGTAGCATTGGTAGAGCTCACTGTAATCAGTGTAAGACTGGCCATTTGCATTTACGAACACAACTTTTGCACATTCCATTAATGTATGTAGATGTTTTTGTTTGCTTCTTTTACAATGTGTGGCAGTTTGCAACAGGGATCAGATATTGTGAACTCCTTTTCCTTTTTTTATCTGGAATATATAAATGATGGCAGGTCCTTTGCATCCAGACCGTAGTTATCTGCATACCAGGTGATCAATATTCTTTGTATATGACAAGTGTGGTGCTTTTCAGTTTTCAAGAATCACGCATGTCAATGTAGTGATTTGTGAATGTCATCAATTAATGAGCTGTACATGACTGCAATTCTACGCGAGGTTAAATTTCCTTTATCAACATCCAATTCTAACCTTTTTATGTGAACGTTTCTTTCTGGATTGAGGACATAAGAAAATGGCAGATTCATTGTGCCAAGTACCATCATACCGTGGATGGCAAATTCTGTGTTTAAGTACAAATATAAATTGAAGTATAACCGAAAATAATAATTCTAGATACCACATAGCTACATATAACAACAAAGCACTGCTAAATGCTTTTGATTGCACCTAAACTTAAACCCCTCTCACAATATCATGTTTGGTCTATAGTGGAATTGCATGAGTTTATACACTCTAAACTCTGTAGCATCACACCTGTGATAACCAAAGTGCACGGGATATTACGGAGTTTTGTAGTGTTAACATAGATGCGTGATACTAGTGAATTAGTGTAGCATGTGACACTACGGAATAACGCAAAGTGCAACATATTAAATGATGTGGTGTGGTCCACTCTGCTTCGCCTTCCCGGGCGATGTGGCGGATGCATGCACCAACATTCAACAAGTGGCATAAGAAGAAAGAAGAAGGCGACACTCCACATATTGACATGCAGCGCAATGCAAAGGTGTGGGTTGACTTCTTTGGTGGTTTGCATTAATGACAAAATTCATTATATAAGGGAGAGAAAGGTGACAATAAGGAGTGAGATTTGAGCTACGATCATCCGTTCCCTAGGGTTTCGGGATATTAGAGAGTGAGTGACATTATGGAGGTTGATATTACAGAGTTTAGGGTGTATCTCTAGTATGATCAATTTTCAAGAATTCTATTTTAAGAAGACAAATCCAAAAGGAGGATTCGTTGCATTAATTATCTCTGCACATATAATGTTGGAAAAGCCCCTACTCTAAAAACAAATCTTTCTTACATACATAAATTAATAAATAAATCGATGAACATTGGTGTATTTGCATCAACGTGAATGTGACTATGTTGCTACTCTTGAAATAGCCTTATGATAATCTAAACCTCAAAGAAAGGGAATCTCTCTCAAGTCATGGGTCAAAAATTAACTGGCACAACATATCCAATCTGCAAATTGAACACGTGTCCTTGTCATTGCTCATCTTACATATAGAAAAATCAAACCCATTTCCAACATATAAACTAATTATTGTGGATTTTTATTTTAGAATTATATTTCATAGACCTTATCACAAAGATTTTTTTAGCAAATTAGCACAAGCATACCATATCTACTTACTTTCATTATGAGAATTGAAAACGGAAATTTAAAAGGAAAATTTCATTGGACCGTGATATATTTATAAACAAATAAAAATATAATGCACTTAGGGCTAATTTTTATGTAGGCCACTCGCCGACCACATTCTAGTAGAAATATAGATTCCATGAGATAGAATCTACATTTCCACTAGAATTTGGTGGGCGAGTAGCCTACATGGAAACTAACCCTTAGCCTGCTCTTGAGATGACTTAATTTTTTGTGACTCTAAAAAACTATGAATATTTTAGAAACACATTGTTAAGTTTTTAAGTCATGAATTTTAGTGTATTCGATATAGGGTTTAGGGTAGCATAATGTACCTCATTATTTGCTTCCTATTGCAATTAGAATATAAGATAAATAGTAATTAGAATATCATATATAATATGTCATAAACCTTTAAAATGCAATAACAACTCTACATGAGACACAAAGGTTGTAACCTTGCAATCTCAGTGCATTCACAGCTTCATAGTGTACCAATAAAATTATGATTTGTTATAACCTCAAACCACCCAGCCACAAGAGAGAGAAAATGTAAATTTCAATGTAACATGAAAGGTCAAAGGGACTCAATGCACAATCTAAGGAATCCAACCCTGTTACTGGCACTTCCAACTCCACCCAACAATTTTGAATATTAGGTCGCATAAAGAATGGTCTCACCCAATATGAATTGCAAATAATTGTAAATTGTCATTTCAAGTTTCATAATCCAAGTTGAGATGCAAGAGTTATAAGTCAAAGTGAAGACTTTGTTCTCTTTCAGTGATCATATAGGCCCTCCCAAGCTTGTTAACAATTCGGAGTTTCATATTTGAAAGACCATGTGACCCTTCTCATCTCCATAATTCGTTTGGGGCTACATCTCGCAGTTTGGGTCCGTTATCATTGTATGAAAACCTGATTATTCACCGACACCCGTCCTCAGTTCCCAAATTCCAATGATCCATAATTTCCACAAGCAATTCTCAGGAGACAGGTTTTGGAGAAATCCCAGTGACATGTTCTCTGCACTTCAAATCCACATGCTTAAATTCTTGGAAATTCCTTTCACCATCAATTGTCTGTGTACAATGGATCTTTAGAAAAAGTTCACTCACATCCACTGTGTGGAAAGATTTTGTGGTTCTATCTGATTCATCGACTTTTCCGGGATGTCCTGGATCCAGAAAGAAAGTTAGTACCATGTTTCATATCAGTATGCGAATGGAGGTGTTTAAGATTTAGAGATTATGTTGGTAAGGTCAGCATCCCGCATGGTTATTTACATCGAATGATATAAAGCATCAAATTGTAAGAGACGTTTTGTTTTGTGTTTTGAGGTGTTTTTAATTTTAATTTGACAAGGCACAAGATCCGCTCAGAATTTGTTTGATATTCACTGATGATGCTGGTCATCTCCATAGTCACTTCATTTTTTCGTACTTTGCATTCGAACCCAACTGTAAATTCCTTGGGTAGAAATGTTTCCTCTTTGACCAGTACTTCTGATCAATTCCAGAGTTTGTTTGATCTTCTTGTACCGTAATGTAAACAAGTGGCCAGGGAGGATTTTGGGCATAACCAGTCGAGATCCTAGTGTTTCCAAGACCAACCAGTTATATGTTATCTTTCGCTTTTTCTTTATTAAATTGAAGAACATTCTGTAAATTTCTCTCAAAAGATCGGTAATATTCCTGAAGTCTTGATTATGAACTGGTTGTTTCTCAAACTCAACCGGTTCATCTGTAACTTGTGATCGTTTCTCCCCGTTCATTGATGTAAACCCACCCTTGGAAGTACGAAGTAAGAAACAATTTCCCAATCCTCTGGAAAGGCGGAGAGATGTGAATGCGGAAAGGAAGTAAGCGGATTTCCATTGTTTCTGTTAGACTAAGTATGTAAGTTATTTCCAATGATCTAATTTCTTTCTCTTCTATGAATATTTATGGAATACAGGTTTGAAAGGGTCCATTTATTGAAAGTTGACGTAAGGCATTTGATTCCACTAGCGAATTGCACAATCCTCAGAGGCAGCCACGTCTTCGAGGAATTCCAGAAAAATATTTGGCCCTCGCTTAAATTCTGGAAGAGCAGCAAATATTTGTTTCACTATGAATTGTCCTTTAAGGATTGTCAGACAACGTTATCTTTCATCAGGAGTATATTGTATAAAGATGTCCAACGATCTCATAGCCAATGTTTTCCAGAATGTCCTGGATGCACAAAAAACTTCATGTTTCACATCGCTTAGCCAACGTGAATGTGTAGGGCTTATGTTCGTTTCGGCGTCATGCGCCATTGTTACGTCAGGGGTAAAGCGTCAGCTTGTAAGAGGTGTGTTGAGTTTCCACATTTTTTTTGTTCAGCGTGTAGAACAAGATTAACAATAATCATACGCAACGCTAGAACGCTACAAATGCCTTCAAGAGCAAGTGTGCTACCCTCACAGCTATTCAGAACTAGTTTTAATTGACAAGGCACAAGATCCGCTCAGAATTTGTTTGATATTCACTGATGATGCTGCTCATCTCCATAGTCTAACATGTATAATTCGTTGAAATCATCATCGCGGATAACTGCAAAACGCATTATTACAAACAAACTTGAGGTCTCCAAATAGCTTTCCTCATTGCGTTAAGCACATAAGTAGAACGAATTTTCTTTCATCATCACCACAAACCCACACACCACCATAACAATACATTTCCCAACAAGGTATCGTCAGACAACTTTAACTCTCATCCACAGTAATTACCGTGTAAGAAGGTGTCCTAAGATTTTGTGTTTGTATGTCATCACTCGATACCCAATTCGGACATTCTACACAATTCAATTGTATTCACAAAGAATGCATCATGTTTCACATCACAAAATCACTCCAACAACAAACTTTCAAAATCATCCGACAACACCGTGTACAATTTCTTAAAACTACCTTTTCCTCAGTTCAGGTCTCCAAATAGCTTTCTTCATTGCATTCAGCATATAAGTAGAACGAAAGTATTTGTTTCATCATCATCGGAACATACTGAACAAACTCACCCACGGGAAATACATTTTCGAACATGGTATCCTCAGACAACTTTCACGTGTAAGAAGCTGTCCTAGGATTTCCTGTTTCTATATCATCACTCAATGCCCGATTCTAAATACCAGAAAGATTCAGAAAGAACGCAGCATGTTTCACATCACGGAGTCAGTCCAAGTGTTGGAAATATCTTGTTCTCATCATTATCCAATCTCTCAACAAACATAAGCATCAGATTGTCAGAGGTGTTTTAACTTTTCCACATGTTTTCCTTCAGCGTGTAGAATAAGATTAACAATCATCATACACTGTAATCAACAACCCAACAAACCAGCTTTCAGACACCTAACGGCATAGCCGAAGGCAATAACAGACATATCAACATGGCATCATTTCAGTCCGCCCGTCTGCATTTCGTCATCACCAAGCACCCCTCGCCAAAAACAAAAACTACACGAATAAGAGTTACATGTGAGCAGGAACATTTGACACCGGAGTCACAAATCACTCCAGGTTGGTAAGATCCATCTCCATTTCCTTCTAGCAACCATATTTAACGCCAACGAGCAAATCTGCATATCTGTCTTCCCGAGAGAACACACAAACACAGCTACCTCAAGCGCTGGTAATGCTTGCATAGGGAACAATTATAATTATGATAGCGGACTCAATATTGCAATCGTTGTGCTCAGATTAATAAACACTGTCTCTGCACATACAGCTTCCGCTGCCCTCAGATGTCCAGACATAATATGTTGTTTCGTCATCACGGCAATGTTCGTCTCTACATTCAAAGTAAATAAATGTCAACAACCCTTCGTACCAGGGCCGAGTCGTATGCACCGGCTCTGGCATAGCGAGGGCCGCATAAGGCTCAAGCGTTTCCTAGGCGCTTCAGACTCTGCGCTATCGCTTCAGGGAACGGACCCATCGGCACAGCATACCCGACGATCAGTTTATGAAGCCTTCTTCAAACTCTAACATACACAACCTACAATAATCACATTGCTAAGTCACAAACCAAGCGCTCCGCTCGAGCGCTCACAACACAAGAGTGCCCCGAGAGAGCGAGAACGAGAGAGAGATGAGTGGAAGTGTCCAGTGGAAGACATTATACATTAGGTCAGCTGACCTAAATTAGTTACTCGTCCTAAACGGACACCTGTATCTGAGGAAATGGCGGGCCCCAGCCGGCCGAGCCATGACCCCATCATGGGGGAAGGGGTCTCAGGCCGGGGCCCGCGATCCGGCATCCCGGGCAGTCCCGCCAAAACATCATTTTTTGGAACTCGACAACTGCTGCCCGCCCCGCCCGTTTCTAAAAACAAATCGTCTTTGCATTCTTGAAGGTCGCTTGTCTACAAATCTCATATTCAGTGCATTTCACCTTCAAGACCTAATGTTCAATATATATATATATGTATGTTTACTTCCCTTTAGTATATAAGCAATTGACAAGGATTTCATTCTCAAAGTGAAATTGGATGCATGTAAATGAATGTCAGTAAAGCATGTAATGAACTTGGGAACAAAAGACATTACAAAACCCTCATTAGCATTGTGGTTATAACATACGTGACTTACCATTTGAAAGGTTCTTTTGTCATCTAAAATGAAACTTATATTTGTGTGTTATTTTTGGTTTGTTTATTTTATAATATTTTAGTTCATGCCTTCTACATTCACAAATATATGAACTTATTGAGTGTGATTAAATGTAATAATTCATAATTAATTCATGTAAGTGCATTTTAGATAAAATTAGGCTTAATTACCTTGGTAAGCATACTTTCTAATTTAATTATATTTATTTAGGCTTGTTACACTTAATTACATTCAATCATGCTTAATTAGTTTAAATATATATGAATACTTGTGAAAGCAGAAGGCATTAACTAAAATATCAAAAAATAAACAACTCAAAATAGAACACAAATATAAGTTTCATTTTAGAACGACAAAAGAAACTTTCAAATGATAAGTCACATACATTATAACCTTGATGCTAATGCAAATTTTGTAATATCTTTTACTTTCAAGTTCATTACATGCTTTATTGACACTCGTTTACAAGCTTTCAATTTCACTTTAGGAATGCAATCCTTATCAATTGCTTCTTTACTAAGGGAAAGTGAACATGTGTATTCAATTTTGGGCCTTCAAGGTGAACTGCACTCAGTATGGGATTCGTGGACAAGTGGCCTTCAAGAATGCAAGGGTGATTTTTATTTTTTATTTTTTATTTTTTGGAATCAAGCGGGGTGGGCAACAATTGTTGTTCAAGATCCCCAAAAAATAAAAATAAAAATTTGTGGGACTATTTGGGTGCCGGATCGTGGGCCCCAGGCTTCAAACCCCCTTCCCCCTGTGATGGGGTCATGGCTTGGCCGGCTGGGGCCCACCCAAATGGCATGAGTTCTAGCCCCAACATGTTGAAGCTTAGGTGTGGAGGCAATAGTATCTCCACCGCCACCACGGCATATATCTCCCACGCTATTATAGAGGGACAGACATGTAACAATCACCGTCATATCTTAGCGAATCTCCCTCTATATTGGTGAACATAGATTTAAAGGCACTAAGACGAAGAGGGAACATTGTCTTATTGTAGCAATACAGTGGTTCCTTTTGTTGTCCAATTTCTTGTAATGCTATAAAATAATCTTATTCATGGCACTTCATCCTTTATATTCAGCTTTACATGGGTATTCTAATTATATTTACATGTTTTTGGATTATGATATTATGTGTAGAGTACCAATTGGTGTTGTAGTGGTGGTGCCTTCCGCAACTATAGTATTAAGGCCTCTCCACGAGTACCCACAAGCTCCTTGAGGAACTCTACTATCACATTGGAGACATATACAGTGGTTGCATTTAGAGATGGCCTTAGAACATATACCAAAAAGACTTTGTTTAGAAGAGTTGAACTACATGCTCGTGATTTGTTAACCAATGTAGGGTTAATAGTCAACATATTAGTTTTGGGTGTGGGGGTAAACTTATATGATCATTTAAAGACAAACGTCATGATTTCCGGTTTGGCAATGAACAAGATATGCGTATGGGTTGTATCTTGTGAGGAAATTTGGTACCAACAAGATTTGGAATTTCTAATCATCTTGCATTATTTGCATGTCATGTATCATTTCAGAAGTGGGTGCACCTCTAAACGTGCCCATTTAAAGGCAACTTACCTTAGTTGAAGAGTGATTTTCCTTGAACGATCATCCCGCCTATTAGAACAATCAAGTGGACACAAACAATTTATGTATTCTAGTGGAAGGCTTGTTTGAGAATAATCGTCTCCTGCAATTCCAATCCCATGCTTTGGCCTTCAAGTTCAACCCCGGTGCAGACACAATAACTATGAACAAGATAGAGCCAAGAAAGTAAATTGCAACCATCGCAACTACTCCCAACTACACCTTGTATCATATTTGCCTAGTAAGAGCACCTAAGTTGTGGTTGTGGTTGTCATGAATGCACCTAATCCATACATGTCCCTCTAAAACACATCCAAAGAAAATACATTACCACCACCAACCACCAAATCAATGATTGTGTGTAAAGACAACAAATCAATGAAATTGGATATCATTGAAGCAAAGTAGTACACCCTATCCACACATCCATTCATGGATGGAGGAGGCGCTCAAGCGGTGGACACAATGTTACCATTTTACTAGAACCCCATGGTCGGCGAAGGGAGCTCCAAATTTATCTAGAGTTGTGTTTGATAGCATGTCTTCCTCTTTTTCTTTTTTACCCACACATGTCAAGCCTTCACATCTTCTCCCCGTTTTATTGTTGTTCTTCCTATCCCATTGCTCGAGTTTATGATATTATATTATATTTTAAAGAGAGCACTTTGATGTTTTTGTATTGGGGACATGCGGAAAAGGCTACCAACACGTCAAATTATTTGTGAGGCAGATACTAAGTAATCAAGAACTTGTGGATTTGCACCATGAGAGAGAGAGAGAGAGAGAGATCAGTCGACATGGATGAGGGACAAGTTCACTTTTAGGCATAGATTGAGCTCATATACAAACTCAACATGGGGTGACATAAATAGGCTATGGGTCAAGTGTTATTTGGGGGGGGGGGTGAGTCCATATGACATAGTTGATGGTATGTCAACCATCCTACTCATAAATAAGCCGGTGACACATAATACGCATTCACCAAAGATTTCTCGCAAAATCTACCTTGCATCACAAACCTCTCGTACAAGGATCATGTTTCGTGTACATTGCATCCAAATATCAACATCGACTTCACACAATTCAATCATATCAAAGTATAACATTGAATCAATGCCTACATGCAAACATGGGGTTGCAATTTTTGTATTTTGTTTTCATGCATATAAATATTGGTCACTAATTGTATATTGGATATGTGGTTCAATTCATTTGACCGGTTTAATGGTGCATATAGTTTACATGGTAGACATGGCTATGAGTTTGCCATGTCAGGTTTGACTACCATACAATGTTGTCTAATTCCACATATTCTACTGGCGAAAGCTAATTTCCACATCAGGTTGAACACGTGTTGACCAATGTGGATACAACACATGGCAAAATTATTTCAAAAAATAATCGATTTTTTTCAAACTAGATATTATCGTATAGTATCCTTTCCGAGTTTTCAATATCTCTAGGTTAACCTGCTACATAAGGTATGCATGCCTTATTTGGTCATTTTCCTAGTCATACACATGTATTTGAGTAGTGTGTGGTTGAGGTTAGATCTAACAACATAACCAAAGAAGACTTGTGTTTACAAGAGATTGAACTAAGTGCTCAAACTTAGTCAACACAATTGGGGGACTTAGGTATTCACTCAAAGAATCAACACATTCAAATGCATTTTCAACATCAGTACTAAATCAAAGGAGGACCGATTTTCGATCCAGTTTTTTGTGATGTTTCATCATAGTTTTGCTAGTGCAACACAAGATTTGTAGTGGTAAATATGATCGGTAAGTTGGAGAGCATTCAAAAAATGAGCCACTTAACACTCATGTACCTGTTTTGCTCCATCATTGGTGTGAGATCACCACCTTCATATGAGATGGCAGTGCTGCATTCTAAGCAATTCAACAGTTTCCAACATTCACAAAGCCAGAGATATTGTTGAAGGAGGACCTAGCTTGTTCAATTTGGTTCTTAATAAGAAGCACGCTCGGAGCATTCTCCATAAACTAATTCAATTCCGGTGTCCTGGACATCGGTTGATTAATTGAGACTTGGACTACATGTCTGATGAGTTGCTATAAATCTACTTGACCCTGCACTGTGATTTCATCACATGCATCTGATATTAGGTGACATACTTGAGAATCTCACTCGAAAGCATTAAGCAAAATTCAGGGATTGAAGGCAGTGCCTGCATTGAGGATCAGGTTGCTCCGTGTTAATGCTGAGCATGAAGAACTTCAATCATGTGGTAATCCAGAGGAGATGCATGGACAGAGAACGAAAGATACCCACTGTTCAACGTTAGATTTCGAGCGTGGATGTTGCACTTTCAGTAACTGATGTTGCGAAATAGATTGTTACTTCCCACATGACAGCATGACACCCTTCTCAAATTTCTAGAAATGGCCATACTGAGGGAATTTGCAGAGCAGAGGAGGTGAAGATAGGGTTTGGTCCCATAGTGATAGGGAAGAGACCAAGGCAAAGGCGAGGTACAAGAACGAGAGGGATGGACAGAAGAAGCATACCTTTCTCGGCCTTTTGGCTAAGATCAAGTGTAGTATCTGTTCTTATCAGTTTAATATCTGATACGAGGCTCATCGAGCCTCACGATATTAATCTAATTTTTTCTCGGGTGCGGGTTCATCCAACAGCTTGCTGCCAGAACTCGCGAGCGTCGCCTTGGTATTGCACAACCTCCTTGGCAGGCGCAACCTTACCCCACTGGGGATCCCAACAACCGCAAATTGCAAATTGCCAGGGAATAATTAGGGTTTGAATTCTCATGTGATGTTCTCCAAAACCCTAAACATTGGTTGATTCTTCAGCGCGTGCTTCCTTCAGTGCACGCTTCTTCAGTAAAAATATATTTTGTGCGCAAGTTTATTGAATAACTGCGAAAACATCAGGCGCCAGGGGATGAAATTGAACCATTATTGCATTTTTCTTTCTTTCTTTCTTATGTGTATGATTTTGTTTTTTCATCCGCAAATTCCATGCAAAAATGTCCTCCTTTCATCAATTACTTTTGATCAGACTTACAAGTAGATGAAATTCCATATGCAATCGTTATTGTACGATGCATGCATGTGTGCATGGCACGAGATTTTTCTTTGACAATATTGTATAGAATAACTGTAGAGTAATATGATCGTGTTATTTGAATTACTCGTCCAATTATCCACTTACATAATTGTTTAAACTTGCATGCCACCAATGCATATTACAAATGTGTTTATATCAATTGCACAACGTATTAAGCTTCATATATCAATGTCACATGCCAAACTACAATGTCATATCATTTTTGTGTCACTTGCTCTTTGAAATCACATGGTCGTACATCTTCATATTGTATACTTCATTTGTTTAGACACGAATACAAATAGGTATCATGCATATATGAATTGATGTGGAATTGAAGTTGATGTGCCATGTTAATATAAAGTAATCTCCGTGGCTTGTCATGTAGCAAGAAGGAGAAGAAGAACTCCAGTCTCTATAGAGGGGCCGGAGTGAATAGAGTGTTTGTTCGTAGAACATCCTTGGCCATACCCCATGTCATGTAGCAACAAGTATCTCATGTCACCTTGTTTAGGTGGGCCCTAATAGTAATGCAAGATCCTTTACGCGGGACAAAAATTGTAAATAGTGTGGGCTACACAAAATAAGACATACCCTTCACTTTCGAGATTAGGTCTAGAGCATACACAATATCACTTGATGAATAGTTAGTACATTCTAAGTGCATCATAATCCCACATATTGAACCCTTAAATGCACGGGCGAACGCAATGTGGTCAATTTATGATGAAAGGGCCAAATCATCAATTTCCAAATCTTTGTTGGAAATACTCCTTCCATCATATGTTTAAGTTAGGTTATGATGCATCTTTTGACTATGGGATTGAGCACAAGACCTACTTATAGATTCTAGACCTTTGAGAAAATGGTAATTTGAGCGCCAAAAATATAGACCAAATTTTAGAGATGCTTTAATCATGTGCCTCTTGTAACTTTTTTCCTTTGCAACTTCTTACCTAGTATCTCGATCACAAATGAAAACTTGGATGAAATTAGATGCTTAGAAATTCTAAAATTTTATTTTTTGCACATACAAAAAATCATAACCAATCCATATATGATAAAATCATGTTGAAATTTGTGGTTATAGCTTCAATATACGTAAATCCTACTTGTGGAGGATTTTATATCAAAATTGCGCTTCTTCACATAATCAAAAATTACTTGTATGCAGTGCTTTGACATTTTGGAAATAGGCCCGGGCACATTTAAGGGTTAAGTGGCAATAAAGACCATCAATAGAATAATGCATATAGAAACGCTGCACAAGATTGGGAAAAGCTCTCATATGCTTTTCACCATGCTCAACGCCGGAGGTTCTAATATCTAGACGACCGGGATAACGCAGAAACCCTAACCCTAACGCTCCGCCTCTCTTCCAACGCCACCGAGAAGAGAGTCTTTCTTCTCTGTATAATGCCTTCCACACTCCATTTGTACTCATCTCTCTCTCTATCTTCTCTGCTCTATTCTTCTCTAATGTGCGCTCGGGTTGCGCGCCTGGTTTACAAGTTAGCTATGTGATTGTAGATTGTGTCTGGTAGGGTTTTAAGAAGGCTTCATAAACTGATCGTCGGGTATGCTGTGCCGATGGGTCCGTTCCCTGAAGCGATAGCGCAGAGTCTGAAGCGCCTAGGAAACGCTTGAGCCTTATGCGGCCCTCGCTATGCCAGAGCCGGTGCATACGACTCGGCCCTGGTACGAAGGGTTGTTGACATTTATTTACTTTGAATGTAGAGACGAACATTGCCGTGATGACGAAACAACATATTATGTCTGGACATCTGAGGGCAGCGGAAGCTGTATGTGCAGAGACAGTGTTTATTAATCTGAGCACAACGATTGCAATATTGAGTCCGCTATCATAATTATAATTGTTCCCTATGCAAGCATTACCAGCGCTTGAGGTAGCTGTGTTTGTGTGTTCTCTCGGGAAGACAGATATGCAGATTTGCTCGTTGGCGTTAAATATGGTTGCTAGAAGGAAATGGAGATGGATCTTACCAACCTGGAGTGATTTGTGACTCCGGTGTCAAATGTTCCTGCTCACATGTAACTCTTATTCGTGTAGTTTTTGTTTTTGGCGAGGGGTGCTTGGTGATGACGAAATGCAGACGGGCGGACTGAAATGATGCCATGTTGATATGTCTGTTATTGCCTTCGGCTATGCCGTTAGGTGTCTGAAAGCTGGTTTGTTGGGTTGTTGATTACAGTGTATGATGATTGTTAATCTTATTCTACACGCTGAAGGAAAACATGTGGAAAAGTTAAAACACCTCTGACAATCTGATGCTTATGTTTGTTGAGAGATTGGATAATGATGAGAACAAGATATTTCCAACACTTGGACTGACTCCGTGATGTGAAACATGCTGCGTTCTTTCTGAATCTTTCTGGTATTTAGAATCGGGCATTGAGTGATGATATAGAAACAGGAAATCCTAGGACAGCTTCTTACACGTGAAAGTTGTCTGAGGATACCATGTTCGAAAATGTATTTCCCGTGGGTGAGTTTGTTCAGTATGTTCCGATGATGATGAAACAAATACTTTCGTTCTACTTATATGCTGAATGCAATGAAGAAAGCTATTTGGAGACCTGAACTGAGGAAAAGGTAGTTTTAAGAAATTGTACACGGTGTTGTCGGATGATTTTGAAAGTTTGTTGTTGGAGTGATTTTGTGATGTGAAACATGATGCATTCTTTGTGAATACAATTGAATTGTGTAGAATGTCCGAATTGGGTATCGAGTGATGACATACAAACACAAAATCTTAGGACACCTTCTTACACGGTAATTACTGTGGATGAGAGTTAAAGTTGTCTGACGATACCTTGTTGGGAAATGTATTGTTATGGTGGTGTGTGGGTTTGTGGTGATGATGAAAGAAAATTCGTTCTACTTATGTGCTTAACGCAATGAGGAAAGCTATTTGGAGACCTCAAGTTTGTTTGTAATAATGCGTTTTGCAGTTATCCGCGATGATGATTTCAACGAATTATACATGTTAGACTATGGAGATGAGCAGCATCATCAGTGAATATCAAACAAATTCTGAGCGGATCTTGTGCCTTGTCAATTAAAACTAGTTCTGAATAGCTGTGAGGGTAGCACACTTGCTCTTGAAGGCATTTGTAGCGTTCTAGCGTTGCGTATGATTATTGTTAATCTTGTTCTACACGCTGAACAAAAAAAATGTGGAAACTCAACACACCTCTTACAAGCTGACGCTTTACCCCTGACGTAACAATGGCGCATGACGCCGAAACGAACATAAGCCCTACACATTCACGTTGGCTAAGCGATGTGAAACATGAAGTTTTTTGTGCATCCAGGACATTCTGGAAAACATTGGCTATGAGATCGTAGGACACCTTTTATACAATATACTCCTGATGAAGGATAACGTTGTCTGACAATCCCTTGCAAAGGATAATTTATAGTGAAACAAATATTTGCTGCTCTTCCAGAATTTAAGCGTGGGACAAATATTTTTCTGGAATTCCTCGAAGACATGGCTGCCTCTGAGGATTGTGCAATTCGCTAGTGGAATCAAATGCCTTACGTCAACTTTCAATAAATGGACCCTTTCAACCCTGTATTCCATAAATATTCATAGTAGAGAAAGAAATTAGATCATTGGAAATAACTTACATACTTAGTCTAACAGAAACAATGGAAATCCGCTTGCCTCCTTTCCACATTCACATTTCTCCGCCTTTCCAGAGGATTGGGAAATTGTTTCTTACTTCATACTTCCAAGGGTGGGTTTACATCAATGAACGGGGAGAAACGATCACAAGTTACAGATGAACCGGTTGAGTTTGAGAAACAACCAGTTCGTAATCAAGACTTCAGGAATATTACCGATCTTTTGAGAGAAATTTACAGAAAGTTCTTCAATTTAATAAAGAAAAACCGAAAGATATCAACATATAAACACTAGGATCTCGACTGGTTATGCCCAAAATCCTCCCTGGCCACTTGTTTACATTACAGTACAAGAAGATCAAACAAACTCTGGAATTGATCAGAAGTACTGGTCAAAGAGGAAACATTTCTACCCAAGGAATTTACAGTAGGGTTTGAATGCAAAGTATGAAAAAAATGAAGTGGCGCAAATGTGGATCATATATTGGAGGTCTTGTTTCAAGAAAATATTCCACTCAATTTGAGACACCATTTTTCAAGCGTAATTTACAATCTTCATTTTCATGAAGGGGTGTTGTGGACCCCATGCTTCTTGGACCCAGACCCTAACGTAAACTCACTCTTATTCATCAAATATCTAGCAAACACACCATGAATTAGTATGTAGGTCAGTGGTTACTTGAGATTCTTAATTTTACTGAAAATCAAATGGTGATTTTCCATTGATTGATATAGTGTCCTTGGAGATTTTTGGGCATAATCGGTCAAGATCCTAGTGTTTCAAAGTCAAACCAGTTAATTGTTGAAACCTTTTAGTTTTTCTTCAAAAATTGAGGCATATTCCATAAATTCTTCCAAAAGAATTGGTAATTTTCCCTAAAGTCTTGAACTTGAACAAGTTATCTCTCAAAATCGGTTCATCTGTAACTAGCAGTCAGTTTCTGGTTTTGGGGTTTAGGGTTTAGGGATAAATATTTTTGGATAGATAAGAAGTACACCCACAAAACATTTTTGTGAATCCAAGCGGCGCTCGTGGGAGGGGCAAGGAGAAGGAACCTGCTTGATGACTAAAATCATATGTTCAAACTACCAAGTTAACCTTGATAAACCACCTATAAAAAGAATCATAAACCAACGTCATGTGCCTTGATGACAAGCAACCAACAACTCTCTAACCACATGGTAACAAGGCACAAAAAGATTGTAACCTAACAATGCTCAGACAACTAGATTGCCTCTAAATCAAAATTCCAATATGATCTTAAACTACATCTGATAATGAAGAGGTACCCAAAACCAAATAGAGGTGGTGATGGTTCAATTCCCAACTGCGAAATCTTCTCGCTACTTGACGGAGAAACTAGCTTGGTGGCCACGCACCTCTTGTGCTCAATGAAAAAGAAAAAGAATTAGATCAACACTTGTCTATATATGGGTCCGTGCAGCATTTCCACTTCACACCTTCATTTTTTTAATATGTAATAAGTAATCATATTGATTGCAAAGATCAATTGGTACTTCTCTTTGTAAATCACATATGTAGATTTACAACACATGTGCAAAAAATTGGACAAATTATTTTTCATGCCTTTCACCAAGGACATTCTTTAGTGATGAAGATAAATCATGCTTTCTCCATGCAAATATCTACATAAAAGGTGCCAAAAGCAATTCATTTGCAATGACATGTGCGCAAACAATTAATTAATCAAGGCAAGTTACTCTTCTTGTGTTGCCTAATATGCAAGTCATAAATCCCTCCCATATGCCCAATGTTCCAAGCAAATAAATTGTAACAACGTCCACGTGCCATCACCATCGAATTTTGAATTCTATTAGAAATAATCCCCTCTTTCCAGACAACTCTAGCCAAACAAACAAGGTAAAGTCTCATGATACCTACCATGAGGGTGGGTGAAAGCATAGAGAAACTTTGTAAGGCCTAATTGTTTTGTATTTTAAGTTGAGATGACCCATGAATAGTCTAGTGGGACCCGATTGGAATGAATTAACAATAGATTTGGGCGGGGCATGTTTCTACTGCACTCCCCATGGTACCACAAGGTCATGAACCAAAATCCAAACAAATAGGCACAATACCATCATAACCATGAAACTATCAACGGAAGTAGTAGCCAATGGTGGACTAGTATTGTTTTTTAAATACCATTCGAGTATCTGTAACGAGTATTTCATATTTGTTGACGTTGACAAGGTATGGACATATGAAGATGATACCACTCAAGAACTTTCATATCTAGGCGAAATTGTCCTGGTATCGACAAGGTTTAGAATGGCATTGACCCAAATAATAACTCGGATATACAAAGATCCCAGCCAAATATTGATATTTGATTGATATTAGAATTATGATATAGGTTCTTTGGTACTGTTATTGATGTTGATCGTTGATACTATGCATTCATCTATATACCAGTCCAACATTTGTAGTAACATTGATCCTTTTACTCGAAATATTGTCATGGATGACTAAAATTTGGATGGAAAATCACTTAGCAAGGGACAACAATTGCAACATTTTAAATATATAGCACCCAATTTATTATTATTATCAAGAGTGACAAATAAAGTCATGTTTATATACAATTGTTTAGTCATTTAGTGTTTGCGATACTGCACATGCAATATACAATTAGTATTGAGCAAGACAAATAGAATTGGTGACACTAAATACAATATTTAGTGTAAGGTACACGGGCCTTAAGTGGTTCGTTTTCTTAATCGGACCCCTAGATTCGATTGGTATGTGGTGCAGTGAGGATCAAAGAGCAAACTTCATAAAGAGACATGTTCAAAAGAGATTGGACTACATCTTCAAATATTCATAACTACTCTACACTCAATATTGAACACAATTGGGAGGACATATGCATATAGTCAAGAAACCACAACACGTGCACTAAATCAAAGTGGGTATAATTTTCAATATGGTTTTTGCAGGTGTCTCATCGTAGGTTTGTTAATGCAACAAGATGTTTGTTGTGTAAATTTGATCCATAGAAGTTGGAGAACATGAACAACAAACCAATTAACACCCACATATCTTAGGGGCTATTTACATCATGGACCATGAAGTTGTCCCTTGCTCCTCTAAAATATGCGATTGGCCTTTGAACTTGTCCCAGGTTCACTTCGGTTTACATGGGGAAAAAGAAAGAAAGAATAAAAGAGTGACCATGGAACTTGAGGTCCCCAAAAGGCCTATTTTCAAGCCTACATTATCCACTGTCATGGTCCAACAGGTTTTACGGTGGGACCATGGCAAAGAAATGTTGTTTAAAAGAAATAAAATAACTATTATGTATATATATTTGCCAAATGTTTCCATAGTTAAGAGAAAAGAAGGGAAGAAGTAGGGGAGAAGGTTAAACATGAAGAAAATTCTCCAATCTGCCCTTTTTAGAGATATATTAAAAAAATCAACACATTCATTTTTGGGTGTATGGTCACTTCTTTGGATCCATGTCCGGTTTACACCTAGTCAAGGGCCCAAAGGCTTTAAAAATACATTTTTAGAAATCGGACCCTGGAAGTGTGACCATGAAAAAATGGCCTCTAACATGGGACAACTTCATGGTCCATAATGTAAACAGCCCCATAGTAACATTGAGCCTTATGCTAGCTTGATGATTGTCAAGGAAGACCCTGCAAGTAATGTGAAGAGGGCTTAATGTAGGGCTGACGTCACCCCTTCTCTCTCCCCCACCTCTGTGAAACTCCTTTGCAGCCCAGCCCTAGGGTTTGGTTCTTTCTCCTCCCCGAACGCTCTCTCACGCTCCGCGTTCCCCCTGTTGCTTTCGCAGCGACCATTGTCGTTGCTTACACTCACGAACAGATAGGAGCGGACGGATTGAAGCCAGCCGCTACACAACATGACGACTCTGGTAGAGACTTCGGAGGAGGAGCCGACGATGGCCGTCGCGCGCGTCATCGCGGAGCTCGCTTGGTCTCAAGGCGGTCCTGAGGTCAGTTTAGGGTTCTAAATCCTTTCATTCTCTCTCTCTCTCCAACAATTCCTCACAACCAAATCTGATGCGAATGGGCTTGTGTGCAGATTGCAGAGCCAGCAGTGGCACAGTTCTGCAAGGAGGCTCAGTCGTTCTTGATCGAAGGCCGCTTCCCGGATCTTGCCAATCTGTTGCTGACATCTGCCGACCTTGTTCTCGCCAATGCTTCTGAGAAAGGTATACCTAGACGCAAATTGGAAGGGATTTTTCTGTTTAATGGCTGAATTATGATGTTTCTCAACCTTTACTCTCTCTCCTCTTCTGGTGGACTTCATTGAGATATGAATCTCTCTCTTTCTCTTTTTATGTGCAGATATGGAATGTATCTTCACAGTTATTTCGAACTTGGTATCAAAGGCACAAAGTCCAGATGACGCCCTGGCAATGGCAGATCAGATTGCTAACAAGCTCACTGCTCAACCCATTGAGAAGCCGGCTATTCGCCTCAAAATGTATGTACATCGTTTAAAGGGCATGTGTTAGAGGGATTTCTGCATTGCAGACTGCAATTTGTTTGGATGGTATTGAGTCATAACATAAATCATAATTTCAAGGTGATAGTATGCACGTGTGAAAATTAGGAATCTTTTTTCACGGTGAAGGTGGTGAATGAGCTTGATTTCATGTTAATGGTAGGTAGATGTTGTGACTCCCTCAGTGAAACTGTGAATTGGTGGCCCTTGTCTAAAGAAGTTGATTTTAATTGAAGTCTAATTGTCGTTGGTGTGGGGTTTGGTGCATGCAGCTTATTTCACTTGTACAACGTTATAGAAAACCCTTATGGTCGGTTTTTGATCTTCAAGAGAGTGATCAAGCTGGCTGTTGCCGGGAAGGTGACTGATCTTATTGTGCCCTCTTTCAAGCGCATGGATGCATTCCTACAGGAGTGGAATATAACTGAGACTGACAAGCGTGACATCTTCCTCTCTGCTACTAATATTTTGAAGGACCACAAAGGGTATGGCTTAGTCTGCTGCACAACCATCACTGGTCTATGCACAATCATATGGGAGTGTCTTCACATATGAGCTACAGGGTCAGCAGTCTTTCTTGCTTGCCACACCTGGGTGGCTTCAAATTTCCCACATTCCAGGTCTTGAGCTCTTAATTGGGGAGGGGAGGCTCAGTTTCAAGCTGGAGATCCTTTTATTACCTCAGTTGTGTAATCCAGAGGATAGATGATTTGAATAGGATATATACAATGGAATTACAACGAGTTATTCAGTACAAGGATGCTACTTATATTGCCATACATTTTGCATCATCCATGTTTTTCCCATTAAGTTCTTAAGAACTAGCTGACTTATGTCAGACCTTGTAAACTCTTGATCCTTGTGTTTGGTGAAAGTTGTCTTTAGTAATGGAGGTGGAGGAAGGTTTCAAGTAAGGTATTTATATTTGCAGACTGGTTTTATTTGTAATCAGATGGAGACCTGGTTGTTTATCATGTCGAGGTCTAAGGCATATAGAGTATTGAGCGTAGCTTATTTCTGTTTGTTACTGAGTAAGTCGACTTAACGCAGGTATGCAAAGGACTCCTACACGTTCTTGGTGAAGTACTTGGCAACTTTTGCCGAAGAGGATGCTAGCACCCTCAATGAAGCAAAAGAGGAAGCTGTCAGAGCAGTCATCGAATTTGTCAAATCTCCAGACATGTTCCAGGTTTTTACGCTTCCTTAATGTGATCTGGACATTTTTAACAATAAATACTAGATTGACATTGCAGTGCAGACACCATTTAGGCTGTACTTGGCCAAAATTCTGTTCTAACATGAATTGTTGATTGCAGAAACACAGGTCTGGTGACCAGAGCATCTACCTTGTGAGTGTTTCTGTACCCTACTTTTGTTAACAAGATTTGTTTGGAGTTTAGTGTAAATTGGATTTATATCCAATAATTGATCTCTAAGTTTGGGCCTGGGTTTCACAGTGTGACTTACTGGAGATGCCAGCCATCCAGCAGCTGGAGAGGGACGCCAAATATGCACCAGTGTACCGCCTGCTAGAAATCTTTCTCACTGGCCGACTGAATGCATACCTTGAATTCCAACCTGCAAATGAAGCATTCTTGAAAAGCTATGGTGAGATACTTTGATTTTCTAGTGATCTTAGATGCTGTCTCAAGGTTGCACCAAACATTCTTGCAATGAGGAGGGACAATTTTACCAATGGAGGGAGTTTGCATACAGGGCTTGGACATGAGGAATGTGTCACCAAGATGAGGCTGATGTCATTAGTAGGTCTTGCCACCACGGGATCCAACGAAGTTTCTTATGCACTAATTAGAGATACCCTCAAGGTATGGTTATGAAGCATATCACAGCTTTCACACTGGTATCTAGGAGTTTGTATTTGACATCTTGTTGCAAGTTTCAAACTGCCCTTGATCTGCAGATGCTTGTATAGTGCTGAATGCTATGTTATCAAACCAGCTGAAAGTGTGTTCGTTTAGACATTGTTTGTGGCTTACATCAGTTCTTAAAAGAGCTGTGAAGTGTTTTGGTTACTACAATATCCAGAAGCATCATAAACCTCAAAGTGGTGATTTTTCTGAGTGTTAGTAGGTTCTTTATTATGAGATGCTAACTTGTTAGTGGTCACTGACATGCCTTGTGTCTCCTAGTTTCTCAATACGAACTGGACTACTCTCACTTTATCTGTGTAGTTATCTGTGCAGTTCATGACCAACTGAAATTTAATTTTTGTAATTTTCTCTTAGGTTGGTGATGACGAGGTGGAGTACTGGATAGTGAGGGCTATTGCAGCAAAGCTTTTGGAGGCAAAGATGGATCAACTGAGACAAGTTGTGATCATTGGGTGAGTGTCAATATTTTCCAAGGTTTTTTTGCTGTCATAACTTCCTCATCTCTTTGTAGAGACCTGATAAAGATGAATCACATCAAGTAATAACTTTCATTCAGGAATTTGTTTTTATTAAGCAGAAGTGCCTGAAGCTATTTCAAGAGTCACTTTCATTTATCAAACACAAGTGGGGACATCAACACTTTTATTAGATTCAGGCCTCTGAGAAGTAGGGTCTGGAACATTCATAAGTCATTCTCGCACAAAGATTTAAGACCAGAATTAATGTACCTGCCCTTTACACCGAATAATTGCAACTTGGGGAGAACTTGTAGCATGGAATAAGTATCTTTAGTAGTTCTTACCTGCTTTAGAGCACTGGTAGCTATCTGCTTCTTTAAGATCTTTGGAGTTCATACATGCCATCCATTTAGTATAGACAGTGACTTCCTGCAATTTATGTGCACCATGAAGAAGTTTTGTGGAGGTTCTACTTCTGTTTACACAGCTGGTATTTTGCAGACGTTGCACTGAGAGGGTGTTTGGACCAGCACAATGGCAAGAGTTGCGACGAAAGCTTGCTGTCTGGAAGGTAAGTGCAGATTTACCCTTGTTCAAAGACAAGTTGTGGCTGGAGTAGAGGGCGTTGGGGTTTGGGAATATAGTGTGCATTGGAGTTCCCAGAAACTTTCTAACTGGTTTTTGAGATACAAGCTGACAGGAGGAATATAAATTGTATTATTAGTTAACTTCTGGTTTGATACTTATGAGGGTTTGCGCTTGTGTACAGGAAAATATCAACAATGTTTCAAGAATCATTGCTACTGCAAAGGCACAACAAGGTGGGATCCCACAAGGACTTCAAGCAGCAGTCCATTAGTCTGTGTCCTTCCTCTCCTTGTATTCTCAGCACAGCGGTTGTGGTTTGCATCAGATTAGGAGTTGAAGACCCTACATACTATTTGTAGTGTTATTTGACACACATACTCGTTTGTGAAGCTAGATTAATACAATTTTGTCAGCACTATTGGTGGAGATGTTCATGGATCTTTGTAACCAGTTTCTTCACAGCAATGGATGGAATTCACTGCCTTTGTCAATCTTATAGTTGTTTTCATTAATTTCCTTCAATATTTGCAGTTTTGTTTTTTTAAAATTTTTAAAATTTAAAATTTTATTTTTTTAATTCATTTTGGTCACACATATGAGGTGCAGTGTGGTCTTTCTCTTACCCGAAGCCTGAATCCTATAGGTGGTTTGTAGAAGAAACACCAATTGAACTAATTTATTTTGAACCGCGTTGAATCTTTTAAACCACTAACCTCGATTACTTAAACCACAGGGGATGCATAACCACTTCAGATTGTTAAGTAACCTTGACTTTCATCAATAATTTCTGAATCACATGATGTTGAAAGCTCATGATCTCCATTGGAATCTCTTATGAAAGGTTTTTGAAAAATTTCCTTAGAGCGTGAACTCTTGGAGCTTGCGTTCTGACACTTTGAAAATCATAGCAACATGGGGAATCAGAAAATTCTACAGATTGTTGCTAAAATCTCATATCCCAGACGCTGATGAAAGGAAATGCAAACTCTGACCTCCAAGTTGAGAATTATGGCAAACAACAAAACTTATCTTAAAAAAAAATGTTTAGCTTGTATTCTTGGGCATTTTATGAATGCCTTCAATACATCCTAACCTCCGTAATGTCACACTCTGTAATGCCACTCCCTTTCTTATATCCCAAAACCCTAGGGAACGGATGTGCTCACTCTAAATCTCCCTCTTTGTTGTCACATTTCCCTCCCATATATCACAAGTTTTGACATCAAAATGATACACCAAAGAAATTCAAGCAACATGCTCGCATGTGTCATGTTGTCATCATTGCCATTATTGCAATGTGTTGACTTTGTGTTATTCCATAATGCCACATGCTACACTAATTCTCTATTATCATGCATCCATGTTAACACTACATACCACCTTAATATCATGCCCACTTTAATTGCCACAGGCATGATATTAGGGAGGTTAGACTGTACTGCCTATCAAATACTTGATACTCAATTGATATGTGTGATTAGGGTGCCTCTTGAGTCTTTACCCATACAAACTACCTTAGGTCAAGATCATATCACAAAACTTAAAACTTTGTTGGAGAGAAGGAATTATCGTAGACGAGTGTACCCCTCATTCATCCAACATAGAATCCCTGAAATAGCATGCAACCCATAGGTTAATTTTTGAAGTTGATTTGACATCGAAATTAGCTTTAAAGATCCCAAATTAGTATACTCAAGGTTAATTGAGATGAATCGGCAACAAACTATAACGGGTCAAGTTTTTATGTTGAATGGATGAGAAGTACGCTCATATACAGCAATTCCCTCTCTCCAACTTGGTTTATTCATCCCTTTAAATTAGTTTTAACTGGTGTGAATAGGGCTGTCGTCCCACCCGCCGTTTCGCAGGGCAGAGGCTGGAATCCTCCGGGCAACCCGTCGCAGCCTTATCCACTGCTCCCCCCCCCCTCTCTCTCTCTCTCTCTCTCAAACACACCAGACTTCTCTCAGCTGCAGGAATTCTTTGCATCTTGCACAGGACAGACAGCCTCCGCGACCATGGCGTCCCTGGCCTTCAACCTCTCTTCCCTCGCCACCTCCCTCAAGCTAGTAAGCAACCAACCTTAACCTTCCTCTGTCCCTCTCCCCTCTTACAATTCCTAAACAACAAATTCACTCTGCACACTGTATGATTTTTCGTCATCAAGCAATGTGACTTCAACATTATCACACGTTCCACCAACTATTTCCGGTTCTCGCAGCTCTATCACTAGCTAAGGAAGTACCTGAACGATTTTGCCATTTTCCTGTATCTAACAACCAGAATTTAGTTTCTATCTAACCTTATCCTTACCTCAGGAAGGACTCGCATTAGGGTTACAAGCTTGCGTTTTTTTGGTAAGGATGATTGCATTGGTGAATTGAGGGATGGTGGATGTGGAATGATGCTATGGGTGCTTGAATGGCGAGGGAGTGTGTGTGTGTGTGTGTGTGTGTGTGTTTGTTTAACCTATTTTTTTGGTTTGTTTTTGTAGCCAGAGAGGTTGGGAAGCGTGAGCAGTTTGAACAATGGCAGTGTACGCATGCGGTCCGTCGCTATGCCTGAGGCACAAACAGCCTCAGCAGCGCCTTCTTTGAAGGTTGTATCGATGGCGAAGCGGGAGGAGGAGCTGGTAGGTATCAGGAAGATGAGCGACGAGGACATCAATCAGACTGTGGTGGATTTGAAGGGAGAGCTCTTCTTGCTTCGGTCTAAGCAGGCTACTCGACAGGAGTACAAGAGCAGCGAGTTTCGCCGCATCCGCAAACAGGTTGGTTCTTGCTTCTCCTTATTGCCGATGAATTCTTGTTTCTGGAATTCAATTGGTGTTGATGTCTGGAGCATATGTCTTCATAGTTGTGTGAAAGCCTGTTCGAGATACTGGATGTGGTATAGGGTGGCTTAAACCTAAGGCCTTAACCCGGATCCCGTGTGAATTCCAAATTGGTGTTGTCTGGAGCATATGTCGTCGTAGATGAATGCCTGTTTGAGTTACTGGATATGATAAAGGGTGGTTTAAACCCAAGGCCTTAACCCGGATCCCGTGTGAATTCCAAATTGGTGTTGTCTGGAGCATATGTCGTCATAGATGAATGCATGTTCGAGTTACTGGATATGGTAAAGGATGGCTTAAACCCAAGGCCTTAGGCATCCCATGGGAACTCTGAGGTTAAGCTGCCCAAGGCCAGAATAGTACTCAGATGGGTGACCTCTCTAGCACTTAATTTGTGGTGCACCCTACCACCTATGGTCCACCCAAAGTGGGGTATACGGGTGAACCAGGTAACTTCAACAAACCACATGGGAAGGTAGTTCGCACCTGTTCAAGGTGTTCACCTTTGAAAGAATGTTCAGTAATGTGTGTGTGTGTGGGGGGGGGGGGCTCTAATTCTCTTGATGCATGTTCTGGGTTTACGTATAGACTTAGACCAACTCAAGATGAAGCAACACAATAATCCACGCTGGTGGCAACATCGGAGCCATCTTTCTTCCTTATTCTGGACAAGGTCGGCAGGAACTGAGACCTCGTCATGAACTGATTGTTCACCTAGCAGCTGTTTCTAAAGATTCAATTGTTTGCTGGCATTGGCAGATTGCAAGGATGCTGACTATCCGACGTGAACGGGAACTTGAGAGGGGTGTGACTCTTAGGGAATCCAGGAAACTTGACCGACAATGGAAGCGCAGCATTGTCATTAGACCACCTCCATCATATGCTGCCTCATTGGCTGAGCAAGAAAAGAAGTAGACTCTTTCTTTCAATCCTTTTAGTATTCTTTCTGTGTAGTCTGACTCTCATGTTACAACAGTGATAAAGTTGGTGCTCCACACTTTGCTCAGGCCTCTCTCGCAATCCAGGTGAAATTTGTCGAAAATTCTGTGTCTTTTTGCTATACAGGACTCCTTTTTTCTATCCAGATTTTCCACACAAGAGACTTTCTCAGCGTGAATCCTCTACACTAAGTGGAGTTCATTTTGGATGTATACCAGGTAACTGCATATGCTGTTCTATTTCAAGGATTTTTGGCCTACTGTCACATGTCTGATCAATCTCCAATGACTATCTTTGTCAGGGGTTCCTCTTTTTCCTTGCAGAAACCGGCAAGGTGCAATCTTTCGAATGAGTGAGACAGAAAATGACTTACCAGGGAACTCTAAATCTGGAAGAGTTCTATGCAGTATAGGATAGATTTCTCTCTTACAAAAGTACCTTGAGCAGATTTACCATGGACATGGAAATTTTGGAAGAGATAAAGTTATGCCATACTTCAGTTCTTCCAGATTTAGAGTTTGTTGATGAGATGACCCAAGTCAATATCTTGATAAGCAAATGCTTAAATCTGCCCACAGTTTTGCAGTTTTCTCAATCTACATAATCTACCTTTGTCTCCATTTTTGAATTGGCACCGTAACAGCAGGAAGCCACTTTTGATGAAATGTTGTTGGAGCTTCTGAAGGTTGAAGAACCTAACAATTAAACCATTTACAGGCGAAGTTAAAGAAGATGGAGGAACTAGGTCTTGGGAAATGAAGTTACGTAACTTATACTAAGCTTAATGACTTCTGTGCATGGATGAATTAACTATACACAAGCAGTTTAAGGAGGGTAACATCTCTCCCTTGGAAATTACACACAAACTATTGGCAAATGCTTGCAAGAGAAGACTCAACTGCAGTGCGGTTAACCCAGAAGGTGTGTGGGTGTTCATCGATTACCTTTTTGAATTGGGCCTCTACATTTGATTGGAGTGTGGTTTGGTGAGGGTCAAAGAACAAGCATCATAAAGACACATGTTCAAAAGAGATTGGACAATGCCTTCAATTTTTATCAACTACTCCATGCTCAATGGTGATCACAATTGGGAGGACTTGTGTATTCAGTTAAGGAATCAACAACCATGCACTTCCAATGATCATAACTGAATCACAAGAAATCTGATTTTCAATCCAATTTTTGTTGATGCTTCATTATAGATTTTCTAACTCAACACATGTTTTATTGTGTATATCTACTCGGTAGAAGTTGGAGAACATGAAATACAAGCTGAAAAAACACCTATATATCTTGAACGCTTTTAGCATGTTCGTACTAATTGGGTATTGTTTCTTCATCAAACTCTTTCCAAGTTATTTTGTCTGGGTGTCAAGAAGAACAACCTTGTAAGACAACACGCTATCACTATCTACCAAAAAGTTAGATCACAAATTGGACATTTAGGTGGTGTAGTCCAAGCTCCCTCTTTAGAGATGTTTGGCAAAATCCCGGAGTTATGGAGTTTGAAATCCTACCAAGATAATTAAATATTTTTAGGAGCCAATAACGCTTTATTCATAAGCCATGGTCCATTGGATATTGCATCTGGCTTTACCTCTTTGAGGTAGCCCTAACAACAAATTTCAGTAGACCATGAATTATTGTCTTCTTGTTGCCAAGTAGGACTCCATGTAGATTTTGCAACCATTTGTCCTTGGTCCCTTAGGCCCTCAGTGTGTTAACGTAAAGTGGAATGGTATGGTCTCACAGTCTCTCATCAAAAATTTCCATTGATATATTGTTGAATGGACTAATAAATTTATAATTTTAATCGATTTTGAATTTTAACATTGAACTGGTATGAACATTCAAATCCAAGTTGAGATACCCTAGTCTTGGATACTAGCATTGTTCAAGATTGAAGCCCTTATATGAGTTTCATTTTGAAGGGCTCTCTAAATTTCAGCCCTTCAGTTGAAGGGTTGGTTCAAATCCAAGACATTAATCCAAGAATATAGAAATGAAATACAAAATTCATATTAAACGTGTGCATGCATTATATGGTACATGTTTCCAGTACAATGTGAAGAATTAAGAATCAACCATCTAACTCCACTTCATGCAGTGGCAATGCCCCATGCTTGTCGAGAAGAAGTCTATGGGAGGCGAACCAGGGTTCTGGCCTCTGGTGAGGCCACGTCGCCAATTCGAAACCTTGAAAACGTCGTAAATCTACCAATCCTAGTATCTTCGCATTGCCGTCATTTTCTGTCTTCCCCGTTTGTTGCTTCGGTCTCGACTGCAACATGTACAGTAAGTAGCCGCGGGCTTTGCCGCGAGCACGAAATCAGAGGATGCCAGGATTGAGAGGGCGGCAGAGCTAGGGTTATTTATCATCACTTGTGCAATTATGTGCAACCTATATACCAGCGTTACACTGTCCGCATCATTCTCATGGTTCCTGTGAGTGCTTTTTCTTCTTCTTCTTTCCTACAACAAAAAACACCTGCCGTGCGAATTAAGCAGAGCCTGGTGACGATCAGGAGTAGCAACATTTTGTATTGCTGAAATGAAGCATTCTAGATACAACCGATACTTAAATGTGTTCTTCAGCGATTACAAGTGTTTTCCTTCGGATGCATAAGCAAGCTATCAATGCTGCTCTTGAAGCTCACTCACTAGCTTCCAGTCCAAGAAAGCATGTCATTCGATCAATTTTAATGTGCGCCGAAATTGATTCCACAATCTGCGGCGACCACCGAAGCCTTAAGCTTCGGACGAGTTCGAGTGCTTGCAAGCGAACTGTCTGATTGCTACTGTAATTGGCGGTTACCATTACCCTGCTCCAATTCGACCGTAGGCCTGACTTCCAGCAACGTTTCCTCGGCTTTAGCACATTAGTTGGTATCACATTAGCACGAGTTCCAGGAGCTGCCATATCTGCTGCCATGCTGTACATTTCAACTTCTGGAAGGCTTAATTGTTGTGTTTGCTCTGGCAGCTCAAATTTAATCGGTTGTAATTTGAGATCGTATATAGGGTTGAATTGTGGAGACGAGCAAGTACACAGATTATCCAGTTTAGGGTTGTGGAGTGGAAGAAGTAGATTCAATCTTCTTTTTACTCTTACACTTGCACATTACTTTCATTAGGAGCTTATTTGATTCAGGTTTTCTTCCTCCCCTTGCCCCATTCCCCCTTAATCTAGTTCTTTGCATATTTGTATACTCGGTTGAGAAAGAAGCATAGTGCTGTATTGACTGAAGAAATGTTTCTGTTCTGCAAGGGAACTTAACATTGATCACATGACCAGATAGGTTGTTCTCAGAGTTTTGGTATCACATTAGCATGAGTTCCAGGAGCTGCCATAGCTGCTGCCATGCTGTACATTTCAACTTCTGGAAGGCTTAATTGTTTGTAATTTGAGATCGTAGATAGGGTTGAATTGTGGAGAGGAGCAAGTACAAAGATTATCCAGGTGTTTGCTCTGGCAGCTCAAATTTTGTCACTCTGGAGGAGCTGTGTATAGCACCCGGCAAGGCTGCCTGGATAGCTTATCTAGTATGGGCCTACTCCGCTCCATGCTCACAAACATTTGTTCTCGGAGTAGTATCTTGCTTGCTGCTCTACATTTCAGGAGCATTCTTAAGCATGTGTAAGGACATTGTCTTTCCATTCTACTTTCAAGAATAAATCTAAGAATGTAGATACTTGATTACATGCATGAATACTAAGCATTGTCAAGTGGCAAGCTCTCATTAGTGGACGTCTTGTTGTTACCTATCTTTGGACAAAGCCTTCTCCCATCTACCAGGATTCAACTTAAATACCTTGCCAAAAAGAATCTCACCATGTGTGTACTCACCAAGATCCTTACGCAGGAGGAACACCCACTATACCACTTAAGAATGCTATGTTCATTATCGCATTTGTCAATGTTTTGGCAGGATATTTATTGTCTGGATGCAGATGGATCACTGGTGGACGCTTCACTGCTTGCTGCAGTTGCTGCATTGGCCCATCGTATGCTCCTGTTACCATTAAAATATTTCCAGCTGTTGAGAGTTTCCTCTTGCTAATTGTTCAAGCAGTGTGCCTTCTTCAGTAGCTCCGTATCCTAAGGTCTAGCCAATTATGAAATTTGTAATATTTGGATTTTCTCATTGAATGTATGGTTTTTTATTTTTCCTTGGAAGAATTGGTCCATTAATTATGTACATGATATCTGGTTTATGCTAATCTTGTCATTTGTGCATGCTGCTTTAATATAGCTCTAGTATGCCTGTTCATACTTAATGGATGATCAATCAGAATTGGGTTGACTGAATGCATTTTGTTATTATTGCAGTTCAACTGCCAGCTGTGACAATGTCCGAAGGGGGTCGGGTGATTCCTCTTAATGATAAAAATGGAGGTACACAGCAGGACAAGGATGATATGAAAGAGAATGATGAAGACCGGATTGTGAAGTCTAAGCAGCGATTGCAGTTCTGACCAGCGCCAATTGCACTCACATGTATGAAACACAAAAAGCATTTGCTTGCAGATCCGTCTGCAGAGGAAGAGAGTCTTCTGCAATCATCTATTACAGTTGCCACTGATTCATCAGAGAGGCTTATTTCATTCTTCAAGCCTGGGGGTTCTGTTAGTGCGACATCTGCAACTCTCCAGGTTTGTCTTGTAGTTCATCTCCTTGTGTGTACCCCGCATGTGGTGGTTGTGGAAGGTCTGTGTTGGAAGGCCTTGGTCATCTAACCACTGTCAGCTCCAGTATACTTTGGTGGAAATGTCAATAATCAGTGTAGAATGGAACTTGATTAGACAAGCATACATGTATGATCTTGTGTTATACTTTTTTCTAAATTTATTAGAGGATAACGGGGAAGCGCGCACAGAAGTCTTGCATGACTAGCTAAGTAATGAGATTCATCACCATTTTTTTTTTGGATGCAGGATTGCATTACGTTGGCAAAAAAGAGGTCCAAAGAAGTACAAGAGATACTTGATGATGCTCTTGCAGAAGTCTATGGTGACACAAGTGGGATGCAAGTAGAATAGGAGCCTTTCGGTTAGAATTTCTCATCAGAAAGTAATTTTCTGTATCTTAATGAAAACTTCCACTAAAATATTTGGGGCCTTTCAGTAGGAATTCTCCTATTTTGCTGGTGTCACAGATTGGAGTCTTTTCCTTGATATGGAAGAGTACTTTGTAAAGGAGCAAGCAGGTTAGTCCAGAGGGTTACACAGACAGCATTGTTTTTGGCATCCCTGAAGTAATGAATGTAGATCTAAAGACAGCCATTCTTAGATGTGGAACTCAGCAAAGGATATCATTCTTTTTAAGAAAAGGATACTCAGTTTGATGAGTAAATTGCAAGTTGGTGGTGGGTCAAGGGTTTGGGAGTTTCTTTGTACCTACGTGAATTGGCTAGTTTATCTACTGTACACTGCTACTGTATGCAAGATTGCTGGGCTTTATGGAAATTATTGGAATGTCACAGGCCTTTCAGAATGGAATGCATACTTGAGTAAGTTCGACTTTGAAAAGTTCTGCCATCTCAGTTATCTAGGTATAGGAGATGGTGTTGTGATTAATGTTCCACACTAAGTTCTAACCGTGCATCAATGAACCACTGTGGGCTGAACCATCTCAGAGGCATAGAATGTTGAGGGTATGCACAACCAATAGGCCACATTAAATCAACATCCAAATGAACTTGTATGGGCATGTCCTGTCCCAGCCTGTTGCAGCTATGCATACAATTTAAGCCCTCTGTAAAGGCTGAATTGAAATCTCCCCAAAATTGCCTAAAACACTACACTAAGTATGATATTTAGTGTGACTTACTATTTGGAATTATGCAATGCTTTATCTATTCACTATACATCTCATATTTTACCACAAATGTTAGATTCATGGTTGGGACATTATAGAACATTGACAGCTTTACTTGGTAAAAATTTATTCCAATAGTAAAAAGATATAGCACCATGTAAATCCAAATGGAAAGTCACACTAAATATCATATTTGGTATAGTCCAATTCAACAACTTATCAAAGTAAATCAGCATGGCATAATGATAGATTTGACCGATTGTAAGCATCTTTGTAAAGTTAGAATTGTTCACAAAACAATTGAGTTGTCCATGTTTCCAAAACTAGAAGAATATATGAGCATTGGATCCAACATCCTAAATCCCCTAGTGGTCTATGAAATGAAATTGATTTTGAAGTCTAGGAAGCCAAAAAGGCTAATGGGATTGAAATACATCATGATGGTTTCAATAAGCTAATTATCTAGAATGACATAGTGTGGCAGCCTCTATAAGATAGACGTCAATGTCAACCTGATAGCTAATTTGATTTTCCAATTAAAAGAAACATTTGAAGCTTCCTACATAACATTATTTTGATCCATAACAATGATATGTGGGACCGAATGTGGGAAATATTCCATAGAACATTATTATGGATATAAATAGTGTTATGTAGAACTACATTCTCAAATAATGAGGGAAACTTATTTATAACGAAGTTATATAGGGGACATTCCAACACAAAATGTGCTCATGCAAGGCTAGCTTGGCCCACCTATCCTAGTAGGACAAGCTACAGTAGGATTTTGAATATCCCAACACCACTACCATGATTTCCATTTGTATGTTTTGAAGCACAATGAAATCAGTTTATAGTTGGTTCTACCTCAATGAAATGTGTCCTGGTGGATTTATGTTGCCATGCTGGGAATGACTTTCTGATTTCAGTACACCTTGTATATTCTTCCATAATTGTACCAAAAAGAGAAGTAAAAACTAATCTTAGCCTATCAGGCCTATATCCAAATTGCTACTCCATATCAGAACTATGTGTTTACTTGAGTTGCATGCCTATCACTGTAACTTTACACACAAACCGAATGTGCAAGAAAATGCACTTAACTGGTTGAGATGACCATGACATCAATTTGTGAAAGAGTTTTCACTAACAGTTTTGTTTGTGGATCCATAAAGAAGTTATCTCTACCTACAATCTATATTATACCTTCGAAGTGTATCAGACTAAAAAAATGCCACAAATACATTCTATCCATAGACTGTAAGTTCAAAAATAACTTCACTTAAGTTACATCTCTATCACTCAACTACGGCCCACAATCCACTGTAGTGGCTATCTATATAGTCTTTTATGTAAGCACAAACATTCTCAAGCTTCGCACACAACAACAACCTTCTGCGCAATCCTCTAGAGTTAAAACAATATATCTGCCTTTGTAAATTTTCTTGGTGAGAAATTTCCTTCGTCTTCGTCTTTTGTGAATTTTTTATTATTATAAAAGATGATGCAATTCCAAGCTACCAACATGGTCCTCATTTTTCTGATTTTACAAAATTTGTGCATAATTAATCGTCCATGTAAGTTACACAATGCATATGTTTTGAGATAAACATATATATATATATATATATATATCAATTAGTATAATTTATGATTAATGAAGTGATGGTTTAGGGCCATTAAAACAACAACAATACATGTCATTGTGTTGGATCAACAAACTGAGATCCTTTAGCATCAAATACGGTTTTGTCCTTATACATCCGTAGCAATCTTTGCACCTTCTATGGTTAAATGCTCCACACGTCCTAAAACATACATATACTGCGCAGTGCTCACAATGGTAGCCTCCAATGCCAACAGCGATCGCCATGTGATCAACTATTTTCGCTTGCTCACAAAATTGAAGGCGGAGTTGCCAGAATCAACTCCAAAAAAACCACGTAGCGCAAAGAAATTCTATCCCACCGAAGTACAACATCGACTCCTGGACGTCTACGGCTATAAGAATTTTTTAAACCCTCCAAGTTTCGACACAGTAAGAGAAGTGAATCAATTTGTTACGGAACATGCAGAGTACAGAAATGAATTTGAGAAGATATATGGTGGCATACCATGTCCAGGTATGCATTTCATGTCACACATACATTGATTGTTTTCAATACTCTTTGCATCATGCATTGTCTAATAAATTTTATAAAAAAAATTACAAAACTATGTTGTTTCTTTTCATATACATCTCATTACCACTGCAATTTCCTAAATGCACCTCTTCCTTCACCACTACCATGATTTCCATTTGTACGTTTTGAAGCACAATGAAATCAGTTTATAGTTGGTTCTACCTCAATATGATGTCAGTTGATAACTGTGGGTCTAGTCCTAGTATATGACACCTTCAGTGCATCCACAATATTGCTACTTGATTATTGCTTGTCAAGTTCCGTATTTGGTGTAACATGTAAGTTTTTGGTGGCAGTGATGCACAAGAGGAATCAACATGATATTATCGGTTTTTTAATCTTCTGCAGTATATAGCTCTCGGGAGGTTGGCAAGTTGCAGTGTTTCCAATGGGTCAAGGAGCGAGTGGAAAGACTTCCCTTAAAATTCTGCGTGATTGGAGATGGAATAGATGAATGTGAAGTTGCTCATGTGTTAACCTGGCCCTTTGTGAAGATAAATATTGGACCTCATGCCGTCCATCGGTTGCCAACTATGTCAATGGATATCTTGGATCACTACATTAAAGTTCTCTATGATCCTGTAGATAAATCTCACGCAAGTACTTACAGATTGGGGATTTAAATTGTACAGGTGTAACTATAGATGTTGTACAGCTGTAGTAATATGCATATATATGCACGCGCGCGCACACACACACGCACACATATATACTTTGTCAAGAGTGGTGCATAGACCTTTCTCAAAACATTGGATAATCTTCATACAACTCCATCACACCATATACTTCCATGGAACAGTCTTTCATGGCTTCGTGTCAGATTTTTATGTGGTTAATCTTAATTTTTGTGTGAAGCATGTCTTTGATTTCCTACATATGTTCTACGTGGAATTGGGAGGAATCATGGCAGGAAAGTGGTTTACTGGCATTTGCTTTTGAGATACAAGTTTGAAGACTAGAAACCATAGTGCAGCTATGAATTTTTTAGCTTGCCAGGACCAATTGTTTTGTTGAAGTTGATGTGTACTCTGCTTCTGCTACTTGGTTGCTGTAATTAGGTGTATTTGGGTTGATTTGGAGGTCTTGTATCCTATCTTTATTTCGCAGTTGGCAACCTATGTACACAAAGATAAGACGCTCATGTACATTCTCATTGTATCTGAAATTCAGAAGGCTAATGAAAGATTATTGCAATAACAGGGTTTGCCAAATAGCATTGTGTGGGCCACATTTCAATACCAACAAAGGTGAAACAATTCCATGTTGTTTTGTAGTTGTTTTGATGATTCTTTTGGTGTAAGCATCAATACCTATTACCCAAACAAACTCTCTGCTTTGCCAACGTCGTCCTTCCGGACTTCTTCTCCCACCAGCGGTGGGCCTTTGGCCCCGAGCGGCTCGTTGGTTCTTGTGGAGGGCATATTATATTGAGGACTTCAAGTGACGTCTTCATTTTCAATTTGGGGTTGCATTTTGAAGGGGTGTTTTGAGAGAGGTATATTTTGAAGGGCCAAATCGCGTTTGAAGGGCATTGAAGACTTCAATCTTGAACACTGGATACTAGTTTCTATAACAATATAGTTACTAGTGCAAATCGATGATACATGTACAACACTGGTAAAGACAATCATACCATGCCTAGTTATTTTTATTATGAGAAATTTAGAATAATTTATATTAGGTTAATGTGATATGCTTAAACAAATCATCAGCAAGTTGATGAACTTAATGTACTCTTGAGATATTCAAAAAGATAATTTTTAATGAAATAAAATTTAATTATAAAAATTACATTTTATATAAATTTCCAACCTAATAATGGATTGAAGAATCATCTCCAGTTTTTTACGAGAGAGAGAGAGAGAGAGAGAGAGAGAGAGAGAGAGAGAGAGAGAGAGAGAGAGAGAGAGAGAGACTATGGGACTAGTGTTACTGTGTCTTGTCAGAGGATGTTGAGAAATTAAAATTATGAATGAATAAATAAATATAGTCCATTTTTTGGGTTTTGCCAAGAATCCACTTATACAAATTTAAGTTCAACTAATGTAGTTTCTTAACTCAATCATATGTGTTGACCGTCGCTGGATTCCTTAAATGGGGACTTGTATTTGTACATGTATGCTACTACTCTAGCTATTGATGTAAGACAAAAGAAAAGAAAAGAATATGAGCCCAAAACTTAATGCAACATAATTGAAATACTTGATTTATGAGAATAAACCACGGTATGTCATTCATAGTTTAAAGGTATGGATACCTCATCTTCTTGGAGTGAAGTTTAAAATTAAAAATGATCATAAACTTCCGATTTACATATCAACGCAACCCAATCTCAATAGAAGACAATGTAAATGAATTAAATTGATGCATCAATTTAATTTTGATTTCAATAACATATATGCCAAAAATATTTTGGTTGTTAACACTTTGTCAAAGAACCGTTACATAAATTTAATTTCATTTGCCATGGATTTTCTAATTGATAAGGAAAAAAGATTCTAAGCCAATGGATTTATAAAATTATCATTTGAAAATTTTTCAACGTTTAAAGAACATCTTAATAAATCAAAGAAGATGTCTTATATGTATTATATAATAAAATTATGTGTTATAAACATAAGTCTGTACCCCCTTTAAAGATACTTATGAGAAGTTTAGGAACGGTGAGGTCTCCACCCATTCTAAAGGGGGGCCCCTTGTCTATTCATTGTACACTTTTATTTTAGATTTAAGGCCTTGCCTAAATATCAAACTTTATATGCTTTTGCGACAAGTTTTAGAGTTAACTTTGTTGTGTTGTCAAATGATATGTTGGCGGAATTCTAAAAAAAACAAAATCTTACCCAATTAAATCCAAGGTTTTAGGTTAAGTATTTTTTTAAATAAATTATTTTTGGTCTTTCATTTTTAGTCTCTTAGTATGTAGGGCCAACATGCTATGCGTAAAATTAAATGAGCATTTTGACTACGGCTGGGTCTAGGCATAAAAATTAGGGATTGCTTACAACTAATTTATTCCATATTGTTTGTTCTTGGTGCTCTTATAAGTACTTAAGGATCAAAGCCTATGGAATTCGATATCATAATTTCATCATATAAGTTCCATTGATGAGCATATAAAAGAACATGTAAAATTAGGTTTCAAATAATACATTATTTTTTAATTTTAATTGGAAAGTATGAATTGTGTGTAGTTTTAAGTCTTTGAGCTTGCCAAGTCTCAAACATGGTGGATCTTTCTAATCCTCTTGACTAGATGATTTGCAACTGGAGAAGGCATCTCCAATTCTAGGTACTTCCAGGGCCCTTTATTTGGTAGGAATGAATCTCTCCCCGAAGATAAGATGGTGTGTATCTATTCTATTTATAAAAAATCATAATGTTTGAAGCTGATTTATTCTCCATTTATCGTAGAAAAACATATGGAAAGTAAATATTATTTCAATTTACGCAATTCTTTTTAAGTAAACTTTATAGCTAGGGCCATTCACGGTTGGGGTACTACTTTTGGGACAAAGGAATTAAGGACTTTGTCGCATTGGATCTTGACGTTTATTACGATTTACTATGATTTAATTAATAAAATTTAAATAGATAAGTAGATAGGTCATAAGATTTATCAAGAGAGATATTATTTGATATTAAATAATGAATAATAATAGATAAATTCCTTATGAAATAATTAGATAAGTCATAAAACTTGTAGAGAGGTCATATGACTTGTTTTGGCCACATCAATGGAAATTTCATTATTGAAGTGTACATCGGGGGTGAATTATTTTCCTGTTTTGCATCCTAGCACCTTGGTATAAGTGTCATGTATCCATACATATATTTTATTATGTCCAGTTCTAATTCTAAACGTTCATTTTTCATGTAGCCATGTTATTGTGTAATTCTAGCCATGTTTGGTGTGTTATAGGTAAAGGCTCACCTAGGACTAACCCACTGGCATAGTAAACCAGTTAGAGCCCTATTGTCCCACTGAACGATGAAAGAAGTCAATAGGAAATTTATTTACCTAAGCCAACACGGAGAAAATGTAACCTAAAGAGTCACTTAGTATCACCCAAAAGGTTAGTAGGAGGTATGTCGGATCCGACAGGCCCTTAGGTTCTCAACTCGGGACCTCACATATGTTTACATTTTGTAATTTGTTGGATTCTGGCATGTTTGTAAGGGGTCTGAAAAGAGGCCATATAGCTTTATTTTTTGATTTCTAAGATTGGGGCAGGCTTATAATTGGTCTGATTTAAGGCCATATAGCTTAATTCTTTGAGAATTCTTTGAAGGGTGAGGCTTGTAAGGGGCGTGATTTGTGATTTGAGGCAAGGGGGGGGGGGGGGGTATGTCGGATCCGACATGACCTTAGTTTCAGTACTCGGGTCCTCACATATGTTTGAGCGTGCCTGTAAGGGGTCTGAAAAGAGGCCATATAGCTTCAATTTTTGTGAAATATGATTTGGCCTCGAATTTGTTCACAGCTAGAGGATGCTGCGGTCAAGGAGTTACCCGATATACTTACTGCATTGGGTGGGCTTGATGGAGACGTGGAAGTTGATTCGTTGCCGGATTACTTGGAGAAGTGGCGAATCTGCCTTTGGGATTTTGCGGATTTTCTATGTAGATGTAGCGGTTCATGTTCTATATAGTTCGCCGATTTAATCCTAGCAAACACAGTGTATATGTGTTTAGGCCTAGTGGATATAATCGCACTATGTAAAAGATATGATCCGTAATGTGAAATAAAAGTGGATCGCTATTTAAACAAATGATAACTTCCTTATTAGCTACACCCGTGTGCAATATGTATGTCTAACATGTATGGGTGTACGTGCAAATTGCAATATGTATGTGTATGTGCAATATATATGTGGGTTCCCGGTATACCGTATGTTCTATACGTATGCGCTATATATATGGATGTATGTGCAATATATATATATATATATATATATATATTTGGGGGTATTTGCAATATATATATATATGTGTGTGTGTGTGGACATTAATTCCATCCTCGCCCATGACATAGGGCCTATTGGCATTACAAATCAATTCCATATGTCCTACTCCTAACCTTAGTGCACATTGGACATTCATTTCATCCTCCCACATGACATAGGGCTAGAGGTGCATTTATTTTTACTTTATCTTAAAATACACATTTAAAATGCATTTTAAAATCCTCGACAAATTTCTACGGCATTTTTAAATATTTTTTTATTATAAGTTCACGACTATAGCCAATCCATGGCAATAGGGCAAATATAGACACGCTCAACTTTGACAATTGTTCCATATTACCATATAGCATTAGTACATTCAAACTCAATGGCAATGTTTGAGCCTTGAGCATTGCCAATTTGCCACACAAATTGGCAAATATTGGAATACATAACGCCCCACATGGCACATCGGACAAGTCGTGAATGGTGGTCTGCATTTACAATGTCATCATTCTTGGATCAATATTTGGGCGGAGAAGAGCTCGATGACCTAATCCTAGAAGAGGGGAATGTTTTCGACAATGATTTGCCATAAAGGACCTCACGGATTGATGTCTTCGATGATTTTCAATAATAAAAACATAAAAATAGTCTTAAATATTCTTAAAACTATTTTATAATGCCGCCTCCGACCTATAGAATAAAAAATGCAACACTACATAGGGCCTATTGGCATTACAAATCAATTCCATGTGTCCTACTCCTGAGTCCTAACCTTAGTGCACATTGGACATTCATTTCCTAAACCCTACATCATACATGTAGGCTCAATTTCTAGTCAACATCCAACATATAAATTTGAAATTCACATTATTTTTTCAACAAACATACCCAAAAATAGTTATTACAAAAATTGATCACCAATATAACTAAACCCATTGAACACCATAGGACATTTGACATTACTATAAATATTCATTCATGAAGGGGCATTATCGTTGTCTTGAGGAATATAATTCCTTGTCCTGCGTGGCCCTCCCACAGCTACCCTTGGGGGCGGTGCTTGGTAATCACTATCATCGGGAGTTTCGCCTACGCCGGATTCATCGTCCGTGCTGGCATTGTCATCTGTTCGAGCGTCGGACTCGTGGCCATCAATTGCCGGGCCGGGAATTCGACTAAGCCGTGTGCCAGCCCTTGGCATTCTAATCGATACCATTGGTCTTGAACCCGTTGCATCCATAACGCCGTCAGTTTGTGGACGTGCAAGTGGGGTGGCCCCGGTAGTCCTCCATTCTCGCACATCCCTTTGTCGTTTTCTTTTTTGACCTCTCGTGGTCCGACCAAAATTTGTCAATGCAATATTAGGAGGTGGCCTAGCTGGTGTGGGGCATGGGGCGCGCATGCCGATGGTGGCACCAACCAACCGGGAGCCCATGCGTGGTATTGTTGGGGCCCGACGCGCAATGTGTTGCGCCAATGTGTCATCCGAGTCGGATTCCGGTGCTCGCGCAACGGCCGGGCATTGCCCAATACCTCGCAATGGACTAGTGTTAAGCACAACATTGGACGTGCCCTCTCCGTGGGGCTCGGGAAAGGGTGGTGTAGTTTGCATGGGTTGTGCATATGTTGTCGGCACAATAGGAGTGGGCACAACATCCGTCGGTGGATGAATGGGGGAAGCATGTGGTGGGACTTCGTCCATGTCCATCCGGTTCGGAGCCGCTTCAAGAGCTTCATCCACATGTGGTTCGGCCACTACATCTTCATCCACTACAGGTTGAATGTCTACCGGTACATCGGATATTGTAGTTGTCGGCGTAGCGGGACGCACATGCGTAGTGGAGAGAAACTCCCGACCGGCTATGTTGGCCCACATGTGAAGATCACCATCGTCCTCGGCGTCAAGTCCATCGTATGCAAACGGATCATTGTGGTTGTCAAGGCCCAAATTCCCTCCACCATGTCCCCCATCGCTCTCGTTGTCCGAAGGCCCCGAGGAATCCCCGCCGGGTCCCGCGGGGGGGTCACCATTTATATCCTCGTCGGCCGAATAGTCAGAGTCTTCGGACATCATGTTCACTAGATACCATGCGGCCGAGTCCCGATCAACCCTCTCCCGTGCCAACCGTGAATTGGTATAAATGTACACCAAATTTTCGGCCCTCGCCGAACTCAACGGGTTCCTAGTCTTGTTGTGCACAAACGAATAACTACTCCAATTCCTTTCGCAAGACGAAGAGGAGCACACTTGGGCCAATATTCGCTTTGCCAAAGGGGCCAAGTGGGTGCCACCTTCGCCCACGAGGTCCCACCACTCGTGGGGTGGGATGTTGGCTTTCATGGCTAGGGGCATATTGGCGAACGCGCCCCTACGCTCTTTGAATGCTTGAAATTCGGCCACAACCCGACCGTAATGACCGTCATTGCCCGTGGTCAACCTTCTCATGACGTCCAAGAATCCGGATTTAACGGCCGCATTTTCGTGGACGACGTTGTCGTCCAATAAATAAGGATTCAAGATTGCATCGGCATAGTGTAGGTCCGTGGTCATCATACGCCACCGGCTGTAGAAATCTTCTTCGGCCAAGGTAGCGAGGTTGTGTGCTAGGTTGAAAGGAGGATTCCTTAGGCTAAGCACATGTTTCTCCAAGTTCTTCATGGTCAACCAAGCCTTGCCCATTGCCGGTTCAACGCCATCAAACACTCTCAATACTTTCAACACCTCCTCCGACATGTGGCGGTAATTATCGCAACTTGTCCAAAAATTGTCGTCATTAACCGTTGTCTTGATTTGACGTGCCTCCATTGCACTTCTCCTTCGATCATCGCCTCCTCTATTTAATTTGTTCACGTAGGCGGTCCAATCGGGATGAATAACCGTTTGTTCCAAAGCATGTCTCACCTTTAGAAGCCGGTCAATCATGAGGAAGTTGGTGGCGAATCGTGTGGACCCGGGCATCTTCAAGCCCAAATTGGGCGAGTAGGTGAGGAAGACCGCCGTTGGACATTGGTGGGCCCGGATGTATTTGACAATGTCCTTCGCCTTGTCTACGACGTCCTTCGTCCATCGTTGTTTACCCCAATCCTTCAACAACAAGTTCAAACAATGCGCCGCACACCCTTGCCAATATATGTGTGGCCATTCCCGGCTAATATTGCTCGCCGCGGTTTTCATGGCCGCCGCATTATCGAAGCAAACTTGAACAACCTTTGTGGGGTCCACTCCAACGATGTAGCGTTTGACCTCGGTGGCCATGTAGGCGGCATCCTTTGTGCTACCGGTGATGTCGATGGAACCAAGGAACACGTCGTCCGCCGGACAAATTTGCATGACGTTCATCAAAGGGCGGTGGACAACATTCTCCCATCCGTCCGAACAAATAGTGCACCCATATTTGTGGATGGATGATGTTGTCTTCAACTCCACGATTTTTTGTGTATTGAACCGTGCATCGTCAAGTAAACTCTTGCGCATTGCATGGTATGTTGGGGGTTTGTACATAATTCTAGCCTCGGCGGTTGCCTTAACGGCCTGGATGAACGCGGGATGGCGGACAATACTAATGGGGATATTAGCCTCATAAAAGGCTTGCGACCATTTTGTATCCAAGTCTCGTTTTGTCGAATTTTGCAATCCTTCTTTTAGTCCCATTTACCGTTGGGAACGTCGGTGGGGTTCGGGAGTCGTCCCGGACACCAACTCCCTTGCCACTGACGGTGCGGGCGATGGTGGAGCGGTTTGGCTTCCGTTCGCGTTCGACAATGCACCGCATGACGCTTGTTGTTGGGACCCGACCACAGCTTCTCCCCCGTCCTCAACGCACTCGTCCACAAAGTCATCTGGAATTGGCGGCCACGATCCGCCGCACCTCAAAAATAAAGACTTTACAATCGGCCCTTGACGTTGACACAATGCCACCCCCCGCATCTTGTCGTCATTTTTTTGGTATCCCAAATGGGCAACCATGCGGTCCTTCCTATAAACTAATTCCAACGCGCAAAATTTGCACTCGACCTTCTTGGACGTTGGAGTCCACTCCTTGGGCACAAACCAAGGCTTCCATTCGTTTCGCGTGCCCATCCCAATATAACCTACTACCTCTCTCCACTTGCAACGAATGCCAAAAGGCAATCAAGGCCAACTAGAGCGAGGGGGAATGATAAATGCTAATGAGCGGTGAACCCTTTATAGTCCCGACGCTTGAACGTGCACTAAATATAAAAGATGCTATGATATTAAAAGTGTTTAGAGTAATCTGCTATAGGATCCATTGCAAAAGCAATTTGTTTATGTTTGGAGGGGGGGAGGTCCAATGTCTGCCATTCGCAGCGGACTTCGGGGGTCGACTGCTGCTTGGCAGTCGACGTGGCAGTCGACTTCCAGGGTCGACTGCAAACTAGCAGTCGACATGGCAGTCGACCCCCGCAGTCGACCGCTAGTTTGCAGTCGATGTGGCGGTCGACTGCCACGACGACTGCCATTCGCAGTCGACATCGGGGGTCGACTGCTGCTTGGCAGTCGACGTGGCAGTCGACTTCCAGGGTCGACTGCAAACTAGCAGTCGACATTGCAATCGACCCCCGCAGTCGACTGCTAAATGCAGTCGGCCCACACGTCGACTGCCACATAGCAGTCGACGCCGCGGTCGACTGCTAATTGTCGACTGCCTTATCCAGAGTCGACTGCTATCTGGCAGTCGACTGGATGGTCGACTGCCGTATAGTAGTCGACCAATCGTCGCATCCATCCTGGCCGTTGGATGATGCACGGTCCAACGGTCAAGATCCAGGGGCGCGGCGTCCGGTCGTACCGTCGGTGTGAGGCCCACCCAACCTATATATATAAGTGGGGAGGCCTCATTGACATCATTTTTCAACCACCCCTCCTCAAGCGGGACATTGGGACTAAGCATGCTTAGCATCCTTTGCCTAATGTTTTGAGAGGGCCTAGTGGGCGGTTGGAAGATTGGTTTAGGGTGCAAACTCTTGCCAATTTTGGATCCGATTTTTTGCGGTGGAGCGGTGTGAATACGGCCGTGTTTGTGAACACATTTGAGTTGTGTTTGTGAACACAATAATAACGTGTTTTTAAACACGATGGAGGATCGAAGTTGGAGGATGCCGGAGGACGAGCCGGATGCACCCGGCAGGGTGCACAAACGGCCCCCTAAGCGGCAACGACATTCCGATGTGGGATCAGGAAGTGCTTCGGGAACGGGAGCCAATATTACCCCCCGTTCATATACTACCGTTCCCGTCCGCCCAAATGCCGGTGCCCCTACGAGCAGCCAAGGAGGGGTTTCCGCGGCCTCAGGGTCGTCGAGTAGGAGCGGGAAACCAAGTGTAAAATTCTCGGATGCGATAACGGCAAAGGTCCACCAAGCCATAGTTGACTGGTATTTGAGGAATGGGGAGGCCGGCATCAAATTCCGTTTTTTGGAGTAGCCGAAACACAAAAGGGTTGAGATAATTAAAAGGGACATGGAGGTTGCTATTCGACAGGAAGTGGATGGCCCCGAGTTTAGCGGTGATAGGAATCTTGCGGGGTTCGATTCATGGGTGAAGAATAAGGCCCAAAATGGTATTTTCAACCTCAAGCAATTGGTTGAGAACATGTTCCCGGAGGGCGAAACAGGCGAGGTGTTGAGCCCTCAAGCTGTAAGAATCCGGGAAATATTTTTGTGGTGGGATCCCGTGGCCAAAGGATTGTCCAAGACGGCCTCCAAAATAATTCCTTGGAAGGCGGAGAAATTGGAGAAGTGGCTAAGGGTGTCGGGCCCATGCCAACTATTGTGGATTCCCGATACGGCAAATGTCGTGAGTTTGAAGAGCATAAAGAAGGTGGGGGTTACGGGGAGGTGAGGATCGAGGGCGACGATCGTCTCCCACCGGAGATTACGTGGGCTGAAAAGACCCAAAGACGTCGGATAGGCAAAAAACTCGTATCCAAGTAAGTGCGGAGGCATGCGTTTTAAAGAGCACGCATCCAGGTTTCATCAAGTTTTGGTTAATCAACAGTGTGTCCAATGCGGGCTATACACTATGGTGGAACGGGGCACTCTACGAGAGATGTTCATCCGGGATAGAGCCCACCGCCCAAATGCCAACATTTTGACAATGGACGCAACCGAATGGCAACTCTATGACCAAGTCCAAAAGTTCCGGGCGAAGAGGGTAAAGTTGGCTTGGGCATTGTTATGGATCATGGAGGCTTTGCACGCTGCAAATGTGCAACACAACGATATATCCATTGACAACATTATGTTGCATTGGGAATCGGACGGGAGCCTCAAGATTGGAGTGTGCGATTGGGGATGTGCAACGCATTCGGGTGAGGATGTCCTATCGCTATGGCATGCGGAAATCGTAGAAACGAAGGAAAAATTGAGGAAGGAGAAGTTTTGGGTGGCGCCGGAACTGTTTTACATCCAAAACAAGAGACACCAGGATCCCGATGTATATTACACCGCGGAGGCTGAGTGTTATGCGGTCGGCATGATTGCTCGACAACTTTGCAACGATGGTGATGACCGAATTCTCTTTGCCAATGAAGGAAGGAAAATTTGGGATGTCACTTTGAATGCATTGACATGCGAGAACGTGTCCAACCGCATTTCATTGACCATCGCCAAACTACGGATGCAGATGCCGTTTGTGGGGTGGGATAAGCCCATAGACTGCTGGAGAACTGAGGTTAAGGATAGTGTTTAGTTTGTTTAGTTCTTTAGGCAACATCGTAGGGGTTAAGGTAGTATGCGTGTATCATTGATATGGACAACCTTGTATATTTTTTATATCTTTACGATATACTTGTTTTAATACAACGCGGTTTTTTTTTCTTCTACATATCATTGTTGGCTTTAATCACATTTTTCCTAAACTACTTCCATCCATCCATATTCCACTATACCCAAACCATTAAAATTTAACCCAACAAACATATGATGTTGACTGCATTTGTCTGTTAATAGTATCAGTCGACGGCAATGGTCGACTGCTACAACTGCAGTCGACTATCTTCGTCGACGGCCAACATAGCAGTCGACTACCAACCATGGTCGACTGCCAATGTAGCAGTCGACTACCATGGTCGACTGCTATGTTGGCCGTCGACGAAGATAGTCGACTGCTACATTGGCAGTCGACTACCATGGTCGACTGCTATACAGGCAGTCGACGGTGGTAGTCGACTGCTACATTGGCAGTCGACCAAGGTAATCGACTGCCTATATAGCAGTCAACCATGGTAATCGACTGCCTATATAGCAGTCGACGGTGGTAGTCGACTGCTACATTGGCAGTCGACTACCATGGTCGACTGCTACATTTGCAGTCGACCATTGTAGTCGACTGCTAAGTTAGCAGTCGATTAAGTGGTCGACTGCCTATATAGCAGTCGACCACTTAGTCGACTGCTACATTAGCAGTCGACCATTGTAGTCGACTGCTAAGTTAGCAGTCGATTAAGTGGTCGACTGCCTATATAGCTGTCGACCACTTAGTCGACTGCTACATTTGCAGTCGACCATTGTAGTCGACTGCTAAGTTAGCAGTCGATTAAGTGGTCGACTGCCTATATAGCAGTCGACCACTTAGTCGACTGCTACATTAGCAGTCGACCATTGTAGTCGACTGCTAAGTTAGCAGTCGATTAAGTGGTCGACTGCCTATATAGCAGTCGACCACTTAGTCGACTGCTACATTAGCAGTCGACCATTGTAGTCGACTGCTAAGTTAGCAGTCGATTAAGTGGTCGACTGCCTATATAGCTGTCGACCACTTAGTCGACTGCTACATTTGCAGTCGACCATTGTAGTCGACTGCTAACTTAGCAGTCGACTAAGTGGTCGACTGCCTATATAGCAGTCGACCACTTAGTCGACTGCTGAGTTAGCAGTCGACCACTTAGTCGACTGCTACATTAGCAGTCGACCATTGTAGTCGACTGCTGAGGTAGCAGTCGATTAAGTGGTCGACTGCCTATATAGCAGTCGACCATGGTAGACGACTGCCTGTATTGATGTCGAAATAATTACTTATCTGGAAAAAAAATCCCATTAGTAATTTTTTTTTACTACAGTAACGTCCGTTTGGCGTCACAGCCTGGACGTGACGCGACGTGACGCGTTTGGGCCGCGTCACGTCCATTTGTACATCCCTGACCCCAACCGTGAATGCCCCAAGCTTGAGAAAAAAATACTTATTCACTCTAGGTATCCTATGTGTTTTTTAATATAAAATTGATCACATGGATTATGGTTATGACCTCGCTCTTTACTGATCTAACATTCTCGTTGATGACCTTATACAGAAATCCCTCCCAAGTTTTGTATTGAAGGTGAAAACATTTTTACCAAGAACAAACATATAGGTTTTTCAACCGAGTCAAGATTTATTGCGATGTTTTTTACAACCTCGATTGAATGCACAAGATTGGTCTTTGTAAAAAAGATAAACAAGGTTATACATTTGTCAAAAAAACTTTACGGTTGGAGCAAAATTGTGCATTTCCTAAGAATTTTATTTTTTGAAAAATTTTATGAGAATTATATCTCGGGACATAATTGGAGTATCATTTGTACATCTATTGTGAGTTTTTTCAATCATGGAATCCATGATCTTGTAACTATTCTTTACACATGTAAAACTTTTTTGGCCTTGTTATTTTAAGTTTTTTATTTTCTATTTTAAAAAAAAATTGTTAATATGACACAACACCCTAGCAATGACGTGGGGCCTTTCACCTTCTACGAAGATGTTGCATTGGATTTAGACATCCGTATGCCTTCACATCTTTGGAATTTATTACAAAATCTGTCAAAATATTCAAACAATGAAGATAACAACTTGTAAAATATCAAATACAATTATAATGTCATGCCTACAAATGAAGAAGAGACAATTTTCATTCGTTTGACATAATTGTTAAGCTTAGGTCTCAATACCATCCCCCATCTTATCCCACCTCTTATTTCTTCTCTTCATCTCGAATTTTCAAGCTTCGCTTGACATTTGAGATTGCGGCATTATTCTTTTGACAACGGCTATAATGAAAAAAACTTCTTAGCATATTTTAAATTCATGTTGGTATCCCGAAGTAAAGACAAAGCACTAGAAGAGATCACTTAGATCGGAGAGGAATTTCTAACCTATCCGATTCACGTAATGTCGCATAATGTCAAGCCTGCCCTTTAATAACCTTTGGAAGGATATGCATATTATTAGGAAAATCACGATTGAATAATTACGAAAAAAAGATATTACAAGTAGATTCACAAAAATTGCGGATCTTTTATAATGTTCTTGATTAAATGAAGACTTTATTTTGACGATGAAGCCTCATGAAACAAAGATAATGTTCATTGAAGACATTGACATTTCTTAAGAGTTAGAAATTATCATGTACATATCTAGTTCCACAATTAATTGTGTGAAAGTTACTATTTTGATGCATAAAAATGATTCGCATGAGTTGAAGGTGAAGTGCTCCAAGAAGATGGGTATGGAACATCCACTTGTGGATGATGAAAGAAGATCAAAATACTCATGGTGAGTAGTAGTAGAATTACATTAATCAAGATAGAACCGGAAATAGGATCATGAATAAAAGAGTTTTTTAATTTTTTAATTTAGAAAATTAAAAGTCAGACTCTACCATAAGAATAGATTGAAGAATGAAAATAACCTTTTTTAAAAAAAAACTTTCTATGATTGGCTGGTTTAAGGCTATAGCAAATCACAATGTTGTTGTTAGGTTGTGAAGCTAGTCTACATTGAAAGTTCACAACCTTTTTCTCTTGTGTAAAATTATTATTGTTTTTAAAGGGTTCGTGACGTATCATTTGTAGTATTTTTAATATCTTTTTGTAATGTAACCTTAATTGCAACGGGAAGCAAATGATCAAGTATATTATGGTACTCATGGATTTTTGAGGAGGAGGCTTGAAGTGCCGTCCAAAAAAGCCGCCCTCTGAGGCGGCCACATCGTCCTTCGTTCCCCACGTTCCCCACGTTTCCAATAGCTCATGCCTTCAAGTTTGTTATGAGGTGCAATGCCACGCACGTCAAATAAGATGGTTAAATCATAAATTGCTGAAGGAACATATCTCATAGGAAACGGTTCAGTGCGTATCTCATTTGGTTCTATAACATTTGATATTATTTTAGGTGTCAATATGCACATGCTCGTGTTTTTTAATGGTTGCTCAAACACTGTCAAATATTTATTGAACAAAGGATTGCTATGCATATTCCGTACTAGAGGTGGACCAACAGTTAAAGGCAATTCCTCAATCGTTGTAGTTTTGTTTATCGTGCCATCCCAACTTAATAATGGATTGTTCAATAAGCTTGTCTCAAGTAGTTGACCAGTCGAGAAGCCCCAATTTCTTGGTTGAATGTGCAAACCAATGTCCAAAAATGACAACATCTAGACATGTAAAGGGTGCATCGATATAATGGATTTTGAGTATGATGGTGAGTGATATACAACATATGGGGCATTTGCGGGTTTAGTTTGGTTCATGTAACATTTCATTCACAAGTACATTACGTCTCCTTTTGCGTTGGTTGTGTATTTTGCTAAATACGTGTTGGCAAGTCAGGCTTGCTAAACACGTGTATTTAGCAAAATACACAACGAACGCAAAAGGAGACGTAATGTTATTGTGAATGAAATGTTACATGAACCAAACTAAACCCGCAAATGCCCCATATGTTGTATATCAATCACCATCATACTCAAAATTCATTATATCGATGCACCCTCTACATGTCTAGATGTTGTCATTTTTTGACATTGGTTTGCACATTTAATCAAGAAATTGGGGCTTCTCGACTGGTCAACTACTTGAGACAAGCTTATTGAACAATCCATTATTAAGTTGGAACGGCATGACAGACAAAACTACAACGATTGAGGAATTGCCTTTAACTGTTGGTCCACCTTTAGTACGGAATATGCATAGCAATCCTTTGTTCAATAAATATTTGACAGTGTTTGAGCAACCATTAAAAAACACAAGCATGTGCATCTTGACACCTAAAATAATATCAAATGTTATAGAACCAAACGAGATACACATTGAACTGTTTTCTATGAGATATGTTCTTTTAACAATTTATAATTTAGCCATCTTATTTGACGTGCGTGACATTGCACCTCATAACAAAGACAATGATTTCTATATAATAGATTATATTTATTGATGCAAAGTAGAGAAAGTTGGTATTTTGAGTAAACCAATCGCTTTTCGAACTTACACAATGAATATAGAAAGAGGTGGACTAACACTTGAAAACACATTGTTCTCATTCTTATTTCCATATGCACATGGTGCATATGATGGGAGACTAATATTCTTTGAATACTTAAAATATTGCATGAAAACATTATTCTCTCCTTTTACCTTGTACAAACCGTTTTTATTATATATATATGTATGATGTGCGCTTGTTCTTGCAGTTCCTAAATAAAACTTCGGAAACATGTTTGGATAAAAAAATTAAACAAGTTGAACAACAATATCTGCACATGACATAACAAAATGTGTTGCAACATATCACCAAATACAATCTTTCCGCATCCATCCAAAGGACCCCTCGTTGGCAAAAATCACATTTGTAAGACTTGTTGGCTATGGTAGGAAAATTTGGAATGCTGCACTTCTTCCTTACCTTAACTGTAGATGAAACAAGTTCTCTTTGTTGGGAAGAGGTAGCATATATCGAGGACATAGCAAAAAAAAAAGATCCATTGATGTCGTGGAAGGACTGCCTTGTAGAATGTGCAATTTTATTTCATGCACATGTTGATTAATTCATGCATGATATCTTGTTATGTGGGCCCAAAATTTTGGGGACAATCAATCAATACGTCATATGATACAGATTGCAATCGCAAGGCTCTATACATGCCCATATTATTTTGTGGGTAAACCAAGTTGACATAGAACGAATAACTAATGAGATAACGGCGGTAACGCCAACTATTTTTGATACAACCCTTGCAGAATTCTTGGAGCCTATAGATTCACATCAAAATAAATTGTTCAAGATTGTAATGAGAAAGCAATTGCATACATGTAATTGTCGATGCTGACAAAGAAATAGTTTCAACGACTATAAATATGGATTCTCTTTCAAACGACATATTGAAAAGAAAACAATGTACAATCCCAAAACTAAAAGGTGGGAGTATTACATGCCAAAGCACGATGACCACAATGTTGTCCCTTACCATGCATCCTTGTTGTTGGTGTGGGGTGCACGTTTGAATTTGCAACATATGAACACAACATATTGGTCGTGCTATCTATTGAAATACACAATGAAATGTGAGCCTCACAGTCCCATAAACTTGAACAAAAAAAATGCCAAACGATTGGGACTTCACGGAGCTTCTGACGCACAAATCAAATTCATATCTTCACTTATAACAGCTAGACTGGTGTCACCTTCAGAAGCGGCGCTTGCGTGCTTGCAAGTACCGATTGTTCAAAAAAATATTGTTGTCAAATACATTGACTCCAAGCCACCTGCACTACGAACAAGAATGGTCACTAGATCAAGGGTATTGGGCTTCCATTCCATTGATATCTATTGTAACAAACCATATGAATGTGAGGACATGAACTTCAGTGAATATTTTAAGAAGTTCGAAATGGATAAAATATGGTGACGTAATATGTCATCTTTTGGAATAAACATGCTTGGTCTCCACATGTATGAGACCCATAAAGTCACGAGGTTCACAAACTTCCACCCGATCCACAGTTCAAAGATTTATATTTATATTTATTTATTTATTTTATTTTTTCAATGTCCTCCTTCGTATCATGTCCTTTAGAAATGAAAATGATCTTCGCTCTAACACAAGCAAATAAAATAGTTATATCCGTGAATGTCACAATCGTGGAATCATCTCGAACTTGGACACCATTCAAGAGTATTAATTCAAGAGTTTTGTGGTTTGTTAAAACACAGGCAAAATCAACAAATCTGGGTAGCAACAATGAATGAACTCACGACATTTGTACCTCATTTGTCCCAAGTAGCTTCAGAATCAATCTAAAACTCCTGCAAGATGCAAACCATGCACCATAGATCCTAGAATATCAATTCATGGGTCCAGCCCCTGCCCACCGTTGGACATGAGCTGAAGAATGTTATGTAGCAACTGTGCAAGTGGCCGGGGCAGGGCTTGATATAAGTGCGAGTGAGTATAAAGAACGCGGGGACAAATTCCTCCAATCATGGACCTCGGGAAGGGGTTCTGACAAAATCTCTCTGCCCATCAGACCAAGTGCTGGCGGAAGCATGCAACTCGAACGTATAAAGCTAAGATATGAAAATCGCCACAGTTCAGTTGCCGGCCATGTTGGCCACCATGCCATGTCCGGGGAGATTTTTGGGCATCCTCGGTCACAATCCCAGTGTTTCCAAGTCCCACCGGTTACATGTTCTGATCTGTCGGATTTTCTTGATTAATTTGAGGCATGTTCTTGTAGATTCCTCTACAATGTTCAGTAATTTTCATGGCGCCTTGAACTTCAACCGGTTCATCTGTAACTACACTAAATATACGAATTACTGAGAGTGGGAAATAGCGAGCGTGGGAAATTAGTGCCACCAAAAGATCTAGGAAGCATTGTTTATCCCTACACTCAGCACTATTAATTGAAAGTACTAGCACTTGAAAGGATGTGGCATACACTAATCACAAGCACACATTCATTTTCTTGAAACCTATGGTAAATCAACATGTATTCATGAACTTAGTGTCACTTAGTAGCAACTTTCAGCCCTCGGTAACTTTGAGATTCGGCTAGATTGTGCATGTGACTTAAATTTGGTACCACCCTCACTAATTGGTATAGTTAGTGTAGCGTCGGTCGATTCTTCCCGTTCTTCATTCGTGTGGGCGCTACCTAACTTCAGTGAGTGCGGGGCCTGCAAGTGCGGACTCTGCCAGCACAATGCACATCCTGGCAACCGACAATGGCAGGGAGGCAGGGAGGCAGTGAAGCTCGCTGCACCCCGACACCACGAGCAGCAGCCGGCGGTGCAAATTGCAATCCCAATGCAGGAGGAAGTGGATCAGCTTCGCAGATGCTTTCGTCTGTGCACAATTATGATGATGTTTCTTCTCTGCCATCACGTCCGTCTCCGTTCCTCAGCTCAGTGTCCCGGGTAGATTTCTGGGCACCACCATTAGTCACAATCCGTATGTTTCCGAGTCACACCGGTTACATGTTCTGACCTTTCAGGGTTTCTTGATTGATTAGAAAAAATTGTTCCATAGACTCTATGCTAGTTTTAAGTTAGTCCATTATTAACTCTGATCAGAAACAAAGGTTTTAAGCATTACCAAACTTTGTGTGGGGCCATAAACTTATGTCAGGGAGCAATTAAGGTAGAAATACCATAAACCGTTAACCACCCAATAGCGGTGCACTAGACCGCCTCATAATGGTGAGTGCCATGTCTTAAATGGAGCGGCAACTTCAATGCAGTGTAGCCAATGGGAGGCAAGATCTAACGTACTCATGATTAACGGGTTTAGGTGATGTTCTGTATCGAAATGCGGAGAGCCTAGTGAACGGGAAGTGGATTGGACAAAATTTCCACTTTGAAAAATTGTGGAACTTTTTGTACAAGGCAGAAAAATACGAAACAACTTGCATTCTTCATGAATCCTTCTCGTCTATCTTGGAAAATTATCTCATGATTGTCAGACCAGATCTTCAATGCAAATCACCTTATTTTAACGGTTTATGGTATTTCTACCTTAATTGCAAATCCCAATGTGGGAGGAAGTGGATCAGCTTCACAGACACTTTCGCCTGTGCAAAATTATGATGATGTTTCCTCTCTGCCATCACTTCCGTCTCCGTTCCTCGTCTCAGTGTCCCAGGGTAGATTTCTGCGCATCACCATAGTCACAATCAGTGTGTTTCCGAGTCACACTGGTTACACGTTCTGACCTTTTATGGGTTTTCTTGATTGATTAGAAGAAAAAATGTTCCATAGATTCCATGGTAGTTTTCAGTTATTGCATTATGAACTCTGATCGGAAGCATAGGTTTTAAGCATTACCAAACTTTGCGTGGGGCCATAAACCTATGTTAAGGAGCAAATTGCAATCCCAATGCGGAGGAAGTGGATCAGCTTCGCAGACGCTTTCGCCTGTGCAAAATTATGATGTTGTTTCTCTGCCATCACTTCCGCCTCCGTTCCTCAACCCGGGTAGATTTCTGGGCATCACCATAGTCACAATCTGTGTGTTTCCAAGTCCCACCGGTTACATGTTCTGACCTTTTACGGGTTTTCTTGATTGATTAGAGAAAAAATATTCCATAGATTCCATGGTACTTTTCAGTTATTGCATTATGAACTCCGATCAGAAACAAGGTTTTAAGCATTACCAAACTTTGGTGTGGGGCCATAAACCTATGTCAAGGAGCTTTTGGAAAAGGCACACAAGAGCAAACTTGCCTTTCATCATGTGCAGGTTCACTCTGCTACAACTATTATATTGGTAATAGTTTCTATATCCATCTTCATAGCTTTTGTAACCATCTAAGGAAAATTTTACACATGTGACCAGTGACCACAAGGAAAAATGATTTGTCACTTATCATTGTCATGGTCAGCGTCCGACGACCGTGACCGAGAGAAATCCATGTCACACTTTAAAAGCCATGGTTGCGCGTCACAGTGTAAAGAAGACTTAGAAGACTTACACCTGGATGAAGTTGTTTTTAATGGACATAATTTAATGAATGTCTAGTTAAAAATTCAATGGATAAATACAGACCACATTGAAATATTTCTAAAAACAAAATTGGTTGACAATGGAGTTTTTTATGACATAGTCACCGTTATTTTCCGTTGAGACAACCTCTCTGAGTTCCCCGGGGAGGTCACTCCATTGTCAAGTTCAACACCACGTGCGTTAAAAGTTTGTTACCCCTATATTACATGTCATAGATAATTTTAAAAATTATGATATTTTTTCTACATATACATAACCATTGATAGTATCTTTGTATATTTTTCTGAAATTTTTAGTCATCTTCATTTTTTGTAGTAATTTTTTTAGTTCAATTCTGCGTCATTCTAGTTAGAAACTGTATGTTTTATATAAAAAAGAGATCAACAAATTTGGTTACCATTTTTTACTATGTGATAGATACCGTGTATATCTACTCATGAAAAAAATTGATAAAAATTTGACCCATTTTGGTGATGCCCTTTAGAAAAAGTAGATTTTGTCTTAACGCACGTGGTGTTCAACTTGACAATGGAGTGACCTCCCCGAGCTGAGTTCTCTCACTGCAAAATCCGGATGACCACCAAACAATATCGGTTTCTAGACATGCAGAATTCCATGTTACTACCATGTCTCTTTCTCATCCATTTTCTAACTTGCTCACCCATGGTCATTATTATTTTAGGTGATCATGTGTAAAACAAAGTGGGATTGCCACTCAATTCTCAGCCAATGAGAGATTTAAAAAAAATGGTGGCCATGGTGTAACGTTCCTATATGTATTCATTAATCATATGATCTAAATTATCCATGTGGTGTCAAGTGTAAATTGGGACGATCCCTTCAACTAGAAGTACATCGGGGTGAGAGATAGAAATAGTTGTTAAGAGTTCAACTAGTTCAAAGTAACATGTTTGGGGTGGTTACTACCTCTTGGGCTTTCTGGTGTTCAAGTACCTTGATCTCTCTTGATCTGCACTTGTAGAGCCTTAACGTGAATTAGATTTGTATTAATTAGGATTATTTAGACTTAATTACATATAATCACAATTAATTAGTTTGAGTGTGTATGAATACTTTGTGAAAGTAGAAGGTACTAACTAAAATATTATAAAATAAACATACTAAAAATAATATACTAATTTTAGTTCCATTTTAGAATGGCAAAGAGCCTTTTAGTGGTAAGTCACAAAATTTATAACCTCACTGCTAATGAGGATATTGTAATATTTCTTACTTCCAAGTTAATTACATACTTCATTGATGGTTTCACTTTGAAAATGAAATCCCTATCAATTGCTTATTACTCAATGAAAGTGAACACATATATTGGATTTTGGACCTTGAAGGTGAAGTGCACTCAATATAGGATTTGTGGAGAAGTGGCCTTCAAGAATGCAAGGGCAATGGTTTTTTCGAAGTCGGGCAGGGCGCGCAAAAGTTTTCGGTCGGGTCCAAAAAATCCCGATTTCTTTGTGGGGCAACTACCCCTACTTGTATCTACCTTCTTGGAAAGGCTCATAGGGGGTAGGATATCGTCTGCTAGATAATTGGGCTCTAATATCAATATAATAATTTAGTATTTATCTCTCAATAATTTAGTGTCACGTACACTACTAGTGATGGCCCGCCTTGGACACTGGCTTGGTGACTATACCATTCAACAAAAATATATTGATATCTAAAGAAAATACAATGGATTTTTCATTTTACATTAATGATTGTCAATGATATTATGAATCTCTTCTTGGGAATAAAGCTCCCGTGAAGACAATTCTAAAAGCACTTCAATCCCCCTATTCTTGATGTTGCTTGTGTAAGGTTGAGTTATGTTAGCTTTTATTTGGTGTAATTCCAGATACTAAGGGATGCTAAATATAACATTCAATGTGGTCTTATTCCAGTAGAAAGGCTCGTAAAAGGCGAATGAATGGATTTATATCCAGGGATGACAGTGAGACATGCAAATTTGTTTTTTGGGCTATCTTGTTTTTTTTCCCATGTTTGTTAGATAGCAAGACATGTCTATATATATTGAAGGATGTAGTCAATTTCAATGGGCACCTTTATTGGCGAAATATTGACAGGAACTTGGGTTAACTTTTCCTTTTAGAATGGCTACATTTTTGGGAACTTGGAATGGAAGGCTAATTGAAAAACACCCATTGGGAACATGTAATATTGGCCCATCCGAGCTTCTCTCAATGGGGAACTATGTAGCTAGCTTGAGCTTCTCTCTTTATATGTAAACTGGGCGCATTGGCAACATTCTGAAGTCCTTGAAAGGAGCAATGTTGCGACTCTTGCTAGCTCGCCTTAACTTATCTTCACCGTTTCGCAACTCTAGCAAATGTCACGAGTGCTAGCCCTACACATCCCACACATGCGCATGGTTAACTTCCCATACTAGCCTCCAAGCTCATAGCTTGGTTACCAAACCCTTCTACACATGCATTCGAGACTCTCCCCTTAGTAGGTAGCCAATGGTTAGGTGCGGACTTTCACTCATGTCCATCCAATCTCGAGTTGATCATCACGTTACCAGAGCAACACTACAACAACCCAAAATATACTTGGCAACTTTGCCCCCACGATGGACCAACGCCCATGGAGGCCGCGCTATTATGAAGCGGGCAGGGTTGGTCGGCAAAGTCACCTCCCCATATAAGCCTCTAGGACTTTGCACAGGGTCCTTGCCCAATTGTCAAGTAACATTCTGTCTCTCTCCTAAGAGTTGGGGCCAGGTAGACATTTTCCCTTAGCCACTGGGGCTGGAGCCCCCCTCCCCCCCCCCTAGCAGCTTCAAACCTCCATAATTTTGTCGTTTGATCTCCGATTCTATCAAGAAACCAGTCCATCGACATTCATACTTTACATAGATGGTGATAGACTCCTCACTTGTCCCATTTGGGCAAGTATTATAGGAGTTATGGCTCTTCCAACCTCGGCAGTTTTGGGCGCCACTCTGGGTTACTGTTGTCCCACCACAACACCCCCTTGAGAGGTGAGCGTTGTTCCTAAGCAACGCCCCACTCAAATTGCTATATCTTCTAGCTCACATCTTCGATTAGGAAGTTCTTGAGCATTCTAGAATTTGAACGCCATAAGCTACCCAATACTTATGGCCTTACCCTTGTGACTCCTAGTTTCTATGGGTGGGAGGCGTTCTCAACGTCCAGGGCCCTCATCCACATTGGGATCACTTGGGCCCTCTCACCTATGGCGCCACAAGTCCTGGGTATCACTTCGAGGGCCCCTTTGTGCACATGGTGTTGCGTGCACTCCTGTCACAACCCTCGCTAGCTCCCCTTAAATATCTTGGTCATTTTTCCAACTCTAGCAAGGATTACGAGCGTTAATCCTTCACATTCCGTCATGTAAATGATTTGCTCCCCATACCGCGGACCCCTTAGTTCATAGGAGGGGGGACCAACCCTCCTACTCTTTCATTCGGGACTCATCCTTAATCGGTAACCAATTATTAGATATGGAATTCCATAAATGAAAGTCCAATCTTATGTTGATCATCGTGTTGCCAGAGCAACACTACAACAATCTAAGCCATATTAGGCAACTATGCCCTCACATTGGGCCAATGTCCATGAAGGCCATGCCGTTTGGCCTCGGGTGGGTTCAGCCACACCACCTCACCCATATAAGACTCTAGGACTCTAGGCAGGGCCCCTATCCCACCGTCAAGTAACCTTCTGTCTCTCTCCCAAGAGTTGGGCCAAGTAGACATTTTTCCTTAGCCATTGGGGCTGGAAGCCCCAACAACTTCAAAACCCCATAACTTCTTCATATGGTCTTTGATGCTAACAATCAACCACTTCATTGTCATCTACGTTTCACGTAGATATTGATGGACTACTCACTTGCCCCATTCGGGCAAGTATTGAGGAAGTTATGCTTGTTCAAACCTTCACTGTCCCAAGAGCCACTCCCAACTCACTGTTGTACCATGGCGTTGTCCCGGACAACGCCTCACTCAAATTGCCATATCTCCTAGCTCACACCTCTAGTTAAGGTGTTCTTGAGCATTCTAGAATTGGCATGTCATAAGCTATGCATAGCTTATGGCCTTACCCTCGTGCCTCCTAGTCTCCGTGGGTGGGAGGCATTCCCAACGCCCTGGGCCCTCACCCACACTAGGATCACTTGGGCCCTCTCACCAACGGCACCACAAATCCCGGGTGTCACTCCGGGGTCCCTTTTCTGCCCATGATGTTTCGGGCACTCCTGATGAAGAGGTACGCAACAAGCAATGTTGCATGCATGGGAGGGGTGGGTTTTTTTGCCGTCGGAATTTTCTTCTGATCGCAGACAAAAAACACTACCCCTCCATATATAATAGATTTGCGAAGGCCTAAACTAGATGCCTAAGGGTCTCAAAGTGTCACGTCTCTTCATTGCCAGTATGATATAGTTTTTCACAATACTTGACATTTTAAAAGTGAGATATGATTTATATTATGACATTTAGTGTAGCACATTGGGATGCTTGAGATGGTACTTTTGTGTTATGATATGCAAGGGGAAGGTATTCTTGAGCATACTATTGCCAAGTGTCATTTGTGTACATTTTAATCAAGTTGTAGACCATTTGTATACACCTAAAAATGCTATTCAATATACTCAAATGCCAAGATATTAGTAAGCCCACATGAACGCCAAGTGTCATGAGTTGACACTAATGGTGAACTCATTGATCATTAGTGTAGCCTAGCGTACGCCTGAAAATAGGGTAAGTGACACTATTACACATGTGATACTAAATACCATAACGGTGTAGTTCAAACTACACTAAAGATGATATTTAGTGTCACTTACTATTTGGAATTACACAATGTTATATCTATTTACTATGTATCTCATATTTTTTTACCAACAAATTTCAAATTGATTGTTTGGACATTATAGAACACTAACAAACTTACTTGGTAAAAAAATTACATAAGTAGTAAAAAGATATAGCACTGTGTAACTCCAAATAGTAAGTGACACTGCATACCAAATTTAGTGTAGTTGATAAATTAGTTGTACCCCTTCTTCTAGTCGTTCTAACTAATTGTCAAACTAGTTGGACTCAAACCCCTAGCACTTCTAGATAGTTGCATTAATTGCACTCAAGCTTTTACCACTTCTAGCTAGTTGGACTAGTTGTACCCTAACACTTCAAGGAACTAGTTTTACATCTCACCCCCATGCACTTCTAGTTAGAGAAGAAGTTCCCATTTACACTTGAAATTGGACACGGAATAGATGATTTAGATAATATGTATAATAAATATATTATAGGAACATTGGTCGCTAGTCTCTATTGTAAACCGGCTCAATGGTTGGAAAGTAAGATCACGTGATCCCCACAATGCTTTGTTATCACCACCAACATATGAATCCTCGACAATCGTCCCGTATCACTAGAAGAAACATGCAAATCTACCACTGTGATAGCTTTTACATATCTTTCAATGGTGCAAAACGATTTTCCACTGATGCAAGTCAATTATCTAGGACTCATATGTTTGTAGTGCATGACACAACAACAGATACTTAACCACACCACCTTTTCTTATCACAAGATCATTTATGTTATTGGGTCGATGATGAACACTACATTGATTATCCCAGTTAGTGCGTGTGTACTAATACCTGAACACACACGAATTTGCCAAGTCTCAAAATGAGTGAGAGTTGAAATTTCTATTGAGTGATTCAAAATTCATGTATATTACATGCTCGTTTACCATACATTTCAAGAAAATCAGCGTGTGTTCCAAGGTGATTGTAGAGCGATACTAAAAAAATAAAAACCATATGCAACACACACACTTGACACAAAATAGTGCCAAGATGAATAGTGTCAGTACTTTCAATGAATAGTGCTATTATGAACAATATTTTCAGTGAACAGTGCCGAGATGAACAATTCTCTTCCCAGATCTTTCAATGACGACACTAATTTCATAGCGTAAAGAAATTTACCGTAACACCATAGCAGGTTCGCCACCTGGCGAACGAATATTTAATTTTTTTGAAAAAATAAGGTTCGCCTCTCAAAAACTGAATTTCTCAATTTTCGTTTTTTAGCAAAAAATAAGTAAAAATGACCCTAAATAGCTTAGAAATAGCAAAATATTTCAAAAACTAATTTATTCTATTTTCGTTTTTTTGTCTTCAGAATTTTCTAATTTTTACGTTTTTTTTTTATTTTTAGAATTATTTTAGGACGAACCTGCTATGGTACTACGGTAGTATCACCTTCACATTCGGGCGAGATTTGCGGACCCTCCCAAAACATTTCACGTTCCTTAAAAGCATCGCAAAAGAAAAGTCCATGGACACAGGCCTGATCAGAACGTGCGGCTTCTGACTGGCAGATGGATAGGACACTTAATTGATTTGAGTACGTGAGATGAAAAAGTATCGGAGGAACCTGCTCGTATGTGGCAGGCCTAGTTTGAAGGTGGTAATGACTGGGAGCACTTTATTTATTCATGAGCACTTTTTACTGAGTGACACACTTCACACACTATTGGAGTACGAGATGTTTCTATCCTTTGAATGTCTTTTTGACCCACTTAGTGGTTTGGTTTCCTAACACTTGCAAAGGGCGGGAGGGAGCACGGTCAAGTGTATGGTCCGGTATACTAAAACCATGATTTTTTGGGTCAAACGTGTAAAAGTAGTAGCAAACTGTTGGTTGAATTGAATTTTTTTTTTTCCCTGGAGTTCTTTATTGTTGTTGTGTTAGGTACTCCAATATAGAATATTAGGATGAGATCTTCAAAACTTATCATTGAAAGTACTGCTCAAAAGGCAAATGGCTGAATTTGGTTTTGGACGTAAGTTTCATGACCTTAAATATTTTGAAGTTGGATTTATTTTTTCATATTCCTTGCATTCGTTGTAAACTTGAGGGGAGCATTATAATTTTTTTTTGTAGAATATGATGTAATTTTATCATATTTTCAACAAATTTTAGACGTGTTCAATATACCTACTTGTGCACTACTTGCATCGTCTTCTAAACTATGTATACTTTTCTTGAAGAAACATTTGTCAAGATAAATTGCTTGGCTTTGTAGATCAATGTGTTTTTCAAATGTTTATATTTTTTTTCCTCACAAAATTCAAAGTTAGTATATAGTTTTGAATCACTTCCACTTAAACCTATGCAGGTAATGGAGTTGTGTACTTGACCATACTTGCACCCAAGAGCAATAGTAAAAACCTACCCCCTATAGGGGTGGTTGTTGTTTCATCAAGATTCCTTCATTGATGCAGGCTCTTTGCTCTAGATTTAGGAGTTGAATTGGTTAAAAATAGAATACCAATGCCCTATTGTCTACACTAATAATCAGCATTTCACCCTCCCCTCCCCAGGAATCGACCAGGTTTATTGCATGTATTTATTTTGCCACGTCAGAAGAGGCCAAAACATTTGGAAATTTAACCATAATAGGCTCATCTACCTCATTTAGTAGATTGCAATAGATTCTCCTTTGTTGGCTATACCTTGCACATTTTATTGTAAAGACATATATAGGCATGCACCGGCATGAGGGCACCCATCCACCCAATGCCTATGTCCCTTTAGCACATGTCTTAGTGCTTACAATATGTGTAAGAAATTTGACAAGTGGGCGTGGTATAAATGAGGCTAGAAATATACTCCGACTCATAATATTATGTTGAGCTTTCCATATTAGGCACAAGGGTGGGTTTACATTAGGGTCTATGTTCAAAAATCTTGGAGGTCCAAAACAACACCCCTTTGATGAACTTTACTTTTGTAGTTTGAACTCAAAATCAAACGCGAGCTAGAAGATTGGTTTCTAAAACTAGGAGGAGTAAGCGTAGTCCCCATACTCTAGTGTAAACTCCTTTGGAGGTCCAATTTTTTGGCTCTCGACCAATAGGATCGCTCGAGTTTGGGGTATCCTTTGATCTTGGACCACGGTGTAAACCTACTACAGTAATCTCCCGCTTAAGTACGCACTTTGAACCGGAGCCGTTGGTGTGCACTTAGTTGGTAGGTGCGTGCTTTACCCATATCACGTATTTACCATGAGAAATGAGCAATTTTTTAAATCTCGATGATGCAAACAAGGAAGAATATTGTGTTGTTATGCTGGAGGATGTTGATGAAGTTCTGGAAACGATGCAAATTGAAGAAGAACCACCTATTGATGACGAAATCCTGCTTATCGAGACATTTGCTGAATTTGAAAGTGCTACCGACTTCAAAGGCTTTGAAGCTCTACACAACACTGTCCTCGACATCGACGACCAATTGCTTTGCTCCGATGCTCAAACGGAAGTTGTACAAATGTATGATGAACTGCGACGATCGTTTGAGACATTTCAGCGTAAATGTTAACAAATTGACACTGAATGTCAAGCGTAAAAAATTTATGCATTCGCGGCAAATGACTCTGCATGACATGTTCAAACAATAAAGTAGCAACCCTAATCTTTGTCAAAAAAAACTGCGCACTTAACCGGGATGCGTACTTAAACGGGTGCGTACCTAAGCGGGAGATTACTGTACTACCCTCCTAAGATTGCAAGATTGACGATGCCAGGTGTGTGTCAGTGCCTTTGCATGAAGTGAGATTTAGTGTTGCCCTCTCGAGTCTCTTATAGCTCTGATCACCGGAACCCCCCAATATTGTACACACACACAGGGTCTCGGATGGATGGATGCCCGTCCCTTTTGTGTACAGGCCGGCTATACATAATCTTGTTGCACCTCCAAGAGGTGGTGGGATCTGCAGAAACTGATCTGCAGAAACTGGCAGTACACAGACATAATTCAGTGGACGCAGCCGTGGGAGAGGCTGGGCCGAGGCTGGGCGGCTAGCTGCAAGGCTGATCGTCCATGATTGCTCTCAATTCCCTCCCTTTTGTGGTGCAGGCACTAGGAGAGGACCGAGTGAGAACCTCCAGAGCACTTTATGCACTGGAGCTTCATATCGAAATGTGTAATATTTGCATTGGTGGAAAATTGCTGAGCCCGCCCCCACATCATCACTTTCCCCTCACTTTACAGTAACAAGGTACGCAGGTGTTGTTCGGTTTGTTTCTCTTGCTCTCCATCTTCTACTGATTAGATTTACGTAGACTTTAAGTTTGTGTCCCACTAGCAGATTTACGATGAAACAGCGACGAAAATTAGATTGAGAATCGGGCCTTTTGTTTATCTAGTTATGGTTGTTGGAGGTGCACGTTTATTGATTCGTTGATTGGATTTATAGGTCCTCTCGATAGTGTTTGTTGTTGGGTGTGAAGTGGTGGTCCATTCTCTTTTAAAAGGTGTGTGTTTATGGTGTTAGTTCTTTGATCCTCACCAAGGACCGTGATGTCAAGGGCCCTCACAATGCCATGCGGGTCCCGGCAGCGATTTTTAATTCGGCTACGCAGACGCTTTTTGCTACATTCATTTGGGCCCAGCTATATGTACACATACAATTTTGGGGGTTTTTTTTTTCAAAATAGCCCCAAAACATATGAAAATATTGAAAGATAGCAAACTCGACCCCATTGGCTGGGTTCGAAGAGCCAGCCCAATGCTTCATCCCAAGCGTCCATGTGGCGAGCAATCTAACGGCCAAGGGATGGGTGGCCAAAACCCTAACCTTTGTTGATAAAAATAGCCATCTTGGGCTCATCACACCACCTGCACTTCGTAGGTGACAACATCATAATTGGACAATGTAGCCGTCAGCATACGATGCCAACACTGAGGCAGCCAACCATAAATGCAATATTAGCATTGGTGTTGGCCCCAGTAAAATAGTGGATATTGTAAAAAAAACCAATAATGAGGCTCGCTGCATTTATTGAAGGTGCTCCATGCACATTTAGTTCTTTGTCGTTTTTGAAGAGCAAGTTGAGGAACCGGCTTACAAGACACCTAGATTTGGTCATCCGCATGTTTGCACAAGACTTTTATACCCTACATACTTTCCCTTACCAAACAGCCATATCAGATTGGAAAGCACAGAGAAATCGGTATGGAGGGGAAGAATAGATGAATTATACTAGTAGCAACATATTATTGGGTATTGGCTTCATACATGAGAGGTTTCCAATGTATTGAATCTACACTCAATTTTTGGAACATGATGAGGTAGAGTAATATAGAATATGATGCCATTTTTTAACCATGTGCATTGTGTGGACTATGGCATGGTTGGGGTGCAACTTGCAAGTTTTTTTTAAAGTGTTACATAAAGTTACCACCTATATTTTGAAGGAACCGTTGGAGGATTTTCATGGTGTACATGGGCCGAATCTTCATGTGTTCTCTTCTATACTAACTTTTGTTGGGTGATAGATGGGATGCAATAATGTGTAGTTTTGCAGGCCATTCCACGCTGCAATGGGCAGGGTTGAAAGATCGGGGTTCAATTCCCCCGTGGAATAATGATTTCTATATGGAATTGTTTATGTAACCCAATTTACATTAGCAACTTAGGAGGTTGGGGCCAAATTTTAACTCTAAAATGCCAAAGCATAGCCACATAATGTGCCGCAAACAAAATATATATCGCCACACACCTAAACCTTCTTGAACATGTCATCGCATTTGTCATATGTTGAATCATTCCACATCGCTAAGCTGGACTCCTTTGTTCCCACTCAAAGTGCCAATAGAGCTAGTGAATGAATAAACTAAGCGCCAATTTACACACCCATTTTTTTTCAAAAAAAATCACTGGGTCCCGGCCTTGGCTATGATATGCACACAGTGTTAACTTAGTGGCCCTTAGTCGGTTGTTTCAGCATGGCATTATAATCCCAAAGTAAATAACTCCCAGAGCCCACAAATCTAGCTGTGAATGTGCAGGAGCCACATGCTTGTACAGTGCTGGAGTGTAATCAAAATACTAGCCTACCGTGGACGCTAAGCTGTGACCGACCTGCTCACTAGGCTTCTATTAATGCATATATAGTTAGTACGTTGCATTGGCAATCTAGTCTCATGCATCTGACATGTTTCAGTAACTAATTCAGTAAACAAGTCACAAATCTGGAAATTTTTTTCTTGGAAGACTGACATGATGTCTCCTGCCACAGGCAATAAGCTTATGCCAATGTTGGAAGTTTGACAGTCATGTCACTTCAAATGCCAGTGGCCCTTTTTACAGAATGACATGCACCTGATGGATTGGGTTTGTGCGCAGAGTCAAACATATATGGATACCAGGTCAAGTTCTACGGTTAAGGTAGCTAACCTAACTAACTTAATCAAGCGTGCAACTTGAATGATGTTCTCAGAGAGGTTTTAAATAATTCTTCTCAGAGGGGGTTTTAATGAGTCTTCTCAGAGGGGTTTTTAATGAGACTTCTCAGAGAAGAGTGGAAAACAGTTGGTGGTGATTACTGCTGTACAATAAATGATGATCATGGGCTGTTTCGATATGTGTCACGGACGTCGTTGAAGAGCTTCCATTAACTCGTTGAGAATCTAGGTACTGTGCTGTGTGACATAGTATTGGCAAGGAGTAAATGAAACATATATGAAAGTGGGTGAACATTAATGATCAAACCTTACCAAAGGTGTCAACCTCTTTAACTAAGGTTGACATACTAATTCTATTTGTGTCACTTGCTACATGGCATGATAAAACTACAATGACATTAGTCGGCTACATATTTTCTATTGATCAGATTTATGTCTTTAAATGTGTGTTGCATTAGCAAATCTATAATGAAGCATTACCAATAATCATATTGACAGTTAGGCCTCCCCTAACTTATTTGTAGTTATCAGAAGTGCATGATTGTTGATGTCTTGACTGAATACATAGGTCCTCCCAATTGTGTTCACTGTTGAATGTGCAGGTAATTAAGTTTGAAGACATAGTCCATTCTCTTTAAACGAAAGTGTTGACGATGTTTGTTGTTTGATCCTCACCTAACCACACACCAATCAAATGCAGGTGTTCAATAAGGAAAAGTGAGCAAAAAAACACCTGCATACCTTAAGATGACATTTCAACAACTTCAAGATATCAATTGATACAAGTTAAGCAACGCGCTTGTGCCCACTGCTCACTTTATTAATAAGAGTCACAGCATTGGCCGTCTTAAAACACCACCAATGATTGAAACTGGGTATCGCCACATACATTTGGACGACCCAATCCTTTCAGCTACTGGCGGTGATTCGCACTACAATAGGACACAGGCAGGATTCTCGTACAATACCCTCATAGTCATGTTCGTAAAAATACATGCAAGGAGCGGGTGGTGTTTATAATTGAATGCACAGATAAGCACACACCTCGGCAACCTCTTCAATACAACCATCACCACTTCCAGCATCTAGCAACTCCTCCTAGCTTAAGCTGGAGCACGATCACGTGAATTGACTAAAGCAAACTCTCGATCATTCGGCCGATGATAACTGATGCACTAAACATTTTTTTGATGATGATCATGCAAACTCACACACCTTATAAACCTATACGTCGTCGCAAAAATTTGGTTTTGGACGCGCAAGCGGGCGGGTACTACAATTTCGTCAGTTGCACGCCTCTGCTGGATACATAAAATTCTTAAACCTTACCATGACGATGAAGATTTTGGGGTTATGATTTCTTTTCTTTTCTTTTCTGTTTGGAGTAATTTAGAAGTTGGATCCCTCGAAGGTTTGTCCGAACACCCAGCCGGCAGGGGCGGCATCAATGGACTCACATGCATTGCCATCGCTCGTGACAACCTTGAAGGAGAGCGCTTGGCCTTGCATCTTGCTGTTTCCTGTAAACTGCCACATTTCGCCCCAGTTTCGGGTCATGGCTTGATATGCGTCCGTGTTGGAGCCCTTCACATACAGCTGCTGAACGTCACCGGCACCCCCAACATTGGTGACGAGGACGAGCAGGAAGTAAGGGTTTCCGTTGATGGTGAACCTAATCCCTCCAGTCTTTGTGCATGCCACCCTGCAAATTTAAGCAATTAACATCAGCTTCAATTAAGAGTTAATCACAATGCTGATGATGATGTATCTCTCTCCATGAGGGTGGCAACAACCATCTGTAACTGTTCATGTCTTTAGTTGAACCTGGTTCGAACATCCTGAAACACTCTTAAGAAGCTCACTACCTCTGTTGACTAGGTTTTTGTGGTAAGCATTTTTTTAAACTACACATTCCAAGAGATTTTGTAAATTCTTATACGTTGGTTTGAATGCTCTCGTATATGTTGCACATTGACTCCATATCCATTTCTGAACCATCTAAGTGTTACCCCGACTCTACGCCAACCTATCAAAACACCAATTCAAGTTCACCGGCAAGTGACGCGTCCTCCCTATGGTTCACATTCACATAGTTAAAGGAACCCGCAACCAATATGACTTTGTTTTTCCGCCACTTCTAGCCCCATTAACCAAAAAAGGCATCTCACATTGAACCCCGGCCCCTATGAGACAAAAAGCTATGTGTCCAGAGACTTGAAACCCACTCCGATGGAATAGTTATCGCTGTGACAAAACCAGTGATCGGTTGAGTCAGTGGTCCACTAACCTCCGGTAGTTGATGGGGATGACGCCTCCGACCTCCTGCGCGATCTGCGTAAAGACGGGTTGTGCAAGGTCAAAGTGCTCCTTGGGGGGGTCGCACCATCCACCATTGGAGCCCGTGGGGCAGAAGTTGGTGGCCGTGACGACCACAGATCCTCCCCCGACACAATACTCGGATCCGCTGGAGTCGCACATGAGCTCGAAGCACGCGCCGCACGTGAGGCCCGTGTTGAAGAGCGCGGAGCTCAGGGCCGCCGTGTTGGTTCCATAGCCGGTGCTGTACAGGTTTCCGAACCCACATGCCCCGCCTGCACATGTGACATTATATTGCAACAACATGAGCACTTGGGACAATCCACCACATTCCGACCGATACAATTTACTTGATGTTGTGCAAATGTGGCATTCAGACTCTTCTGCCACATATCGCGACATTATAAAGAATATTTTTAAAAGTCCACCGAAGCTGTCGGGAGGCCCCATTGAGACTGAAATAATCAATCAATTGCACAAATATGACATTCAGACTCTTCGGCCATAACAACTTATACCCCTCTCCCTGTTGGAGAAACCAGGATGATTAACGCTGCCAAGAACACATTCAGAAACATGGTGCACTCTGCAACCACGAACTCCCTGTAGCACGGACATTTTTAACTCTACCAAAGGTCCAAAGCTTTTATTCGGAGAAGTCTGAATCTACAGGAAATCCGCCACAACATTATATTCCGACTGGTGCAAATTCACTCGCAAAAATGTGATATTGAGACTTCTCTGGCACATATCACGACCACCCCTCCCTGTACCGAACAGGGTGGAGTGCTCTGCCAAAACTCTCTGTAGCACAGACTCGAGATTTGAGTCCATCGCAGCTAACTACGGAACTCTGAAACTACAGAAAACCGACTACATTGAGGCCGATACAAATTCAATTGCACAAATGTGACACTCAGACTCTGCCAAATCATCAACCAGCCAGCCCTCCCTGTAGCGAAAACATCAGCCTGGGTGAGCTCTAACACATGGTTTGATCACATATACAAAATTCATCAGCCAATGCTGCAAGTGACATGAGCCCAGCTAATTATTCCTGCAGAAGGCGAGCATGTAGTTAAAACTGTAATGACAACTCTCAAACTGAGAATAAAAATTCACCACCCACACATGAGCCTGCCTCACACCAGACCTTATGGCACTCCTGCAGGGAGACGGCGAGCAGCTCTACAACACAAAACACACTTTGCAGGAAGACCAACACCCCCAATTATACCCCTAAGTTTGTGCCCCCAAAATATAATTCGGGATGTCTGCATCTTACCAAAGGAAGATGATCCCTTGAAAATTATCATCTTTCCAGCCATAACTCTATAACCAGAGCTGCCATGCACCACCAATTGCCAATGTGCCTCTCAAAAACCCTGAAAACCCATCGAAAGTCCTCACCCCAAAAAATGTTAAACCACCCACCCACTCACCTTGAGTGCCAGAAGCATCAGCCCCGCCATAGAAGGTCGCATGGGCCTGACCCCAAGCTCCACCACCGTAGCTCCCAGCAGCAGCACTAGAACTAATCCCCAGTATGAGTACTAAAACTAGCAGATCCCTTGCTGAGCCATTGCAAGCTCCTCCTGAGGTTGCCATGGTGGGCTGTGCTAGCTTGCGTTAGCTGCTGCTGGAGGTGGAGACTGAAGGCAAACCTGATCAAGCTGGGAAGTGAAGTGAAGGGACTGACTGACTGGGATGCAGGTTGGTGTTGGCTAATATCATGTTGGGAGGAGCCTGTGTGGAGCGCTAACTTTATTACTAAGTTGTAGATGTAGCTAGAGGCCCACTGCGAGCGGCTATGAAAGTGATTAGGTAAAGTAGGTGGGCCTCGGATCGCGATCAACCCTTGGCTGGCTGTGTGGGTAAGTAGATCAGTCAATTCGGTTCCCGGCTCCTTGCTCGCAAGGTGGCTTGTAGCTAGTTAGCGGGAAGGGAAGCTAGCTGCCTACCGCAGTGAGTGCCATGGCCTCTCGAGCAAGCGAGTGAGCCTGAAAGGCCGGCTTCTTGTGTTCTGGCCGCGAGCCAAGCCGTCGCACTCTCAGCTAACTTATGTGGGTGTCTGATATGACAACTGATCACCTCTGCACATGCATTCATGTGTCGAGACTTCCTTTCTTTCCCTCCGGGTGAGCAGGTGATTAGTACACACTCTCCAAACTCCGTAATATATATCAACCTCCTTAACGTCACTCCTTCTCTTATATCCCGAAATCCTAGGGACCGGATGTTCTAACTTCTCAGTTTACATCTCTCCTTGTTATCACGTTTTCTTCCCATATGTCACGGGTTTTGACATCACAATAAACCATCAAAGAGCTCAAGCGACACACTTGTATGCATCACGTTGTCATCATTGTAATTGTTGTCATTGTTGCCATGTTGACTTTGTGTTATTGCATTGCATGCTATACTAATTCTCTTTTATCATGTATCCATGTTAACACTATAGTGCTCCTTAATAGCACGTGCACTTTGGTTGTCACAAGTGTACGGAGTTTAGAGTGTGTGTGTTATCTAGTCGGACATTATGATGCCCAAAAATACCATGTGTGACCCATCAACATGATCAAGTTTGGATGAGGAACATGAGAGTTGAATTTGCTACTTTTAGAGTCGAGATGAATATCTTTTGAATTCTTGAAGTGAAAGTCATAGATATCTTTAAGCATTTTTTTTTGTTTAGAATTGAAAATAATAATATATATTTATGAATGTATATGTACTTTTGCATTTGCTTCCACAAATCATAGAAAGAATCATGGGGATTATCAAATGGTGTAGGTAAGATAACCGTAAACATAACATTTTTCGACCTTCCTTTCGAAAAGGGAATTGCATAGTGAGGCTCTCAACCGGACCAACTCATGATGGTTGGGAATACAAGGTCACAACTAATTACATGGCTTGATGCAAACATGTTTAGGAGGTGTGCCAACACAAGTGAACCCCTAGAAACAATCCTCATTGATTATATTAATATATAGACTATGCATCTCTAGTAAGGGAAGCCTAGAAAATTTCCATTTGTCAATTCAAAGGCTTAAAATGAACAATATTCATGATGAGTATTGTTCATTTTGCAAGGGATCCATCATTTGGCCCAAGCATAAAAGAGAAATTATTCTCACAAAATTCATGGGCCCGCCGCCCACAGTGCAACATCGTGTTGCTAAGTAATTTTATGAGATGGATTACATGAACACCTAAGCAATTTCAAACGAGGAACATGAAAATTGAGCATGTCATTTTAAGATTCAAGATAAATGTATTCTAGATTCTTGAAGTGAAACTTGCAAATCATAGATGGCCTATTATGACTGATGTTTTACTTTTTTTCTTCCCTTTTGGATATATTCCTATACGATAGATTCCACGACTAATCAACATAATCGTGGAAATTGTCAAATGGTGTAAGATACCCATAAGATATGTGACCTTATTGTGGACGCTCCCAACCCCGCAAACAATTTATCCGTTTGTTTGCAATGGGAATTGCCTCATTTGGTTACTAATTCCGGATCACGAAGTTTGTCACGTCAATTTTCAGGATTAAAATTTTGAAGTTTAAGATACAAGGTCAAAGTGAAGATTCTTCATTTTCTCTAGGAACGATCACATAAGTTCAATCCTCCCAATTGTGTCAACTCTTGAACCTAGAATGGTGTCTATCTTAAAAACAAAAACGTTAAAACTTCATCGTAATCTGCGTCTTATTTACGCCTCTTCAACAACTACATGCCTTGCAAATATTTTACCACTCAAATATAGGTGTCCGATTAAGAAGAGCGACCACATAAGGTCCCCATGAACCTCCATAATGTGTAGAGGTCCACCTCTCCTACCTAAGCCTAACATCAACTTAACTTATGTGGGTGTCTGATATCACACTGATCATTCGCCCTGCCTGCAACTGCATTCATGTGTGGAGATTTATTTCAGACAATAACTACAGATGTATTATCCAGTCGCAAAAAATGCCAAGGAACTACGATAGACGGCCAAAAACGTGGAGATAGTCAACTGCAATGGACGAGGAGAACCGACAGATACACTGAATTGTCGTATCAGTGTGGGTTTACCATTTGGAGTTACGCATTGCTATAACATTTTACTCAAAGGTATGATTATTTGACATAAATAGTTAGTATTCACATCAACGAACATGATATAACTTACTTGATAAAAAAGGATAAAAAGTCGATAATTTTTTTATAACAACACGTATCTCCGAATGGTAACCCACACTAATAGGACAGTTCAGTGTAGTTACAGATGAACCGGTTGAGTTTGAGAAATAACCACGTCAAATTCAGGACAATTATCGATCGAGTTAGAGGAAGTTACAGAATATTCCTCATTTTAATAAAGAGGAACCGAAAGATGTCAACAGGTAACTGGTTGTTCTTGAAAACACTAGGATCTCGACTGATTATGCCCAGAAATCTCCCTGGACACTGGTCGCATGGTGGTGTGTGTGTAAGTAAGAAAGTTGAGTTAGAAGTCACCTCGGGTTCTGCTAGCTAGCTACATGTGGTCCAACTTTTATGTAGATGTCTGAGTCGACACAGATTGGCTGCTGAGTCCTCCGCACATGCGGTCGTGTGAGAAACAACTTGAGGGAATTTCGCAATTGAATTGATGATCGGTGAAAGTTTTTGTGGAAGACGTGGAGAGGTTAGATCTGTACTTTGCCTTACCGGGAATCCACACCTCCCGCGGCTAACGTATATGGATGTCTGATTTCACACCACGCTATATCAACGCAACCTGCACATGCAGTCATGTGTGGAAGTTGTGAGGAATAGAATATATGGTCGTTAACACAAATTCATAACAAGTGAAAGTCTAGCAGCAAATGCTTGAAGAAAAGTGAATCGCTACACCGATTGTGGATGGTAAATATTGTGGGTAACAACCTTATGTCTGCGTTAAAAACATTGGGGTTTCATTGGGAGTAATATTGTGGGTGCACTTTCTTTAACGATCCATAACTAGTCGCTCATCCAAGAGCTGAATGGTTATCAAAATTTGTCACTCTTCCATCCATGGTGACATGATGCACATGTAGTCATGTGTGGAAGTTGTGATGAATAGAATATATGGTCGTCAACACAAATTCATCACAAGTAAACTTCTAGCAGCAAGTACTCAAAAAAAAGTGAATTGCTACACTGATTATGGATGGTAAATAATGTGGGTCACAACCTTATGTCCACGTTCAAATTATCGGGGTCTCATTGGGAATAATATTGTGGGTGCACTTTCTTTAACGATCCATAACCAATTACTCATCCAAGAGTTGAATGGTCATCAAACTCCGTCACACTCTTTCATCCATGGTGACATGATGCACACGCAATCATGTGTGGAAGTTGTGAGGAATAGAATATATGGTCGTTACCACACAAAAAATTCATAACAAGTAAAAGTCTAGCAGCAAGTGCTTGAAGAAAAGGGAATTGCTATACTGATTATGGATGGTAAATATTGTGGGTCACAACCTTATGTCCACGTTAAAAAACATTGGGGTCTCATTGGGAGTAATATTGTGGGTGCACTTTATTTAACAATCCATTACCGGTCACTCATCCAAGAATTGAATGGTTATCAAAAATTCATCACACTCTTTCATCCATGGCGACACGATATCATCCATTATTCTTGGATTATGTTCATGAGTTGAGCAGTTATGACTGACAACCAACTCCGAGCAAGTGGACGACTCGTCCCTCCCATAGTTTGTCATCCAGTCTCTTCTCGTTGGTTATCTAGTCCATAGTATTTAAGGCATGGTTGTGTTGGCCGAAAAGGCTGAAGCGGCCATGGAAGTGGTCAAATGAGTGGAATGTGACCCACACATGTCAAGGCAAAGTTGCATTATTCTCTACCGTAGTATGTGTGTGTGGTGGCGGGGTGGGGGAAGGGGTGAGGGGAACATATATTTATCCAACATGCATGTTTCTAAACGTTGCACATCACATCGATTTGGCACATTGGAGGGGGTCTGGCAAATGACTTTGCACTCGTTGCTCACAAAATTTCATCCTAGTCTTGTCCTGGGAACCACATCATTCAAACATGCATCATGGCGGAGGTTGTGAGAGGTCTCACACGAGCAGGTTCAAGGATGAGACTCTACAATGCAACATAGTATTTAGTCACATTTGAAATCCATGTTGTAGATTACAATATTTCCATCGGCTTGAAAATAACTTGCATATGAAAAATTTCCAATCTAGAGTAAACAAGAAGTGTATCATAAAGACATGACAAGCGTGATTATAGTCGCACATTAGTTTCCTACGTGATGGTGTATATTATGGGCCACGCTATAAGATTGCCCAGGGTAAGTCACACTATAAATTTGCCCATGCTATTTACCCTCCTCAGAGTAGCAATTGAGCTTGAGAGGGTGTACATTGTCCATTAAACTCCATACACATTCCTAGCTTGTCTTCTGATTAAGATTGATCTGTATGCAAGCGTACTTGAGACTACAGTTGTTGTTGGCAATGATTTTGAATCTCATTCACAAGCTCATGAAGGTTAAGTGTACTGGAAGTTCATGGTCCGTGACGAAGTAAGTAGCAAAAAAATATTGGAATTTGAGCACGATAGCACCGGGACATGATTAATGTAGGGATCGGAGATCCATGATTGAAAATCTTATCTTTGTGCACCCTTGTAAAGGGCTCTTCTCTCCATTCTGACCCTAAAAAAATAATTGTTTCCCTTCAAAACTCGCCACATGTCAGTCCCCTGTTCGAGGCCATCCGAAATCGCCACATGTGGAAACTGCATTTCTAAGGTCCGAGACGACCCTAAACTACCGGATGATGGTGGAGAGATACCCAAATGTCAAGGAAGAGTTTGGCGGTTCGATTCCCGGCTGTGAAATCTCCTCTCTACTTGATGGAAAACTTGCCAGGTGGTCAACTGCCTCCTGTGCTCTGGCGTTGGCATGTTGGCCTTCTGTCTCAAAAACAAAACTGCATTTCGACATTAGTAAAGGGGAAGTAGACTACCCTAGATAGGGTGTTGTCTGGTTCAACATGAAATAAATAAATAAATAAGGAAAAAGAAATTGCCACGTGTCATATCCACATTCATCAAGACTATGTTCAATCCAACGTGGGAAATAATTTAGCTTTCGGCATTCAAAGTGTTGAATCAGGAAACATTCCATGATAAGAGTATCAGGTTACTAGGAGATGTAACAGATTCATGGTGGACATGTAGGTTGAAGGCAAAAACTTTGGGATTGAAACTCCTTATACTTGGAGTTTTTTTTGTACTAGTGGAATTAATCCGTGATTAACCTCAAAATTTTAAATCGATGTAGTGAGATTAAGTTGGGATGAAGTTTGAACCAACCACAAATGTAACTTATAGAAACCAAGTTTACACCGGGCCTTGTTATACGGTGGCCGCGAACCCCAAGCCACTAGGGTTTTTCCATACACCAAATTACAATAAGTATACATAACGTACATCAAGGTGCGATTCAAGCTCTATTTTTAAAAGCTAACTTTGTACAAAATCTTAGGACTGACAAGCTTTCCATTCCTATGGAAGCAATCATGCATCTTACGGAGTTTGTGCCTCTCGATAGCAATGTGAATGCCTTATCCGTGATCTTTTCTCCTTATTTTTTGCATTTGTGTGGGAAATGTCCAAGTCGATCTTGAGTTTTGCAGGTATTGGAGCCATGCCGCATGATCGAGCGTTTTGTTGAGATTGAAAAATGTGTACAAACAAGAAAATTATGACTCGGCTAAGAGTATCTTAGAAAAATGAAGGCTCCTTTTCCATACTACATCAAATAGGGTCATTAGTATGACTAACACTACACTAAATATCAATAACCCTATGAAAGTAAGTAACATTAAATGTAAACTCAAACACTAATATCAACTATGGTAATATGTGGAAGTTACATGTTTGAATTTAGTGTTAGTAAGGATATGAAAAAATAAAATTACAATGATAAAAGGAGAATTCCAACATATCTTCTAACACTAATTGTCAAAAAATTGAAAATTAGTGTTGAGCAGGGTAAGGTGGTAACAACATTAAATATAATCAAACACTAAATATCTTATTTAGTGTAGTTTCTCTAACGTATCGTAAATATTTATAATATTTAATGTTACTATGATAGTGACTATAATATTGGACCAAAATTACCAGAGAGAACGATTTATTGCATTGAAGAAGCACTTGAAGACACACTCACATGGTTTCACATGTTGCCACTCACATGACTCCACACGTTTTGGCCCAACTCCAATTTTCTGAAAGTGACGTATATATGTTAAAATTTCACATGATATGTCGAACTTTACCACTCTTCTTTTCTTTTAAATTTTCTTTTTTGGGGTCTTGTCCTCCATGATTAGAAGTTGATTTTGGGTAACTGGGATATACGATGCTTCTTTGTGTTTTCACCCTCCCCCATCCAGGTTTCACAAAACTTTACCCAAAAGTCACACTAGGCGTGTAAATTTGTTTTTATATCTTCCCAATATTATGAAATATGTTGAAAAGAGAGCTTCTTGCACTAGAAGCAAACTTATCCATCATAATCCATCCATTACAACTTGTCCAACTGCAACTGATGATGAGAAAATGCATAAATAAATCATCTTGGTTGTCAACCAGAGGTTCGTTGTTGCCAACTGCCTAGAAACCATAGCCAAAAACTTCCGGTTGACGATTAGATTTGTTTATTTTATGCGTTTTCTCGTCACAAGTTACAATGGACAAGTTGCAAACACGCAACGTATGATCGTCATGGACGAGTTTTCTTCTAGTGGTTGATCATTTGGGGGGGATTTACGGAGCTCCAACCCCGCACCGCAAACAACACCTCTTTTTGTCTCTTCCCCCAAATTATTTTGTGCCTAAAAAGTCAACGTAACTAAAAGAATTTTTAAATCCTTCATTTAACTCGTGCCCGATGATATAAAAGTTCATTATATAAGCCACTTTTTCGGTATGAAAAAAGCGTTTCATGAACCATCATTGCCTTTTATCATTGTTTACATCATTGGAAGGACAAACAGTGAGTTTGCATTACACAAAGAGTTGAATCTTACATGCAGCGATAATTGAGAACCTCAAATCTCGACAAAAGGGCTATCTTTGGAAATCCTCCACTGCCAAAAATCGAGCACCAATCACCATGTTTACACATTAACATAAGCGTAATATTATGTGATTTCCATCGGGAAGAGATTATGTTCTTCACTAAAGTGTTTTCTAGGGTGAATCACTACACTAAAAAGGATATTTAGTGTTTGATACACTAAATATGAACACATACACTAAATGTCAATAACCCTATGAAAGTAAGTAACATCAAATGTAAACTCAAACACTAAATATCAACTATGGTAATATCTGGACGTTACATGTTTGAATTTAGTGTTAGTAAGGATATGAAATCCATGCTTCACATGAAGGGAGGTGGCAGTAGGGAAGGTAGTGGCACATTTATGTCTGACATTAATTGTCAAGGAATTAAAATTTAGTATTGAGCAGGGTAGGGTGGCAACAACATTGAATATAATCAAACACTAAATATCCTTTTTAGTGTAGCATTCAAGCACAAAAGATTGTTTACAAAAGTATCAAATGATGTGCATAATCTCTTCCTGATGAGAATTACCTGAGATAGCAGCCCATTGATGGTCATGGGTTGCAGCTGACTCGCGGCCATCCACTGTTTGGCCAGGTCCACCCAATGGCTATTATTTAGTACATAAATCACTTGGTGTCCCTTTACCATGCCCACATTGACAAGTAATTATGTGTTTGTCACTTGATTGCAAGGTTTAACCCATGTACTAAGCAAGTTTATGTGGTCACTCGAGGGTCATTCATCTTAATCATAACCTTATTTTTGAGTGATACATGTATGACAAGGCTTATAAATATGAATGAACACTCAAAAGACATGTGTCACAATGAGATTGGACTATGTGCTCAAAATATGTTAACCATTTTAAGTTGATAGTTGACACCGATCAAGATGATCTATTCGATTGTTTCAAGAGAAAGATAACATTTGCTTCGGTCTCTTAACATGGTATTCGTGAAAACGTCACATGGCACATAAAAACATCACGTATGCCGTTTTCTCGAATACAAGGAAGGCCAGCTAGAATTGGTCTTTGGAGGCAGGCATTGCCAACTACACAAGTTTTTGCCAACTACAACTTTTTCCAAAGTTCAAGTGCACTCTACAAGACTAGAAACTCAGTCGCCCTTGAAAAAAAAACAAAAAACAAAAACATCACATGTGAATATGACATTCTTATGAATACTATGTTTCTTGTAACTTCCACATCTCAACTCCAATTCTGAAACTTAAAATGGCAGTCTCCCTATGTAATTCCCAATCCGATCCAATGGCCACAAATTTTGTTTGTGGAGTTGCCCCACAATAGCACCACACATCTTATTTACTCTCACCGCATGGAATTTCCGTTGAACACCGGGACTTTAGAAAGCCAAATTCGCGGGCTCTAAAGGACAAACTTACATGCGGCAATTGATTCCACTATCGATGTTATAAGTCGTGGCATGGCTTCATAACAACCTCTATAAGATCTGCATGCCTAGTCTCCAGCCTATCTCCGGAATTGAATTCCTTCCTTCCTCGAAGCAACTCAACCCTTAAAAGGACGTAGAGGTTCAATGTACAACATATAATATACACAATTACTACAAGCCTCACCAAGTCTTCAAATCAAAGTCTTAGAATTTACGGGTTTGAAATTTATTTATTACATCATCTTATGTCAAAGATTGAGAATAACATATTCATATGTGACATTGATGAAACAAATGTAGGTAATTATATCTAAGGGCACTGATGCTCTATATTTTGACCTAAATCTTCGACAACGTTTAAAAGGCATATTTCAGCCAATCCAAAAGTACACTTCAAGAATAAGTTGATTTTAGATATGGTCGATTGAGACACAAATGGATAACGATCAAAAGTATGTATGATTATGGTATAGATTGTCATATTCTTTGGGTTTTTTTCCTTAAGCATATACATATTTTTTGCAATGTGCATGTCTTGATATCTTCCGCTTGCATGCTAAATCGCAAAACTCTCATCTCAAGTACTCCAATATGCTATCCTACATGTCATAATGTTTGGTCTGAGATGACCCTAAACTACCCGATGATAGTGGAAAGATACCCAAACCGAACAGAGTGGTTGGTGGTTCGATTCCCGACCGTGGAATCGTCTCTCTACTTGACGGAAAACTAGCCAGGTGGTCAAGCGCCTCATGTGTTCCAAAAACAAAAACAAATCATAATGTAATTCAATTTTCACTTCAAGAAAGTTACTTACATCAACAAAGAATGCCATATATCGACAATCACCAAACCAAACACTTTGAAACCTCTAGGCATCTAGTTTAGGCTCTTTGCAAATAGTGTACGTGACACTAAACACCATAAACGGTGTAGAGAATTTCGAGCGCTTTCGTTACCATCCTAGCTACTACTAAAAGTTAGAGAGAGCAACAACGTAACATATATGCCAAAGTTACCATCCTAGCTACTACTAAAAGTTAGAGCGAGCAACAACAACGTAACATATATGACAAAGATACCATCCTAGCTACTACTAAAAGTTAGAGCGAGCAACAACATAACATATATGCCAAAGTTACCATCCTAGCTACTACTAAAAGTTAGAGCGAGCAACAACAACGTAACATATATGCCGCCGATTGGCACCGGTCAACACCACCACCCATCAAACGTAACTTTTTATTTTACCCTCCCCCCACCACCAACAACGACAACAAAAGAAAATGGGGTTTGGCGGAGGCCGAGCGGATGAGTCCTTTTTATCTTGGAAGTGGGTGGAGCCTCAAAAAGTGGCGCGAGTCAGTCAGAGCGAGTCATGTGCACTTTGGACTCCACCAACTGCACCGGCTCCGGTGTCAGCTGATTCCGTGGCCGCTTCCGGGACTCGGTTAAGAAGAAGGAGAATAAACAAAATTATACGGAATAATGAAAAGAATAAAAGGAAACATTCTTTATAAGTATACTACTACTACTACGACTACCACCTTCCTCCTAAAGACAATCACAAACAACTTGTGAACTCTACCACCGAAATTTTCTCTAACTTGATTTGTTTGTCTTCTTTCATGTGAGCGGCGCTTGAGCTTTTCCTCCACTCCTTTGGAATACATTTAATTTTAAGCATGAAGAATCCGACTACATAACATTACACGGTTGTAGGTCAATGCACCGTGGGGTCCCATGGGAGTTTGCCAGGCATTTGTGGAGTAAAGTTGATGAAATTGTGGGTCTAGTCCCCAAACCCTAAGTTTATGAGGAATTAATACAAAGTCACCCAAGGTTTTCTTAGGCTTAAATTGTCGTGTACACAAGAGTGGTGTTAGGCTATTAAAAACTGGCTTTGTCCTACTAGAATTTTCTCTAACTTGATTGTTTGTGTGCATTCACGCGAGCGGTGTTCGAGCTTTTCCTCCTTGGAATACACTTAAGTGTGAAGAATCCAACTACATAACATTACTCGGGTGTAGGTCAATGCACTGTGGGGTCGGGAGTTTGCCAGGCATTTGTGGAGTAAAGTAGATGAAACTATGGGTCTAGTCCCCAAACCCTAAGTTTATGAGGAATTAATACAAAGTCACCCAAGTTTTTCTTAGGCTTAAATTATCGTGTACACAAAGAGTGGTGTTGGGCTATTAAAAATTGGCTTTGTCCTACTAGAATTTTCTCTAACTTGATTGTTTGTGTGCATTCACGCCAACAATGTTCGAGCTTTTCCTCCTTGGAATACACTGAAGCGTGAAGAATACAACTACATAACATTACTCGGTTGTAGGTCAATGCACTGTGGGGTTGGGAGTTTGCTAGGCATTTGTGGAGTAAAATAGATGAAGTTGTGGATCTAGTCACCAAACCCTAAGTTTACGAGGAATTAATACAAAGTCACCCAAGTTTTTTCTTAGGCTTAAATCATCGTGTACAGAAAGACTAGTGTTGGGCTATTAAAAACTGGCTTTGTCCTACTAGAATTTTCTCTGACTTGATTGTTTGTGTGCATTCACACCAACAGTGTTCGAGCTTTTCCTCCTTGGAATACACTTAAGTGTGAAGAATACAACTACATAACATTACTCGGTTGTAGGTCAATGCACCGTGGGGTCGGGAGTTTGCCAGGCATTTGAGGAGTAAAATAGATGAAGTTGTGGGTCTAGTCCCCAAACCCTAAGTTTACGAGGAATTAATACAAAGTCACCCAATTTTTTCTTAGGCTTAAATTATCGTGTACACAAAGAGTGGTGTTGGGCTATTAAAAATTGGCTTTCGATGAGTTTGTCCTACTAGAATTTTCTCTAACTTGATTGTTTGTGTGCATTCGCGCGAGCGGTGTTCAAGCTTTTCCTCCTTGGAATACACTTAAGCGTGAAGAATCCAACTACATAACATTACTCGGTTGTAGGTCAATGCACCATGGGGTCCCCATGGAAGTTTGCCAGGCATTTGTGGAGTAAAATAGATGAAGTTGTGGGTCTAGTCCCCAAACCTAAGTTTACGAGGAATTAATACAAAGTCACCCAAGTTTTTCTTAGGCTTAAATTATTGTGTACACAAAGAACAATGTTGGGCTATTAAAAATTGGCTTTCGATGAGTTTGTCCTACTAGAATTTTCTCTAACTTGATTGTTTGTGTGCATTCACGCGAGCGGTGTTTGAGCTTTTCCTCCTTGGAATACACTTAAGCGTGAAGAATCCAACTACATAACATTACTTGGTTGTAGGTCAATGCATTGTGGGGTCGGGAGTTTGCCAGGCATTTGTGGAGTAAAGTAGATGAATCCATGGGTCTAGTCCCCAAACCCTTAGTGAACGAGGAATTAATACAAAGTCACCCAAGTTTTTCTTAGGCTTAAATTATCGTGTACACAAAGAGTGGTGTTGGGCTATTAAAAACTGGCTTTTGATGAGTTTGTCCTACTAGAATTTTCTCTAACTTGATTGTGTTGTCTGCATTCACACGAGTGGCGTCCGAGCTTTTCCTCCACTCCTTTAAAATACATTTAATTTGAGTGTGAAGAATCCAACTACATTCCATTACTCAGTCGTAGGTCAATGCACCGTGGGGTCGGGAGTTTGCCAAGCATTAGAGTCATTTGTGGAGTAAAGTAGATGAAACTGTGGGTCTAGTCCCTAAACCCTAAGTTTATAAGAATTAATACAAAGTCACCCAAGTTTTTTTTAAAGTTTAAATCATCATGTGCACAAAGAGTGGTGTTGGGCTTCTAATGAGTTTGTCCTACTGGGATGGGTGGGCCGAGCTAGCCTAATTTGGGGTTTAGGACAATGAGTCCCATGCGCATGTGTTATTTTAGATCTTGAAATTCTCTCAAAGTTTGAGAGGTGGAAAGAAATAGGTTCCAATACTCGACGAGCTAACAAACCCTTAATAGAAATTTTTCTCAAAGAAGGATCAATCCCACGGTTTCATCCCTCTTTGAGGGACTTCAAGGATAATTGTATTATACATTATTTATTATGGGGATTGTCTTATAAAGTGAATAGTACTCACCTTGAGTATTGGTCACCCTCTATGTACCCTAATATGTGCAATTAGGTTTCCTTAAGCAAAAAGATTCCCTCTTTACCCATGCAATTTTTTTTACTGTAGTATTAAATATTCAAATTAATGTGGGACAACCTAATTGCACATATCAACCTCATTTAGAAAGGGAACATCAATGATTAGGTTGAGTAATGTTTATGAAGGTACTTGTGTCTTGTGTGGTCATTTGTTTCTTGTAGCTACATATTTACACTTACTAGTGTGGCCCACTATATTTTGACATGACACGATAATTTTAGTCAATGACTTTTTCTTGATTCTTGAATGTCAAACTTTCAAAATTAAGAATATGGAATCAATGTTTTCTACATGAACATGAAGAACTATGGGTTGAAAAATATAATATCAATATTATACCAAAATGTCAACATCATTTTATCATTTTGTCATTTTTATTAAAATTTCAATACTTGATTAATTTATAAGCCACCCTAATTTCAGCCACACATAAAATATAATGTGCCACTGTATTTTCTATCCACGGTAATTTTTAACCCACAAATTTGCATGTGAAAGGTGTAGTTACAATGAATTTACATGAGGGTCCAAGTCCGAGAAACTCGGGGTCCAAAACATCTCTTAATGGACCTTATTTTTGGATTTAAGATTGGGACCAAGCTTGAAGATTGTTGTCTCAAACTAAGAGTAATATTTCTTTAGTGGGGACTACCAATATCTGGCAGGACAGTGATGGCACACTAGAGTTCCTTCATTTTCCCATAGTATCTATGACTTGGACACTAGTATAAACTCTTTTGGGACAAAAATATTTTCACTACCAATAATATCGCTCAATTTTGGAGTTTCTCCAGTCTTGGACCTTAGGGTGGGTTTAAATTAGGGTCGGGTCCAAAAGACATGTGAATAGACCTCAAAAATTGGATTCAAGATGGGACCCAAGCTTGAAACTTGGTTTCTTAAACTAGAAGGAATATTCTCTTGAGTGAGAACTACCAAGATTCAATAGGAAAGCGATGCCACATTAGCACCACTCTATTATTTCAAACTAAACCCTAATATGAACTCCTTGGGTTCAACATTATGATCTCGACCAAAAGGATTGCTCAATTTTGAAATTTCTTTGGTCTTGACCCTAGCATAAACATGTGTATCCTTAGTGTAAAACCCACTATCTTTAGTATGGGGTATAAACGGAACTTCAAGCATATATATACATTGACCATGGTTTGATTTTATACATATCACATGTGAACATGTCACTCTAGACATACAAACAAAACCTCTCCACATACAATCACTTTCGTGTATGAAGTTTGAATGAGAAGTTGAAGAAATACGGACCCTTGTTTTGTAAATGTGGTTAAAGACACATTATATTGCTCTTTTTTTGTAACCAAATTAAGATTACATTGATATATGGAGATGAGGCGATACTGCACCTAACAACAACATTGGATGAACATCTCGGATGAAACTTGGACATTTGACTAGAACCTCGTCCTTGAAGGTGAATGCATATCAGAGCCCGACATTTTCCTTCGAATTTGTACCCATACCCACCCATACCCATCAGCAACGACCTATGCCCACCCATGCCCACCCATGCTATTAAAATTGCCGCCAATGTATTCAAAAATTGTGTAATGTGCATTACCCGCCTACACCAAGTCTTGGCCCACCCATGCCCATGCCCACCCTTGCCCACCCATGCCCACCCAAAACCCATGGGCATGGGTATGGGCACCCAATGTAGGGCTCTGATGCATATGTAGATTTGAGCCACTAATTATATCCATATTGATCACAACAACCCGTGCCATACCATTATTCAGCTTCATGTTGCACTTCCATGCATAACATTATTTAGATCCATAATAGTGCTATGTGGGACCGACAAGATTCTATGAAATATTCCCAAAATTCAGTATGAATGATGGAATATCCTACAGAATACTATCAGTCCCACAGAACACTGTTATGGATCTGAATAATGTTGTGTGGCTATAAACACACAGTCAGTTGTAGCATATTAGATGAAAAAAATATATAAATGAATAAATAAATCATGACCATGCTACTAATGCTAAACCCCGCAGATTGTATAAAACTCTAGATTGAATCAGGTTTTCGTCATGAATATACATTGAAATGTCCAAAGACATTTTTGGGTTACATTGGGGCCACTGAACTTCAGGGCCACTTCACACACGAGACTGAGTGCCCGTGACCATTACACTTCAAGCACTCTCGTTGGTGGAAAAGCCGGAGCTGGTCCAAGTTCGCTTCACACTCCGCTTGAGGGACCAACGGAGTATGTGAATGCAAGATGGATGTAAAGTCTACATGGCTTCCTACATGGCATCAAATGGATCATGTTTCCATGGTCACTTGGACTATTTTCAAAAACCACCTATTGGAGGTAACCCTAACACAAAACCGGGAGACCATGGCACTCTGAACGCTCACAATTGTCGATTTATTCTATTTTATCATGTGTGAGGACCCGCATGAATAGAAATTCATTGAATTAGCATTTGGTTGAGGGCCCGGTAACATATGACTTTCACACTACACTTGAGGGTCCGTGACCACACTACATGGTTATGGAGGTGTCTTGAGACGGCCTTTGGACACTTTCTTTTGGACTCTCCCAATCTCAAGGTCACCGCTCTTGGCTCGTGTGTGAAGTGGCCCTCAGCATGAGGCCAAATAATGGTAACGGGCTCAAAAACTATATATCTAGAGAAGAGTCACGTGGGGGGTGTGTCAAGTAATTTTAGTAGCGAAGAGGATTCTCTATTTCAATGAAACACAATGATTTTTCTCCTCACGAAAATGATGCCAGGTGTCGTCTCCCTGTTCGCTGGAACCTGTTAGAAATCCAACGTGGAAACTGCTGCAAGGATGACATAGAGCGCCCAAGTCTACACAAGTTACAGGACGTGAAGCATAATTAAGTCACTATAATGGAGTCTTATAACAGTTTCCGGACTTTTTAATTAGCATGCACATTATGGGAGTTGCGGCCTCTTGAGTGCAATCTGTGCATGAGATATGGTGGAAAACATAAAGCATTGGGTTGCACTTGAAATGCCCATTGATGTTGATGCGATCGATGGACGGAAGCTACACTTAATAGTCCTCTTAGTGTGGGTTGAAGTAATTTTCTAGACCCCACGCTAATTCTCATAATGGGAATTGATTTGGGCCACATTATTTGTTAACCCACACTAAATTTATAGTAGGAAATTAGTGTGGGTCACATTGATTTTTTGTGTGGAAATTAATGTGGGTGAATTATTTTATTTTGTGTTACTTCTGTTTCTTTTAACTAATATTAATGTGGTAGTTAGAAGGCTTCATGAAGACTTAGGGGAAGACTTGGGGTCCTGGACTGACATTAATTGCATCTTGATTGGATAATTAGTGTGGCCCGCGCTAATTATTGTCCTATATTGTTTATTGAGTTTGGTGTCACATAATGTTTGATAATAGCTATTTTACTTAGAATGTAATTTCGTAACAAATGAATTATTTTATGCCTTATTTCTATAATATGCTTAACACCCATTTAAATTTATTATGAAAAAAATTGGTCTAAAGGATACAAGTTAATAGTACAGTCACCAAAGTGGGGACCAACTCAGGTTTTTTGAAGGATCTCCCATATTTGCCACTTCTAACACTTGTGTCAGTGACCTAAAAGAAAACTAGGGAGGGAAGTCATTTTGCTCTCTTTCAAGGCAACAAAACTCTATGAAAGTTTCAAGTCCTTTCCTTGAGCTTGATTCCATTTTGGGATTCGCAAGTGTGAGAGGAGCAATAAGATACATGTGTAGACATGTGACCCAAAAATAATGACAAGATTCTTTGTTGTCTTAAAGATAAAACATGTTGTTAACGCTCAAAGAAGCCCTCCAAGACATTAGCTTACACTCAAACAAGGGACAATTATTACAACATTTCGACTCCACTTCATCCCCATACTTCATGATCAATTGTATTATCAGATCTCAAATACCTAGTAAGTGACACTTGATGGGATATTAAATAACGGCGTTGTCTAAAAGTCTCCATTATAGGCATGCTCTTTCTGGCGCACATCCCTTAAGGTAGATGAGGCTAATTCCGTTAGCTTCCTTGATCGGACACCTTTTATGGCTCTTAATTAATCGTAGAGTCACTCTAATTGGGTGGGTGAGTAATACATGGTGATCTAGCCGCTGCTGCCTTGATGATATTTGGGTTAATCACCTTCACAAAAAGTCAAACTACACCCACCATCCTCCATAATTAGGAAAACTATCCAACAAGTTATGACACACTTGAATTTTTGTGCGTAGGTGGGCATATAAGGAGGTGGCATGTGGCTGTGAGGTGATGACCAACTTGTAATGTGGGTATTCTATAATGAAAAGTCAATTTAATAACATTTTATCTTACATGTGGCCACATTAGAGACATCACACAACCAATATTAGCATTAAATCTGGTTTTCATTGGCAAATGACCCATGTAGAATTTGCTAATGATGTCGTCCACTTACACAATATTGAACAATAAAAGAATTCAACAAAGTTTGAACAAAGTTTGGTATGGTATATACTGCATTCTTACATTTTTGTGATGCAATTTTATTGTCATGGATGATTGAAATTTGGATGAAAAATCACTTAGTAAGTGACAGTCTTGGAACATTGTAAGTCTATAATGCTCGCAATTGTTTTACAAGATATGACAAATGAAGTTAGGTTTAGATTTAGTGTTGGTGACACTACATGGGCGGTTTACAATTAGTAATGAGCAAGACAAATAGAATCGGTGACATGAAATATAATATTTTTCAATGTAGTAACTGAGGTTGCCCAGCCTAATAACCACTCAGTTCTTAATCCATGGCAACTGACTTGAAGCCACTAGTGCATTAAAGTTTGCATCAGCCAATAGTATAAGGTAGATGGGTCTTAAAATGGTTAGTTTTTCCAACTAGCCCACTTCTCCAAGGATATGAAAACATGTGATTTCTTGGAGCCAAACCTAATCACATACCACTCAAAAACATGTGTTTGATGAAGAAAAGTTCATCGAAGTAGGTACATCTATCTTAGTTATTTTGAAGATTTTGTCAGGGGCGGCGGGGGACTGATGAGTTTCGCTCAAGTTCCAACAAGTGATAACTTGGTATGTGACTCTCTTGTGGGCATTTCCAATTCCACAGACAATTTCAACCGTTGGATTGGATCGGGAAGTGTCTCATCATGTCGGAAAATGCAAATTGCATTCGTTATCATTTCAAGTTTTAGATTCGAAGTTGCTATGGTGCAAAAGTTACATAGGGTCAAGGTTGTCCTGCCCTTCCAATCGTTGGCAGTTTTCCTAATAATATATGTGTGTTATCAGTTTGCTTCAATTTACTTAACTTATGTATAGTTTCTCCCTAGTCCCTCTCTACTCCATAAATGTCAATCTTGTGATTTATCGGAAAAAATTTGAACTATTCAAAATGACGATGGATGTGTAAAATTAGGCTATTCCATATTGTAAATGTGAAGCTGAACTAAAACCTCACATTTGCGAAGGTCCCTTTGCCACTTACCCTAGACAAGAGAACTCGGGGGGGGGGGGGAGGGGCACTGGCGAAAATCTTAGAAACAACGTGCAATAAAAATCATGGTCTAATATATTCATCATAGATAAATTTTGTAAAAAAGCTTACATATAATGTAGGGGGTTTTAAAATAATGAAACATGTTTACATGTAAAGTACTATCACATATAATGGCCTCTTTTATCTAGTCAGTACATGTAAAATAGTGTGGAAACAATTACTAGGGGTAGCGGGTCTAGGGTGGGGTCTGTGCTAGTGGATGAAAAGAGGTAAATTTCTTTTGAAAAAGCTTGGATGGATGACTTCACAGGCTGGCTGGCTTGAACGTTACTGAACCAACGTATCCAATGTGGAGTTAATGTTCTCTACGTACATGCCGGGAAGGAAAATTTCAGCGCGTTGTTTGAATTGCAATCTTCTTTCCAATTTTCTTTGGCAATATAAGTAAAATAGGGTATTTTTAAATGATTACCCCAAAAATTATAATTATTGATAGGGTGTATTAAAATACAAGCATTTACCTTTATTTTGAAAAATGCCATACTTTATAATCTTTTCTGCAAGGTAAATAGCCCCCGATAAATAGGTCCTAAACACATGTGTTTGCAAAATATAAGAGGAAGTGCACCCCTTGAGCAAGAGAATCATCTGACCAAGGGCCAAGAATAAAAACATAGTGATTCTTAAAAAATGACAACTTCAATCTTAGTGCCGTGGCAAGGTCCCTCAAAGAACATGCCATCTCTTTTGTTTAGAATATATTGGGTACATCACCCTACTAAAGAGCTGGGAGCTACACTTTTTTTAATATATAAAAACTCCCATGATAAGCAAAGGTTAGATTGTCAGCAACGATTTTGTAAGGTTGCACAACTCCGAAAGAAGAAGAAAATTGTGATGCACAATCTGCACCTGTTGATCTCTGAGTTGCATCAGTGAATAGCACTCAGGCTGAGCAAAGGCCCAAATGTGGGGAGAGCCCAGAATAACTTAACTGAGGAGTAGGGACCAATGGAGTATGTGAATGCAAGGTGGATGTATAGTCTACGTGGATTCCTACGTGGCATCGAATGGATCATGTTTCATGGTCACTTGGACTACTTTCAACAACCACCTCTTGGAGGTAAGGTATAGATACCATAAACCGTGAAAATAAGGTGATTCGCATTGAAGATATGGTCTTACAATCATGAGATAATTTTCCAAGATAGACGAGAAGGATTCATGAAGAATGCAAGTTGTTTCATATTTTTATTCCATGTACAAAAAATTCTACAATTTTTCAAAGTGGAAAGTTTGTCAAACCCCCTACTCGTTCACTAGATTCTCCCTACACCGAACACGGTAATCCTCATTTCCACACAAAACATCACCTAAACCAGTTAACTCATGAGTACATTAAACATGAGTAAATTTGCCTAAACTGACTGTCAAGTTGCCAGCCTTGCAATGATCCGTTTCAAAAATGGCACTTCGCTATTCTAACGGAAATCTACTGCACGGGTAGAGGGTAGTTCACCGGTTTGGGTATTTCTACCTTAGGCCTAACATAAAACCACGAGACCATGGCACTCCAATGCTCACAAACGTTGGTTTATTCTATTTTATCATGTGTGAGGACCCGCATGAATAGAAATCCATAGAAATAGCATTTGGTTGAGGGCCCAGTCACATATGGCTTCACACTACACTTGAGGGTCCGTGACCACACTACATGGTTTTGGAGGTGTCTTGGGACGGCCTTTGGACACTTTCTTTTGGGCTCTCACAGTTTCATGGTCACGGCTCTTGGCTCGTGTGTGAAGTGGCCCTTAGAATTGGTGACACTAAGTATCATATTTAGTGTAGTTCATGCTTGATATTTGGGCCCCCCACCCCCAGTGCACCACCTCATAACTTATTACATAAGAGAGGAAGAAGGGTTAGTTATGGTATGAATGTCCGAATCGATTTCTTGAGATTTTGAGGAGGAAATTCAAGTCACTTTGTTCGGAGTGGGTCAGGCCTGCCGCCCATGAAGTACACCGCTGACTGGCTTGATCGATCAGACAGGGGACGTACGAGATGCAATTTTCAGTGCAAGCTTGGATTTCACTTGCGACCGAGACCTGTGCACATGTAAATTGATCATTTATTTAAGGAGACTCGGTATAATATCATGAAAAACACAAGACATATTCAACTAAATAATATTGTCGGCCGGGCGGCGGCAAAGACTCTCTGACATTGTAATCACTTCCCTGCCTTCGCAAATGACTTAGTAGCTGCTCCTGTTGCTGTCAGTTGTAAGTTGAGGCACTGAGGCAGAGACCGAGGCAGCAATTCAGAAATTCAGAATCGATCGAAACCAGGAGTCATGAATGTGGGGGACTCGAGACTGCGGTCTAGAGAATTAGGTGGAATTTTTAAAGGCTTCATGCCACTCTGAAAAATCTAAGGTGTTGCTGCTTACTGACTCCTATTGCTACTGTGTTTTAATTGAATTCGGGTGACGTGAGCGTGACTCGTGGCACAATCTACTCCAAACGCGCATGTTGGAGCAATTGCGGTTCCTTTATCATCGGTTCTCTTCCACTTGATGGTTTTATGATCTACTCTAATAGTGTTTTTTCAATACATACTCATAAGTTTCAACCTACGTAACATTATTTAGATGAGTAACCTTGCACCCTTACTTGTTTAAGAGGTGAACATAATTTAGCAAACTATGCCCAGGGTTGTCTTGGTGGGGTCCTCTGTCATATTTAAATTATTTTGGGGTGTAACTGGTCATGGCCGGCTCACTCAACCTACAGCAACGGCAGTGGTAAAATTCAACCCTCACAATTTGCTTTTGGGTTTAGGTTGATACTCATGGTCGAGCGTCGCAAACAGACCTTGGAGTTTTCAACTTCGACACAAAAGAGTGCTCGTTTTGGCATCCACTTTGGGATTGAACACCGAAATTTATGACATCGATTCCATCTCAGAGGTAAAGAAGCGTGCATTTCCTAAGATCTCCATCTGCATTTGAGAGAGTTCAGGTCCACCCGCCACTGCAAAATGTAGTTTGAGTTCGAATGTGTGTGTGTGTTTCTATTTTCATTTTTCTTTACGGTTGCATGCTATTTGGATTTCCATGCAGATTTCTGTTAGGAAATTTTCAAACTCGGTGAAGGTTCAGCTTAGGATGTCCAAGGTTGATAGGGCCCACACCAGTGGGAAGAAAAATAAAATGAAATTTCAAGTAGATAGTATACGAGTTTTGATTTCATTTGAATGGACCCCATCAGGTGATCTTAGGTTTCGAAGGGTCTGCATTGTTTGATGTCATACTTGGCCAATTTGATTCTATGCTCCTGACACAATTTGCAGGGTGTCCATTAGTGGGTAGTTGGTTCTTGATCATTTTTGTGTTGGCTCTTTAATGCAGTCAGTTAGGGTTTTGGTAGGGTTTCTCTAAGACTCGCTTTTAGGCCTGTATTTCAAGTGATCATACATGCCTTTCCATTTATGCTCTAAATCTGCTCCAAAATTCATATGTTTCAGCAGAAAAAAAGTGATTTCATCTGCCGTACGGTATGTGACGACCCTATTGTTGGCACTTCCAACTTCACAAATAATTTTGATCGTTGAATTGGCTAATGATACTGTCTCATCCGGTTAGCAATTGGGAATCACCCATAAGGTAGATGGGTCTCTTAAGCAACTACTTTTCTTAACCGGACCCCTAAATTTGATTGGTATGTGGTTCTATGAGGATCAAACAGCAAACTTCATAAAGACACATGTTTAAAATAGATTGGACTACACCTTCAAATATTAATAACGACTCTATACTCAAATAGTAAATAGAACTAGGTGGACCTATGCATCCCATTCAGAAATCAACAAACATGCACTTCCGATAACCATAACTAAATAATGAGAGGTCCGAATTTTGCAGATGTTTCATTGTAAAGTTCGTAATGCAAGGCGCGTTTTGTCGTGTAAATCTAGTTGGTAGAAGTTGGAAAAGGAACCACATAACACCCACATACCTTAATTTCATTTCAAGTCAAAGAATCCGAGTTAAGATACAAGAGTTATATATCTATCAATATATCTATATCTATATTATATATATATTTACATACGTACTTCAGGTGATCACATAGATCCTTCCCATTGTGTGATATACTTATTAACACACCTAACATTGGCTCTGATCTCATCGTGGCAAGGATCTCGAGTCAAGATGCACACAAAGTAAATTTCACTGCACTTTTCGCGTCAATGTGATTGAGTGGGCAGGCATCACAACAAAAAACAACGTCAGAGCACAAGGATCTCATTACACTTGGAGAATCCTTCTGTGGCTTCTCAGAATCTTGAGTTTCAAGTCAACATGATGAAAATGTTCGCACACATGAAACGGGGGCTTATTCTATTCTTCCTGTGCATCAAACCTTGTGCGTCTTTGATCTGTAATCTTGTATGATCAAGGAAGCGGACTACTTCTGTGTGTGTGTGTGTGTGTGTTAAGTTAAGTTTAGGGTACGTGGGTGTAATTCAGTTTGTTTTATATGCTCCAACTTCTTCCGATTAGATTTACACAACACAACCTGTGTTGCATTAGCAAATCCACGATGAAGCTTCACCAAGAGTCGGATCGAAAAATCGAACCTCACCTGATTTCGTAACTAGTTATGGTTATCGAAGTGCATGTTAGTTGATTATTTTTTAACGGTGACATAGGTCCTCCCAATTGTGTTCACAATCCAGTGTGGAATAGTTAATAAAATTTGTAAATGCAGTCCGGTCTCTTGTAAACATTAGTCTTTATGGTGTTTGTTCTTTGATCCTCACCTAACCACACACCAATCAAATACAGGTGTTCAATTAAGACAAGTCAGCAAATAACATCCATATGCGGACGGTTTCGTCTCAACATGCAAGTTTTGAGTGTGGTTTGAATTGGAAGTTGTCTCAAATTTAGTTACCAAGTTATTGCAAATCACGAAGTTGGCCATTTCAAGATTTTGAATCGGAGTTGAGAATCAAAAGTGAAAGAGGGCAAGTGAAGATTTCTCTTATTCATATTTATGATTATATGGGTCCTCTCAAAGTTTGTTAACAATTGAATGTAGAATAATTATTAAATTTAGAGCAAATAGTCCAATCTCATCGCACCATATATTTTTTTGGTGTCTATTCTTAATTTAATCATTTCCATATACCACTTAAATTTGGATGTCCATCATTATTCAAAAACATTACCAAATACCACTCAAAGTTGGATTTCCAATATAGAACAATTAGCACATAGGGTCCACATATATGATGTGTAGATCAATGTCAGACCGGTACCACCTCTTGAACTTGATATCACCCACAACTCTCACCACTCGGATATCTCCATTTAATGCAGATTTCACAATTTTTTGGATATGTGTACTATGGCATGGATATATATGAGAATCATGTGCTTGATATCATGAATTGGGTCTATAAATATATACAGAGAGAGAACTATCCTAGATCTCATTCATATTCATATATATATATATATATTGGTATCATGATAGTACCGGCCCCAATAATGACTTGGATATACAAATACTTTCTCATTTTGTGATATTCATCTTGTGTAGGTATCAATAGTTGACTCCTAATGCAATTTTGATACTAATCGTATAAGTTCTTTTATATCACTATTATTAATTTATATTAATACCATACACTCACCTAACACAACATTATTCAGTTGTTATCAGCCACTCCATTCTAGTGATATCAATGGATTGTTTCACTCGAGTCAATGCTCTACTATGAGAATAAATAGAATATAAATATGAATAAAATTTGGCTTATTCCAAGCCCCACACAACGTACAAACTCAACTTGAAGAATGTTATGAAACACTGGTTCCAAATTAGTGAGTATGCATAAATTGCTATGACATATGCACTCAAAATTATTGTTATCCTTATCATGTCCCCTAGATACGCACCCATTGTCAACACATGTGAGTTCTAAATATGTCGCTTTACAAGTTAAAACAACCCAATTAGGGTCTTAGGAACTTGTGGCACCACTTGCATATTCTAAGATGTTGAGGGTGATAAGTTACAGGCACCTATGTGATATACAATCGATCTCTATGCTTCTTGAATCTCAACTTCAAATATTGATAAGCTATTCACTATGGGTCCAAAACTTACAGTTTTTTCGTGGATTTGAATTTGTCATGTATATTGGTCTCTCGGGGGTGGACTCTTCATTGGAAACTTAAATGACGTGCGTGGGTCACTATGTAACCAAACTCCCTAAATACAAGAAGTTCATATTGAAAAATAGATGTATACGTACTAATGGCATGCTAAAAAATGGACTCATGTATTGGTACTAAGCTTTTCAATTTGATGTGTTAAATGCCTCCACTACATATACAAACTATACATCATGAATTAAATAGTCCTTTATTATATATAAAATCCACTTTCACTTTCCCAAGAGAAAGTCATAAAATGTTTTTCATCCATAGCATGTAACTCAACGATTGAATCAAACAAACAATGATAAGAGCACAATAACTTAGCCACAAAGACCATGAGAGCTCCACGAGCCTCTAGCTTGTAAAAACCTAGAACCCAAATGCAAACCCTAACAAGAAGACATGTGGTACTCACTGAGGACTATGACCACATGAAAACAATGGATGAAAAATGTAAGGTGGATGAAACTAACACATCTATTATCATTTTTTTTTGCTCTAAACTTTAGGGCCCCCTTTTGTACATCTACTTCTACTTCATAAAATTTAATAACCTTTTTAGATGTACACCCTAGAAAAAACTACAATATATCTCCCTTATGTATACTATATACGCTAATGCCTCAAAAAATACCCCTTCAGACGCTCATGTTAATTCATATGTGGTATGCAGAGTCCGCCCCTGGGGATTGATCTTCACATATTGATTTCATGTTGATTCAATCTCTACATATATGCTCAATTTCTTAAAGTGCCCAAAATAGGTGCATCTACCATGATTATGACCCGTAATTGCATTTGAAATTGTTTTGGTGGATAGTGAGTTAGCTTATTAGGTTACATGACACTTTAAGGTAGAAAGGTTTGTTGCATCTCAACGATATTGAATGATGATCTCACCCAAAATTGACCATCCACTTGTTTGAGTGACTTGAGGGAATCATGATGAAAAGGAATGCCAAAGTGTAGGATGTCAAAGCCATGGCGGAAAAACATCCACGAGCACTTGCAATGAAGGTTGGATGAAAGATGGATGAAGGTCGGATGGAAGATGGATGAAGGAAGGAAGGAAGGAAGGAAGGAATGGCCAAATGATTTGATGAGTTCATAATTCCGGAATCATGACAACAAAAAAAAGGGGCCACTACAAAACCCCAAGGTTCTCAACCTTTGATGAGCAAACGTTACTTAACCTTTAATTTCATGGAGCGTATTGTGGTTTCATAAGATCATCTACAAACTTAACATTATTCAGATCCATAACATTGTTTTGTGGGACTGACAATATTCCACGTAGTATTCATGTATTTTAAATATAGTACAATATTTAGTAATTTACATATTTTAATAATATATTTATAATCATTAAAATTCAAGAAATTGTATATGAATATGTGCAATAAAATAAAAATTCAAAATTCCAAGATTATATTAAGAATAAATATACACTTTGAGGTAAGAAAAAAATCTATAGAAATTTGAATTTTTTTAATCAAAATGATAATTTTTTTAAAAGTATATAGAGTAATGTATCAATGAATGGTTGACTTTGAAAATCTCTTGTGAACAACCATCTTTTCATATTGAAATGACATTGCTATTGAGAAGAAACTTTCATCAGGACCACAATGTTAGCTATTGTGACCTTCCTAGCACCTTCGTTTTGAAGGAATATTTTATATTTAAAATTGGGATTTACTCATGAGATTCAACTTCGAGTCACGTTTGCAGTTCACGTTGTGTTCAAGAGTCATTCAAAGACTCAAATATGGCCTCTTAGGAAGTTAAGGGTTAAGGTAGAAACAACTACCTATCACATACACTTTGAAGTTTGAGCGCTCAATCTCTTACCTACCCATGCAACATCCAATTTTCACTAGATGGTTACAATTTGCAATTATAGCAGTTTGTAATCTTGGGGGGTGGACTCTTCATTGGAAACCTAAATGACATGCACGGGTGACTATGAAATAAAACCCTCTATATACAAAAATTTGATAGAGAAAAACAAATATAGACATACTAACGGTAGGCTAGGAAATGGACTCATGTATTTATACTATGCTTTTCAATATAATGTGATAAATGCCTAGATTACATACACAAATATATAAATCATGAAATAAATAGGCCTTTATTACATATACAAGTCTTTGGGAACTATCACCATATCACAAAAATGGATGGAAATATAAATTGGATGAAACTAGCACATCTATTGCCAAAAAAAATTCTAAACCTTAGGGCCCCCTTTTGTGGATCTATCTTTACTTCAAAAAAATTAATAGACTTTTTAAATGTACACACTAGAGAAAAACAATGCCTCTCCCTTATGTATATTATGTATAGTAATGCCTCAAATAATACCCCTTATTACTCTCATGTTAGTTTGTACGTGGTATGAAGAGTCCACCCCCCGGGTTTGTAAATCCACATTCATATAGGTCATAAATGTGTAGTGGAAGAGTACTAATGGCGAGACCATTCAAATTATGTAGAGGTAGCTACATCCCAGGCCAGGGCAAACCGACCCATACATTGGTACCTTACCGGATGTCTAGTGATGTCACATTCGAATGAATCGGCCCTCAACCCCATAGGGGATCTTTTTGTATTGGAGCCACTTCATCCACAATATGTAGGATGGTTGATTTTAAGTGAGTGCCACGAATCCCCAACCATTCACCCTCCCCAGTAAGGTACCAATATATGGATTGGTTCGCCCCAGCCCTACATCCCAGGGAAGTCGCCTCTATAGAAAATTGGCATACACATGCAAGAACCAAGCATTTGTTCGTGGGCTATTTACCTTAGTCTTTGAAGTTTTTTGAGACCCTTTAATTAAGAAATTCCCTACTTATCACCACTTCCCCCACCCTATAGGTATTTATAAATACCAAAGTTGTGCAATAAACTACAGCCTATTTTATCTTTAAAAAAAATACGAGTTAAAAAAACTTCCTCGTGGTATTGATGTTTGTTGATGTTTGTCAAGTAAGAAAACATGTAATTGGGAAGAATCAAACCAACAAATACATTCATACATTTAACCAAATCACAATGGGCACAAGGCACCAAACGTGTTGGCGAATGCAAAAGTTATGGTTTTTAGGGTCTAGGGTATATAGTAGTTGGTTACATAATATTTAAAGAGTTTCCTTTACAAACAATGTGTGTGAGGCTTACAACATATACAGTGGTTCAATGGAAAACCAAACCAAAGCTCCATGAAAAAAAATACTATATTTGTGATGGTGTTAAAAAAACAAAAATTCAAATAAAAAAATACTTTGAATGGGCAGCTCACACTTCCAAGTCTTGGTGACCCTATAAAAAAAATACACCGTATAAACATAATGAAACTTGCTAAAGCAATTGAATATGCAATCAAAACCATAAGACAACTACATGTCCCCAAAACATCTCTAGACCTGCTCCAAGTTTCAACATCATCAAATTGTGCTCCTTCAGGGCTACCCAATACTAGTATATCTAGAAATATCAACCCTGGTTATGCAACAAAATTTGGTGGTGTTCATAGTGATTAGAGCATCCCTCAGTTGAGCTAAGTCCCCAAATGTCAATTGGTCCATGGGCTCAATGCGGAGGCACGCATTCAACAATGGTGTCCAAAGCTTCCAAGATAACTTGAAAGGTGCGGTAGTTCTCCTTGAACCTGTTGTGAAGGGCCATCTGCACTTTTCATTAGCATGCACTACATACCACATACCACATACCAAAAGGTAAAAGCATACATAATAATCAAAATAAAAAAATTAATACAAGGCAACAAATTTAATTGCATACAAAGGGAATGATTTAATAGGACTAATAGGTTGACACAAACTCATTTGGAGAGGCTGCATCCACATGATCCAAAGAATATGTGTTAGTATTTTTATATTAAAACTCATTGTCACCATAGAGATTATAGAATCAAAATCGGTCCACTTCCAATAATTATGGTTGAATACTTAGGGCCACTTCACACACGAGCCAAGAGCCGTGACCATGAAATTGTGAGAGCCCAAAAGAAAGTGTCCAACAGCCGTCCCAAGACACCTCCAAAATCATGTAGTGTGGTCACGGACCCTCAAGTGTAGTGTGAAGTCATATGTGACCGGGCCCTCAACCAAATGCTATTTCAATGGATTTCTATTCATGCGGGTCCTCACACATGATAAGACAGAATATATCAACGGTTGTAAGCGTTCGGAGTGCCATGGTCTCCCGGTTTTGTGGTAGGCCTACCTCCAAGAGGTGGTTCTTGAAAATAGTCCAAGTGACCATGAAACATGATCCATTCGATGCCATGTAGGAGTCCATGTAGACTTTACATCCATCTTGCATTCACATACTTTGTTGGTCCCTCAAGCGTAGTGTGAAGCGAACTTGGACCGGCTCCGCCTTTTCCACCAATGAGAGTGCTTGAAGTGTAATGGTCACGGGCTCTTAGTCTCGTGTGTGAAGTGGCCCTTAATCTTCAAAAATGTTAGATTCTCGCATGCACTAGCTACTGGCTTGACAACTTGTTTTCCTCTTGGATATGATGTGCTCATCCTCATTGCAGTTGTTGTAGAATCGAGTAGAAAGAAACTTCCAATTTCCAGTTTCCAACACAATCATCTAAACCTACACAACAAGCTCCAGGATGATGATGCAACCTATCATTTAGAATATGGGTGCAAGCATGGTAAAGTGGACAGCTCTTGATCCTTGCTCAAGTTTAAGTGAAAGTGATCCAAAACAATATACTAACTTTGAATTTTATGAAATAAAAATTCATAAACATTTAGAAAACATATGAATCTACAAAGCCAAGCAATTTATGTTCACAAAAAACAATTTCAAACAACATATATGTATTTTAGAAGACGGTGCAAGTGGTGGTGCAAGTGGGTGTCATTGAAAAGATAATTGTCAAAAACTTGTTTAAAATACAATTACATTACATTAAATTGATGAATTTTTGAAAAAAAATTACGATGACCTCAAGTATATAATGAATTCAAGGAATATGAAAAGAAATTCCAAGTTCAAAATATTTAAGGTCATGAAATTTACATTCAAAACTATATTTAGTCAGTTGCTTTTACGCGTCACTTTTGATGATAGGTTTTGAAGATCTCATATTGATATTCTATATTTGAGTACCTAACTTAACAATAGAGGTCATCATGAAAAATAATATATTTTAAACAACATTTTGCTACTACTTATAGGCATTTGACCAAGAAAATCATGGCTTTCATATACCAGAGCACTTTTTTGGTCCATTTTACTATGCTTGCACCCATCTGTAGTTTTTATCTCTTTGTTGTTTTGAACGATGAAGAAGGAGTGTGTGTGGAATGAGCGAAAGCAACGAAGACAAACAAACTGAACAAATGTAAAACCCTGCCCTAAACCCTCCACAAGGGAACGTTGTGGGAATGTGGAATGTAGGGGCGACATGGCTGCTTTAGAGGCCGACTTTTGGATGATTATTCATTCCAAAATTTTGTTAGTCTATTTTCCAAAAAATAAAATAAAAGTAAATTAGGATAATTTAGGGTTCCATATGTTGTACATAAATTGCTTGTGAATATTTCACAGAGCCTAATGTAGATCTAAACAAAATATAAGATTTATGTCTTACAAATATATCCATCCTATCTTTTCTCGCACATCGTTTCTATGTAAATCTCTACTGAACTCCCCTAGAGCCTACAACCTACACATGGCATAAAAACATTTCTAAAGAATACTTACTTTTGAGCAAGATTTGATCAGTTGATGTTGAAAGTTCAATTGTGGGACGTGTCACGTTAAGACCATTTAGCCGTAAGCACTAGAGGGTTTGGGTTTAAAATAGAAAGACCCAAATGAGGGTTAATTCATGCAAAGAAGAATTTAAAAAAAAAAGTTGTGATGAATAGGTCAAAAATCACATCCTCGTAGCTAGATGATGCATCCAAGTTTTTCACAAATTGTTTAGTATTTAAGAAGGAACTTGGTTTTAAAACCCATTAAAATACAAATTCATGTAGTCTCACTTGATTTTTCATGACATGTGTATTGTGCCACTTAAGAGAGGCCATGAAACAAATTCTTGTAGTCTCACTTTTAAAATTTTGTGCATGTGCATACCATGACATGTGTATTGTGCCACCTAAGAGAGGCCATGAAAAGCTCATCATTTGCTATTTACCTTTCCAACTAACTTTCAAAATCATTATGACAAGGATTATCTATAGATGGGTACAAGAAGGTGACGTTTTCATCTTGTAGTATTGCCTTTCAATTCCTAAGCATTTGAGACGCAATAGTATAGTACATCAGTCATAATTACACATGAACCTATTTTGATTTCTCCTTGACATAAAAAAAAATCTTGAAATATGGAAAGTTTCAAACCCGCAAGTATAATGAATGCAATTCTAATACTTGGTGAGAACTCTTAGACATGGTGTATAGAGGTTGTACATTGAGCACCTTAAGACCTTTAAGAGTTAAAACTTAAGAGGGCATAGTGGGCAACAAAAAGGTCACTGGTTCACTACAAACATATGAATTATGGGCAATTGTCTGTGTCATTGGAAAATTTACGAATCTCCCATAGTGGTGAATTTTGCATATTTCTTTCATTAATGCAAGACAAGTGCGTGTAACTCATATATTGGTAGTGGTTTGAGTAGGAAAACTTTACAATCATCTATTGATCAATAAAGACTTACAGTATCATCATTTGAGTCCTAGTAGGCAACTGTCATGCATCAATGAAAGAATGATGCAAATCTAACACAGTGGTAGATTTGCAAATTTCTCAGTGACGTAGGACAAGTTCCCAATGATGCACATCAATCACCTGAGACTCATACGCTTGCAAGGTCGATGGGTCTTAAGTGGCTCGTTTTCTTCAATGGACCCCTAGATTTGATTGGCATTTTGTTCAGTGAGGATCAGAAAGCAATCATCATTAAGACATGTATGTTCAAAAGAGATTGGACTACGTCTTCAAATATTAATAGCCACTCCACACTCAATAGTGAACACAATTGGGAGGACCTACGTATCCAATTAAGAATTCAACAGCACACGCTTCCGTTGACCATAACAAAATCAAGGGAGGTCTGATTTTTGATCCGGTTTTTGCAAATGTTTATCATAAACAACACACATTTTGTTGTGTAAGTCCAATCAGTAGAAAGTTGGAGAACATGAAAAAATGAACCAAACAACACCCACGTACCTCAATGTTGCCACACGACTCAAGGTCATTTGGCAAAGTCTTTGATATTCCGAGACCCTCATCATGGCCCGGGTGCATTTATATTTACCTCTACATAATAAACCCAGGACAAGTGTGGGGGCACGTCATAGGGTTGTCATTGGTTGGACTACATCTTCATAAGAGATTGGACTACGTCTTCAAACATTAATAACTACTCTACACTCAACAGTGGACACAATCGGGAGGACCTACGTATCCAATTAAGAATCTAACAGCACATGCTTCCGATGACCATAACAAAATCAAAGGAGGTCTGATTTTCAATCCGGTTTTTGCAAATGTTTATTAATACAACACACATTTTGTTGTGTAACTCTAATCGGTAGAAAGTTGGAGAACATGGAAAAACGAACCAAACAACACCCACGTACCTCAATGTCGCCACACGACTCAAGGTCATTTGGCGAAGTCTTTGATATTCCGAGACCCTCATGGCCGGGTGCATGAATATTTACCTCTATGTCATAAACCCGGGACAAGTGTGGGGGCACATCATAGGGTTGTCGTTGGTTTTTGGTGGCCATGTCTAAGTTTTATATGCATTGGTCGGACAGTGAGGCGGTTCCTAACAGATTTAGAGCGGCCCACAATACAATGATGGTTGCCATAAAACTAGCTGACACAAACTGCCATGCTTTATGTTCATCTGGCTCTAGCCACTAGGTATGTAGTATTGTGTGTGTATCTTTGTTTTCATAAACTAAGGTGGATGGGTGTTATATGGTTACTTTTTCCCGACTAGCCCACTCCTCCTATGATATGAAACACGCAATTAGATAGTAAGGTAGAAATACCATAACCCGTGAAAATAAGGTGATTCGCATTGAAGATATGGTCTTACAATTATGAGATAATTTTCCAAGATAGACGAGAAGGATTCGTGAAGAATGCAAGTTGTTTCATGTTTTTCCGCCATGTATAAAAAGTTCTACAATTTTTCAAAGTGGAAAGTTGTCAAACCCCCTACTTGTTCACTAGATTCTCCCTACACTGAACACGGTAATCCGCATTTCCATACAGAACATCACCTAAACCGGTTAACTCATGAGTACATTAAACTTGACTCTCATTGGCTACACTAAGTGTACACACATTGAAGTTGCTAGTCTCGCCATGATTGGTTTCAGATTTGGCACTTCACTATTATGACAACGGTCTAGTGCATGGGTAGAGAGTGGTTAATTGGTTTGGGTATTTCTACCTTACGTGATAGATAGCAAATCAAATTTGAGGTTGTAGCCACTTTCAGATTACTCAGCTCCTTGGTTGCGTTCCATGGGACCATGCATTAGGCAAGCATAATTGTCCTTTAATTATGGGAATTTATGTTTATGGGAAGCACCCATGTTGTGTATTGTATAATTTTCAACAAGCAACTATGATTGATTAGAGTTTTTTAAGTGCAACCACTTTCTTTTGGAAAGAGATCATCATCTAGCTGCTTAGTTTAAATGTTATCTTCCTCATAATTTTCAGAGCTCATATGAATATATTTTCAAAGCGAAGATTCTTGTGCTCACTAAATGGTCATATAGTCCCCCCCCCAAATTATGATGACCACTAAACCTAGAATATTTACCATATTTTGAGCATGTAACTTTTTTTTTAACACGTGTCCGTTTGGTATCCATTCTTAGAGCCACACCAAATCATGTATAGGTGTCCTAATAAGAGAAATAATCGAATAAGGTTTCTCTACGTTATCTTTGTTTTCATAAACCGGTGGGCTAGTTAAGGGCATTGTAAGGGAACTTAAGCGCGGTGTTCATACCTGATAAGTCACAATCAATATTCAAAATAATTGTAAAATTTTATATGAAAGTATGATGCAGATGCCAATAATGGTATTGATGGATGTGATACTAGTTGGGTCTTGACCGTTTTATAGGTCGGTATGTACACATCCTAGTAACCAATACATGAGATGAATAAATAAATAACCAACGCCGGGCAATCCGATGTGAATTTGAGTCCGTTGGCCCTACCCTGCTCAAGAATCCTCTTGGTGCGGGATGGAGTTTACTGCCTACCTTGCGGTGGGTGGGCTCTTGGCTTTCTACCTACTTAGCTAGTTTTTTCTATCAAGTAGAGAGAAGATTTCACAGTGGGAATCGAATCACCAACCACTCCATTCGGATATGGGTACCTCTCCACTATCACCCGGTAGTTTAGGGTCATCTCGGACCTACATGAGATGAACCTAGGTATAAGCTGCACAACACTGGTAATTACCATCCTCCAGTTGTGAGGTCCAACAACCATTTGCTTGCCCTTTGTTGGTCTTCTCTGTACATTTGTAAGAAGTTATGCTTAAATGACAACATCCCAACAACCTACAACGAACATATGATTTAGTGTGGCCCATATCATTCATCTTCGACCCACATCAATTGTCTTGTAAGCACTGTGTGACAATTCACGAAGAGGGTGTCACATGACACTTGACACTGTTGCATGACAAATCACACAGACCACTCTAATTAACATGGCACACCAATTTTAATGCCACACTTACCCATATGTTTACAGTAGATAATTCCCACCTTCGTTATGAGCTACAATCTGTGCCTATTTGTTCAATCCTCAATTTCCATCTGATGAGGACATTTTAGTGTCGAATCTGGAAATTTGTTCGAGATGAGCACTACGGGTGCGTGGCGTAGGTTCTGTTAGAGAATCCAGCTTGACTCGATTCGTAGTTACTTTGCTTAAAGATCCAAGCAATTCTGTCGGCAGCGGTTTCTATAACAGTTTGAGGGAAGGTTAAGTGAATAATTCATGAGTCAGATCATTGGGATGCCCTGAAATTGGCTGGTGGCTCGAATTCTTGTCCAATGTGAAACTGAGGTACACAAAAACGTCATGCTCATGCAATCTGAACATGGTGGAGTTGGGTAGGAGCAATAACTGTGGCTCAGAAACAGAGAGTGGGAGAGTGAGAGAGAGAGATGACAAACTTTTCCTTAGATGTAAATGAAATGTTCGTGATTCAGTAACTAACTCTAATCTTGTGCAAGTAAATTACAACAGGTCAACCCTCCATGGTGTACAATAGAAATTCTGCAAACGTTAAAAAGTAAATCAAATCAATAGCAACAACTAACGGGTGTCAATACACGAGCGATCGCGTGATATTTCTGGCAGATGGAATTATATACGAATCGTGGAACTTGGCAATAGATGTGAAAGATACCTACTTGGACTCGAGTGGACTCTGAATCGATACAGGAATTACGATTGGAAGATTTGGTTGTCTCTCACCAAACACCCACGATGTTTGTATTGACATGCTCGTTTGCCAAGTTCCCATCAGCGTGTCGATACATAGTGAACTTCCAAATCAAATAAAAAATGAATTAGGGTTACTAACATCACCGGGTATTGTAGATGTAATATCATCATGATGAGTGACAATGTCGATGTTTCGGCTAGCGGATAGAATTATAATAGATATGCGAAGAGTCAAGATATTACATGATTATATACATGTAGTACGCATTGGTAGATGTGAAAGTTACCTAGAACTTGGAAATGAACACGGCATGAGGGGATGTGCTGGTTGTTTCTCACCAAACACCCACAATGTTTATATTGACATGCTCGTTTGCCAAGTTCTCGTCAGCAAGTCAATACATATTGAACTTCTAAACCGAATAAAAAATGAGTTAGGGTTACTAACATCGCCGCGGCGGGTATTGTAGAGATAATATCATCATGATGAGCGACAATAATGTTTCAGCTCGCAGATGGAATTATAAGTCAATTGATATGCGAAGAGTTGTGAAATCACGCGGTTATATACATATAGTATGCATCGGCAGATGTGAAAGATACCTAGAACTTGGAAATCACCAAACGCCCACAATGTTTATATTGACATGCTCTGTTGCCAAGTTCTCGTCAGCATGTCAATACATATTGAACTTCTAAACCAAATAAAAAATGAGTTAGGGTTACTAACGTCGCCGGGTATTGTAGAGATAATATCATCATGATGAGTGACAATAATGTTTCAGCTCACAGATGGAATTACAAGTCAATTGATATGCGAAGAGTCATGAAATCATGCGGTTATATACATATAGTACGCATCGGCAGATGTGAAAGATACCTAGAACTTGGAAACGAGCCTGGCGTGAGGGGGTGTGCTGGACACTGGTGTTCTTTTGCGTGGCTTTGATTGCCCAAGTGGCGAGCATCTGTCATTTGAAGATGATGTGGACGACAAGAATGGTTCCCCCGCACCAGCTGGCGAGCCGGGGTAGGTCCTGATGCAAGCAGCTAACTTAGCATGAGGAAGCCGTAATAGTGTCCAGGGAGATTTTTGGGCATAATCAGTCAAGATCCTAGTGTTTCCAAGTCCCACCAGTTAAATGTTCACATCTCTCCGTTTTTCTTCATTAATTGGAGGTATATTCTCCAAAGTCTTCTATTAGAATGAATGGTGATTTTCACGAAGTCTTGAGCTTCAACCAATTATATTCTGAGGTCAACCCCTAGGTCAAAATCTTGGCTTTGCCCCTGGTGGCCACCGTGCACGATTGTAGGGGAAGTTGAAGTTTGTGGAGTCAGGGAACTTGATCGCCTGTCACATCCAGGACACCCAGAAATTAACTCTCATGTGAGTGTGATTTAGGAAAACCCGATTTCCATGAACTTGTAAGTGTGGGTCCCCGAGGTTGTGGTAGTTTATACCAATGTTTTCCATGCTTTGCACATTTTGATTTTAATAAAACCTTGCCCTGAGATTTTCGTATTTCAAATTCAAACTATAATTTCTCTAAGATCTCAAGATACAAAGTACAAAAGTGACAATCGTACAACATTCGGAATGGATAAGTGAGAGGACGGTACCACATTCCAACTTGCATGTTGGACAACAAGGCAAATCTCACATGATCTCTCACATGTTGACCCCTCCTAATTACTCCTCCACACGGAACTGCCCGGCCAGTTCAAAGTGATTTGGGCGAACCAACCCATACACTTGTTCCTTGTTGGATGCCTAAACCCTTGCCTCCAAAGAACCAGTGTACGGGTTGTTACGCCCCAGCCGTTCGAAGTATGCTTGAAGATGTAACTGGCGAAAGCTACAAACTCTATTTCGCTTCACCGGAACGGCCAGCACACAGAAGTAAAGTGTGCCCATCGGCGTAAACTCCACTCTCACATCATCGATCCTCATTCGTGCTGGAATAGTGGTCAAGAAGCAGGACCACTTCACACCCAAGATCAGTACTCACATACATACTTCAGGTTGAATTGGCCTGGTCCACCGAGAATCGTGGCCCCACGCGGCATTTCCAGTGCGGATTCGAAGGACATTGTGACCTCAGCCACCTGCTGCATGCATGTGCTCCAACATGGGCTCAACGTGTGCTAGCTTGCTCAAAGTGTCAACGACCTCGCAACACCAATAATCACAAGCACCAACAGACAACGGCAGCTCGCATGTGTAGATATATATGTGTGTATATGGGGCATGATATTGATCATACGTCACATGAATATACCAATGCTGGGAGGGTTTCAGAATTCGCGACAAACCGCCCTCGTCGGATGAGCTAGGGATTCATGGTGTTCAGATAAACGCATCCATTGTGAAGGTGAAAACACAGTGAGTTATATCGTAACCTATAAATTACTATTCCTAGAGAAATTAACTCTGGAAATAGAGTCAGAGATTTCAAGTTAGTCTAGTGGTGTTGGATTGGAATGAATCGGCCGTCAATCTTGTAGAGGATTTTATTTATTTATTGGAGCCCCTTCATTCATGATGGATGAGTTTACAAAGACGCCACGAATTCCAAGTCCCTTGCCGGTTATCAAGGCGGTTCTTTGAGCTCATATCCACGGTTCTCTAATTTTTTCCATAGTTGATTCATAACCGTGGTTCTCAAAAAATTCAAAACCCAGTCACAGAACTTTCTAAAGAATTGTCAATTCTTTGTGCGTTCTTTATGAAATCTGTAAGTTCTTGGAGTTTAGTTTTGAAATAAGCGGGACAGGAGGTTCATTTTTGTGAAACCTTTTGAAACCCCGGGAGCTGGAGGTTCTTTGCTTCAAAGTTGTCTTTATAAACCCGAACAAGAGGTTATCAACAATATCAAAATATCCGCCCAACATTGGGATATACATGAGAGTTTTGTGGGTGGGCTGAATTCTACACAACACCTTACATCTAGCTTAATAGTTCAATTTTGAGGAAATAAAAGTTCATCATTCAGGCAATTGTCAAGTACAACCAGTTTGAAAACAATTCACAAGTAATTGTAAAATATAGAAAGTTCTGATGAGTTATAACATGTGTTTATGTCTTTTGGCACCACTTAGCTTAAATGTGAACACCATCTTGAGTTTGATCAATATGAGTAGTAATTGAGTTGCAAATAAAATTTGGAGTTAAATCAAGTACATCTCGCGCCGGTTAGTTGTGATTCACAAGCAGGCATCAACTGATCTCCGTGACCTCTTCCCTCCTCATGTGTGCATGTGTTCAACATGCGCTAGCTAGAATTGATGTTTCAACAATTGCAACACCAGTAACCACAAACCAACAGATGATATTTATCTATCTTTCTATGTGACCATGATACCGTAGCCTTGTTGTCTGGTTCAACACTCTGAGTGTCAAAAGCTAATTTCCACGTTAGATTGAGCTACTTAGGCCTTTGACCTATGTGGATGTGACATGTGGCAAAATTCTTTCAAAAAATGAACATTTTGTGTCGAACGAGACAACATCTTAAGGTATTGATACATCATGTATAGGGGCACACTTTTGTGTGCGTGAAGTCGGCGAAAACCAGTAGATGACATAAATTTGGACCCTCCTCCACATGGAAGTCTGTGTTGATTTTCTCTAGAAAATGAGAAGCCAATGGCCAGCATGATGGTAGGGGATAGTTGAAGTTTGAGGAGGGGGACTTGACTACCTCTCCTTTCTGGGACCCAACAATTGACTTTCATTTGAGCATAAAAACCTTGATTTTCATACTTGGTGTGGACCCAAAATCATTGTATTCTACATTGAATGTTTTCATATACACAACGATTTCTGGCCTGGTTGTTTTGATGCAATGTTCTTCTTATTCAAACCTTGCCTGAATTTTTCATACTTTATTGGATTCATTTTCATTTTCTTAACTTATCAAGATAAATACTTCAACCAATCTAATCATGTAACATTCAAAGTGGATAGATGCGAGGACGACCACATTCCAACTTGCATGTTGGAAAACAAAGCAAGCCTATTTATTACACATTTTGGAACCCCCTTACTCCACATGGAAATGCTTAGCTGAAAAGATGCTTGAAGATACTGGCGAAATCTATTTTGCTTTGCCAGAACGGCTATTACATGAAAATGTGCCCTAGGTATACATGAGGATTGTGGTTGGGGTGACTTACATAACACCATACATATTATGCACTAGCTTATTTCAATTTCAAGCAAACAAATTAAGTTAGACCTGTGGCTGTCCCAGCTCATAGCCTGGCAGCCCATGCCTTCAAGTTTCATGAAGTACATTACGTTGGGTGAGGGTTACTCCAAGGTTTCTTCTCGTGCATGCCTTTAGGGCTCTCAACTCTTTAATTTTTCCCCAAGTTCAAAAGGTGTAATAGGAGGGAACTTGGAGATCAGACAATAAGGTAGAAATACCATAACCTGTGAAAATAAGGTGATTCGCATTGAAGATATGGTCTTACAATCATGAGATAATTTTCCAAGATAGACGAGGAGGATTCATGAAGAATGCAAGTTGTTTCATATTTTTATGCCATGTACAAAAAAAATCTACAATTTTCCAAAGTGGAAAGTTGTCAAACCTCCTACTCGTTCACTAGATTCTCCCTACACCGAACATGGTAATCCGCATTTCCATACAGAACATCACCTAAACCGGTTAACTCATGAGTACATTAAACATGACCAAATTTGGCTAAAATAAGGTGATTCGCATTGAAGTTGCCAACCTCACCATGATCGGTTTCAGAAATGGCACTTCACTATTATGACGGCGGTCTAGTGCATGGGTAAAGGGTGGTTAACCAGTTTGGGTATTTCTACCTTACTATCAACAAAGCACGACAAGCGAGCGTCAAACCCTAAAATAACTTCCTACCCAGCCCGAGATTTTGACGTAATTGGAAGTTACACAAAAAAGAAAAAGAAAAAAAGAGTCTATCTTTTGTAGATTAAGGTTTATTTTCTACTCAACACAAGAAAGAGCGTGCACATCATCTCTAACGAAAACGGGACGCCAGAATTTCTGAAGTTTGGTACACTAAATTCATTTTATTTAGTTGTCATGTGGCATTTTATGTTACTGTGGCAGCTTTTTCTAATGAGTTGCTTTTTCATGAATAGGTTCACAAAAACTGTAACCGATGATTCAAATTTGGATGGAACCCATGCCAATTATTGAAACAAATTTTGACATATTTTGCATCCCAACATTTTTTGATGAAATATTACTGTCGTGGGTGATTGAAGTATGGATGAAAAATTGTGTAGTAAATGACCAAAATTGCAACATTGTAAATCTATAATGTTAGGTTTGCAGGTGACACTACATGAGGCCACGGGCTAAATCACATTTGTGTTTGGCTGGGCTCGCCCCTCCCACGCCTCCTTCACAGCCCGGTCTTCCTGTCCGTATCTGCGTGGGAACTCTTCCCTGTTGGGAACCAATGTGACAATACATGGTCACTTAAGCCATTAAGCTCCTTTGGCATGTGAAGGAACTCCATCAATTAACTTGGGAATGATGAAAGTGATGTCAACTTGAATATGTGTAATTTTGACCGGGTATTGTCACATCGGTTCCCGACGAGGAAGAGTTCCCACGCAGGTGCAAGTAGGAAGACCGGGCAATGAAGGAGGCGTGGGAGAGGCAGGCCCAGCCGAACACAGATGTGATTAGCCCGGGGCCTACACGAGCAGTTTAAAATTAGTATTGAGCAAGACAAATAGGAAGTCTGGTGACACCGCATACATTATTTAAGGTAGAAATACCATATCCCGTGAAAATAAGGCGGTTCGCATTGAAGATATGTTCTTACAATCATGAGATAATTTTCCAAGATAGAAGAGAAGGATTCATGAAGAATACAAATTGTTTCATCTTTTTTTTCCCTATAAAAAAAATTCTACAATTTTTCAAAGTGGAAAGTTTGTCAAACCCCCTACTCGTTCACTAGATTCTCCCTACACCGAACACGGTAATCCGCATTTCCATGTACATAACATCACCTAAACTGGTTAACTCATGAGTACATTAAACTTGACTCCCATTGGCTACACTAAGTGTACACGCATTGAAGTTGCCAGCCACGCCATGATCGGTTTCAAAAATGGCACTTCACTGTTCTAACGGCGGTCTACTACAGAGGTAGAGCCTAGAGGGTGGTTAACCGGTTTGGGTATTTCTACCTTAGTGCAGTTTCCTCTTTGCAGTGTCCAGGGGTGATGGTCATGGACTTCTTCATGCCAAAATTGTGAAGCACCGATCAACCCTCAAGGCCCTCAATCTGCTGAAAAATGGAGACCTGTTTCACTGAAGTTAATGATATGTTTATTCTAGTTGGGACAAAGGCAAACTGATCCCGTGACGCTTTAAATTGTGATGAGCCAATTGCTGTATTCTGAGTGCTCAACTACCTTCTCGTTGGTTCCAACTTCCAAGGCACTAGGATTTAATCCCCATCTACTTTCGCAGTACGTGAAAACATTGAATATACGTCCCGCCTTTCAATGGGAGATGTTTCTATATGCATAGCAAGCTACACTGGTTATACGAGTTAGTGAGGGAGGGCTAAGTGAGTGTGGGGAATTAGTGACGCTGATACTAAGGGCCACTTCACACTATGGCCATCGAAGTCGAGAGGCCGTGGGATTGAGTGGCCAAACTTTGTTGAGAGTCCAAAGAAATGGGCTGAAAATAGTCAATAAAATATAGTGATTGGAGCCTTCGGCCGGGCATAGTGTGAAGTCTCCAAAGGCCAAGCCCAAAGTCCAAACCTTTGGTCATGAACTCCCACGGCCTCTCAACTTGGACGGCCATAGTGTGAAGCCTCCAAAGGCCAAGCCCAGAGTCCAAACCCAAAGGAGCATCCCACTTTATTCCTTGCCCAAAACAACCCTTCCAATCTAACGGCCAAGATCTTGTCAATGATTGATTTTTTTATGAAAAAAAACCAACAGCCTCTCGACCATAGTTTGGGTTTCCATTCCTGTCCGACCCAAACTTCCTTCGAGAGTCCGTCACCTTCTTCAAAAAGTAATCATTTTAAATTGCGATGGCCTTTGGACTTTGGCCTTAGTGTGAAGGGTCGAGAGGCCGAACTCTTGGTTTCTTGCAATATGATTGGTGGAAATCGACGGCCTCTCGACCTTCGGCCATAGTGTGAAGCGCCCCTAAATTTCTTTACGCTATGAAATTAGTGCCACCAAAAGATTTGGAAAGCAATGTTCATTTCAACACTATTCACTAAAAATATTTTTCATAGCAACGTTCTTCATTAAAGGTACCGGCATTGTTCATCTTGGCACCATTCATTGACAAGCATGTGTTTGCATGTAATATTTTTGATCATTTTACAAGCACCTTAGAGCACACATTAATTTTCTTGAAATGTACAGTAAATGAGCATGTATTCATGAATTTAGTATCACTCGGCAAATATTTCAGCCCTCGCTACTTTTGAGACTTGGCAAAATAGTGCATGTTTTGGGAATTGATACCACATGCATTAATTGGGATAATTAATAACGGGGGTATGAGCCCAAAATGGTTGCTCATATTTGTTTTATGTTTAGGATCTACTTAGAATTGCATTTGGAGTGTTATTGAAACAATTAAAAGTATAAAAAGAGTGAGGCTTAGTGTGGATTTAGGTTTAGGCCTTAAGCCATTTTGTGTGGTTAAGTAGAGGATTAGTGGCATTAGGGAGTGTTTTGATTAGAGGAGTAGTGTTTGATGAGACAAGGGGAAGGGCCTTGGGTTTAAATGTTTGAATTAGAACATGTTCTTGTTGGTTTAGGGGGTGGGGAGTTAGTGGATAGGATAAGGTCCTACTAAGTAGGAAAAGGTTAAGGAGGTCGTGGTTGTGGGATGCCCTCTCTCATCTTCCTTCCTCCTCTCTCATTTTCTCTCTCTCTCTCTCTCGTGTGGTGTGGGTGTGTGTGTGTGTGTGTGTGTGTTATGTAGTGTGGTAGAGAATATAGTTGATTAGAGGGAACTTAGAGAATATAGTTGATTAGAGGGAACTTAGAGAATATAGTTGATTAGAGGGAGTTTAGACGGCAGCTGTACTAAGGGTAACGAAGGCAGCGGCTGGGAATGGTTGCTGGACTGTGGCTGCGAGAGGCAGCAGCTGGTAACTGTGGCTGGACTGTAGCTGCGAAGGCAGCAACGGGTAACTGTGGTTGGACTGTAGCTGCGAAGGCAGCAGCTGATAACTGTGGCTGCGAGAGGCAGCAGCTGGTAACTGTGGCTGGACTGTAGCTCCGAAGGCAGCAGCTGGTAACTGTGGCTGGACTGTGGCTGCGAGAGGCAGCAGCGGGTACCTATGGCTGGACTGTCGCAACCCTTGCTAGGCCCCATTGCTAACTCGGTCCATTTTTCAAATCTAGCAAGAGTTACGACCGCTAACCCTTCGCATACCGCCATGTGAAAGGTTAGCTTCCCAATACCGCGGACCCAACACTTAATAGGAGGGGGACCAAACCTCCTACTTGGTTTTCGGGACTCACCGCATAATCGGTAACCAATTCTTAGATTTGGACTTCCATCCATGGAAGTCCAATCTTATGTTGCACATCGTGTTGCCGGAGCAACACTACAACAACCCGAGCCAAACTAGGCAACTATGCCCTCACCTTGGCCAATGCCAATGAAGGCCTTGCCGTTTGGCCTCGGGTGGGTGAGGCCACACCACCTCACCCATATAAGCCTCTAGGACTCTAGGCAGGACCCCTACCCCACCGTCAAGTATCCTTTTGTCTCTCCCCCAACTCTTGGGGCCAAGTAGACACTTTCCCTTAGCCGCTAGTTGCCTAGCAGCTTCAGAACCCCATAACTTCCTCATATCTTCATTGATTCTAACAATCGACCACTCCATCGTGATCTACGTTTCACGTAGATCACGATGGACTACTCACTTGCCCCATTCGGGCAAGTAAAGAGGAAGTTATGCCCGTTTAAAGGTTCGCAGTCCCGGGAGCCACTCCAAGGCCACTGCTGTTCCAGGGCGCTGTCCCGGGACAGCACCCCACTCAACTTGCCATATCTTCTAGCTAACACCTCCAAATGAGGTGTTCTAAAGCATTTTAGAATCGGCACGCCATAAGCTACGCATAGCTTATGGCCGCACCCTCATGCCTCCTAGTCTCCGTGGGTGGGAGGCGTTCCCAACGCCCGGGGCCCTCACCCACACTAGGATCACTTGGGCCCTCTTACCAACGGCGCCACAAGTCCCGGGTGTCACTCCGGGGTCCCCCTTGTGCCCAAGGTGTTTCGGGCAATCCGCATGGAGAGGTACGCGACATGGACTGTAGCTGCGAAGGCAGCAGCTGGTAACTGTGGCTGGACTGTAGCTGCGAAGGCAGCAGCTGATAACTGTGGCTGGACTGTGGTTGCGAGAGGCAACAGCGGGTAACTATGGCTGGACTGTAGCTGCGAAGGCAACAGCTGGTAACTGTGGCTGGACTGTAACTGCGAAGGCAACAGCTGGTAACTGTGGCTGGACTGTGGCTGCGAGAGGCAGCAGCTGGTAACTGTGGCTGGACTTATTATGTTAGGCCTCGAAGGATTTAGTTAGAGGCCTAACAGGGTAGACCGAGGTGGTATAAGGAGGGGAGCCCATAGTACTACACTAGATTAGGTGATGGCTAGTTAATTAGGCCATTACTTAATATTAATTTATAAAATTAGTTCATTAGCAAACTAGGGGAACAAGAGGCATTAGATTGTAGGAGTAATGGGTGAACTCGGATGGGAGTAATGTTGGGGTCGCACTAGAGTGTGTAGGCTTGTGATAGTAGAGAAGAGCGTTTGTCAACGCTTGTAATATTATCATGGAATGGATTGGTGTGCAATGATTGATGGGAGATGTAATGGATTCTCACGAATTTGGTCAAATGGAGTTGGGGAAACATGAATGTGATATCCATTCCCTCACCCGGACTAGGACGCTTAAGGGTGGGCGGTTTGGCCTCACAGGGGGACTTGTTCATCTCCGCTCGCCGTTTCCTTGGGTTGTTGGCCTCTCCCAACCTTATACCCCCACAACCCCCCTATGTTCACCTTCCAAAACGTTATTCAAAGCAATAAACATGTTGTCACTATGGAAATTGTTGTTCCTTACCACTGCTTCTCTTTCACTAGATGAGTTTGAAATCTATAAAGATAAACTAGAAATCTCCTATTGTAGTAGATCATAAAACTATCCAGTTGTAAGGAACCACAATTCCTATAGTGTTTCTTTGTCATAGAATAACTGGTAGAAGATCCTTGCACAATCCAAGATTTATTCCTAACTACACACCAATTCAGCTTGAATCAAGAGATACATGAGCATTCCAAATTACATATCCAACGGTAAGCCTAGAGAATCTCACTATAGCACTCCAATAGCGGGCACATGTCCTACTATGAATACAAGAAAGAGAATCTACAATGTTGTCTAAAGAATGCTATGTCTACCTATTCATAATTTTTACTTAAAAAACTTAAGCATGTGGAATCAACTTGGGTTGATTCCCTCTAAGAACCTCAAAATAAGATGGCATGGCAAATGTTTGGTCTTTGCACACCCTACTTGATCTTCTCCATAATGCTTGCAGTATAGGTCGCCCCAAGAAACTAAGGTCCGCTTTTACATGCGGGGTTGAGGCCTTCGTACCTAAACCCAGTTCACACGAGATACTGACTCAGGCCAAGAAGGGAGGAAGCTTTGACACAAACCTGAGGAAACAAACTGGGTTTCCATTTTGGTCCAACTCAATTCTCTTCTCTCGGGTTGTGTTAGTTTTTTTGTCTTTAGTGCATCAAAATATGGTTTCACCTCATTAGAACATGAATTTCAAGGAATGGCCTTGACTTCATCGCGTAAAAACCTCAAGGTTGATTTAGTGGATTAGACCAGTCACGTACAAAGATGCACACATGCGAGAGCCCCAAATTGACCTTGACTTTTCATGTAAAGTGGATCTAAGGACTACGAGATCCGATGGGGATCAAATGAAGAACATGATCAAAGTAACCTGATTGACACACTGTCTTGGAAGATTTTTGGGCATAATCGGTCAAGATCCTAGTGTTTTCAAGTCCAACTGGTTACATGGTGTGATCATCTTTCACTATTTCTTTAATATAATGTGAGGTATATTCCCATAGGTTCCTCTAAACTAACCAGTAATTCTCCTGACGTCTTCAACTCCAACCGGTTCTTTCTCAAACTCAACCGGTTCATCTGCAACTAGCGGTTGGCTCTCCCTGTTCATTGAATTTGACATGCATATCAATCAGATTTGATTGGTTATTTCTTCCGGATGTGAGTGTCAATGTTCGTGTAGTCTCAGATTTATGTTTCCTATTTTATATTCACAATCCATATTTCTCGGATTTTCTGTGTGATTGAGTGTAGAGAGAGTAGATTAGTCAACATCAAGTTCCAGATCACTTCATGAAGGTGGTTGGTGGGTCAGTCAAGGGTTTAGGGTTTAGGTGAGAGTCTCCCGGGACACTTCTCATCTAACAATCTCATTAAATCTCCATCGCAACTTGAAGTGTCAGATGTTTAAAGCTGAGTTAGTTAGTGCCTATCCTTTGACCCCTAAAGGACACGAGGTCTCAATATACGGCCATATTCACAATTTATATGGGCTTCACCGAGGTCACATGTGTTTGAAACCTTATTATATACATTGTTTTATGTCAAGGAGAAAAATTAAATATACTCATACTAGACATTGATGATCAAAATATGACATATGTATTTGCATTCAAGGGCATCCAAGCTACATATTTGAGCTTGAATCTTCAATAACATCAAAGTAAGTAATTCAAATCATGTGCTTGAAGAATCATTTGATTTAAAGATAGGATCAATTTTAAAATGATGAACTGAAAATTGAAAGCATGTAGTTCAAATGTGTTATTTTTGCTTGGAGAGGCCCAAATTTGGGCCTCGTAGACGCTTAGGAGTTACATATAGTGTTGTTACTTTTCAAGTTGCTTGATCAATAAAACAACTATTTATAGTTAGTAATGCATACTAATGCCAATGGATCCTTTTGCAGATAGAGTTCAAGTCGCCATCATAATGAACAAGAGCAATGGCCATACACTCTGAACTCCCTAATATCACACATGTGGCAACCAAAGTGCATGTGATATTAAGGAGGTATTCAATGTTAACATGGATTCATGATACTATGAGTTTAGTGTGGCATGTGACATTATAGAATAAAACGAAAGTCAATATTGCAATAATGACAACAATGACAAATGATGACAACATGATGTGTGCGAGCATGTGGTTCTAATTCTTTGGTGGATTATTTTAATGTCAAAACCTGTGATATGTGAGAGGGAATATGACAACAAGGAGGGAGATTTAAATTAAGCACATCCGTTCCCTAGGGTTTTGGGATATAAGAGAGACAATGACATTGCAGAGGGTGACAATACGGAGGTTGGGGTGTACTTGCATAGTAAACAACTAAATTACGCATGCAATCCAATCTTTCTAAAACACTATCTTTTTGGTATATGTTCTTGGAACCACACCAAACCACATGGCACATACCACTCATATAGGTATTCTAACTAAAAATGTAGAAAAATAAAGGTTGTCTATCTTAGTGCTATTGTTGACAACATGCCCCGGACTAGATCACATCTTCATTCGGTTGGGCCCCGCCCCTCCCACTGTCGCAACCCTTGCTAGGTCCCCATTGCTAACTCGGTCCATTTTTTGATTCTAGCAAGAGTTACGACCGCTAACCCTTCGCATACCGCGATGCGAAAGGTTAGCTTTCCAATACCGCGGACCCCAAGCTCATAGGAGGGGGACCAAACCTCCTACTTGGTTTTCGGGACTCACCCCTCAATCGGTAACCATTTCTTAGATTTGGACTTCCATCCATAGAAGTCCAATCTCATGTTGCACATCGTGTTGCCGGAGCAACACTACAACAACCCGAGCCAAACTAGGCCACTATGCCCTCACCTTGGGCCAATGCCCATGGTGGCCTTGCCCTTTGGCCCCGGGTGGGTGAGGCCACACCACCTCACCCATATAAGCCTCTAGGACTCTAGGCAGGACCCCTACCCCACCGTCAAGTAACCATTTGTCTCTCCCCCAACTCTTGGGGCCAAGTAGACATTTTCCCTTAGCCGCTGGGCCTAGAAGGCCCCAGCAGCTTCAGAACCCCATAACTTCCTCATACGATCTTTGATTCTAACAATCGACCACTCCATCGTGATCTACATTTCACGTAGATCACGATGGACTACTCACTTGCCCCATTCGGGCAAGTACAAAAGAAGTTATGCCACTTTAAAGGTTCGCAGTCCCGGGAGCCACTCCCAGGCCACTGCTGGTCCAGGGCGCTGTCCCGGGACAACACCCCACTCAACTTGCCATATCTTCTAGCTCACACCTCCAAATGAGGTGTTCTAAAGCATTCTAGAATTGGCACGCCATAAGCTACGCATAGCTTATGGCCTCACCCTCATGCCTCCTAGTCTCCGTGGGTGGGAGGCGTTCCCAACGCCCGGGGCCCTCACCCACACTAGGATCACTTGGGCCCTCTCACCAACGGCGCCACAAGTCCCGGGTGTCACTCCGGGGTCCCCCTTGTGTCCAAGGTGTTTCGGGCAATCCTTATGGAGAGGTCCGTGACACCCACACTTCCTTCACTGCCCGGTCTTCCTGCATGCACCTACGTGGGAACTCCTCGATGGGAACCAATGTGACAATACCCGGTCAAAATTACAAATATTCAAGTTGACATCACTTTCATTATTCCCAAGTTAATTGATGGAGTTCCTTCACATGCCAGAGGAGCTTAATGGCTTAAGTGACCGGGTATTGTCACATTGGTTCCCAACAAGGAAGAGTTCTCATGCGGTTGCGGGTAGGAAGATCGGGCAGTGAAGGAGGCATCCAACTGAATGAAGGTGTGATCTAGCCTAGGATTGACAAGAAAGGGACATGATAATTCGTAGTGAAACTATACTAAATATTGTATTTAGTGTCATATGGTATTCTATGTCATTGTGGTAATTTTTCCTATGACACTTCTCATGAATAAGTCTACAAGTATTGTCGCCCCAATTTACTTTTAGTTCAATGAAATGCCAATAATTGAAACAAAATTTGGTATATTTTGCATACTAACATTTTCGTAATGAAATATTGTCATGGATGATTGAAATCTGGATGAAAAATCACTTAGTAAGTGGCAAAGAATGCTAGGTTTACATTTAGTGTTGGTGACACTACATGGGCGGTTTAAACTACATTGATTATCCCAATTAGTGAGGAAGGGCTAAGGGTGCATGTGAGAAATTAGTGAAGGTGATACTAGAAGTCTTTATGCTATGAATTTAGTGCCACCAAAAAAATCTAGGAAGCATTGTTCATCTTGGCATTATTCACTAGAAATACTATTCATAGCAACATTCTTCATTGAAAGCACCAACACTGGTGTCGCGGACCTCTCCATAAGGATTGCCCGAAACACCATGGGCACAAGGGGGACCCTGGAGTGACACCCGGGACTTGTGACGCCGTTGGTGAGAGGGCCCAAGTGATCCTAGTGTGGGTGAGGGCCCCGGGTGTTGGGAACGCCTCCCACCCACAGACTAGGAGGTATGCGAGTGAGGCCATCAGCTATGCGTAGCTTATGGTGTGCCAATTCTAGAATGCTCAAGAACACCTCAATCGGAGGTGTGAGCTAGGAGATATGGCAATTTGAGTGGGGCGCTGTCCCAAGACAGCGCCCTGGTTCAACAGTGGCCTGGGAGTGGCTCCCGGGACTGCAAAGCTTTGAACTGGCATAACTTCTTCAATACTTGCCCAAATGGGGCAAGTGAGTAGTCCATCGGCATCTACGTGAAACGTAGATGATGATGGAGTGGTCAATTGTTAGAATCAGGGAACATACAAGGAAGTTATGGGGTTCTGAAGCTGCTGGGGGCTTCCAGCCCCAGCGGTTAAGGAAAAATGTCTACTTGGCCCCAAGTGTTGGGAGAGAGACAAAAGGTTACTTGACGGTGAGGTAGGGGCCTTGCCTAGAGTCCTAGAGGCTTATATGGGTGAGGTGGTGTGGCCAAACCCACCCAAGGCCGAACGGCAAGGCCTCCATGGGCATTGGCCCAATGTGAGGGCATAGTTGCCTAGTATGGCTCGGGTTGTTGTAGTGTTGCTTCGGCAACACGATGATCAACATAAGATTGGACTTTCATGTATGGAAGTCCACATCTAAGAATTGGTTACCGATTAAAGGGGTGAGTCCCGAAAACCAAATAGGAGATTTGGTCCCCTTCCTATGGACTCAGAAGGTCCGCGGTATGGGGAGCTAACCATTCACATCGCGGTATGCGAAGGGTTAGCACTCGTGACCCTTGCTAGAAAATGGAAAATGACCAAGTTACTTAAGGGGAGCTAGCAAGGGTTGCGACAACTGGTCATCTTGGCACTGTTCAATGACAATCATGTGTTTGCATATAATTTTTTTTATTGCTTTGCAATCACCTTAGAACATGCATTATTTTTCTTGAAATGTATGATAAATGAGCATGTATTCATGAATTTAGTATCACTCAATAAAAAATTAGGCCTCACTAATTTTGAGGCTTGACAAATAGTGTGTGTTTTGGGAATTAACACCACATGTACTAAATGGGATAATTAGTGTAGTTTCGAACAAGACAAATAGAATCGGTGACACTAAATACAATATTTAGTGTAGTTTGGACCCATGTTGTTGTGACCCTTTCCATCTGTGCATATCATACAAATTCACTTTGATGTGGTCCCCCCACTTTTCGAAAACAATGAGGGAATAGTGGGAAACGCCATTACACTCTAAACTATTTAATATCAACCTCCTTAATGTCACTCCTCCTCTTATATCCCGAAACCCTAGGGAATAAATGTTCTTAGTTTAAATCTCACTCCTTATTGTCACATATTTCTCCCATATATCATGGGTTTTGACATTAAAATAAACCACTAGAGAGTTCAAACCACACGTTCACACGCATCATGTTGTCATGATTGTAATTATTGTCATTATTGCAAGTTGATTGTGTGTTAATCCATATTGTCACATGCTATACTGATTCTCTTTTATCACACATCCATGTTTACACTATGGAATTCCTTAATATCACGTGCACTTTAGTTGCCACAAGCGTGATATTATGGAGTTTAGAGTGTAGCACCACCATCATGTTCCGTTGTACGGTGAAACCTGCTTACATTGAACACCCTTGTGTATCGGCCATAGTGTTCAATGTAGGCATGTGTTCAATCTAAGAGGGACACTCAAAAAATCATTTTTATTGCTTCTTTTGGAAGAACTCATGAAGTGTCATAGTCTTTGATTTCTCCATTCGCAGCTGTACAAGCTGCTTGTGAGTTTGGATGATGAATGGAACAAAATCATCCAAATGATTAGTTGTAGCATATCCCGTAAGGATTTGAAGTCCTTTCAAAGCGTGCACCCACACACACACATACACACACAAACCCTAAAAACACACAAACACACACACGCACACACGCACACACAGGGCGAATCTCAAGTGTATGTAATTAGGTCCGATTGTTCCATCTCGCCGCATGCCGTGGTGGAGTGCCAAAGGTGCACTATTTTGGGAATTGGAGGTCTTTTTATTTTGGGACGCAATACACATGGATATTTTGAGAGGAGTGTTCAAAAAAAGCGTTCAATGTTCAAGGTTGGGGGCAGTGGTGATTTTTCACAAGGTCCCTAACATGTCTAGGGACATGTTCATAAAAAAAAACATTTCCAGTGGACGGATTCTTAGAAAATGAACCGGTTTTGGGACGTGTCAAATTCACTTTGGACGGGTTCTAAAAATAACATTTAAAAAAAAATTATTCCAAAAAAAATAAATGGTACGATTATCAATTACATTATGTCATATATGACATGTGAATATAAGCATAATGCAATCAAACCACTTAACACCAACCTAGATTCTATGTTCATTTCAAATTCTTCTATACATTACTTGACTAACACTTGGGAAAAAATAAAAACAAAAAAGTTAACGAATGCACCTTCTCCTCAGGGTTGCTCCACCCTCCAAGCTCCAAGCTCCACCTCCAACAAGTCAGCTCCCTCATTCATACATTGGTGACAAGTGGTTTAAGAGGAAACAATCCCTGTCCAGTGTAACCCAACTCAACATGCAACTCTGATTGCAATGGGAGGAAATTATATTGAAGACTAAATTTTCATCCGAAGAAAGCAAACATTTGAAGTTTGGATCATTGGGACTATGAAGGACACAATCAAAATTATTCAGCACATACAAACATACATAGATATCGGTGAAAGAAGAAGTAGTTTAGAACAACACTAAAACAATCCCTGCTCAGTCTAAATCAAAACTAAATTCAAAAACTCAAACTCTACAAGCCCATAACACCTTTCATCTTGGACCTTCTGGAACAATGATCACGGAGAACCGGCAGTTAGTTACAAATGAACCGGTTGAGTTTGAGAAAAAACCTGTTGAAGTTCAAGATTGCAGAAAATGTACTGATTATTTTAGAGGGATTTATAGAATATACCCAAATTTAAAGAAGGAAAACCGGAGGCTGTCAACCCTAAACTGGTTGGACTTGCAATCACTAGGATCTCAACCAATTATGTTGCCCAAAAATCTCCCTGATCACTATTCTAACACAATCTCGAAACTTGGTTGAAGATACAGAGAGAATGTACAGAGAGAAGATACTGACAACCTAGAAGAAGAGCTTGAATACCTGCTGGAGGGGGAACCTGGGCCTTAGAGAATCAGAACTTTCTCTGAACTATGTGGACGAAATGGGACAGGTGGCAGCTAAAATAGATAAAGCTAGAACACTGACAGAATTGAAGGAAGATACTATTGTTTCCAAGTGCAACCAATCACATGCCGACATCTTTCGGTTTATCTTTATCAATTTGTTTTTTTCTTTAACCTTTTCATGGACGGGTTGGTTTAGTAATTACCGGTTTTGGGACGGGTTGTTTTTTCTTTAACCTTTCCTTGGACGGGTTGGTTTTAAAATTACCGGTTTTGGGACGGGTTGCAATTTTTTTTGCCTTTCAATTCGAGGTTTTTGGACGTGGACGGGTCAAAACTTTGTGAAAAATCAGCCCTGGTTGGGGGTGTCTATTCAGAGGAGGTGCATTGTATGGCAAAGTTGAGTGTACGTCCACAAACTGTTCAAAGTGAGGAGGTGTTCATTCAGAGGAGGTGTTCAATCTAACAGGTTTCACTGTATATTAGATTTGCAAAGTTTCCAGCTTGTCACGGATCCCATTCAGCAGCATGGCCAGGTAGACTGCCACCACGGAGATTATTGCCACGTAGTCACGCCACGTAACTTAGTCACCCATTTCGGCGAGCATCCGCAATTAGGGCAACTTACTGTATGTAGCCGTGGAGATTGTTAGATGACGATGGATTGGCGCCGTGTCTTCGTCAATATTCACGAATGAATTCCTTTTGAAGCTCAAGCAGTAGCTGCTTCTAAAAGACCCTTTGAATCTGCTTATGGACTCACTGTTGGAATTTCACACAGTTTAGTTGCGCTCAACCTGTCCTGCTAATTACACACGATCACGAAAACAATTTGTGAAAACAGAGGAGTCTGCTTGCTTGCGTCACCTGATGCTCACCCATGAATGCAATTGCTCGATCGAACGCGTATTTTGTTGCGTCACAGCAGAGAAGATGGATGTTTCGTATCGCCAACGCAATTTGGAGGTCGCCAGGGTCAAGTAGATATGTATTTTTATTTGAAAAGAGGTTTGATGAAACTTTTGAGAATGGATATATTACGCAATATGTATATCGTGAGAGGTTTCAGATGAGGCAATGCATTGCAATGCAATTAGAGATTTCACGGAAAGATTGTAAGACCTATAGATGATGTTATGCCATATGTATGTACATGTTCGACGACATCCGAGGCTACGAACTCCTGCAATTTGAGCTTATACGTGTATATCACGATAACAAAGACAATATGTGAAAACGCCTGATGCTCGCATTTGAATGAAATTGAAAGATTATTTTGTTGCGTCACAGCAGAGAAAATAGAAGTTTAATATCGCCAACGCAATTTGAAAGGTTGCAGGGTCAGGTGCGCAGTTCATTTGTGAAGAACTGCAGTTCATCGGTTTCCATTAAACCTCTTCACAATTGAAGAGGTTCGATGAAAACACCACATGTATATCGTTAGAGGTTTCAGACGACGCAATGCAATGCAATTAGAGATTTCACGGAAACATTGTAAGACCTCTAGATGATGATATGCCACATATATCTATATGTTCGACGATATCCGAGGCTACGAGCTCCTGGAATTTGAGCTCATACGTGTATCACAATAATAAAGATCATATGTCATAACAGAGTCCTATTGCTTCACCTGCTCACATATAAATTTACTTGAACAATGTTGTTGCCTTACAGCAGAGAAGATGGAAGTTTAGTATTGCCAACGCAATTTGGAGGTCGCCAGGGGCATGTAGGTATGTGTTTCATTTGTGAAGAGGTTTGATGAAACCTTTGAGATTGATAAGTACACCATCTGGGGTATGTTTAGATGCTTTGGACGACGCAATGCAATACAATGCAATTAGTGTTTTTCACGGAAACGTTGTAAGACTTACTTCACTAATATGCAGGTGTCTAAACCTCCAGGTATTGAACGACCAAAGATGATGTTATTTTACAGGTATCTACATGTTCGGGGACATCTGAGGCTACGAGCTCCTGGAGTTTGAGCTTGTAATTCAGATGAGCAAAGACGGGTGTAATCAAGGAGTCTGTTTATTAGGTCAGTTATTGATGGATGGCAGCTGATACTCAACGATTGAGGTCATTTCAAACTGGAGAATGCGGTTCTAAAAGTTCCGTCACTCGGAATATAGGTAATTTCATACATTCTACTTCGAAATTCATCTGTGCTGGTCTACTGTAATGGTCGATGCTGATTTTCAACCAATGCATTAGGTATTTTGCCATCCCCTTGTTGCACAAGAGAATAGATTCTTTCTTCCTTTTCGCAGCATGATATATTCAAAGGATTAATGCCGTCATGTACAGAATGAACTCGAATTTTCTCACCTGCAGTGACCAAAATGAATTATGTCACGTTAATAATTGGTCAATTTTTCGTTCTGCTTTTGTTGCACTTGAAGATCTCTGGGACGAAGTGTTTTAAGGAACTGGCCATGTCGAGGCTCAAAAACTGTGAATTGCCTCAAGCACAGTCACAGAAATTTGTGCTGGCCTTCAATTTGGAGCACTGTGAGACATAACACGATGTTAATCTCTATATGAGTAATGTTTCAGCTTGCATTGATGGAATCTTGTAAGCAAGAGGTAACGCCAATTAATAGTGTGGTGCACTTATGATGTCAAAATTTGTGGATCTTGAGATCACTTAGTTGTAGTCAGCCCTAGGAGGCATACCTTCCGAAATTACCTACGTAGCTAGTACACATTATGTCACCTTGTTGTCCAAATTCTGCAACGCACTTCAGAAGATAAAAGTCGATAACTCAAATCATGCCATTCTTTTGGTGGGATAGATCATGTTAAAAATAATCTGAAGTACAGGTGACTGCACCGATTGGTCGACTGTGCAATTCCTTGCTTTTTGTGTTTTATTGGGCCTCTCTGCTTTGATGTCTGACCAATCTCTCAGGTGTGTTGTGCCCTCACAGAAAGTAGAAGACGACATTCTGTGTTGCTCAAGTTGCCACTCCACCCTATGAAAAGATATGGCAAACATGCACTTATCCTTATGGCCATCTTTTTGGGATCTGGGTTCACCTTCTGGCCGTGGCTTTCCCTTGCGGATGATGCCATTGAGCTGCCAACTCATCTGGTGGAAGAACAGAGAACAAGAAGAGGCCTAGAAGTATGGCCAGAGAACATCGTTCAAACATCTCAAAATATGGTTCATGAGATGCACATATCTGAGTAAGAAATGATTCCTAGAATTTGTATACCCTTGGTTGATGGTTTTCTGCGCACTAAATCATCATTAGTTATGTTGCATTTGAGTCCTCTGGAAGGGGCCAGACAAAACATTAAGTTATATATTCATGTTGACTGAGGGCGTAGGGCTTGTCAAACTGCACCTTTTTCTTTTAAAAGGGTATGTTCCTATTTAATATCATTTGGTTCCATAACTTTATACCAAGTAATATTTAATAAATCGAGTACTGTTGTATGATGTTTAAACTACATATTTGTGCCATTTTTAGGAAAAGGAATCTGTAGCTAAACGTTATAGCAACTGTCAGAAAGTAACCCACACTATTTGCATGAAACATTGTACCTACCACAGTGAAGTGTTCTCTCTTGCATTTGCTCTTGAGTCCTAACTACATAAACCCTAAAAGTAAGATAAGGTTTCAGAGTTTCTGTGCTAAATGTCAAGTTTCATCGATGTTGATAGTGCAAGAACTTAACGTTTAGGGTCTAAAGCCTACTGTGTTAAAGTCATGCTTTGCAGTGGTGTAGGAACTGGTGTCTCAAGAGACAAAATCATTGAGCAGGAGGCAGATGAAATCAGAACCAATGGACATCACGCATTGATTAAAGAGGAGTATTTGTACGAGTATGGGGGAGCGCCCTTCCCCAGTTGTCATGCCTCCTCCATTGTTGAGGTGCGTTGATTCCGTAATCTGTCTTACATATGGAGGAATATTGACATCCCCGCTGGTTCTTACACTACTCACCACGTGTTTAAGGTCGTTGAGGTTCACGTATCTGTAAGTGTGCCGGTGTTGAAAGTGCATCGATGATGCCCATCCAAGAGAAGTGTCCATCATCTACATTTATGCTACAAAATGTAGCTAACAGAAATCTGAGTGATGTGATCATCTTCTTGAACCTGGAAGCGGCCATAGGATGACCCTGAAGTGCTTGAACCCCTTGTTCCTAAGATTCGCTTTGCCTATTTATGGAGAAATGTCTTTTTGCTGAAAATTGAATAATGAATTATTTCTTAGCTCATACCTCTCCCACTGCAAAAGCTAAGTGCAAAGGAAGGGCCATAAGCAGTTGTGTCCAGCTGATGCTTCACAAAGGATATTGACAGGTTTAAGTTTGAGTCTTACATAACCAAACTTATGAATGAATGATACTAAATCGAAGAGTTTATTCTAGATCTGTGGGTAATAGATTATTTGTTAGATGATGACATTCTTCGATGTCTTCTAAGAACCTAAACTTGGTGAGAAATAAAAGAGATAGCTCTGTTATTGTGATGACCACATTCATCTCCTGTGAACTGCAGCTGGGATCAGGGTCTTTCTTGGTGGTCTACTTTGGAGGCACTCATGAAGGCTATGGTGATGTGGGTATTTGGCAGTCTCGTTCTGAGGTATCCTCTGGCATACCCTATCATGCTGTGACCTTATTCTACCTGGGGAATCAGGTAGAATCACTCTTTCGTGTTGAAAGACTTTGTTGACTCTGTATACCCAATTCTCCTGAAGAATGTGGATTTTAACCAAGTATACTGGCAGCCATTTTGGGAACGACTTTTTCTCCTTCCTTTTTCAAAACTGTAGTCAATCTGGTACTCTATCTTGTGAATCTATGATGGTTCAACAAATTTGGTGCTCTGTCTTTCCATGAACGTCAAGGCTATAGATGAATAGTAGTTCCTCAGCATGATGAACTGTGTTGAGTGGCACTTGTGCTCTGACTAAAAGGTTAAGACTCCATAAAATTATTATGTTACAGTTACTAATCAACTTCTATCTTTTGGTAGAATTTTTGCTAATTGCATTTGCCCTGCTTTTGCATCCATAATTTGCAGTAGAGAAGTAACCTGGGTACTTGTCAAGTGGCAAATAGGGCGGGGTTTGGAAGGTCCCAGAGCTGGTGGACAACGAGCCTGACGTCCCACTTTGGAATCCAGTTCTTTACAAAATGCCTGATGGGGAGCTCCTCCTTTTCTACAAGATTGGTGAAGAAGTGCAGAAGTAGATCCTCTGCCTCTTAAGCTTTCCAATTTCTCTGGTACCATTGACAAATATGTTTCCATTCACACTGCATGTGGGTTTACTCTTGCTACTGTTACTGACTTCTATGGTACAGATGGAGTGGCTTTATGAAGAGATCATTGGACAATGGAGTGACGTGGTCTGAAAGAGAGCAGCTACCTCCTGGCATCTTGGGGCCAATCAAGAACAAGGTTCAATCTGGAGTTTCAACCTCAAACTTATTCCTTTAAAAAAAAATTAGAACATGCCTTAGTGAGCTAATTGAAGCTGCCTTAAGTCACCCATAATGTTTATCAGTTGCTTTGACCAAATTATAACTATTAGACGTTACTCGTAGAGACAATAACCACCACATGCAAGGAGAAATGGTCTGTTGTGGCACTTCGAATATGCTTCCGTTTTTTACTAAAGATAGGTTGCTTGAAACAGCCACTTCTATTGGAAGATGGACGTCTTCTATGTGGCTCCTCAACAGAGAGCTGGAATGCATGGGGAGCTTGGATGGAGGTCAGTCCAAGATCACTTGAATTTTCTCTGAACCAGTGTAAATCAGTCAAAACATTCATAATGTTCATGTTTGCAAAGAAGAGATTTTTGTGGCTCCTTTGAGGTTTACATGTTGTGGTAGAGTACATTGTGTGTTGCAGAAGATGGTATTTGGAGGGGCGACCATTAAATGTGAGAGAAGCACAGGTTAATCATCCTGGTGAAGGCGTCAGAGGTGCAAGATGGATACATAAAAAGAATGAGAGGACACACCGTCTGATGTGGAATTTTCTAGAGTAGAGCTGCAACACACATGCAAAAATTGACAGGTTGGGGAATGAGAATGATGCAGGTGACAGCCGATGCAGGTCGTACATGGGCAAAGCATGGTCCAATATATGTGAATGGGGTGCCAATGGGAGTCATACAACCTGTTCCCTTTGTTACAGCAAATGACACAATCCGAGTTTTGTTAAGGCCTTCTTCAAGCATTGGTAGGATATGCATGGCCTCATCTGTGGACAGGGGGATCACATGGAGTTACGCTACCCCAACAGATCTAATAAATTGCAACTCTGGTCAGTTGTCTAAAAAACTCCAAAGTTCAGGTTCTTGCGTTTCTGGATCAGGTTGAACTTGTTTTATGCATTCTGTATACTTTTGCTCAAAGTCCTTTCCCTTGGCCTTGTGATTACAACCATGTTTCTGGGCTGGCCCTCCTTCCAGTGGCATCCTATTCTTGCTTATGAGGTCCCTTTTTTTTTAGTTTTGCACTGAAGCGCATTCTTCTTTTTAATGAAGAAAGTGAATTTATGTGTTAGGTTTTGATGGTGTGAAGTTACATGACGGGCGATTGTTGGTATTATACAATACTGTATCTCGCGGGGTCCTCAAAGTGGCAATCTCCAAAGACGATGGAGGTACTTGGCGTGACTACATGACCCTAGAAGATGATGATACCGGGGAGTTTTCATACGCCGCAGTAATATTGGCTTCTGACAAGCACATTCATGCTACTTACACCTACAACCGTACACAAATCAAGGTGAGTGGAAGTGTGTCTATCTCAGTGTCACTGTTCCCATCAATACACATATGACTGAGCACTTAAAATATTTCTCGGCTCAAAAAAATGTATTTTATCTTATTAAGAATTCAGATACGAGTAATCATTTTACATAACATGGAAGTGATATATCAAGGTTTGTAGAATATTGTTTTCAAACCAGAGTATTCCTCACTCTGGTGAGTGGTGGTGTGTTCAGTATGTGGTTATTCGACCCAGCGAACTCGAGCATCCCCAGGCTCTCGAATGATATTGTGGACTCTCAAACAATTGAAGTGCTGCACCATCACAAAACATGGGCATAGTGGAAAAATGGTGTGAAAAACTGTTGAACCATCTCTTTGCTCATCCAGATGAGATGCTTGCAGGTTACCTAAATTATGCTCACCCCGGACAATCAGTCCCCATACCAGTTGTCTTGCAACTTGTGGCAGTTGGCCAAGACAGAGCACATAACTTTGGGTAGATAGAAGCTTACACCTTTTGTTGGTCACTGTATCCAGATTGTGAGCTGTATTGGCAGTCCCTGGAATTCTTGCCTTGGAAGTTTAGAACTTATTACCACTTCCTAGACTAAGCAGTTGATAACCTGAACTCAAGTGCATTCGTCAAATCATTCAATGATACATTTGTGCAGGTTGATACATGAATCAATGTCTTAAACAGGACATTTTCAAAACCATGGCAGAAGGTGTTGAAGTCAACTCTGAACAGGGAAAGGAAACTTGTCAGCTGCAAGGGTATTAACTCCCAAAGGCCCAATTAATCATTTTTTGGCTCGCTATTGTCAAACCTAATTTTCTCAGGAAACAGGTCTCTCCATGTGTACTTGAGGCCAACAATGTAGTTAATACTGTAGTGAACTTATTTGAATATTCTTTCCAAGGAATCTTTGAATTTTTGAAAAGTAATTCACTAATGATTCTCCCAAGCCCAATTCCCTCAGAAACCATCGTCCCAGCCAGCCCTTATTATTTGTTTTTTTGAAAAGTAGTAGGTTTGATTACATGTTGAGTTCAGAAGCAGTCAAGATGGCGAGCTTGAGATTTTTTGGTGGAGTTTAGGGTGGTTACATTTAGATGAACCAAAGGGAGTATTTGGCAAATGTACAAAATCTATGTGTCAATTTGGATGGCAACTTTTAATTGTACATGGAAGAAAACCAAGGTTACTTGTATGCTTTGATAAGGTGAACAATGGCCTCACAAATACAGTATTAAGTGGCTCCAAATTTATATTCGCAGTCTACAAGTGGCCTCACACATTACAAACTAAGGGGGAAGTTGGCTATGTAGTGAAATTGGCTACACAGAAAAATTGAACTACACAATTAAACCTCTAGAGGTTTCTAAGTTCAACTCTTTGCAAATGCATGAGAGGAACAACATGCACATATTATATGTTTCAAGCAGTTAACAACATGTTAGGCCAACAGGTGTTGCACCAACCCTCTTAAATATCAATGTGCACCCAAATTGAACCAGTTTGCACACATATAAGGTGATTAATGTTGAAACATCATGCACTTGAAGTCCTAATGCTTTTCTATACCCAAAAAGAATTGGAATGTAGTCCCGGTAATTGGAATTGCAATGGAGGAGAAAGTGGTGATACCACTCACCCCACCCATCTAAACCCTAGGCGACGTGAGATGGGAGGATGGGTTTTATTCACAACCCACAATGGAGCTCATTGGCTACTCCCAACATTGGAGCGATGAGGCGGGTCCTGGTTTTTAGGCGACTCCACTCCACCCATGTGAAACTAGTTGGTGCCACCTCTTACCCATAAAGAGTGGAGGTGGCACCTTACAAGGCAAAAATCCACAAACTCTCAATATCATGACTCTAATTCAAGAAACAAGGGATTCACAGTTGCCCAATGACGGCAACCGTACCTGGCGTTGGCAGGTCAGTTTACCGTCTTCCCTAGCCTCGTGTCACCAATGTCGATCACTTGTCGTCAGTGTTCAAGATTGAAGTCTTCAATGCCCTTCAAACGCAATTTGGCCCTTCAAAATATACCTCTCTCAAAACAACCCTTCAAAACGCAACCCCAGATTGAAAATGAAGACATCACTTGAAGTCCTCAATATAATCTGCCTGCCACAAGAACCAACAAGCGTAGGGCATTGTCACTACAAGAAGTGGAGTTAGATGGTTGATTCTTAATTCTTCACATTGTACTGGAAACATGTACCATATAATTCATGCACAAGTTTAATGAGTTTTGTATTTCATTTCTATATTCTTGGATCGATGTCTTGGATTTGAACCAACCCTTCAACTGAAGGGCTGAAATTTGAGAACCCTGCAAAATGAAACTCATATGAGGGCTTCAATCTTGAACACTGCCTGTCGTTAGCACGTAAATCTCCTGCAAGGGTTTGGCAACTCAAAGACCCCACCCTGTCCACCTAATAGAGCATTGTTTCGTCTGGCATTTACTGCCAATGCTGATTGAAAATTGACTATGATTGAAAACCACATCATTGTGTGCCGATTTGGCACAATTTGGCACCAACATGTCGCATGCTTTTAAAGAACAACACTGCAATACGATCCTAAAATGGTTACTTTGTCTGACTAGCCCACTTCCTTTGGGATATGAAGTACGCAATTAGTACGAGATTGTTAGCAAATCCCAAATCGAGGCTGAAAGCCACTTTGTTCATAACTTTTTGGAACTCGTATGAAAATATTTTTCATTATCAAAGTGACAATTCTTGTGCTCATCAAATGGTCAAATAAGTCCCCCCCCCCCCCCCTTTTTCAATTATGTTGATTATTAAACTTATAATGCTTATGCCCCCTTCCCACCTGACTTTAGCTAAGACTAAAAGTTGGTTCTAACAACCCGGCCTTCACACCATCGACATTATCTAGTGCCGAGCCTAGTTGGCAAATGATGTGGCATGGCTTAAAAGTGGAGGTTTTAAGCCCTCAAGCACTGACCCTCCCATCGGTACCTAAACACGAGGCAAGAATATAGGACCTTTAAAAGTGTCGCCTCCCGCCCTTGTGATTGGTTGCTTTTTAGTCTTAGCTATGAGGGCATGAGGAGCTTCATTAACAACAACCGATGGTAAGATAGGTGAGTAGTAAGGCATTTGGGGATGGGACAAAAACTACCCAACATTTATTGCTTGGTAGATAAAACAATGAACATGTGTGAAAGCTACTTAACTAAAACCTACTTGAAAATCTCCGGAGCAAGTTCTTGTAGGTGCATTGGGATAGCCGGATGCCTCCGCTATAACCAAGGAAGCTTTACCCGGTTTTTAGGAAATACTTTGGGTCTTAGCTAAAGTCAGGTGGGAAGGGGGCATTATCGTATTTTGAGGAAGTAGTCTAATTTCTTGGAGACACATGTCTTTTTCGCATATGTTCTTGGAGCCCCACCTAACCACATACCACTCAAATATAGGTGTTTGATGAAGGTAAGTAATTGAACTAGGCATGTCTGCCTTAAATCCATATTTAACGCCTTTGAAGGATCAATCTCACCACAAACATTGGTGTTGCTTGCACATCCATAATTGAGCTGGGTTTAGCTTTTACGACTTTCCATGCTCTAGTAACTACACTAAATAGTCCTACTATTGTGGGCCACAATAATGTTCTAGGGCCCATGCTAATTCTCATAATGCTTAGTGTGGGTCACATTAATTGTTTATCTAGAAAATCAGTCTAGGTGATTATTGTATTTTGTGCTACTTTTCTCCTATAACTGATATTCAATGTGTTGGTCACAAGTCTTCATGAAGACTTAGGCAAAGACCTAGGGCCTTGGATGCACGTTAATTCCACCTTGACTAGAAAATTAATGTGGTCCACGCAAATTCTCCGCCCAGACTAATAGGACTATTTAGTGTAGTAGATGATTTGTTGACATGCGCCAGGCTCCAGTTGGTATTAAGTCCGCACCTAAGACTCTTGGTAGGCTTAGTTTGACCAAGCTTAGCTCTCAATCAATATATATATATATACACACACATCCATATTATTTTGATCATCAATTGTCTCCTCTGAGTTTATTTTGATTTTCTCCTTGACATAAGATAATGTACAAAAAATACAAAATACAAAATACACAAATATAAGATAATATATTTTTCAGACTTGTTCAGGCTCGTAGAATTTGTGTATATGTCATACATTGAGGGCTGGGGATTCGTGGCACTCACTAAGGAACATCCATCCAAGATGTCGTGGATGAAGTGGCTCCAATAAAAAAAGCCCCCCTATGGGGTTGAGGGCCGATTCATTCGAATGTGACATCACTAGACTAATTCGGGGCCTTTGACTCTATTTCCGGAATCAAATTGCCTAAAAATATCCATTTAGATGATTCCTGCATTTTTTTCATCCGCATGGATGATTTTACTTGAGTGCCACGAATCCCCGGCCTACATTGAGCTCCTTGGTCTTTTGAGGGTTGAAGTGTCTATGAGGATCATTGGAACTGCAATGACTACAGGCCATTTTTTAAAAAGCATCATACTTGGACTCAAAACATGTAGTTTGACTAGAGTTACAGAAAGTGAACATAAAGAGATCAGAACTCAAGATGGCAAAAAACACACTGAATATCACATGCAAAATTAAGTTTCTCCAAATGTAGATTTGCCATTACTTTTTCATCAACAGCTCATGCCACTTGGCTCTTGTAGGACAGCATAATTGCCAAAATTCTACTTCCTACTGAATAGCAGATCTCTGAAACAAATTTCAAGATCAGCAGAATCTCCCAATTAGAACAAGTTGCAGTACACCCCACTACAATCCACAGCTACGGTCAAACCTCTCCAATGATTCCATAAATATATATAATAGTTATTGAAATGAAATTGATTTAAAGTCTGGAAGCCAAAAGGCTCAATACAAGGACCACGGTTCACGGTGACACCTGTCTGATAGAAAGGGTTTAGGGTATCCCATTAGGATACGTATACCCAAAACCGCCAGTATGTACTGTAGTCAAAGAATTTGGGGCTTCAAATGTCAGACAAAAGGGTACATAGTGTTGGTTTTGAGTATGCCCAAGCTTACCCTACAACAACACAACTATTTGTGTTGTTGAAGTGCCTCTGGAACTCCAATGAATAAGGTAGAGCATGCTACACCAATACTCCACCCAAAACCAACACCCTTTAAAATCTTGAACTACAAGTACAGATTGAGTTTAAGAATGTCCATCACCTCGACATCATATTCCCATGTTGGTTCTAGGTCATGTACCAATAAAACTTTGAACCCTTATAAGTTTTGCGTACAGAATTCAAATAAGGCATACTTTCGTGTGTTGGAATCCCCTTTCAATCACTAACAAGAAATATCTATAACTATATCAATCTCGTTAAAGTGACGGCTTTAGCACCATCTACCTCAAGTGTCATTCCATCAAGGACCCAGCATCTCTGTGAGGAGAACACTGCCCCTCTACCTTGTTTAGAATAGACAGTCAGCACATAAAATTTCAAAAGAGTGGATTCATGACAAATTCCAGTTATGAGAAGGGTCCATGTGCCTCTCCCGTTGAACTTACAAACGCATTTTACAACTACCTCATTTCAAGACAAGGGATATACATAGTCATTGAAAAACTTGAGTCTCCTAAATGACAAATTCATGTGAACCTGTGACACGCTCCAAGCATTTATGCCAACTACCTTTACCACATAGAAATCATATTTGTGTATATGTATGATAATAAACCATGCTAACCAGCTGCATGTGCTTTAATTAACCGCTTCAGAACCTCAGATTTTTGTTTGCCATACATACACTTACATATATGCATAGCTCGTCTTTGTGCATCCTTAATGACAGCCTTGCTTGCTCCTTGCTCCTCAAATTTCTTCAGCCAGTAAGCAGCAAAATATAGGTTCATTGGGTCTCCGGGGGATGACATATTCATTGCATCAACCATAGTCTCAGGTGGAGGAATACTTAACGCACGGTTTCCCAGCTGGTCCAAGTTGAGGTATGCACTCCAGTATGCATTAAAATACGAGCCACGTATAAGCTGTCGTTCCTGAAGGTAAAGAGTATGTAGCTTGAGTTGATGTTCAAGATTCAGAGCATTCTTAGCCATGATTAAAGACTCTGGGTGGCCTGCAACTGCACCCTCTTTTGTGCCCCATAAATCGTAAACCCGCTTGCATATGTGCTTTAAAGGGTCCCTTAGTCTCAATTCTATCTCACATCGCGAACACCTGCATTGAAACTCCCACCTGTCTTGTATCAAAAGTTCTCGGCGCATGGGTAGCGGAAGTAAAGAATTCACATACGAAATTGTAACCTCTTCCCCAGACTCAAGTTGCCGTGAAGCGTGTAGGAAAAGGGTGTCACCCAAATGGAGGCGTACAGAATTTGGACAACATGAATGGTTGACGAAAGAAGGTAATGCCCAAAGCCCTAGAAACTGCCGATTATTTTCCCCTGGAAGTCGGTTATTGTGGAGGCCTCTAGCACAGGAACCTGACTCGTCGAACGCATTTTGTAAGACGACACCCTTGATTCGCGCCAATGGCATGTCATGCAAACTGAAGGAATCCCACATCCGGTTTGGCTTGAAAAGATCCATGGGTGGGCATTTCTCCTCCTCCTGGTTTTCGGAGTCAGTGAGAAAGCTCATCTGGTGCAACCATTTCGGCGACTTGAGTGCCAGATTAAATAGTTTGAAGAGAAGTTCGTCTCGGAGCAACATGTTGGACCTGCCAGATGGCCCTTCGACTTTCTTGGGGTTTGTCCCGTCAACTCGCACAACTGAAAGTGCGTTACTTACAAGTAGCAATTCTCCAACATCGACGTCCGTCGTCACAAACAGCCCCCGCCGGCCCAATTTTTCACACCATTTTATCTCTACTGGTCCTACATAATCACTGCACTCAGTTGTTGTCCCCCCTTCACAGGTACCAAGTATGTATTTTGATATTTCGTACAACCCTAGCCGGCTTTGAAGGTCACATGTCTTACTTCTTTGCAGTGCAACTTTGATATCCTTGTCATGTGCCGAGAGCGAAAGAGCACTCTGAAAAGTCTCACATGCTTGCTCATACTGTTGCAACCCATGTAGTGCACGCCCTTTCCTGTAAATGCTTTTCAAGTGGGTTGGGTCGAGCTTAAGGGCTTCCCCAGAATCAATTAGAGCCTTTTCAAAGTGGCGTAGTTTCATCCATGCAGCCGCCCGGTTTGAATACGCAAGCATCACCGTCTCTGGGTCGCTAAACCCTAATCGATTCATGCCCAAAAACGGGCTGCCACCCCCGTTCGCGGCGACAGACCCCTTCTTTCGGCGTGGTTTCGGAGGGGGTTTTGACCGTAGCGTCTCCATGGACTTCATGATGCACTTGGAGTACAAATCTATGGCTCCCACCCAATCCTCTTTCGCAAAAAACCGGTTGCCCTCAGTGCGCAAGTCGGCCGCATCAAGCTTCGACCATGGGCTCACATCCGAAGGTAAAAACAGTGTTTCCGAGAGGATTTCGATGTCATCCTCCATGTTCACATACAACACCAACGAAGTGTCCGGTAGACTTGAGAGATAGGGCTCCTTGATGGCAACTTTCGCGCCCTCACAATACCTAATTTTCACCTTCCCCCAGGACGAGTCACAGTCGAGGTCCGGGTCATCAATTATCACTGTCATCACTTTCCCGTCATCGTCCTCCACCAAAGTTTGCACAAAATTCAGAAAGAAAGCTTCAACGCAGAGTGTGCCATACAGCACACGACCCTCATGTCGAGTCTCCAGTGTCAGCTCCAATAATGAGATTCTTTTTAACTCCTCCAAAGGCAAGAACTGGTGCTTGCTCAGTTTCGCCTCTGTCGACATCCTTTCCAGCATTTCATCCTTCTCCTCGCTAGTCAGCTGCCAGTCGTTGCCCGTCTCATCAAAGTCCCGCATGCGCAGCTTATGCAGTTCCACCAGTTCAGTCTTCTCCATTGCCTTGGAGGCTTTCACAAGCCTGGTTTTCAGCACCTCAAACTCCATCATTACCACAGTCATCAGAATCCTGCCTCCTCTAGGCTTACAAAAAAAAAGTGCAAATTTTTACCCTCCTCGCAATCTGTCCTCCTCTAAGTACACGACACAATTCTCAGCCCTGCACACATCAGGCCAAAAGATCCATGAGACTGCAAAGATGGCTCCAAACATATAAACATCTAGATTCATATATCAAACTGATTTCACATTGATTCAATTACATCAAACTACAACATTGAATTGAACCCTACCAAACAAAGTGTTGCAGTTTTTATTTTTTGTTTCTATACTTTACATGGTTGCAAGATCTAGAAAGGCTGACTTATGAGTTGAATCGATGTTGAATGAATAATTAGCTAGATGTTGACTTAGCACTGAGTAGAGGCCTAAGAAAGTGAGAACCATGTGAATGGAAAAGCCTTGTTGACCATTAATGAATTGCCAATTCTAATCCTTTGTTTCTATATTATATTGTTGCAAGATCTAAGAGGCTGAATTGTGAGTTGAATCAATGTTGAATGAATCAGTAGCTAGATGGTGAATTGGCCCGAAGAGGATGTTAAACCCTAAAGGATATGTTTCAATCAACGCAGACTTGACACCAAATGCTGCTGGTCACTTACATTATGAGATGAATGAGTCTAACCATGATCAATTTGCGAACTAGTTGACTAAACTTTTCCTGAATGGTACGATATGCCCTCATTCTCTGATATCCAAAACCCAACTCTTGCCCTCTCACCCAGCTTCCCAACAAAAATTTCTAAGAATTCTTCAAGCCCAATGTGCAACCCAATGCAACACGTTGTGGGTTCAGATTTCTTGCATTATGAATTGAATCAATATAGTATGAAATGTTAGCAAGACGGTGAGTTGGCACTGAAGGAAATATTAATCCCTAAAGAGTGTGTACCGATCAATACTAACCCAACATTAACCCTGCTGATCACTTGCATTTAGACATTGGCCTTACTATGAAAATCAGACCCATGCGGATGGAAAAGCTAAATAGCTGACCATGATCAATCCACAGACTAATTGACTAAACTTTTCCTGGATGGTATGACATGCCCTCATTTCACAGTTGCAAGTCCTAAAAGGCTGAATTATGACTTCAATGAACGAATTGACCGCTTAAAGGCACTGAAAAGATGTTAAACCCTAAAGGTTATGTATCAACGCTAACTCAACATTCAACGCTGCTGGTCACTTGCAGTCTGAGATTGGCATAACTAGAAAAACGAGAACCATGTGAACAGAGGAGCTAAATTGCTGAGCATGATCAATTTGCGGAGAACTTGACTAAACTTTTCCCGGTTGGTATGACATGCCCTCATTCCCTAAACTATTATACAGTTGCAAGATCTAAAAGGCTGAATGATGAATTGAGTCAACGTATTGAACGCTTAAAGGCTGAAAAGATGTTAACCTCTAAAGGTTATGTATCAATACTGACTCAACATTCAACGTTGGTGGTCACTTGCATTTTAAGATTGGCATAACTAAGATAATGAGGACCATGTGAATAGAAAAGTTAAATTGCTGGGTAGCGGAGTATTTGATTAAACTTATCCCAGATGCTACGAAATGCCTTCATTCCCTATAATTTACAGTTGAAGATCTAAATGGCTGATTTATGAAGTGAATCAACATATTGAACGCTAATAGGCACTGAAAAGATGTTAAACCCTAAAGGTTATGTATCGATATTCAACGCTACTGGCCACTTACATTCTAAGATTGGCATAACTAGGAATATGAGAACCATGTGAACAGAAAGGCTAATTTACTGAGCATGATCAATTTGCGAAGTACTTGAAAATACGTTGCCTGGATGGTATGACATGCCCTAATTCCCTGATTTCTAAAACCCTCAACCCTCGCCACTCTCCCACCAGCGTTCCGACAAAATTTCTTCAAAAGAACTCTTCACACCCAACTTGCAACCCAACCCAACACATCTTGGGTTCAGATTGACTCACCTGCTCCACCACCAGCCCTGCTGCAAAAGTCCCTCAAAATTGCCATCACTCTAAATCAGAATGCTGGGTGCTGCCTCCGAGGCCGCAAAAGAGGAACCCACAAATTTTGGAGCCCACAATTTTGAGCCCACCTTTCTGCAGATGAGTGCCAAGTCCAAGTGATCGAAGGTGCTTAAGCTTAAGTTCGTTGTTGACGATGCCAATTTGTGAAAGTGAGGAGTCCGAGACAGAAGCAGGAATCCTTCCAACGATGTGCGAGTCTGGGTCTGTTTTTAGGGCAAAACAGAGGAAGTATAATTAAAATAATAGAATACAGTAAACAATTGCTTCGAATCTCCGATGTCTCTCCAAATTGTCACACTCAGGGTATCGGTCGAGCTGGCGTGAAGTAAGTCAACTTCGAAAGATGAGTAGACGAAGCGAGTGAGAGATCTGAGAAGAGTCATCTCGTTTTCTTCTTCGGAGTTTTCTATGTCGGTGTAAGTAAGTAAGCCAACTTCTCTTGCTTTCATTTCTTCCAATCCCTTTCCTTCAAACATAACTTATGGTGGGTTTAAAAGTACACCAATGTTCCTCTGGTATGCCTTCTTTTGAAATAATTTGGGCATCTATAAATGAGGATTTCACATTTTGCGATATTATTAATGTATGGGTATTTGACATTACTTTTGTTTTCAAAACCATTCAAGTATATATACACATTAACCTCCATAATATCACCCTCCTTAATGTCACTCCTCCTCTTATATCCCGAAATCCTAGGGAACGGACATTCTCAGTTTAATCTCCCTCCTTGTTGTCACATTTCCCTCCCATATATCATAGGTCTTAACATTAAGGTAATCCATCAAAGAATTCAAACCCCACACTCGCACACATCACATTGTCATTATTGTCTTTATTACAATGTTGACTTTGTGTTATTCCATGATGCACATGCTACATAGTTCTTTATTATCACACATCCATGTTAAAATTGCGTACCTCCTTAATATCATGTGCACTTTGGTTGCCACAGGCATGATATTAGGAAGGTTAGAGCATACCATGCAAGAATTTTCATACCTAGGCGAAATATTCCTAGTATCAATATAGTTTAGAATGACAAACTAACACAATAAAGCGATACAAGCACTAGCAAACACACTACTAGCCCACCCCACAACCCATTGCTTTACCCTAATCAATGCCAGTAACATTAATGACCGCAAACCTAACAACATCATTTTCTCATGGCTATTCCCATGCACATTGCTATCTACCAAGATGTAAATGCCCAACTCGACTTAAACCCAATATATTATGCATCTTAGGAGCCCCACCTACATATAAACCACCTTTCACACCTAGCCCAACCTTAAAATACACATATTTGAATTCCCTGCAATGATAGATTCCCCATAGAAGCCACCAACTGTAATCTTGATAAATACGCCATTCTCCACGCACTCCTATCTCAACTAGAGTGGATAGTAATACCACCCATTATAATCACGGCAAGAATAAGGGGCAGTATACATACAACAATTGTTAAACTCCTCCAAAACCTACAAAACCCCAACTCCAAAATCCATAAACTAATGGAATCCTTCTCCCAAATTGGCTATGATACAATTTGGTATCAGAGCAAAATGTAACGTACCTCTATTCAAGCATGTTAAACTGTTCATAAACACCAAATTCTCCTAGAGACTTACCTCATGAATAAGCAATCTTTTATTGAACTAAAGGCTCACCTCCCAACCTGGAGACACACACAAAACACAACATGTGTTCTCCTTCCCCCGAGCCCTATATATATATAATATCCATGAGATACTTTTAGAAGTCTCAAGTCTTTCTATATATGGATTGAAGTCCCCTTATATATATATGCATAGATCATTTTACGTTATATAGATAATAGTCATCCAACTTCTCATCCATCGACTTCCCATTCATCCACGCTCTTTAGTCATGGACATTCATCCCTGGGATTTTCCCCCATCCTTAATAATACATTTCCCAATTAGCCCATTACACTCCCCTCTCAAATTAAGTCATTGTCCTCAATGACAAAATTCGGATAAGTTTTTTTGAACTCATTTTCTAACTCCCATGATGCCTCATCCTTAGGATAGTCTTTCCATTTAATAAGAAATCTTCTGAATGACCTATTCCTGAGTTGTTGCAAATCAACCTGTAAAATTCTTTCAGGTTCAACCAACATCTTCTTCTCAAGAAATACTTGAGGTAAAACTGGAAGTACATGATTGGGATCAGACACGTATCTTCTTAACAAACTTACGTACAAAACATTATGAATTTTCTAGTCCTTGGGGGCCAGGGATTCATGACACTCATGTATTCTCATTAGTGAGAGTTCATTCATCTTTGCGGATGAGATGAACTACTTTATACACTACCTTACGTCGTCAGCTCCTTGTCTCAAGGGTTCAAACCTTGTACAGCCGCTAGCCCACGGACTTTTTGGGCTAGCGGCTAACCCAATAGCTAAGAGTTATGGCTGAAAACGGTACTTGAAAAAAATGGGCTAGCCCAACTATGGCTAGATCGCGGTTTGAAAAATATGGGCTAGTCCAGCTATGGCTAGATCGAGGCCTCAAAAATTATGGGCTAGTCCAGCTATGGCTAGATCAAGCCCTCAAAAATATGGGCTAGCCCAGCTAGTTATTAGCTAGCTAAAGATAAGTCATGTAACTCAATTGGCTCAAGCTCAGGCCCAACCATGTCACCCCTAACACTACCATCTTCTCCCCACCTTTCAAACCTCTCCTAGTTATTGCTAAACTAATCTCCTAGTTTTGGTTACGCTCCCCCCACCACCCAAGTGGTTCTCTTTGCCGTGGAGTTTTTCTTTCATGAACATGGCCTCCCGAAACTACATTCATTGTACAGCCGCTAGCCCACGGACTTTTTGGGCTAGCGGCTAACCCAATAGCTAAGAGTTATGGCTGAAAACGGTACTTGAAAAAATGGGCTAGCCCAGCTATGGCTAGATCGCGGTTTGAAAAATATGGGCTAGCCCAGCTATGGCTAGATCGCGGTTGGAAAAATATGGGCTAGCCCAGCTATGGCTAGATCGAGGCCTCAAAAAATATGGGCTAGCCCAGCTATGGCTAGATCGAGGCCTCAAAAAATATGGGCTAGCCCAGCTATGGCTAGATCGAGGCCTCATGAAATATGGGCTAGCCCAGCTATGGCTAGATCGAGGCCTCAAAAATATGGGCTAGCCTAGCTATGGCTAGATCGAGGCCTCAAAAATATGGGCTAGCCCAGCTAGCTAATGGGCTATAAAAGGTCTGCAAGGGTTTCGCAAATACCAAGCTTTAGTAGTTTTAAATAATTATAGTCTAATCTAATACTTAAGGCAATAATACAAAGGGAATTAGACATAAAAAACAATGCCTTATATGGAAATAAATGGGTGCATCATGGGTTGCCAACCCATCACTACTAGTCCGGTTATTTTTAAGAGATTAGCATGGGCAGACTAAAAATTGTTGCCTGTCCCGCCCAATTTCGAAAAAAATATTGCCCTTGCATTCTTGAAAGCCACTTGACTACAAATCCCATATTGAGTGCACTTCACCTTCAAGGTCTAAAATCCAATATATATATATACATATATATGCACTTCCAATTAGTAAATAAGCAATTGATTGGGATTTCATTCCGGAAGTGAAACCATCAATGAAGCACGTAATTAACTTGGAGGTAAAAAAACATTACAAAATCCTCATTAACATTGAAGTTATAATTTTTGTAACTTATCATTTGAAATTATCTTTATCATTCTCATGATAGATTAGTGTAAGTGTTCATAAGATGACCAAAGTGAAACAATGAAGATAAAATATAAAATATATAACAACAAATTTTATATAAATATAAATTTTATATTTTAGGAAATATAATATGAGGTATAAAAAATGATATATTATTTGGAAATTGACTCTTGGGACAACATTATGGATGGGGTATGCTAAGAAAATCATAAGTTTTGTACTATAGCCTATCTAAGTTATTGTAATATTTTATCATCATCACATATTGTATTATCTTTAAAATCACATGGTGCATATTAATTATTTTAAAATAAATTTTATTATATATAATAGAATAATAATAATAATAGTTATATTGAATTTATTTTTTGAGTTCACCAAACTATCATAAGGTGACATATATTATTTTGACATATTACAAATATTTGAACAATCACATCCGTGCAAAATATATGAGTTGTGAGCAAAAAAAGGTCTATGATGACACCACATGTTGCACATGTTGATAACTTGCGTTATCTATCAAAATAACCATGTGGAATCCAAAGCCACATCATGGCCCCTTGCCAACTAATTGATATTTATAAAAAGTTAGTAGTTCACAATAGCTATGAGGAAAAAATGGGGTTTTACATGCCAACTCGGAGGCGTTTCACTAAAGTAAGCTCCATCCGAGCTTCTTGATGGACTCATCCGATTTTTGTTACCGGATGACTTTACTTGAGTGCCACGAATCCCCGGCCGTCCTTGGGTAAGTCTAACGCATATGCCACTTAACCAATCCTCTTAAGAATTTGAAATGAACCGCAAAATCTAGGAGACAATTTTTTGGACCTACCTAGTTTTAACCTTGGGCATTTAGGTGTTACTTTCAAACATACCTTCTGACCAACCTCAAATTCTTTCAAAGTCCTTTTTTGATCGGCAGCGTACCCACTCATCACATACTTATGAAATAGGCAGAAATCATCCTAGATAGGAGGAGAACAAATAGATGAATGTAAAGAGTGGGAAAGAAATAAAAAAAAGACAAGAAATTGAAGGACATGAAGAAAACTATATATATATATATATATATCTTGGACGACATCCGTAAGAATGTGCAACCACCGACTTTCTCTAGTGGAGTTAATTTTAAACCTAAGGCAATTCTATCATTTTTAGGAACGGTAGAAAACTTGTTTGAGTGAGAGTTTTCAGAGAAAGAAAAAGTGAGGGCGGTTTCTTTTTTGCTGAGAGAATGAGCCCATATTTGGTGGACTTGTGTTAAGATTGACAGGGAGGATGCCAACAAGGGTCACGTAGATGTCTAAGTTCAAGAAGTTGTTCTTAGAATATTTTTTACCACATGACCATATCCAGAATATGAAAGAGCGTTGGAAAGACTTCAGACATGGGACATTGTTAGTTCGAGAGTACAAAAATAGGTTTGACAAGTTAGTCAAATATTTTCGAGGCTGGTTTGACAAAGACAAGCAAATCTTCTTTGGTACAGGTCTTCAAAGTTCAATAAAATATGATGTCAAAGATTTAAAGCCTTATACGCTTGAAAAAATATATAGCATGACTTTAATGTTTAAGACTAAGAATATCGAGCTAGCCAGAGAGAAGAAGTTTTCTTTTGATGTTTCCCATAAGGATCATGGTAGTGGGAAGAAAATTGGAAAGTGAAAGAGTTCCCAAAGGTTTTCACGTCCAAAGGGACAAAGCAACGCCCGATCGAACAACAAACTCAACTACAAAGACCAAGCAGAACACCGAAAAAGAGGGTTGTGCTACAACTATCTTGAGTCAAGACATCTGGCTAAGGATTGTTTGCAACCAATGGGAAAACGTCCAAGGTAGTCCACAGCGTTGGTGGTGGAGGTAGAAACACCAATAGTGTCCAAGGGTAAAGAAAAAAGGTGGTTCGAATGTTTGTTGCACTTTATGAGGAACGGGTAGCGAGCAAACCTACCGTACTCCAAGTTCAAGGGTTCATTGGTAATCGATCAACTTCTATGTTGATTGATTCATGATCAACCCATAACTTAATGTCATCTGGGTTTGCATCAAACTTAGGATTTCCAGTCGCTAAGACAGAACCTTACAAGGTTTTCTTACCCAATGGTGAGTCGAGCCCGAATGAGTGTCGATTGTTGGAAGTCCATGTGATATTGCAAGGAACACAAACCATTGTAAATTTTGAAGTTTGGACATGGAGTCAGTACAACGTCATACTGGGAATGTTGTGGCTCAATGATGTGGACACATTGATTGCTTGCAAACATGGAGAAGTTCATGGTAAACTTGCCCAAATTTTGTCATTGAGGATAAATGACTTAATTTGAGAGGGGAAGAGTGTAATGGACTAATTGGGAAATGTATTATTAAAGATGGGGAAAAATCGCAGGGATGAATGTCCATGACTAAGGAACGTGGATGAATGGAAAATCAATGGATGAGAAGTTGGATGACTAATATCTATATAAGGTAAAATAATCTACGCATATATATAAGGAGACTTAATCTATATATAGAAATATTTGAGACTTCTAAAAGTATCTCATGGATACTATGTATATATAGGGCTTGGGGGAAGGAGAACACATGTTATGTTTTGTGTGTGTCTCCAGGTTGGGATGTGAGCTTTTAGTTCAATAAAAGATTGCTTATTCATGAGGTAAGTCTCTAAGAGAACCATACTAACCAACCCAACGGACATAGCCAACGAAATCTACCGCACCCAAAAAACATCATTCCAAAGACAGGCACCTATTTGCGAAGACACCATAGACCACCCAAACACATGTATGTGCGCAATACGTAAATACCCATGGCACACCCAAAACGGTATCATACTAGACAAAAGAGGACCCCAGGGAGCACAACTAACCACACAATTCACTCGAGAAATTTACGATAAGTGTGTAAAAAGGCTAACCAAAGGCAAAGCTCCCGGACCAGATAATATCCCCAACGACATAATTAAAACACTACCCCCACAATGTCACGATCTTATATTCTCATTCTTCCACCACTGCTATAAACAACGAGAAATCCCAACACATTGGAAACATAGTAAAACTATCCTGCTACACAAAAAAGAAGACCCCACTCAGCTTGCCAACTATAGACCAATCGCACTAGCAAACACAATCTACAAACTATATACTAGTACCATAACGACCCTCCTCACAAGCTATGGGGAACAACATCGGCTACTACACTTCAGCCAATAAGGTTTCCGACCACAATGCAACACCTCTAGACAAATTCAAATGATCATAGCAGCTCTTGAAGATGCAAGACTCACTAATAAAGACATATACATCACATACATTGACTTCAGGAATGCATTCGGCTCTATTGACCATGCAAGATTACTAGCCCTCATGGAAGACCTTGGCTACCCGATAGACGCAGTCGAAATCATAGGAAACATATACAAAAACTCCACCACTTCCTTCACAGGCAACCACTTTGGTACAACACCCCCCATAAACATTAGTCGGGGCACCATCCAAGGAGACACCCTTAGCCCATACTTATTTATTATATTTTTAGAATCACTCCTAAGATGGCTAGAAAAAGATAATATGGGCTATCACTTTAACACATCCCCATCCACGTGTACCACATCAGCATACGCTGACGACCTAGCCATTATCTGTGACAAAATACAAAATATTCAACCCCAAATAACTAAACTACAAAAATTTGCAGAATGGGCACACATGGACCTTAACCTAGCCAAATGTGCCATCACAGGATGCCCCAACAAATCAAAACTTAAACCTAACACCTTCAAAGCATACATCCAATCACAAAACATCACATTCAAAACCAAAAGCTTCCCAACCCTCACACAAAATGAACCATATACATACCTAGGCATCCAACTAGTACCCTCACTCAAATGGAACTTACAAAAAGAAATCGCCCTAAAGAAGCCAAACAACAAGGTCAACTATTAGCCACTTCCCCGGCCAGCCTAAAACAGAAATCAAAATACTTAATACAGTCATAAAACCTCGAATCGCATATGCATACTACGCAGTCCCCTTCTCAAAACCGGACATCAACAAGCTAGATAAAATAATCAACAAAATCACAAAAGAAGCATGTAACATACCTAAAAGCACGGCCAACATCCTTACACACCTCTCCCATGAAAACTTTGGCATAAACGCAACCTCACTACTACCGGACTACATACGTTGCATAGGCCAACAATTAATACAAGCTCTTAATGACCAAGGACAATTAGGCACCATATACCAAGGCCTAACCAAATACATAACAACCAAATATGGGGGCTCCCTACACCTACCTAAACTCAAACAACAAGCTTGCTCAAGATCACCCATAGCACGAACGCTCTTCTTACTAAAAAGAGAATACGAAATACACATTGTCAGCCATAAACCCCCACCCCTATGCGTCAGTAATCCGGGTGGAGGTTCATCGCTCACATGTCATTGTGACTCGTGGCCTTGGGAAAACCCATGCTCATACCCACATGGATTTAGCACCAATGCATGCTTTCTTTTTCATTTCAACTCACAGGGCATGAGCATTAAAAAATGCTAATGCACCGATGGTAATTGTTACACACAACAACCTCTTACATCAAAAAATCATTAGAATCTATTCTAGCTAATCCATCATCATTCTCTTCCCTTAACCACCTGCGTTGCTGAGCCTTGGCTCTAACAATCAATACTGATCGAAATATGCTTGGCCGTGGGTAGGCTGGCCAGGCCCCTGTGCCGACTTCGATCCTGAACCTGAAGGCTGGGTGCCGAGGCCCCTGTGTAGCAGCCTAAATCCGGAATCTAATATGTTTGGCCGAAGCCTGTCTAGCCTGAACCTTGAATCTAAATATGTTTAACCTAGGCCCCTGTATCAACTTCGCTCTCGAACCTGAATGCTGAGTGCCGAGGTCCCTGTGCTGACTTCACTCCTGAACCTAAATGTTGGGTGCCGAGGCCCCTGAATGCTGGTTGCCGATGCCCCTGTGCTGACTTCACTCCTGAACCTGAATGCTGGGTGCCGAGGCCCCTGTGCAGCAGCCTAAATCCAGAATCAAAATATGTTTGGCCTAAGCCTTTCTAGCCTAAACCCTTGAATCTAAATATGTTGGCCTAAGCCCCTGTATCAACTTCGCTCCCGAACCTGAATGTTGAGTGCCGAGGTCCCTGTGCTGACTTCACTCCTGAACCTAAATGTTGGGTGCCGAGGCCCCTAAATGTTGGTTGCCGATGCCCCTGTGCTGACTTCACTCCTGAACCTAAATGTTGGGTGCCGAGGCCCCTGAATGCTAGTTGCCGATGCCCCTGTGCTGACTTCACTCCTGAACCTGAATGCTGGGTGCCGAGGCCCCTGTGCAGCAACCTAAATCCAGAATCAAAATTTGTTTGGCCTAAGCCTTTCTAGCCTAAACCCTTGAATCTAAATCTGTTGGCCTAAGCCCCTGTATCAACTTCGCTCCCGAACCTGAATGCTGAGTGCCGAGGTCCCTGTGCTGACTTCACTCCTGAACCTGAATGCTGGGTGCCGAGGCCCCTGTGCAGCAGCCTAAATCCAGAATCAAAATTTGTTTGGCCTAAGCCTTTCTAGCCTAAACCCTTGAATCTAAATATGTTTTGCATAAGCCTCTCAAGCCTAAACCCTTGAATCTAAATATGTGTGGCCTAAGCCCCTGTGCTGACTTCGCTTCCGAACCTGAATGTTGGGTGCCGAGGCCCCTGTGCAGCAGCCTAAATCCCCAAAAATCTAAATCTGTTTGGCCTCCAAAAACCTTCCCCTTGCCCGAGCTCCATACCAGCAAGAGAGAGAGACAGTTCGGGGGAGGAGGCTTATCCTGGGAACTCCCCCTAGGGATTCAAAATCCCAGCTTGATCCCCATTGGTTGTAATACCCCACCCTTTAAATGAACATCCCATAACCAAAACAAACAATAACAAGGCCTAAGCCGCACTTGGAATCAATAACACACTAATGGATACCTAACCCCAACTTCAACCATCCCAACCGCTTAATTCACACACCACTAATCATTCTACCCTCAACCCAAACCGTCACGCCCATGCAACCCTCAATCTTAACTTAATTCCAAACAAAAAGCCTCACTCTCTTTTATGTTTTTGAGTAGTTGAATTAATGTCAAAGTAAAGTTTTAATGAACTTTTGAGACAAAAACGCATGTGGGCACCATATTGGGCTCACACACATAACCACCGCAAACAAGGCATTCCCCATCAAGCGAACCCCATTAGAATCAGCATGGAGAACCCACCCCGCATATGCTAACCTAATAGACGACGCCAAAGCACAATCCCAAAAATTCCTAGAAAAGCTATACACGTATGGTATTACAACACTACCACAAATCCAAAACAAAACCAGTAAAGCCATACTGACTCCAGAGGAATTTCGTACCATATACAAACACACTCCCAAAACCATCAAGGCAACACTACAACAAGCCCAAGTACTATTCCCACACCCACAACCACCCATGCCCCAAAGAAACATACAATTAGAACAACAAACAAACACAACAAATACACAACACCCACACCCCCCACAACCCACACTAGGACGAGCAACACACAAAATAATAAAAGAAAAAACCATCACCAGAAAAGATAAATGGGGTGCACAAGCCATAAATAAGTCATACATATGCCAATGGCAGACCACGAATAGTACCATGCACCAATGGCGTAAAGAAGAAGATCTCTTACACCCGGACAACATCCTACTAGACCACAACCTACTAACCATAACACAATACCATAACACATTAATAGAACAAAAACCTGCCAAAACATACGCTAACTACCTCACCTATGTCCAAACAAAAGATAGAAAATTCATACAACCACCACTAAAAATAAGTAACCTCAAAACATCCATCCAAGAATGCAACCCAGATAAAGACATCCTAGTCAATAAACCAACTATACAAACACATACCTCGGAAGCCAATATCTACGACCAAAATGGGAACCACATTGCTACCCTTACCATGGAGAGACTACAATGGCTATGGAACCAATTCTCTCACAACAAACACCAACACCTAACCAATTTCCTACAACCACCGCCACAAGACTTCGAAATTGAAATACTATGGCTCCTCCAAAGATATATAACTATACTCCCCAAGAAAAAACCAAAAATAATCCAACCACAAAACCTACACCAAACATTACACCCCGAAATTACCAAAGTACTAATAAAGTCATTTCAAATCACACATTCATACTACCCATCCCCCCTCACTTGCCCCACCCAAATTACGCAATACAATTCACCGCACAACCGAGACATAATATTTGGCTCGATGGGACACGCAAAATCCTCTAAATGGACAGGAATAGGACTAGCCTTCCCTACGGATTACAACACGACTTTAGAAGCCATCCACTGGGCTAGAATGGCCGCCAAAGAAGACGAGAGAACGATCACCGTTCTAATAGTCAATCATAAAGACTGGACATCACAAAAACTCCCACTCACCACAAAAGCCGACATACATGTTATGGCAACAATACCACCACATACCATACAATACAAACCCACACCTGAATGGCCAAAATACTACCAATACGTCGAACCGGCACTCACATCAATAATATGTATACACAACCAAACAACCCTAACCCCAAATGTCCAAACCCCACACACTTTAAAACAAGTCCTGAAACAAACAACACACACACACATAGATACCCACCCCATCAAACCCAACCTTACACACTATAAAGTTAAACTCTCCAACGCATGTCCGAGCACACTTTGGCATCACCAGAAACGAATTGGCCGATGAACTAGCAAATGAGGGGACAACCAAAGAAAAACCAAAAAGAACCCCACACATTCACATAGCCCGTCCGACCCCATATTGGCTAGCCAGCTGCCCAACAGCCACACACGACGGAGCCATCCGCAACCTACGCACATTCATAACAAAAGAACATGGAAACCAAGTAACAGCCTTCGCCAAAAATAAATTCCCATACGTAGACAAATGGCTATCTAATACCCAAATAAACCAGAAACTCTCTAACCATTTTTGGCACAATGACAAAATACCAGATACCCAAATCACCCAAACACTAAAATTTAGATATGCCCAATATATGGGCAACCACAAGAAAAATATATTATGGCCCCTGACACACCAAAATCCCAATTGTACACTATGCCATAAGAACGAACGAGACACGTGGCCCCATTTACTATCTACATGCGAACATCCATACCTAAAAGGCCTTAGAATCGCAAGACATAACAACGCCATACATCTTATCACCCAAACGCTACAAGCCAATAAAAATACAAGGTTCCTTACCATGGTCAATGCAGGCCATCTCAACAATCGGCCACAAGAACAAACAATACCCGATTGGCTACTACAATGCACATGCCACCAAAAGCCATGCCACTGCCAAACTTAAACCGGACATCCTATGCATGCTCGGAGCCCCAAATCATATAACTCTGCCTATATCACCATCACCCAGTCACACAGTACAATTCATCGAATTCACATACTGCCACGACAGATTCCCCGAACAAGCCATTACACAAAAACACGCCAAATACGACCCACTAAATAACACTATCCAAAATAATGGTTGGAAAACCAACCCCATCATTACAATTACAGCAGGAGTACGAGGTGCCATACACGAACACTCCATCAAGAAACTCACAGAATTAAAAATCCCAAAATCAAACATCAAAAAACTCATGAAGGACATCCACCAAAACGCCATTAAATACCTCACCTACCTAGTACTAAACAAACATAAACTAGACAACAAACAAACACATGTCCCCCCACCCTAACAAAAACAGACTACTAGTGACCCATCAGAGCCCACCTCCCCAAAGGAGGCATAAAACCATATACTGCATCACGGAATACCGCGATCAGTATAAGGCCAACGGGCTCGAAGTCACGCCGGTATGAAAATACGGGCGTTATTTTTTCTTTTTCTTTTCTTTTTCTTTTCTAAGTCTCTAAGAGGATTTAGTGTTTATGAACAGTTTAACATGCCTAAATAGAGGTACATTACAACACTAATGACCAATAACTTCGTCATTAGTGTCACCTCATGACACTTGGCATTCAAGTGCACTTACTAATATCTTGGCATGAATATGTTCAATATTGTTATGAGATGGATGCCTATGTTACACAATGGTCTACAAGTTGACTAAAGTATACACAAATGACACTTGACATTAGTGTGCTCAAGAATATCCTCCTCTTGCATACTAAAATGTAAACACATGACATTTGCCATTTGTATGCTCAATAACACCTTCTCCTTGCATACTAAATTGCAAAGCTGTCATCCAAATAGTGGACTATGGTGTTTATGGATCATACAATATGGATATCATATTCATGTTGAAGAACGGTATAATGACCTTGCAATGGATGAGTGTGCACGTGCTTGGGGGTGTAGGTCAATGGATCTTTGTGCACATCCGTATTGGGTGATGACGAATTTGACAAATCCTTGGTAAATGTCATCGAGTTGGCATGGTCACTAAGTGCTACAATAAGTTGGTATCTTAAGCATGTTGCATATCTTTGGGAGGAGAAGGCCTTCCGTGAAGACTTCACAGGAGGAATTGAGTGGGATGTTGGAGGTGTTTGTGGTATGTTACAATTGTGCTTCGTTGTTTTGATTAATAGTGTATCCAATTTGTGGAGGTTGGGGCAAAGCACAAAGCACCACAAGAATAAGTGTTCTATACCAATTTGCATAATTTGTCAAGAATTCAATTTTTTTGTTGTAATATAACAAGACAATTAAGAATCGTTGCACATAGTTTTTTTTGCTTTTTGAGGGAGGTAGGACACTGGATATGCCATTTAATTGAGGGGACATGTTTTGTTACGAGTTTCATATAGCCTTCATTTTAAGAGAGGACATGAAATAATTGGATATGTAAGCTTTTGACATGTAAGAAGCATTTGAATCTACGAAGACAAGGTTTAGATTTATTAGGCATAAGATGATCTCACATTTAGAGATACCAAGATCCATGTGGGCTCAATTTGGGGTTGGATGCTTTGATATTACTGGTGAGGATGGCACGGTCATATGCATATACGGTTGTGGGAACATTTGGCTCTAGATTGATAACTATGGGAGTCACATTCTAACCATTGTTAGAATAAGGGTTTAAGGACAATGATGAATAAATACGGGCTTAAAGTATTCCCTTGGATGGCATCGCGATTGATGGGTATAGGAGGTGTGGGTGTAAAGTGGGAGCCATGGAAGGATGTGGCACGATTGATGTTACCAACAATTTCCACAACATCCATTTGGTAACCGAGATATTCCATAATGATCAGTAGTCTACTATAGAGAGTCAAATGCATTGCGGAAGCCTATATATGTGATGTATATGTCATGGTTTGTAAATTTGGAGTCTTCTAGAGCTACAAGGATAGTCTAGGTTTGCCAAGAGGCCTAGTGCAATAAACAATGTTCTTCTTAGCTTAATTTAAGGCTCAAACATGAAATGTGTTTCACAATTTTGTTCAGGCTACATACAATCTTGGAACTTGCTAAGATTCGCATGATTGTGCTCGTTCTAGAATTGCAAGTTTTTGAAATTTTCCCCAATTTTATTCATACATTGGCAAAAAGTTGGAGGTGTTATTCTAAGGCTTCATTACCTTAAACCTTCAAGCATCCAAGGATGGGTTTTCATGTAGGTTGCTCACCCACCAAAATATGATGGGAATAAGGACAAATGTAGATGGAATCTGGTGGGGTGGTGTTTGTATGTGCCAACCATTTATTGCTATTTCAAGTGTTTAGTGCATGAAAGGAAACTACTGTAGTGGCCCATGGCCATGGCCCTCCACATTCTAGTAGGCAACCATAATGTGGTTGCTTGCTTGCTTTTGTTTATCTTCATGAGAACACCCCCAATCCACTATTATCTATAATTATTGGGTGAGCAACCTACATGGAAACCCATCCTAAGAGGTTCAAATTGGGCCTCTCCATGCATAAAGGCATGTATTTAAGCTACATATTTCCAATTTTAGCCAATTATGTCAAAAATGACCCTATCTAAAACTAACTCATTCTTCAAATGCACTTTTTGAATTGATTGAATACCTTGATGTCAGTGAAGATTTCAATTAAAATACGCAACATGAGTGACCTTGGATGCAAATACATACAGGCTATGTAACAGAGGCATACACCTCATAACACTATTGGACATATTCATGCCAAGATTTTAGTAAGCACACTTGAACACCAAGTGTCATGAGGTGACACTAATGACGAAGTTATTGAGCATTAGTGTAACCTAGCATATGCCTCAAAATGAGCGAGTGACACTATTAAGCATGTGACACTTAATACCACAAACAGTGTACATGTTGGACTCACAGGTAGGGTAATGCACTAACCCAAACGTCCTTTCACACGCACCTAAGGGAGCTCCATATGGTGATAAGTTGGATCCTTTGAGGTGGGTTTTGAAAGTCGGTCAATGTCAAGGAATTCTCAGATGTTGGAAGGTTGGGTATGTTTAGGTTTGTCATTAACACCCACCCTAAAGGACATCCCCTTATAAAATGTTATCACCCCGGTAAGTTCATTTAACAGTGCAATGCACCATTGAGTTTTTTTGGTAAATGCATTGCATTGTTAAATAAACACGGGCCCTCGCCCTTGCCCTCAGGATGTAACATCCAAGGGGCCAAGGGGCAACCCTATACAACCATCCTCGATTTGTGTTTTATAATGAATAGTTAACTCAAACCCATCACAGAAAGCTTATGACAAAAAAGAGTGCATCTTGGAAAAACAAATACCACCTCCAATCAATATTCTGACAATGTATAGTCATGACAAGGAGCACAAATGACACATTACCGGTGTGATTTTCCTGTTGTGTTAGAATTACAAATCAGGTCGGGATAGGAATGTGACCGATCCCCCACTGATGTAACCTACATTTACCTCTTTACCCGACCTATGGTACAAAACAGAGACCTGCTTCTAGAAAACTCTTTGTCTTGATGTTTATAAAAGGTTTTTTTTTCCCTGAAACTTCTTCCCAACTTTCTGAAACCTATCCGCAACAGATACGGAGCTCACTAACTTACACATAGTATATCATGCCCACCTGGAGGAGACACTCGTGGGGGATATTCAGCACCACTCGGCTCTCTCGACAGGACCGTCGTAAGAATGTATATACATAGTCGATGGCGAGTTTCTTCCAAAAACCTGAATCCTTCCTTGCTTTGATGACATTGTTCCCCAGAATGTATACCACCCCCGCGTCTTTACAATCATTCAAATAGGACAGCTCCTCTTGAGTGTCTCTACTGCTACAGGGTGCACTTTGCACAGTTCCACTCCGTGCGGTGGAAATTTCCTCCATGTCGATACCTGAACCGCAGGTTAATTCTCCAAGAGAGTTCACCGCCGTACCTTGAGCTCTCAGCATGCTCAGCAACTGTTGTCTGGTGGAGAGTTCTGTTTCCGAGGCTTGGATGGATTGTGCAGCACTTGTCTGGTCGGGGGTCCAGCTTGCAGCCAAGGATTCACGTTCGTCGGACTCTTGCAAGGCTTCGTACCGGATGAATGCTGTCAAACTGTCGATCAGAGCTTGCTCGAATCCTTCGTCCTTCTTATGTACATCTTTGTATCCGTACCTCGCGGCACATCGATACATGGAGTAGGCTTTTGTTCCGATTCGGCGGATCAAAAATCGCTCCTCCGGTGGGACAATGTTCACCGGCAAATACTTGATGCAAACAAAGACGAGTGTGGAATGGATTGCTGGGAGGTTGGTGACGAAGTGGGAAAACAATGGAGGAACTCCGTGAGCCAAATCTGTGTACATGAGTCCGATCCCTGGGACGCGCACCAAGCCGAGGCTTGGGCCAAGCCCTAACAACCATCCCACAGAAATCTTGTTCTGGATCTCGTATTCATAGCGTTTAAGAGTTCCATAGTGCCATGTGAACATGATGGTGCCGCAGACTGCTGCTATGACCAGAGGTACCCACCCACCTTGGGTTGTCTTGAACAAGACCGAAGATACATAAAGTGTTTCCACTGACCCGAATACAACGAGGAACAGTAGAGCAATTAGGAAATGCTTGCGCCACACAATGATGATAATAAGAGTCATTAGAAATGTCGTCACCAGCATGACAACCACCACTGCAATACCTGCACACACAAATGGAAAAAAAAGTGGGGTCAGAGAACATTGCGCTTTATAAATGTTACACCTTGTTGTACATTTCGCCCACATATATGTTCAACTTAGAGTGTTGCATGCAACAAAGCAAGACAGATGCGAGAATTGAAAACTCAAAGGAAATTTTACCATATGCATTTCCAATTTGATTTGTATCCCGGAAACCAGCTGTAATGACTATGCATAAAATCATAAGAATCCAGTTAACTTCCGGTATATACACTTGTCCAGAAAATTCGTTTGATGTATGTACAACTTTCACCCGAGGGAAGCATCCCAACGCTACTGATTGCTTGACGATAGAGAACGTGGCAGTAATAATTGCCTGACTCGCAATCATGGCCGAGACGGTTGCCAAAACCAACATGGGCCAATATATGCTTGCTGCACAACACATCCAATCACAACACTCAAGAAAAGAATGGGTATACAACGTAGACGCAAGCATGAACAGTTTGGACCCAGACTTGTCATTAAGATATATCACGAATAGTTCCAACATCCATTGTCGAGTCAGAAAGAAATATATCAAAAACTCTCTGCCTTGATGTTTGTTTGCCAAACTAGTATTCAAAAGGACTTGTGATTTTAAACATTTTACTGTTCAATTAAATGTTATCAAATTTCACTTACATGGAAGTGAGGCGTAGAACGGGTTAACGACATCCTCGTTATGTTGCACAAGGTATGCAGCCTGGCCGAGGTAGGCAAGCAGTAGGCAAGGATAAACAAGGAGAGAAAATGCAATCTGCATAGAATTCACAAATTCATGAGTTTAATCAATCACCAAAAGTGATTTCTAAGAGTGTGTCTCAAACTGAAGCTAGATTATAAATTGGAATTTTCAAGATAAGAGAATTAAAATTCAATAGAAAGGACTTTTATGCACTTTTATGTCCAAGAAATGGCATGGTTCTGCACAGGTGCGTCCGTGTAGACAATGAACGCACTTCCACAGACATATTTTTTGGCAATTGCTCTCCTAGCCCTAAACTTCTCTTACCTGAATTGATCGAAAAGTGAAGTGACCTAAATCAGCAAACAAGGCCTCCGTTCCTACAATTTCAAAGACAAGCAGTTTAGTTAACGACTTGCATTTGCCCCGCTTGCATACATCTACAGGGCGAGGTCACCCCCTCCTGTTATGATTATGCACTGAATAACCAACGAATATACTTGATAAATTAGGATAAAGCATGCAACTCTTTCTTGTCAATGAAGTTTACAGATACACTCTGACTCAAAGAACTATAAGATAGAAAGTACCTGTTATGCATAGCACAACCCCTCCAAGATGCTCCCATCCTAATCTGCCGTTCCTCTTGAAGAAGTAAATGATTTGCAGGGGAGAGAAGGCTCGAAATACGGTGTGATCCCACTTTACTATGTTATAACATCCAACAAGTGCAATGGATATAAACCATAAGGTGAATATTGGGGCAAATAAGAACGACACTCTTGCTGTCCCGAAGCGTTGGACACTGAACAAGCCCACCAAGATTACCAGTGATATAGCTGTCACCACATCTGCAGAAATAAATTTCCAGCATTGAGTTTCAAGTATTAGATAGCCATTCCGTTGTAGATGAACAATTCCAAAAGTGGACCAAACAACAGCAACAAACTCGCACATACAAAGAAAAAGTAAGACCAGCAGCTAGAAAACTCCTTCAACATCAATTAGCTAAAGCATCCTAAGACCTTGGGAAATTGGTACTTACAATTGTTCATGTTTGTCGATGCAGCTTCGATTCCATGAACTGCCGACAAAACTGCAATTTACAAGACAAGTCTTAGTAAATCTGCGCATTACTAACAACCCTAATTTCCGACTGGAATGAGATTAATGCCGGTGGTTCCAATCATATACGAAGAATTAGTGACGATACTCGCACTAATCCCACGATTACAAAAACTTTACCCGCCACAAGCCACCCTGCAAGTCATTGCAGAGACAACTCAGAGCACTTGTATGCAGTTTGTTCTATTTGCAATTAAAAATAACCTGAACTTGCTGAAACTCTTAGAATACGATATGATATACGATATTATATGAAGTCTGCAATACGAATTTAGTTCATTGTCCACGAAATTGGAAATGTGATTTAACCTGAGATAGCTGGGGTCAATATGCCATCGCCTATTACCATGCAGGTGCCCAGAAGCACAATCAGCAGAAGCACTTTCTGGAGGAAAGCGCTACCCTCCAGTTTTTTTTGCAAGTAAGTCTTCTTACTTGCATTATCTACGATATAGGTGGTCAGTTGCTCGTCTGTGGGATGTCGGTTTGGCAGTGAACTTATATTACAGTATCTACACAGTAATGAGTACAGTGCGAATGTCCCCCCTGCATCCACACCACAGAAACTCGCTTAGACAAAGGTAAAATTCATTTCAAAGGTGCTGAAAAGTGATCAAAATCATAGGTTGCATTTGTGAATAATTAGTATCCTTTCCAATTGAGCAAGTCCTGGAAATTCTTGAAATTCTTCAAGAATTCGTTCCCCCAAGACATTCACTCTGCAGCCCTGGCAAGGCAGACCCGAAGTGCCTCCCGATCGTCGTGGTATAATGATAGGGATCCAGATTTCTATGATCCCTCATAGTGGATAATGCAGCCATTAAGCATACATGAATCCATTACCACATTCAGTGCTGCCTCATCATTTAAGATGGATGCATCTTCAAGTCGCAAGAATCAGAAAATTCATAATATTTGAGAACCATCCTTCAAAAAATACCTTCTCCATTGTCGCTAGCTCTCAGCGTGATGAAGACGTATTTGATTAAAGGAATAATAGTGATTGTATATATAATAAGTGACAAAGCTCCAATAATGTCGTGGTCGTTGGAGACAACAGCTTGTTGAGAAAATGTGCTTCTAAAAACATACAATGGCGATGTGCCTAAATCTCCGTAGACCACACCCAAGCTCTGATATGCTAATCGCAAAATGACGCTCAGTGGCAACGCCTGCAAAATAACTCAAACCTTGTCAATGCTACATTCCACATTTGTCTAATGACTTGACATGCATTTGTCTTGTCACATTACCACGCATAACAAAAGAAAATCTCGAAAATTCGTCAGCCATATTTGTAAATGAACCTCATACACGTCCAGATGTTTAAATCAGTGAGAACGTGTAAGGAATAGCAGAATAAGAATGTTCTTCTCAATACAACAGAAAGTGTGCAAGAAAATACACATCAGTCTTAACACCAATTTGGAAGAAAAATGAACCACTGGATTAAAAGTGGCAAGAGGTTTTTTCCTACTTTTCTGTATAAACTAAGAGGGTCATACTGAAATCAAAATTATGCTATTAGCTGATTTTCAGTTATGTTGAGCAAAAATATGCTTGTCAAATTTTCTCCAGACAGCTCCACAATTTTGTCAAGAAGCATATCATAAAGATAAAGCGCGTTAGCCAATATAAAGAGCAACTGCTAGTTTTAAAGACATTACGAAACCGATACACAACCTGCCTTCGAATTTTGTCAAGAAGAAAGAAAGTTGCACTTGTGCAGATTGCTTCCTGCTCAAATTGGTAGCAATTACTAATCGCCACAACTAACTTCCTACATGTGGGGCCGCTGCGTGGTCTGCTGACCTCATAATCAGAATATTCTACAAAAGACTCCATATATGGCTACGCCTAATGAAAATACTGGCCGGTGACCAATTGCTTGCAACTACTGTAGCTTCTCGCCAGAACATTTTCAGAACGAGAACGCAAAAGCTGATGATGCGTGATGCAGTGAAAGTGTAAACGAAGTCAAACGCCCGATTGTTCAGACCGAGTACTCTATTGCGTCGCCATGATCACTATCTATCATGTTTCATGTTGACGGATAAATCAGTTTCACCTAATTATGGCCGGTAACCAAATCGTGTCATATTGCAAAACCTCAGATTGCTGAAAGACTAATTCAAGTCAGGATAGATCGAACTATTTCTCCACTCATGATCATAGTCTAGTGGTAAGACTCGATAAATACAAACTAGAATTACATTCTAGCAGTTTCGGAGCCTTTAAATAGCTTCTCAGTCAGTAAGTAGCAAGTTCAGTCCCGAGAACTGAAGAATCACGGCTACTAAAAAGTTACAAAGAACATGACTCGTTGATAATAAGAAAGATAAACCCATTCCCTTTTACTTACTGTTTCCAGTAACAGTATATCACTTAACTAAGTCCTCGACTACAACGAGGAAAAAACCAGTTGAAACACCAGTCGAAGTCCACAAATCCACATCAAAATCATGATGCAAAGTGTCTTGCGAGTCGAGTCCACGAGATTCACTGAACTAAAGTCACAACCGCTTCTTGCTAGCTAAAAAAGCTCTCATACCGCATCAAGTATCCTACAAACTTCTCTATCACAAGAATGCGCTTCAAATATCGCGTACTTTCTTCTAAGAAGCAAACGTCTAGCCACTTGTTCCTCCCAATCCACCTCGTTGCATAGACATGTTATGGAAGTCCGGCACCTATGAGCATCTTCTAAAACCCAAGCCGTGGTTCCCGGGCTAATAGAACACCGTTTCGCTCATAGAATGAGAATCTAACAATTTAAAGTGAAAGACGGTTAATCAACACACCAAAATTACTCCACAGCTCCACATTCTCGAAGAAAAAGAAATTGCCACTGTAAACTGCCTCTTCTCAAAAAATTCATACTCCGACGTCAAACACACCGACGTGACGGAGAACTCGTCATACAACCTCAGACACTACCACAGTACACCAAATCCAGTCCACCGTCCGGAAAACCCTTCAGTGACGCAGAAAGGTCCAATTGCAAAAACGACTTCAAATCACCACCGACGATGACGATGAAATCAAGCAGAACACGACACACAGACTTCAGCCATCGCACGGAAACTAAGTTCAAATAAAACATATATCAAGCCACTGTCCAACCTCACAATCTTCTCCGAGAATGGAAACGCAAACACGATGATGGATCCTAACGGACCTTGCTGAGCACTCGTCGACTTCACAAGCTCGACTACGTCGCCGAGCGGGTGAACAATGCGGAAAATTCCTCTTACAACCTCAAACACTATCACAGTACACTAAATCCTGTCCGCAGTCCGGCAAACGCGCAGTGACGCAGAAAAGCTCCGATTGCAAATTCCACTACCTCAAGTCCACTACGGACAATGACAAAAAAACCAAGCAAAACAAGACACACAGACTTCGGCCATCGCGCGGAGACAGACATTCCAAAAAAAAATCCGAGCCACCGCTCAACGTCACAATCTTCTCAAAAACGGAAACGCAGACACGATTATGCATCCAACCGGACCTTGTTGAGAGCACTCATCGACTTGACACGGTCGGCTTCGTGGCCAAGAGGCTGATCAATGCGCTGATCCATGTCCCAGAGACGGCCTTGGCCTCTACCAGGAGGCACAGGGCCATCCCCGAGGCCGTCTTCCTGCGCCATCGCCATAGCTACAGGCTGCTGGGATCAGGTGCTCCTGAGTCCTTACTACTACTACTACCACTCCACACCGCCTCGGCCACCTTCCGCCTTCCCTTTTTAACTTCCTTCCTCCCTGGCTCCCTACCTTCCTTAATGAGCAGGGGGGAGATCCTCCCCGTCCGTACCACGTGGATGACGCCCGTAGGTTAGGACTCTGACTCACATCCGAGCTGGCACACCTGGGCATCTTTTGTTTCCCTGCCCGGTCACGTCCTAGCTGCGCCCGCCACTGGGTCCACCCTCCCCTTCCCCGCATCTGGCGCCTCCGTTCGGCGAGGCTTCGGTCCCGCGTCAATGCACTCATGGGAATATAAATTGTACTGTATGTATTCGTGTCGTATGTGATTGTTATACGAGTATACTTCTCACTCTCCTCTACTATTTTAAATATGTTCTAAAAGGGGGTAGAGATATCCTTCACATCATTCAAAAACTCATGATTTGGTAGGGAGTTATGAATGTGGGAAATATCAAGGAATATTCCGCAGAATACTGCCAGTCCCACAGAACGCTGATATGGATCTGAATAATGTTATGCACTTGAGCAGTTGTCCTTCAACATTGTTAAATGTCAAAAACGGGGCAAAAATCTTTATCAAAAGAGTAGTTTTTGAGGTACTTAAAAGGATGACTACAACATGCAGTATTTGATCATTCTTCTTAATTGAACACTTGGATTGTAGTGGTACTTATATGACAAGACTTGTATTTACAACAACAAAATAAACACCAAAAATGACATGTGTTACAATGAGATTGGATTATATGTTCAAAATATGGACAACATTTTTGGTTCAATTGTGAACATGATTGGGAGTGCTATGCATATGACAAGTTAAATCTAGAAAATATAATCTTCAGTTTGAACTCTAGTAAATTTTGTATCTCGACTTTAGTTCTTAACTTTAAATTATAGTCTTTGTGATTTGCAATTGCTAAGTGGAAGAGACAATTCTCAACCCAATCCAAGGGTCGAAATCGTATGTGGAGTTGGAAATGTCCACAATAGGGCCCATGGGGTGGACTCTTCATACCACATATGATCTAACGTGAGTGTAAGAAGGGGTATCATTTGAGGCATTAGCGTACATAGTATATGTAAGGGGGAGGTATTGTTATTTTTCTAGTGTGTACATTTAAAAAGGGTATTAAGAATTTTGAAGTAAAAGTAGATGTACAATAGGGTCCAAAAATATTTCGAATTTTGGATGTACTCCCAGTTTTGTGCTTCAAAACTAGTTGCATTCAATTGCATGTAGCTACCTCGTTATATATTCTTTTTTCACCAAATCAATTGCAACTTGTGAAGCCATTAGTGGTCTTTAGTCACCACCTCTTAATCATGAGCACATGTCAAAAATTTAAAGATTTGATTGTAATTAGAAAATTGTGTTGTCAAGAGCTCAAAGATGCAACTTCCCTTTTGGAGCTCATGGCGCCACCTCATTGTTTTGATGGCATGTATTCATTGCAAGGTTTAGTGTACAAAGTTCAAGATTACAACATGGAGTGTCATTGCAATGGAGATTGGCTTGCACATATGAGATATGGTGGCTTGAAGTTGTTTTGGAGGTAGTTTGGCCAGCAACATTGGAGTTGCCTTTGTTGTTCTGTTGGTGATTGAATCTAATGATTTTTAGATTGTGCATTGGGTCATTGAGAGATACCATGCCGTACAAAATCTTGAGTGATGAAAAAAGGGGTCGCATTGTGGGAATGTGTGAGAGTGGAATGAAGAGTTCAGACATTGCATTTGTATTGAATGTTCCACGGTCAACTGTTTCTACTATCTTGACAAATTGGAAGGTCCGAGGGAGTGTAGAATCTTTGAAACCCCGATGTGGTAGGCATCGGAAGTTGAGTGATCGCGATGCTAGAGCGTTGGCACATTATGTTAGAGATGATAGAAGACAATCATTGTCGGAATTATCAAGCCTATTGAATGTGACACAACAATTTACATGATCATCCTCAACAATTGAAACTATGGAAGATGGTGCTCTAGTCCACCGTAGCTCACTTACGTTGCAATGGAGACAAGCTCATGGTATGGAAAAACTAATTTGGCCTACAAACTCTCTAGATTTGAATCCCATAGAAAATTTATGGAAGATTGTCAAAGATTTGTTACGACATTGTCCTAGACTCAAAAACAAGGAGGAAATGGCACAAACCATTCAATCAACATGAGATACAATATCTTTGGAGCAACTCCAAACTTTGATTAGAACTATGCTTGATAGAATGCAAGCAAGTGTTTCAGCAAGAGGTGGTAGCACTAGATGGTAGATACTATATTATAATAAAATTTAAAATGTATTATTTTCTACTTTTGTAATGCAAATTTTTCATATTGTCAAAGTAGACTCTATTATCTTTCCAACACAATTTACGGTTTGTGAATTGATGAATTTTTGAGCCTACAAGAGGTTTTCAAAGTTTGTAGTTTTCATTCTCATTCAACTCCATGCCAAAAATTCGAAATATTTTTGGACCCTATTGTACAAAAGGGGGCCCTAGAGTTTAGAGGAAATTTGGACAAGAGATGTATTCATCTCATCCAATCATGTTTTCATCCATTGTTGTCATATAGTAATAGTCCTCAATGTATGCACAATAAGTGGAGTAGAGCACATTATTTTGGAAATAGTTTTAGCATGGAGGTGGATCACATACTCTAAACATTTGTCACTAAAATAAGATATCATTATATCAACCTTATGTGGTCACTCTCTTTAATCAAACATCTATAGTTGAGTGTATATGGCAAGGTTTGTAGTTAATAATGGACACCAAGTTCTTATGTGTTACGGTGAGATTGGACGATGTGCTCAAAATAATCCAAAGGTAAAAACTGTATGAGTTGGAAGTGCCCATACTAGGGCCACTTGCCTTTGACATGTTTGCCATCAATGACTCACCATCTCCAAGTCACTTGTTGAGTCAACATTCTCCTTGGACATCAAATGCTCAAGTCCACTTGTCCAAGTCCAACCGGTCACATGTCTTTATTAATTTGAGGCATTTTCCCAAAATAGATTCCTCTAAACTGATTGGTAATTTTCATGAAGTCTTGAACTTCAACCGGTTATTTTTCAAACTCAACCGGTCCATTTGTAATTAGCGGTTGATTCTCCTTGTTCATAGTTTGCACCGTGCACTTTAACATGATCCCCCACACCTTTTTATGGAATGATGGGGGACGGTTGGGAACAATGGGGAACGGCGGGACGATGACCACTACCATTGCCACATATTCCGTTGTATAGTAGATTCTCTTCATCGTGCAACAAATACACCAACTAACTAACACTCTTTGTCTTATTTTCATACTTGTGCTTCATGGAACCCTTGTGGTTTTCGAAAACGAGCCCTTCAAACCCCGAGAGAAGAAAGACCATCATGACTTTCTCCGCCATGTAAAATGTGTGGCAAGCCCAAACCTCACATGCATGATTCAAGGGGGACTATCAATTTTTCCAATCCTCTATAATGTTGTGGATTCGTTGTTTGCGGGGCACAATGTGAGTGACTCACCTCAAATGGGCCCCTCCACCTTTAATATACAATACCGAGTTATTCCGAATGCACACAAATAGGCATAAAGCAACGTCTCAATGATTAGCAATCGCAATACAAAGCCAACGACACCGAAAGCTTGGCATCCAATTTTGAGTGGTGTATAAATTAACAACAATATCTTTAAAGCTCAAAACGTGGACGGTCCCATTATTAAACGAATACGCGCGTCCTCATGAAGCGGACATCGATGTATAGTGATTGCCTTGCTCCAATGCTTCATTCGAGCCTCCAACATTGAGCATATACTACGGGGCTTATAAGTAGGTGACACCCAACAATGAACTAACTTAAGAGTAGCTTAAAGACGGCACATGTGACATCTATTCAATAAATAGCTATATAAAAAATGCATGGAGTGTGTGATTCACCATTATTGATTCTTCGGAACCTCCGCATGATGCCGATCATTCTATGTGTACGGGCCCGAAACATTTGAAGGGAAGTCTAGGGTTGAGCTCAAGGGACCAGCCACCGTTGAGTGTGGAATGAAGCAACCGAATGAGCATCCATGGGGCCCATGTTATAAGGAGGCCTTTTCAAAGCCAAGGCTTGTTGGTGTTCATATATAGTATCATGTAAGAAAGGTGTAGGGAAGGACGATACAATATACTACTAGCTTTTTGGCTCCAACATTCCCCACACGTGATCAAATTGGAATCAAGGGAGGCGGGTCCCGAGTGGTGTAGGTTGGGCCCATGTACCGGGCTTTCCGATTCAAGTGCATTTTGAGCCCCATCTTTTTATATTCCATGGTGAAGGTAGATTCGCGGTGCTAAAACCGTCAACTTTAAGTGATATTATTATATTTTGCAAATAGATGAATTGTCATCATAACGTTATTCATATCCATAACCGTGTTTTGTGGGACTGATGGTATTTCACGTAGTATTCCCAAATATTCTCCACATTATGGATATGAATGATGTTATGATTAGGAAATTGGCACGGAAATTTCAACGCACCAAATAATGTTACTCAACATTGAGGTGTTGTACCCCTAATGTCTGGAATGTGGTTGGAGTTATTTCTTTTTATGTTGGGTAGTTCTTGCAAAATGAACAATACTCAACATGAGCATTGTTCATTATGCAAGGGTGAACATGCACGTGACCCGGGTTCGGTTAGCATGACGGCCATGTGTCTCGCATCGTGCCACGTGTCTACACTTCTCGAACTAGATCAACATCTTGCAGAAGCTATGGGCATCAAGTTTTTGGTGGCTTTCAATGACAAACTCCACATCCTTCACTAAGTGGGGTTCAATTGCATCAATTGTTGCCTACGTCGATTGCAGTCAATAGCAGCAAGTACATTTCAAAAGAACATAGTGGATGTAGATAGGTAACACATTTTAATTAGGTGACATAGTGTTCCATTGCTCTAAGGTACTTTGCTACCAATAAAGCCATGAAACATATTTTCAGTGGCTTTTGATAAGCAATGAAGGCTAAGTATAGTATTAGACAATGTAAGTACTCAGTGGCTTTAGATATGCAATGTTCCTAAGAGGCTCTTAAGCATTTTGTGATTGTGTTGGCCAAGGCTAAGGACAATACCAAATAGTGTAATTTTACTCCTACTAACTAGGGAGTACACTTTGACATACATGGACTCATTTCTTGCTGAAGAAGAAGAACTCCGGTCTCCGATGGAGGTGTCGCGGCCCACTTTTACTTAAAGTTCTTAAGTAACCTTACTTTACGTTTAAAAGATAGGTTTGACAAAGTAAAAGATCATAAATTAAGCACTTTATAGATAGATTGTTAGGTGTGCTATTTAGAATCGAGTAGAAAGAGTTGAATCCTTAAAGTAGCTAAAACCATTAAATTAGTTTAGTGTTAAGGTTTCCATTTTCGGCTTGGGAACCTTAGAGCGGGCCGCAACCGCCATGGCGACCCAAACTCGGAAGCGGACCGCGGAGAAGCAGGTAGCCCTCCGCAAGGTGCACGTGGTCACCCCCTCCGACCGTGAGGAGAACAACGAGTTGGAGGCGGATTTGAGACGCATGGGCTGCCTCGGATTGTGGGAGAAATCGTGGAGAGTGCGGAGTGAGGATATGGTGAGGGAACTGGTCACCGGGGAGGTGGACCGCGTTTACGCTTCCACCATCCGGGGCCGACCGGATAGGTGGAATGCGGAACTTTGGAGTGGCGTTTACGGGTTCAAACCGGGAGGGGAAGGCATGGCCACTAAACGAGAGGATTGTACGAGGGATAAATTCTCCTCTAGGTTGGACCCTAAGTATGGCTACTTTGTGAAGGATTGTAAAAACGAGAGGGAAAGGAGGATGTTAGCTTTTCTTGTGCCTATCTTTAGCCCGGAGAAGCCCTATAACATCACTCTTACTCTCGCCACCACATTGCTTCTTGCATACTCTGAGAAGAAGGTGGTGGATTGGGGAAGCATCATCGGAGAGTTGGTGCACAAGTTGGCAACCAACACCAAACGCGGCCACCCTTCTTACATTGGGCCTTTCCTCTTCTACCTTTACGCACACGGAAACCTACTCACTGACGAAGAGGAAACCCAATGGACGTCGCACCAATTCATGCGGGAACTCCAGACTACCGATTCGGAGCCGGAGATGGGCCACGAGGGTCCGAAGGAGGAAGACATAGTGGAGTTGAGCAGTGGAGAGCGGCCTGCGACCAAGAAGCGGAAACTCATGTTGGGGAATCGTGCGACGCGGACCAAGTCCGCCACCAAACCCGGAGGAGGTGAAACCTCCACCTTTCCCTTGGAGGACAATCCGGTGGACTCCATTATCCGCGACTTGGAGGGAGTACGGTCCCGGATTGTGGACTATGAGCTGCAAATGCACCAAGTAGGGGAATTGGTGGGCAACCCGCCGCGGGAGGGTTTGTTTGCCGCAATAAAGGAGGCCATCCAAGATCCGCGCCGGTTGCGGAAGCTGGAGAGTAAGGTGGACCACCTTACTACGGAAAAGCGGAAGACCGAGGGGCGAGTGCGGAAGTTGGAGGCGGAGCGAGAGAAGCTCCTTAAGCGGGTAAAGGATACCACTCTCACGGTACAAAAATTGAGTGATATGGTAGAAATCCCGGGGAACGTGTGGTGGAAAGCCAAGATGTTCGACGCGGAATTGAAGAACGCGGGCCACGTTTCCGGGTCGAAGATGGTTACTTTCATCATGGATCAAGGGAGTAAGATGGACGCATCTTTGAGAGCAATGAAGGCCCTCATTGCTAGCTGCACGGAGTTGTTTCCCGACGTAGTTGAGTCATCGGAGGAAGGGGAGTCCTCATCGGGCTACTCGGACTTGACCCCTCATGACATGGTGCAAATTCAAGGTGCCGCGGTAGAAGGTGGAAACCCACATGCGGAAGAGGTGGACCAGGTGGAGGACATCACGGCGCTCACGGTCCCGCCGGTTTCCGCCACCGAGGTGGTGGTTCTCAATGCCACCCCAGTTTCCGCCACGGTTGGAGAGGAAACCCGGGATGATTGCCACATGGCCGAGGTGACAACACCGAGCCTTGCCACGGACTTCTAAGTGGTTGCCCGAGATCCGCCGCCACTTGCAATTCTTGCTCCGGGATTTCCGCCGGGCAACCAACTGTCCGCACCACTGGCACCGGATGTTGCGGGGACGGCGGACCACGTGGGAGTGATTCTCGGACCCGATGGACACGAGGTGTCAGTGCCACCACCACGTGCTCCATCTTTGGCAATTGACAGTGCGGACCGCCGCGAGGAGCGGAAGCAAAATAAGAAGGAAGCCAAGTTGAAGAAGCGGAAGGATAAGGAGTAGATTTTAGTTAGGATTCCATTTTGGTTTGTTTTGGGCAAGTAGTTAGGTGGCCCCGAGTTGTGTGCTTTGTCATTTTCTTTGTTTAGGGCCTGACCTCTCAATGAGGTGGATTGTCAGGATTGCCACGTGGCCCGCGATTTCCAGCATGGAAACCATGGCATGTGGGTGTTAGTTTGGTTTTAAAGGGAGAACACTTCGGTGTTTCTCTCATCATTTTGCAATGCAAGTGTTCTTTTGTTCAATTCAGACCTTATGCTTCACTTCACCTTCGGTATGAGTTGAGTCTTAAGTCCATGTGTAATGCAAGTGGTCCCTCCTTTCCGTACTTGAGGTTTCCGAGTTTTCCGCCATTCCCTATCACTGTGTAGGTTAGTTAGGTTAGTATTCCGTGATAGGACAGGGGGTCAGTAACACCCCAAGGTGCGTGTGGTTAAAACGCCCCTGTGTGAGCAGGTGATGGGCGGAGGAATCTTAAGCACGGAAAGGCGGAAATGATTGGACGAGCAAGGGGAAAGAACCCCACCGTGGGGTTGTTGGGCAAGGGGAGTTCCGCACACACGGTAGGTTCTTCCCCACTTACTCCGTCCAACTAGGGACCGACAATGAGTAGCAGTGGATAGACATGTCCAATAGTAGGGGGAGGGTTCTGGTTTACGCCTTCCGCTTGCCGTGACCTGGAGGTGGATCACACCGATCAGCAGTAACGGAATGGTCTAGAACACTCATGCACCTGCCGCGACTGGCGCTTGGTTCCCACCGCGGATGGTAGGCGTGGTAGCCCCATCCCTATGTTAGCCCCGCCGTCACGGAAATCAACAGACCTTAGGTCCTATCTTGTGTGACCGGTGGAGCAACACAAGCTACCCATTGTGAAGATAGGACGCGGATGTTGCGTTTCCACCTCTCTCGAGGGAGGATTCGGTTTCCGCGTGTGGTATAGTGGAAACTGTGCCATCACGGAAAGCGGATCATGTTGGTTTTGTAGACCCAAAACTTCCTCCACCTTTTCCCCCGTCAAAGGGGGTGGCACGCGTCGGATACTTGAGTGGGACTCCTTCCCAAGGGAGGGCTACCCCCATCATAACACCAATCTAAGGGAGTAGTAGTTAGGCGGAGGAAGTGGAGATAGGGAGACAACCCTAAGAAATCAACCCAAAGGGCGAGATCCTGATGAACAACTATCAAGTCTCTCTGAGCATTCTAGCCTAAAACACTAGAATTATTGTCCTTGTGACACGGTCAAAAATCTAGCGGATAGTGGAAATACAAGTCAAATCCGCTACCTCTATCGCGGAAACCTTATCCCGGAAGTCATGACCCGTAATAAGGAATCTTAGAATGGAGTGTATATAGTTGTTATACTATGGATTCGGGACGCTGAGTCTATTGTTGTTACTACTCTATGGTGGGAGCTTGTCCATACTTTGTTTTGTGTTCCCTACTTCGGTCCACTACCGGGAAGGCGGAAATTTTCGTGCTATGATTTCCGTAATATCCCGGATTTCTTAATCCGATTTGTGTTATCTTAGTTTATGGTGTTTCTTGTGTGTGTGTGTGTTCATCAACGATTTCCTCTCTCTTGTCTTGTAAACGACCGCAGGTTCTTCGTGGGAACGAACTCGGCGCGGTTTTGACGTTTTCCGCGTTAATTAGGTTAATTAACTGAATACGTTACCACCGTGCTACGACAGGAGGCCGGAGTGAATAGAGTGTTTGTTCGTAAAACATTTATTGTTGACTATAAGGAGGTTGAAATCTGAGTTTTTTTGCAATATCCAAATCATTCACTAAGTAGTATTGGTAGCATCAATCGTTGCCTAACTTGATTGCAATGCTAGCTTCAAAGATAATCTCAAAGAATATAGTAAATGTAGATAGCTAACCAAATTTCAAGTGACATAGACGCTGGTTGGACATAGATGTCTTGTTGTCTTCTATGGATTGCCGATGAGATCGTTGCTATTGAGATCTCAAAGAGTAATTCCTTCTACAACTTTCAAGTGCCTCAAGTGGTACAGAATAAAGCCCATGTGAGGATTAGGATCAGGGTTGAGGTTGAATGAATACAAAGAGAGTGTGAAACTTCGAGTTTTTATGAAAATGTATAAATTCTTCACTAGGTAGTTTGGTAGCATAAGCCAATTGCAATGGCTAGCATCAGACATAATATGAAAGAACATAGTTGATGTAGATGGCTGACCAAATCAAGTGTAGATACCATATTGTTACCCTATTATTTTGTTGCCAATAAAGTTATATTATCCTAAAAAGTTCGAGCTTTGCATATGCGTGCAACTTTGAGAGATTATCCATGTTCCATGTATGAAATCATCAATTCCAATGTTGCAATGTTGCACTTTGTGTTATTCCATAATGTCACATGCTACACTAATTCTCTATTATCATGCGTCCATGTTAACACTATAGAACTCTGTAATATCATGTGTACTTTGGTTGCTACAGATGTGATTCTATGGAGTTTAGAGTGAATCAGTGTGAGCCCAATTATGTGCCCACAAGTGAATTTAGCTTTAAGAATGCCAAAAACTTAGAATTTGCATTTAATTGAGCTAGTGAGTAGGACACCCAAAGGGTGAAGTCTTAAAGTTTAGATTGAATTGTATGGAGTGTTCCAGGCTTAGGAATTATTAGAGGAAAGAAAAATCAAAACAAAATAAAATGAGTGAATTAGTTTGAGGTTATTAGTCTAGTTGTATGTAATTTTTGAAGGCTAGGAACCAGTTAAAGTATCCATTTTAGGACTAGGGGGGTTGGTTTAAGGCGGGGGAACAACCTCTTCGGGAGGTGAGACCCCCTGGATTTATGGGATCAGGAACAAGGAGGAAGGGCCCCGAAGGGCAGAAGAGAGAGAAGGCCTCGACCTTGGCTCCAGAAGGCGGAGAGGGGGTCGTGATTTAGATTCAGGCTACTTCAGAGTTTGATTTAGATTCAGGTTACTTAAACATGTGGGTTTAGATTCAGGCTACTTCATAGTTTGATTTAGATTCGGGTCATTCAAAATGTGGATTTAGATTGAGGTTACTTCAGAGTTTGATTTAGATTCAGGTCATTCAAAATGTGGGTTTAGATTCAGGCTACTTCAGAGTTTGATTTAGATTCAGGCAACAGCACCGAAATGGAGATTCAGATGGCAGGATTGAAATGTGGGTTCAGGTTGCCGCACTGAATCGTGGATTCAGATTGGCATCACAACAAGTAATTCAGGTTGGGTTGCGGCCAGCAAAGTGGACTCAGTGCAGAGTGGAGTGATTCGTGAAGGGGGCATGTCGAGCTGTGAGGAGGTTGTAGTCTGCTGAGTGTTGGCGAGTGAAGTTGTTGGGCGGCCGTGAGCCAGCTGCCGAAACTAAGTCGGCAGCAGGGAGGAAGGGATGATCAGAGCTTCCCCGGCTGCGCCACGTGGCCATCTGGAAGGGTCACACAAGGTTGACTGGGAACCAGGAAGGTGCTGTTAAGAGGGCATTTCGTAAGCATCAGGGTTAAGGGGAAAAGCAGGGATTTAGGGGTTTAAGCATAATAGGTTTGGGTGTGATTAGAGGTGGAGAGGAGTATACGAACTATGTATGGGTAGGCTAATCGGGTGAATCAGTGTTGCCTCATGTCATTAGGGAATAATCCAGCATTGTTAATTGGCCAATAGTTAGAATAGAGTTGGAGAGTGTAAGTTGATGTGTGTTGAATGACCGGGTTTACACTGGCAACTGTGAAAAGAATATTTCTCAATACTTGGACTACGTGTCATTTGAATAAAAATTGTGTGGTGATGATTACATTGTTGGAGCATTGGGTGTCAAGTTCTGAGGGCTAAGAGGTGATTGTTAAGGTGCATGTTGGCCATGGGCTTCCACCCGGATTACGACGCATAAGGGTGGAGGTTTATGGCTGACAATCAATATAAAGTTATAGCAACAAGTAACTCAAAATGGTAAACCATGATAATAGGTGTGAAAAGTGTAATTATGCTAGAACCAAGTAAGCTAAAGAAAATAATAGGTGATGTGTTGTGATGATGGATATGGGCATTGTAATTGCATTGTCAGCTTAAGTAAGATTGGCGGGGTCCAACTAAAATTAAAATAACAAATGGGTGGAGGCAGTGCAACATAACATTATTCAACCACATGGTTGTGCTCCATTCTATATTTAGCATCAAATGCGGACCTCCATTATCTTATCTCCAAGGGAAAAAACTTAGAAAATGGGAAGAAACCAATGCCGGTACCAATAGTGAATAGTGACAGGGTGAATAGTATAAATATTGTATACAATGTTGGTATTTTTAGTGATAGTGCTACTATGAATAGTATTTTCATTGAATAATGTTGGGATGAATAATGTTTCATGCGAATGGTACCAGGATGAACGATGATTCTTGTGAATAATGTTGGGAGCATAACTCCACCCAAATTATCAAGTGTCAGCATGAATATATGAATAGTAAAAGAATAATTTTACTTTGTTCAAGGGGCCCACAAAATATAATTGACATATTCCAGGGTCGTGGAACTGGCCCACATGGTTGAATAATGTCATGAAGCCATAGTAAGGTAGACATACATTAAACCATGAAAATAAATTGATTCGACCATAAAGAATGGCTTAAAATTTGTGCAATATATTTCAGAGATGGAGTAGAGAACATGATGAGGAATGCAGGTTGTTATGTAATTTTAGTCCATGTAGATAATTAGTTACATTTTTCCAAAGAGGCAAGTAAGTAAAATCCCCTATTTGTATAGTAGAGTCTCCCTAATTTGAACATCAAAATATCCTACTTTGCATACAAATGCATGCAAAATGGTTAACTCAATGGCACCCAAAAATGATCGCAAGTGGTGTGAAACAACACCTAGTATCCGGCCAATCACTGCATCCCACCTATCACTACATCCTTTTCGGGCCACCACTTTTACAATTAGCCATTTTGGCTCCACAAAAAAATCACTCTACCCCTAGTCTAGTGCACTAGTAGTAGTCATTAACCATTTTCATTTTTCTACCTTATTGTATGTCCACTTACAACCATCCATCTGTCATGACCAATCCTCTCACCAAATACATATATTGTAAGGTGCTTCCTAGTTCACTGCATCTTTTTTGATGCCAAGTTGTAGTTTCCAAAAACACATGTGTTTAAAAGAGATTGGACTACATGCTCAAAGTATGATAACCAATTTAGGCTCAATAGTCAACATAGTTGGGACCCTATACGTCCATTTAATGAGCATGAGAATCTCCACTTTGATAATGAATAAGATATGTATATGAGCTCCAAAAACTATGAGGAAAGTGGCTACAACTTTGATTTGGATTTGCTAATCATCTTGTACTAATCACATGGTTCATATCCAAGGAGAAGAAGGGCTAGTTGACCGTTCAAAACCCATCTACCTTGTGTATTGACTCTTGGGATGTGGAATGGGCTTGAGTAGGGCCGAGAATGTGAATGTAACATAGACGGGCCTTAAAATATGTGTGTGTGTGTGTGTGTGTGTTTTCCTTCCAAAATGGCCCACTTCTACAATATGAAACACGTGGTTAGCACAAGATGGTTAGCAAATCCAATCGAGGTCGTAGCCACTCTCCTCATAATTTTTGGAGCTCATATGAATATCACATCCATTATCATAAGTGTTGTTCTTGTACTCATTAAGTGGTCATATAAATCCCCCCAAATATGTTGACTATTGAACCTAGAATAATTATTGTATTTTGAGCACATAGTCCAATCTCTTTCAAACACATGTTTTTGGGGTACTCATTTTTGGAGCCACACTTAACCACATTATAGGTGTCCGATTAAGAGAAGTAACCAAATTAGGCATGTCTACCTTACTGATTGAAAATATCATTCAAGAGGTCGTGAATCAAAAAGCCTAAGGGCCGCTTCACACTATGGCCGTCCAAGTCGAGAGGCCGTGGGATTGAGTGGCCAAACTTTGTCGAGAGTCCAAAGAAATGGACTGAAAATAGCCAATAAAATATAGTATGTGGAGCCTTCGGCCGGGCATAGTGTGAAGCCTCCAAAGGCCAAACCCAAAGTCCAAACTGTTGGCAATGAACTCCCACGGCCTCTCGACTTGGACGGCCATAGTGTGAAGCCTCCAAAGGCCAAGCCCAAAGTCCAAACCCAAAGGAGCATTCCACTTTATTCCTTGCTCAAAATAACCCCACCAATCTAACGGCCAAGATCTTGTCAATGATTGATTTTTTAATGCAAACAAACCGACGGCCTCTCGACCATAGTTTGGGTTTCTATTCCCGTCCGACCCAAACTTCCTTCGAGAGTCCGTCGCCTACCTCAAAAAGTAATCATTTTAAATTGCGACGGCCTTTGGACTTTGGCCACAGTGTGAAGGGTCGAGAGGCCGAACTCTTGCTTTCTTGCAATTTGATTGGTGGAAATCGACGGCCTCTCGACCTTCGGCCGTAGTGTGAAGCGCCCCTAAGTTAAGACCGGTTTACACTATGGACCATAAAGTCGGACCATGGAACATGGCCTTTTTCCATGGTCCGATTTCTTAAATAATAATTTTCTAAAGCATTTGGGCCCCTCACTAGGTGTAAACCAAATGTGGACCAAGAGGAATGACCATGCACCAAAAAGTGAATGTGCTGATATTTTTAATACATGTCCAAAAAGGGAAGTTATGAACAAAAGTGAAGTCTGACCATTCTTTTGTCTTCTCTTGTCTTCGTCTTCTCTTCCCCAAAAAAAATTTCATTAAAAAAAACAATATAACAATATTTCTCTGCCATGGGCCCCTGCCTTTTTTCTACAAGAGCGCCTCTTTTGCCCCTCCCATCGCAAAACTCATTGAACCATGTCAGTGGATATTGTAAGCCTTAAAATATATATTTTCGGGACCTTGAATTTCATGGTCACTCTGACATTTTTTCCTTTGGTGTGAACCAAAGTGGTCCCAAAACAAGTCCAACAGCCTATCACAACTTTTATAAGGCCTTGGGACGACTTCATGATCCATGGTGTAAACAACCCCTTAGTCACGAGGTACTAACTTGATATCCTTCCACACATTCAATACCCAACTAATTGTGTTTACGAACCTGAACCCTAAACCCTAAACCCTAAAACCCTCATCACAATTCCCTCAATTTTGAATGTCACGGTGAGTGGTAGGGTCTCGAACTCTAGAGGTGATGTGAATGTTAATCCCCATGTGTTATTTGGTTACTAACTTTATGTCAATATCCCAAGGTTTCTCTATCCTGCTGGTTTGGCATCATAGGTTCTCTCGCTTGATTGGTTACTTCGTGACTTTATAGTCACTTTTAGTCTTTATCCGTATCCCGTGTTGTCCTCTTTGAGCACGGATCCTTGTTGGTGTTCCGATATCTTGGTTGGCATATGTTTATGATTTTGTTCCATAATACAATACTATAAACCCACATGCTTTTGGTTCTTTTAAGGTAATAAAGTGATTTCACTACACTAAATATGATATTTAGTGTTTGATTATATTTAATGTTGTTACCACCCTACCCTACTCAACACTAATTTTCAATTCCTTGACAATTAGGGTTAGAAGATATGCTAGAAGATATGCTAGTCATTCTCCTTTTATCATTGTTATTATTATTTTTCATATCCTTACTAACACTAAATTCAAACATGTAACTTCCACATATTACCATAGTTGATATTTAGTGTTTGAGTTTACATTTACTGTTACTTACTTTCATAGGGTTATTGACATTTAGTGTATGCGTTCGCATTTAGTGTATCAAACATGAAATATCATATTTAGTGTACCTACTTGAACTACACTAAATATGGTATTTAATATCACTCTGGTAACTTTTTGGATGACATTTCTTATGATGTGAGTGAACAGATACTGTCATGGATGATGGATGGGTTCATCCGTTGGCCAAAACCCTACCTTCTCTTGTCAGCAACTGGTGATGAAATATTGCAATGGATGATTGAAATTTGGATGAAAAAAAACCTCTTTGAGCACAGATCCTCGTTGGGGTTCCGATATCTTGGTTGGTATATATTTATAATTTTTTTACATAATACAATAATATAAACCCACACACCTTTTGTTTTTTTTAAAGACAATAGAGTGATTTCACTACCTACTTGAACTACACCAAATATTATATTTAATGTCACTGTGGTAACTTTTTGGATAACGCTTCTTATGATATGAGTGAACAGATACTGTCATGGATGATGGATGGGTTCATCCATTGGCCAAAACCCTACCTTCTCTTGTCAGCAACTGGTGATGAAATATTGTAATGGATGATTGAAATTTGGATGAAAAATCCTCTTTGAGCACGGATCCTTGTTGGGGTTCCCATATCTTGGTTGGCATATATTTATAATTTTTTTCCATGAAACAATAATATAAACCCATAATATTTTGTTTTATTAAGACAATAAAGTGATTTTACTACCTCCTTGAACTACACTAGATATGATATCTGGTGTCACTATGGTAACTTTTTGGATGACACTTCTTACGAGTAAGTGAACAGATCCTGTCATGGATGATGGATGAGTTCATCCATTGGCCAAAACCCTACCTTCTCTTGTCAGCAACTTGTGATGAAATATTGTCATGGATGATTGAAATTTGGATGAAAAAAACCACTTGGTAAGTGACAGTAATTGCAACACTGTTAATCCATGATCCCCCATAAAATTTACAAGGAATGACAAATAATGTTGGGTTAAACTCTTAGTGTTAGTGACACTATACCAAGGTTTACAATTAGTAATGAGTAAGATAATAAGAATCGGTGACACTAACTATCATACTTTAGTGTAGCAAGTACTAACTTACACACAGTTAATCAACAAAAAATAACATGCTCTAAGTGGAAAAGAAAGAACAATGCTTTGAATGTTTCTTGTGTAGGTTGATGATGAGGTCATCGGTGGGCTTACATGTTCACATTTGTTCATTTGTGAAGAGGTTGAATCGGTTGGGTCTCTACAATAGTCATGGGAAACTCTAAGAACACATGATAATGGGTTCTAAATGATACTTATGCATGTAACGGTAAGTAAAGCTCGACTTATATCAACCCTAGTTTGGAAGACCTAAATTCCATCTGAACTCATAACCTCAAAATCCATACCCTCTAGATAGATATTACAGAATCAAAGAACAACAACCCCCTCATCAAAAACATTGAGATAACAACATATGCCTAACCATGATGACTATGTGTTCCAAGAGTTGGACCCCATTTGTTGCACAAATGGATAAACATCAATCTAGTATTTTTGTTTTGTTTTGTTTGTGAGCCTCGTTGAGCTTGACCAAAGGACACACTCGAGCATTATATTTGTTTATGTTGCACATCAAAGCTTTGTACGATACTCGAGGCGTGTGAGTGCATATCATAACATCTAACAAGTAGACCATGATGCTAATTCTTGTAATCTATCCACCATTCTCCAAGCCCTTGGGGTCCTTTACTTTGCCAATGGAAGGCAAGATGTGCAAGGGAGGCACGTTGGAGGGTGATGGGGGTGGGGGGGGGTGGTTTACTAACTTGAAGTGAAATAATGAAAACATGGTGAGTGATTCAGGTGCGGCTATGTTTTTTATGGAATTGATTATCAAATGGATCCACCTCACTTTTTGGTTTTCGGCATGGGGGCACTAATAGGAGCATACTTTAATATGCGCCATGACTTTTGAGAGGCAATAGGTTCCTTGCACATATAGCATAGTAAATCACAACATGTACAACAAAACAATACCGTAGCTCTCTAGCAGCTTGGGCACCTTTCTGCCTAATAATTAATTAAAGTGCGAAAGTAAGTTAGGCAGCCCATAAACTAATATTCTAAAGTTGGGCAAATTCAAAAAGTAATTTAAAATAAGTTAGCCATTCATCCAAGTCATTCCTATAATTCATGGATGGTTTTCCTAATTTCATCTATGGTGGTTACGATTAACCTAAACGCTTCCCTTAACCAACATACCTTACCCTGAAGTTTGTCTTCTACTTGTATGTCAGGGTTTTGCTTTGTGTGAGAGTTATACGGAGTGGTCTTTGTGAGAGACTATGTCACTTGCGTTATTGTGATTTTAGGCACTCTTTGAATGTTGTTTCTTTTTTTTTTGGACACTCAATGAAATTAATTTCCCATAAATTTAAGCACCTTCAAAAATAATTATTTTTTGCCCAAGCTGCTAGAGAGCTATGGTAGTCCTCGTATGAAGTTCGCAAATTGTGATCGTATTATAGTGAATTCAAGTGTTAGGTCTACACATACTAACTTGTGCATCAATGGGTGTTGTCATGTTGAAGGACACCTCTTTTTAGGAGACAAAAAAAATCAAGAATCAAATTGCTCCACAATAGCTCGCCCAATCGACTTCCCTAGTTAATTGGCATGCTCGGGGGAGAAAACTTTATAAAATTTCTACCACTATCATATCAATCTTTGCTATCGATTAATATGAAGTACATGATTACAGTGAATTCTTACAACAATTCACTTTTGCATCCATTATAAGAGTCTTAGATTGAATTTTTTTAATACATTATGGATGTGTTCCTTTGATAGTGCCTCACAATTTCTCTTTTGTAATAGCTCCTCAAAAACACTTCTTTATAGCACATCTTAGAAAAAAATTTACCCCTCAAGTCCTTCTAGGTAAATATCATATTTTAGTGTAGTTTCATAAGATTAAGTTGGGATGAATCAATTGCAACTTTATAGGAGGGAGGTTTTCACCACACCCCCAAACATATGTGATTCATGGTTTCAAATAGTCCCCAAATAGTAAGTTGGATTGGACATCTATTGTACAACAGACAACGTGGTGGTGGTGAGGTCGTCCTCCCATTGTTCCCAACCGCTCTGAGAATGATGGTGGAAATGATGAGGTGGCAAGCTTGGACCACCGGGGACCACGTTAATGTGAATTATAACATGGATGCAATGGGCTAGAATGGCACAGGTCTGAACTAGTTGTAGAGGCATCGCCACAACCAAGCGACTCTGGGGCAACGGGGAAGACGAGAGCTCACAGACGGCAGTGGAAACGGGACCGGTGGAAGGCCGGTGGTGTGAACAGGAGTACCCGGGAACGTAAGCGCAGGGGAACGACTACGGGAACGGCCACGACCACCGGGAACGTAGGCGAACGGGAACGCACGGGAACGACTTTGGGAACGGCAATGACCATCGGGAACGTGAAGCGGCCCTTGGGAACAAGGAGCGGTTCCTAGGAACGTGAGAAGATGAGGGGAACGCGAGCGGCTAAAGGGGCACGAGGGCGGACAGTGGAAATAGGGCTAGCACCGAGAATTAAAGAGGCACAAATGCCCCCACTTTAGGAGCACGTGCTCAATTAATTAGCTAGGGATATGAAAAGATATGTAAGTAGGAATTACATGTTAGACTAAATAGATTTAGTCTCTATGAATTAAGACTTTTAAATCAGGATATATTTATATTCAGTGCTAAATTTAGCTGAAGCTAACATTTACAAAAATCTACAAATACCTAGATGCGAAACACTATATAAAGGGGCCAAGTTGAGTCCCCTAATACACGTCATTTGCATAAGAAGACTTTACATGAGTGTCCGAGCTCCTGAGTCTTGAGTTCGCAATCGGCACCCGCGGTGCACTTAAGTCAAATTGGCACCCACGGTGCGCTAGGGTTCGAAATTGGCACCCTCGGTGCATTCAAGTGAAGAATTGGCACCCACGGTGCGCTAGGGTTCGAAATTGGCACCCTCGGTGCATTCGAGTGAAGAATTGGCACCCTCGGTGCACTAAGTCCAAATTGGCATTGGAGCGAAGAATTGGCACCCTCGGTGCGCTAAGTAAAAATAGGCACCCGTGGTGCATTAGCAAATATATAGGCACCCGTGGTGCACTCGGACCCCTTATGAAAATTAAGGCACCCGCGGTGCAAATCAAATCCATACAAAGGCAATAGGCACCCGCGGTGCAAATCAAATCCGTACAAAGGTAATAAGCACCCGCGGTGCTCTAGACTCAACTTAAGCAAGGACATTTTATGCGGCTCATTGGCATTATCAAAATACTACACAAAGGAGCTCAAATAATGACTTTGTGAATTCACATAAGTTATCTAAAGGAGAAGCAACCGCGTTACGACAGACTTGAGGTTATCACATAGCAACTCGGATTACGTATGTCATACGGTAATGTCACCCAAACTTGGCAAATGGTTGAGGTAAGAGAATATAAGCTAAGTAAATCAAATTACTTAGGTAGTGCTTATTGGAGGAGAGGGGTATGATGCCTCAAGCCGAAGTTGACACCTAAGTAAAAGTACTTATCATTACCTCCCACACTATCGGATTTGAGATACCTAGATTAGCTTACTCGAAAGGACTTGACAAGTCTAAGGCAAGCAAGGGATTTGAACTAAAGGAGGCTAAGTTGTGGCCTTGTCATCAAATTCCCCCTATCATAGCACCTACCCCACCTAAGGAATTTGTGGCCTAAGGAAAATATTCTGAAATATATGTCGGCCTTAGCTAAAGATTCGGAATGACCTTAGAGGAGGAAGCAAATATGGATTAAGCCTTAGAGATTTGGCTCGAGAAGATTCATACTTATGAATGACAGAATAAATAGGGATTTTATTATATCAAAGTATCTTTCAAGCTAGGTTGTTTGACTTAGCGAGGGAGCATGCTTACCTTATAGAGAACTTAGGCAAGATACTTGAGGACTTGAATGGAATAATATATATGAACTTGAACGGATGAATAAGGACTTTAGATGAATTCAAACCATGAAAGATATTGTAGAAGAATGTTTACCCTCTTGAAACACTTAACCTTGACATTGGAGTTTCAGGGGAACATAAACTTGCAAACTTAGGTCAACGACTCCTTGGGATTTCTTAAGAGCATTGAAATTATATGTTACAAGATTAAGATAACAAGAGAGTACAAACACCTTCACGAGGATAAGAATTTAAGATGACCTAATTTTGGTGGGAGTAACTTCCATGTAAACCGGTTCAGCAGCGGGTTACACCGTCTAAGGCTGGAAGGTTGAAGGTGGCCCTCCACACTAGTCGTGGTACATTTATAGTTATTGTCCAACCTTCTACAAGTAAGTTAGAGATTTAAACATCCTATTTGATTTTGAATTAGTTTTGTGAAAAAAATATGGTACAAGTTTAGCCTTGGTTAGCAAAGGGAAATGGTAGCCTCGCAATGGGTGGGGTATGGGAATTTTTGCTCATTTGCATAACATTAGACATGCTACATAGATTGCCAATCAATTTCTAAATCGAGTGGGCCCCATAATTCAAGCATGTGGATTCTCGGTGACTCACATATGGATAGCAAACCAAGTGAGCATCAACAAGTAAATCCATTTCAGTTTAATATACAACATTCTAAAAGTACCTGCGATTCTGACACGCAACTTCATTGATACGAAGTTTATATATTAACAAACAACTTCTAGTGATTACCAATATGCAATGAACAATAGTGTCCAAGCTGAGTATACATCCCAACCTCTGTAATGTCACCCTCTATAATGTCACGCCCTCTCTAATATCCCAAAATCCTAGTGAATGGATGTGCGCAGTTTAAATCTCCCTCCTTGTTGTCACATTTTCCTCTCATATATCATGGGTTTTGACATTAATATAATCCACAAAAGAATTCAAACCACATGCTTGCACACATCACATTGACATTAAGACAATGTTGACTTTGCGTTATTCCATAATGTCACATGCTACACTAATTCTTTATTATCATGCATTTATGTTAACATTGTAAACCTCCTTAATATCACGTGCACTTTGGTTGCCACATGCATAATATTAGGAAGGTTAGGGTGTTACCCCAAATGTGGGAAAACCCAAAACAGAAGGGGCATAATGCTCAGGGGATTCCCAACCCCACGTAACATTGATACACATATGAGGGCCACTTCACACACAAGACTGAGAGCCCGTGACCATTACACTTGAAGCACTCTCATCGGTGGAAAAGGCGGAGCCGGTCCAAGTTCGCTTCACACTACGCTTGAGGGACCAACAGAGTATGTGAATGCAAAATGGATGTAAAGTCTACATGGATTCCTACATGGCATCGAATGGATCATGTTTCATGGTCACTTGGACTATTTTCCAAAACCACCTCTTGGAGGTAGGCCTAACACAAAACTGGGAGACCATGGCACTCCGAATGCTCACAACCGTCGATATATTCTATTTTATCGTGTGTGAGGACCCGCATGAATAGGCATTCATTGAAATAACATTTGGTTGAGGTCCTGGTCACATATGACTTCACACTACACTTGAGGGTCCATGACCACACTACATGATTATGGAGGTGTATTGGGACAGCCTTGGACACTCTCTTTTGGGCTCTCACAATTTCATGGTCACGGCTCTTGGTGTGTGTGAAGTGGCCCTGAAAGACCTTGATATTTCATGATAAGTTAGATTCCAAGGCTTTTCCACCTTCGTGAAGTGGGCCCTTATAACACCAATAATAATCCTCTAATCAGTTTGCTCTTTTTCATTGGCACTTTGAGAAGTGCCCTCAGATTCGCCAATGATTCCAAAGCCTAGGTTACAAATGCTTGGATGACATTGAACTACCGTAGTCACTTAATAATTTTTTTACACAAGGAGGGGTGATACGTAGTACTAGATAACTACAATATATTGTACATGGAGGAGTGGTACTTTTTGTCTGTGATTAGAAGTAGTTATGGCTTTGGAAAAAAGCCCACCCCTCCCATGCATGCACTGAGTCATACTGACCCGTACTGCACCTAGTCATCATATTACAAGTTCAAGGAAATTTGGGTGAGCTCCACACAAAATTTGAGGTTGGATACGGCCTTCAATGTTTGTGTTCCCAGTAATTTCATAATTTTTTTTTCTAGTGTCCTTCAAGTCAAAAAAAAATTTATTGAAAAAACAACATCGCAAAAGTAGGAGGTACAGTTTAAGTGCAATCTTCAAAATTTTGCAACCAAGTGAGTACTTGCCTACCTTAACTTTGACCTCCTTTTGAGTGCACTTTGCACAAAGACAAAACTTGTCTCGACAAGGATAAAAAGCACAACTCTTTTGTATGGGTTTAGGTACGTACTTAACCTAACTTAGACAAGGTCATTTGTTCCTACCTATTACTACTACACGGATTATTCCAATTAGTGAGTGTGGGAAATTAGTGAAGGTGGTACTATATTGTTACACTATGAAATTAGTGCCATCAAAAGATCTCGGATGCACTGTTCATCTCAACATCATTCATTGAAACTATTAAAAGTACTAGCACTATTTATTTTGGCACTATTCATTGACAAGCATGTGTTTGCATGCATGCATATATATATATATATATATATCGCCCCATAAGCACCTTAGAGCACGCAATAATTTTCTTGAAATGTATGGTGAATGAGCATGTATTCATGAATTTAGAATCACCCAGTAAGAATTTTAACCCTTGCTAATTTTAAGACTTGGCAAAATAATGAGTATATTGGGAATCAATACCACATGCACTAATTGAGATAATCAATTTACTAATCAAACAATGTACTAAGTCGCATTGATTGGCAACCTCATGCATGCAACAAATATTAATGTAAAATGAAAAGTCCAGTGTATTTTATTTTGAATATCAATATCTTTTTGTTGAATGATGTAGTCACCGAGCCAGTAACTATATCACTAGACAAGTTCTTCACCAAGAGTTTTCCTGAATATGGTACGGCTAACGAGCTCACATTCATGTTAGTGGAACCATGAATTTTTTGCACTTTTTCTTTTCTAATCAAGTCCTTATTGGATTGAAGTTCCCAATGTATTGGGAAATGGAGAGTGTCTTGTATATATACAACCCTAACCTCTGTAATGTCATTCCCTCTCTTATATCCCCAAACCCTAGGGAATGGACGTGATTAGTTCGAATCTCCCTCCTTGTTGTCACATTTCCCTCTCATATATCATGGGATTTGACATTAAGATAGTCCACCAAAAAATCCAAACCACACGCATGACGTTGTCATCGTTGTCATTATTGTCATTATTGCAATGTGGACTCTGTGTGATTCCCCTAATATCTTACACTACACTAAATCTCTATTATCACACATCCATGTTTAAATTGCAACCTCCTTAATATCATATGCACCCTTTGGTTGCCACATGCGTGATATTAGAGAGGTTGGAGTCCCGGTCACATGCCACATGATCGTTGCGGCTTACGATAACGGGTGTCACGGCATCCTTGTGATATTCGGATTAACCCCTAAAGGACCAAGCGTCCAATTTTGGACGTTTTTGGTATTTTTGTGTAGGCTAGAAGTCAGAGATTTGCACCGATGTGAATGAAAACAATTGCAATGGATGCGCAATGGACAGAGAAATGCAGCCCATGATTTTTTTTCAAAAAAACGATAATTTGGTGTTTGTAAATGTGATGTAAATGTTCAAAATGCACTATTTGGCACTATACAACTGCCCGAAACTGTTCATAGTATCCAATGAACTTGCACCATGGTGGAATCTTGGGCAGCCTTTATGTGGCCCCATTTTTTATTATGTAAAGGGTGCAATGTATGGGGGGAGGGGGTGGCACGTACATAGAGGGGGTATATAATGACACTATAGCCATGAAAGAGGGTGGTATGGGGCATGCAATATTGAGAATGGAATATATAAATGGTTGTGGGCCACGGTACGAAAGGGTGGGATAAGAATCTCCATTGTCCACACCCTTTTTCCTTGTGTGCCCGCCATCCACAACTTCCTAAGTAGTTTAAATTACATTTAAATTCAAGAATGACATCATAAATTTGCAAAAAAATTATGCACACCCTTATTGGTTTTTGTTGCATACATCCACCGTACGGATTTTAGTGCAGTTTTATACATGTCTATTATTTAAACAATCGCAATATTTTCATGATTTTGTAGTTGTATATAAAGCAAGGCCCATATAGCCAACAAATTAGATTGAAATGACGGTTTGTCAGCACTAATAGTTGCCCAAGTCCGCGACTTTCAGTGTCGTTGCAAAATGTTGCCTAAAAAATGAATATAATCATGGAAAGACGTGTTCAAAGTGGTCAGGCAATGTTCGGGCAACTCGAGAATACCATCGAACCGTCGAAAGACATATCAATCTTAATGGACAAAATTTACATAAAGGGATGGATATTTTTCCCTATCGTACTTGATAAAGCTAACAAACATTCCATAAGGTTGGAAACCATCAAATGTTTGCTACGCTCTATGCACAATCCCATACATGACAATGGCTCAAATTTCCTTTAGATCCGTCCAAATCATGCTTGGTCCTTTAGGGGTTAAGTACCGAGCGTAGGTTGGCCACAACTTTGGAATAAGCATGCAACCAATCAAGTTCGAATTTGATGCCTAATCGTTGCATTGACCCCGAGTCCTCCTTGTCCTTGGTGTGAGATGGTGTTTTTTCTCGGGATTCGGTGACTTGAAACTCATGGTGTCCACTAGATGCTTTATTTATTTTTTAACATTCTTTTGCACCCCGCATTTTGGTCAAGTGGCGGGCCTCGGTTGCGGTAGGAGGACGTTAAGTTAGAAGGTTTGGTATCGCCTCACGGTGCTTAATCACATTGTGGTGGAATCGTCCATGAGATTGGGAGATTGTAGTGCTACATTGGGTTGGTTAGTGCGATGGTGAGTGTACACTAAATAAAATAAAATAAAAATAAAATGTAACGTCGGGCAGTCCGACGTGAATTTGAGCCCGTTGGCCCTTCCATGCTCAAGAATACACTATATATATATATATATAGAGAGAGAGAGAGAGAGAGAGAGAGAGAGAGAGAACCTAACATTATAGTTAGTGATAACATGCAGTACATTAGGGTCGGTTTACACCATGGACCATGAAGTCGGACCATGGAAGATGGCTTTTTTTCATGGTTCGACTTCATGGCCCAATTTTCATGGTCCGATTTCTTAAAAAATCAATTTACAAAGCTTTTGGGTCCCTCGCTAGGTGTAAACCGAACGTGGACCGAGAGGAATGACCATGCACCGAAAAGTGAATGTGCTGATTTTTTAAATATATATCCAAAAAGGGAAGTTTGAACTTTTGTCTTTTCCTGTCTTCATCTTCTCTCCTCTAAAAAAATTCATTAAAAATTTACTATAACAATCTTTCTTTGCCATGGGACCTTGCCTTTTTCTACCAGAGCATCTCTTTTGCCTCTCCGCCGCAAAATCCGTTGGACCGTGTTAGTGGATAATGTAGGCCTTAAAATATGTCTTTTGGGGGCTGCGAACTCCATGATCACTCTGACATTTTTCCTTGGTGTAAACCAAAATGATCCCGGGACAACTTCAACAACCAATCACATATTTTTTACATGGCCTTGAGACACTTCGAGATCCATGGTGTAAATAGCCCCTTAGTGATTGTCAAGGTAGAGTGCGTAATTTGGAATATGGTAGTGTAGGGCCCCCATGCATGGTGGATGGTATCTCTAAGATGAGACTACCATGTGGGCTATCACCCGTTGCATTTATCAACCAACCTCGTGGCTACATGATGTATTAAAGCTCTATGTTTTAAAATCCTCTCATGGACAAATTCACTTGAGTGTGGTAAGATGTATATTTAGACTCCTTTTTAACATAGCCACTCGTCGACATGGACTAAAAACTTGAAAATATAAAGGAAGTGGTGGACACAACAAGTTTCACCTATTGTTCTCCCTCTTTAGTATGACACGTTTGGGAAACACAAAAAAATGTAGTATTATTGAGGTGTCGTCTTCTCGTTAATATGACAAATGACGTAAAATTGTCATACTATTGAGGGAATACAAAAACATAAGCAATATGAGCTTAAAAATATATACAACGAGTTTAAGCAATATAGATTGTATGAAATAATAACTTATAATTTCAAACAAATACAAATATTCTCAAGAACTCTTGAAATAGAAGTTCAAAGATCTCTGGTGTTGCCTACCCATGTTAGCAATTGTCATCTTATCTAAATTCTTTATTAACTTTTGAAAACTAATAATTTCATTAACACCAAAATATAAAGAGTTCTCTAATAAGAAATTAGATAATGAATGATGCATGACATTTAGCATCACTAAGCTTTACTGTAGGTGGAGCAACATCATCCACATCTACTGAATGTAGATCAACATTAAGATGAAAGCCTTGTGCATAATTGATTCCCAAAGCAGTGTCCACCAACTCATCAATACTCAATTCTAGCTCAGTAATCTCTTCCCCTTCCATCTGAATGTAAGTCTCAATTGACATCTCATCATCACCCAATTGCAACTTTGAAATCAAAGCACCAAGTTCATCTGATTCTTCTTGCATTCTATTCTTCTCTCTTTCATCAACTAGGGCAAAATCAACATTTCATGTTGCAGGTAATATACGCACCATCCTCCAACAATTCATGACTATATGTGCATCCAACTCACTCCATACTTCATAACTCCACATGATAGCATGTTTAATGTTGGGCACCACCTTCCTTAAGTCCTCCAATGTAGCATCATCATACTGTGATAAAACCCACTACAAAAGTTTCTTCTTGTACTAAAATTTGAAAGATGCTATTATACTTTGATCCAAAGGTTGAACTACGCTTGTAACATTGGGAGGAAGGAATACCAAAGTCATGTTGCTCAATTCCAAGGTTGACAAACCACGAGACTTACCAACTTTGGCAAAGCTAACAACATGTGAAGATGCATTATCCAAAATCATAATCACCTTTTGATTTTGGCCTTTGAATTGATTGTTGAGTTGTAAAACCCAAGCTTCAAATATGTCCCCCTTCATCCAAGTTGTTTTATTTGAGTGCCACCAGACATACTCATGAGGCTGCCACCTTCCAAAACATCGTGGTTGCTTAGATGTATAAATCACAAGCAACTTCAACTTATCAGTCCTAGTTGAATTAACAGGAAGAGCAAGTGTTACACGCTCCTTCTGTAACTTTCGACCCTTCACCTTCCCTTGTGCTAATGTTTTATTAGGATGTGCTCTAATATACAATCCAGTCTCGTCCATGTTGTAAACATCTTCAGGCTCATAATCTGACAAAAGAATACGAAGGAGGCCACTCTAGCCCTAACCAAGTCCATTCTACACTAGTAACCCTAATTATCATTAAGTTCCCAATGATAAGTGAAGTTCCCAAGTAGTTCCGAAGTGAAAATGGATGTATTTTAGATGTACATAACATAGATGAAGTGAATTTTAGCATTAATTGCCTCTTTAATATGACAAAATGGAGATTCTAAATGTCGTATTATCGAGTGTCGTAGTCGTATAAAAGAGGGAGTTTTGAACTAAAAAGTTTGGTTGCGCAAAAATGTGTCGAGGGTGTCGTATAAACGAGTGTCGTATTAACAAGGTTAGACTGTAGTATCAAACAAAGAAAAAAGAAGAAGACATCACACCAAACCAAAGGGGGTCAATGCAACGATTTTCAACTTCAAGGTGGTTGGCTACGTGTTCATCGTGTTTTTTGTGGTCACATTTGTCTTAACACCTGCTATTACAAACTAAACTACTCCTTTTGTTTCAAGAACCGTGCTTTACCTTTTGGGAGCACAACAATGTTACAACAATGTACAAAGAATGTAAATTTTTAGCATCAAAAATATTGTTATATAAACCGCATACTATCTATTTGTGTTGTACTCGCCAAAGATTGCATCCTCAAACTGATTTTAAAGATTTTATGAACAAAAAGAAAAATATTAGTTATAGCATTGCGTAGCACCAAATGAAAATACACATTGACTGGAAGAAAAAAACCAACAACCTAATTTGACCATAATTAAATCCTTAATACATATGTACACACTCCGTAAAGGATTAATTTTACGCAATTCAATATAGATTAAGGACCAATTTAGTCCAACCAGAACCCAATAGATCAATGTATGATCTATATTGTGAATTCACTAGTAGAAAACTATGCCAAAAAGAACCGGAGTCGAAATCAGCTACGGTTCATTTGACCGGCCTGATTTGCAATCCCTAAACAATTCCAGATTTTTTTTTTGGTTTAGTGATTGAAATTTTAGGAAGTTGGGGGCGTGTAATATACCGTTCGAAAGGTCTTGAAAATACCTTTCAACAATACATTACATGCCCCAAAATTTTGAAATTGTAGCCGCAAAATGAAAAAGAAAAATATGTAGTCGTTTAGCGACTGCAGATCAGGCTAGTCAAATGAACCACAACTGGTTTTGACTGTGGTTCTTTTGGGCATAGTTTTCTACTAGTGATTATAAATTTGAATCGACTAGAAACATAAATGGTAAAATTACAAAAATGGCTTGATGCTCTTTTCACCTTCACAATGAATGAGTTTACCTACACTGATATGTGCAACTAGGTTGCCTTCACAAAAGAGGTGCCCTCTTTACGCATGAAAATTACTTTGGGTCAAAACTATACCACCAAAACTTATAATCTTCTATATTCATCCATATAACAACCATAGTAACAAGAAGTTTTATTTGGGGGTGGATGTATGGTTGAGTGGGCCAATACCGGACCATATCCATTTTTTGAAGTCCATACCCATTTTTTGTATATGCAATTGATTATTTTTAAATTTATTTTACACACATTCTTTGAAGCATGTAAAACTCAAATCAAAAGAAAAAATTGTAATACCTTCATTTTATATTTAGTTATAATATTTTGAAAAACTGATCAAAATTTTCTTTAAATATATAAATAATTCTAAAGACAATTAAGTATTTCTAAATAAAAGCCCACCTAAAGCTTATAGATCTTAACACTCATAAAAAAACTTGCCTCCGCAAACCTCTATTATGGGCCTATTATGGACTTCCGAAAATTTGGCCCATTTTAGTGTACTTAAAAGTCCATAAGTAGTATATTAATATACATAATGAAAAAAAAGAAAAAAGTATGATGGACCTTACAGTCCGACGCATCACATACAAAGCCACTCCTACGAGAAGGAATTGTTTTTCTTTATGCAAAACACCTAAATCCTATACGAATACCTGCATGTGACAGTCCATACTTTTACTTTAAAAGTCCCATATTCTTTATTTATAGAACAAAATTTAAAGACAACATTTTATTTGTAAAGACACTTAAGTTAACAAGCTATGCCCAAAGTTTCAAAAGGATTTATCAGGTAGATTTTTTTTAATTCAACTTACAATACAAAGAGGTATCCTAAAAAATGGATGTGACACGAAAATTGGTCCACTCAACCATGCATTCACCCTTGGTTAATGTAGTAATGAATGCTCAAAATAGTGTGGAATTTTGTAAATCGACGTGGGGCCCAACCTTATTGCACATATCAGTGTAGACACCATGCACGTCACACCAACTCCTACATAGGCCTGAGGTAAGTGTGGGAAAGAGGAAATCATCGTATATGAACATACCTCTCGTTCCCCCCACATACAACCTTGAAATAGTATGCAACCCAAAGGTTACTTTTTCAAAGTTGATTTGTCACCGGAATTAGCATTAAAATTTCCTAATTAGTGTACTCGAGGTCATTTGAGATGAATCGGCAACAAATCTATAGGGGGATCAAGTTTTTATGTTGGATGGATGAGAGGTATGCTCATATATGATAAGTCTGTCTCTCCATAAGACCTGATAGCTAAGGTTGGCCCATGCTTACTAAGGGGTTGATCACACCGGCTAGTTCAAACACCGTCCGTCGACATCTCCGGCTATAATAGTGTGAAAAGTGGTGGGCCAACATCTATTTCTCAACATAACCCCCAACAATTTCACAGTTGGAACCGGACATAAACTTTGGTGTGATTGGGGCATGAGTCCTTGTAGAGAGGGTCTCACAAAGTCCTTCCTTCCACTTTCACAATCTCTTTCGGAGGAAGTGGATGTCATAGCTTTCTGAAGGTCAATCTCGTGATGTGATCAATTGGGAATTCGATTCACGACACTCCCCTACCATGGGGGTGTTGTGAGAACTTGCTCTTCCCAAGTTTGTTGCTCAACTCCTCATAATTGGGTCTCATTAGATTGAATTGGGGTCTTTAACACGATTTGGTGGTTAATTCACCTTAAAATAAGAATATGAGCTGAAGAATAGCAACATGCATTGTGCATGTATTTTGACATAATACCTCTACTTTTTCTTCACTGATGAGTCCCACTAGCGTGATGAAACATTTGCATGGTACCAAGATGTGACTTGTTGGCTCTAAGCCTGGGGGTGGACTCTTCATACCATATACGACCTAACGTGAGTGTAAGAGTATTTGAGGCATTAGTATACATAGTATACATAAAGGAGAGGTATTATTTTTCGTAAGTATGTGCATTTAGAAAGGCTTTTAAGATTTTGAAGCAAATATAAGTGTACAAAAGGGGGCCCTAAGGTTTAGAATTTTTTTTGACAATAGATGTGTTAGTTTCATCCAATTCATGTTTTCATCTATTGTTGTGATATGATAATAGTCCGCAATGATCACCTTGTCCATTCTTTTTGGTCCCATGAGCCTTCATGCTGCTTTGGGTTTGCTCTTTGGATTGTGGCTAAGTTATTGTGTGTGTGTATGTGTGTGTGTGTGTTTTTGTCTTTGTTTATTTGATGCAATTGTTGAGTTGTATGCTATGGATGAAAAAACGTTCAATGACTTTCTCATTGGAAAGTAAAAGTGGATTTTATAAGTAATAAAGGCCTTTTTAATTCATGATTATTATTTTGTATATGTAGTGGAGGCAATTCTCACATTCATTTGAAAAGCTTAGTATAAATACACGAGTCCATTTTCTAGCATGTTGTTAGTAAGTATACATCTATTTTTCTCTGTAAACTTCTCATGTATAGGGGTTTAATTTCATAGCGACCCATGCACGTCATTTAGGTATCTAATGAAGAGTCCACCACACATGCTTAGGCATATCCAAGTGCGGTGTCAATGGGTGCTCAAATAAATCCAAGGTCCAACCACTAGCTTTTGTGACCTATCTTAAAGCTCAAAAAATAAACTACAAATCTCACACACTACCTACCCTGTCTCAAAATGAACCCTACATATACTTAGGTATCAAAGTGGTGCCTTCCCTAAAATGAACCCTCCAAAAACATAGTACCATGGGAGAAGAAACAAAATAACAAAGTGCCGAATTACGTAATTCCCTTGCCTCCTCACACCAAAAAATTAAAATCCTCAACACAGTTATACATCCAAGCATCGAATGTACTTTCTATGTTGCCCCATTCTCTATCCCCGACATAACCAAGCTCAATAAACTCCTAATGAAACTTACCAAAAAAATTGTCGCATCCCACTACACAAAATATGATATTTAGTGTGACTTACTGTTTAGAGTTACATGTTCCTATATCTTTTTTACTATTAATGTATTCTTTTTATCAAGTAAAGATGTTAATGTTCTATAGTGTCCAAACAACCAATTCGGCCACGATTGGTAAAAAATGAGATGCACAATAGACAATTATAGCATTGCGTAATTCCAAATAGTAAGTCACACTAAATATCATATTTTGTGTAGTTCTATGAACATATTTACTAAATCACTTTCGGTACGGAAATGCGCACTCGTACACTCTACATTCTCAAACACAAATTCAACATCCACTTTGACTCCATTCCCCATTCAATCCCCACCAAACTACATATTGATTGGTACAACAATCACTTTTACCCCACCCAATCCCAATCCCAAAAGTCAACACGCCACTTGCTTTGTACCAGCCTAGCCCGACAAGCCGCTCAAGAGAACAACACTTTCCTCAATGACCTCGTTCATATTCACTACATTCTTCTTTAACTTGGTCCAAGATGACCCTAAACTACTAGATGATAGTGGAGAGGTACCCAAACCGAATGGAGTGGTTGGCGGTTCGATTCCCAGCCGTGAATTCGTCTCTCTACTTGACGGAAAACTAGCCAGGTGGTCAAGCGCCTCTTGTGTTCCAAAAAATAAAAATTCATCCTTCTGTAACCAACAAGGAGAAACTAGCGTAACTTTTCTTTTCCTAAACCCTTCCCATATACCCCTTTTAAGAACTTTGTTCACCCCCACCCCCTTCACCACGGACAACAAGTTTTTTTTCTCACTCTTCACACTCTGAGAGACAAAGAAAACATAAAGCTTTCTAGTGGCTTCTCCGCAATCACATCTTGTTGCACACCATTTATTTCCAAGCATAGAAGGTGCCATTAGAGCCATAGTATCACCCTCCCTTGGTCAGAGATGGCCCTAAACTACCGGGTGATAGTGGAGAGGTACCCATTTCATAATGAAGTGGTTGGCGGTTCGATTTCTGCTGCGAAATCTTCTTTCTACTTGACGGAAAAAAACTAGTTAGGTAGGTAGGAAGCCAAGAGCCCACCCACCACAAGGTAGGCAGTAAACCCCACCTTGCACCAAGAGGATTCTTGAACAGGGTAGGACCAACGGGCTCAAATTCATGTCGGATTGCCAAACGTTGGTTATTTAATTATTTATTCACTCTCCCTCTCCAACTTCTCTTTTGTGTTTCTTGGCCTCTTTCCTCTCCTCAACCCTCCTCTTTCCACCCTAAACCCTAACCCTAAAACGCTCAAGATTGAATTGTGTCCAATTGACCAGCTCTCCACGACTCTTGTTTGGTATTTTGTCCGCATCATACACACAGCGGTCGAGAGACAAAATGGCAGCCTGCTCTTCCATGACTGTCAGAAGATTGTATCTCCGACCGGGCTTTGTAGCTTTAGGACCAAAATATTTACGTATTGTCGTCTCGGGCACCTCATCCCAAGTATCGACGACTATTACATTTATTTTATTTTATTTTATTTATTATTTTGAGACAGGAGACTGACAGGCCAGCGCCAAAGCACAGGAGGCAGTTGATCACCTTGCAAGTTTCTGTCAAGTAGAGAGGAGATTTCATAGCCAAGAATCGAACCGCCAACCTCTTCCTTGAGATTTGGGTATCTTTCCACCATCATCTAGTAGTTTAGGGTCATCTCGGACCAACAACTATTACACTCCAAGTCGGGAGACCCTTGTAACTATACCGCCCCAAAGATGGAAGGAAGGAGAGACATGCAAGCACGGTAAAATTGTGGTTGAAAGAGAGCAGTATAAGACATGGTTGACAAAGAGGATGTACCACTAAACTTGGTTCACATGAAAGCACATGTAAACGCGGGAAAGGTGACCATTGGATAGAAGGAAAGGCGGGACACCATGACATGTAACACATGAGAAAAAGAGGCAGGAAGTTGGAAAGAAAAAGGGGTTCATTTCTTGCAGATATCCCCCTCAAGTTGGGTGAGTCCTGAAGTTGGATATGAATGATGTGGCAATTGGTTGAGCGTCATGAAATCACAAGAGCGATGACCAAGTCATGAGCTCGGGGACTCTTCGGCGGGATACCTAGACCAGGCGTGTACCCGTTTCATATTGATTGGTATAATGATCCATTTCACCCCACACTCACTCAAATTCTTAGTCAAACTAGCCTCTTTCAACATTACCACGATCCCTAGATACAAGACCCACATGAACATAAAATTATTTCATACCAAAAGTTCCAAAATAAATACCACACCAAATCACGAATAATTTAAACATGCCCTCCTCCAAGCAAATATGGTCTTCCCTCCCAATCACTCCAACCAATTTTCTACCTCCACTAGAATTAATAACCCCCCACGGCCCCCCACTAACTGAATCACCCACAACAACAACACCACATGACATACCAAATATAGAAAGTAACCTCTTTCAAACTCTTGTCCCGCAAAGACAAATGGGGCGCATGCAAACACACTAACAAATTCCTATGTCATTGGTCTACTTCTAACACTACACCACAATGGATCCACGCAAAATAATTATTCCACATAGATAATATATCATATGACCATCACCTCCTCCTCCTTACACAATACCACAATCGCTCACAAAAAGAAACACCAAATACCAAACCAAAAAACTCCTGGTCACAACCACAACATAGAGACAATTGATATATCCGCCAACCCTTAAACATCCCCAACCTCACCCTTAACATAAATGAATGCACATATACAGTTATCGTTACCACAAAGCCAACCATCCAAATACATCCCCCACATGCTCAAATCCATGACCATCAAGGCACATACTTACCATCTATCCCGTTACCTCAATTCTTCTGGTTATGGGAACATTTTAACTCCTCTATCTCTTTTACTTCTCTCTCCCTATCCCTTGAACAAACCCCACTCTCTACCACGCCTATAAGCAACCATCACTACATACCTCATTAATAATTTTATACTCACACAGTCATGTTTTCCTCTCCACTTACGTGTCCACTACAATTTATTTAATACTACTCCCCCACACGAGAGACATCCTCTTTGGCTCCCTTGGTCCCACATTCTCCTACCAATGGAATGGCCATGGCTATGCCCATATACCTGTGATTCAGCTACTGCCTAAAGTACTCCGTTGGGCACCAATAGCCTCCCAAACCAATCCAAACAATCTCTCCATAATCAAAATCCCGCATGCAGGTTGTTCACAAAACCCCCAAGACATCCTCAACCACCTAGACATTCATCATGTACTTATCATAACACCTGTCACACTCCAATATTCACCCTCCTCCAAACTTTCCTACATACTACAACACAAAAGAACCACAACTACTAACAATACTTTGCTTACAACACCACCCTCCTCCAGACAAAATCACATAATATCGAATAGTTCACAATAGCTAAGAGGGGACAAGCAGGTCCTACGTGCCACTCGGAGGCGCTTAAGTAAAGTAAACTCCATCCGAGCCTCTTGATGGACTCATGCAATTTTTGTTATCATATGGCTTTACTTGAGTGCCATGAATCCCCGACAAGTTCATGGGGGTGGCTACCAAGTGGCTTTCATTTTAGACATAGGGAGGGAGGGAATACTTAGAAATTGATTTGATTTTTTTTATTCTATTTTGCAAAATCTTTGCCAAAGAATACTACATTGATTATCCTAATTGTGCGTGTTGCTATTCGAAATTATGCAGCGCAATAACGTTTGATTACTTAGGAGTTCAATTTTTACTAACCAAAGTTCAATACATCATTTGGACATTATAGAACATAAAAGAATTTGCATGGTGAAACATTACATTCCCAATAGATAGGTGTAGCTTTGCGTAACTCTGTGAACCAAATTTTTGGTCATTTAGTGAAACTATGGGCAAATAGTGAAATACTGGATGAAAGAGCATCCGAATAGATGAATATAGTGGAACCATAGGCTAGGAAGTTAGTTATAACCATAGGCACGGCCGTAGGCGGCCTAAGTTGATTACTGTAACCATCATCCTCTTCCCCGCCGAGCTAAGAGGGCTGGCGAGGGGGAAGAAGGTAGACATTTCGTGAATATTGTTGAGCGCAAAGTGAAACTATAGACTTGTCTCCCTCATTCCAAAGTTGTGTGAGGTTTTCATTGTTAAACTATCTTCTGAAGTAAGACTTTGTGATCACCGCAGTGATTGCGGGACACAAGTTGCTGTGGAAGCTTATTGTTAAATTTTGATTTTGAATATATTGAAGGGTCGAAGTATGTCGAACTATTTCTTGTTGTCGCAGCGTTATTTGAACTGTGAACTATTGTCCGGTGTTGAAGTTATCATCGATTGAGTGAGCGTTTGAGAACATAGTTGATCAAGACAGAGTGTGTGTCTGTAGCAATTGAGTGAGTGAGAGATAATAACCTATTGTCAGTATTATATTGCGACTGATAGAGTGTGTGATTGTGATAGAAATTGAGTGAAGTGAAATTATAAAGAATGAGCGCCGAGAGTTATTGAGAGTATAATCAATGTGGATAGAGAAACGAAGCAAGTGTGAGAAGATAAGAGATTCTGGAAGTGTGAGGAAGAAGTCATAAGTGAGGGATTAAGAACCAAATGTCAAAGTGAAAACTATTGTCGTGAGAAATCGAGCATTGTATAACCATAGCTTAAGCATGAGGTCCTAAACATAGTTGAACTTGCTGGAATGTGACCCAGAGCTTGAAGATGGTCGTATGAGAGAATTATTGATTGAGTGAGGAGTCTAAGTAATTTGAGAGATAGAAGTTGGAAGTCAAGAACATTAAAGAGAAAGAGTTGAGTTGAACTATGGACGGAGAGCCATTTATGTTAAAGCATATGTGAAGTCGTTGGCCGAAGTAGGTGACAGAAATAAGGAAAGTTGAGAGAACAATTACCTCGTAGTGAAGTGGGTAGAACTATAAGCTGGGTCGCTGAAGAGCAGACTTCTGAGCGACCAAGGCACATTGAGGGTTAGGCTGAGAGAGCCGAAACCTAATTGAAGCCCATAGTTAAGTAAAGCTATCGTCTCCATGTGAGAGGGATGAATTGGGGCAGTCAAGGGTTAGTTCGAGAAGCAAACTATTGGCTATAGTGTTACTTACTATAGGATGGGAGGAGGCCGGGAGGCCAAGTGTCAGTTTGAAGTCGAACAATTGATTATTGTTAAGACCTGTGAGAGGCAGTGAGGAAGAAGAAAGAGCATATTGTTCAGCCATATGAGATTATAGTTGAATCATGATTTTAGGCTGATAGACTTATAATTGAGAAGAATGGAATTTATGAGAGAATCTCAATCAATTGATATGATGAGGGAAAGATTCTGATCAATTGATTAATGAAGGGATTAAGGAATATAAGTTAGGATAAACTTTGGATTATCAATGAGATTAAGGCATAAGTTATCCTAGACTTGATTGGAGTTTCATATGATTATGTAGTCTAGAGAATTTGATCTTTGAGTGTGAGATGCAAGCTAACCAGATCAACTATTGTCTTGTGTGTTACCCTAGTTGTTGTTGTTGCAGGTTGTGCAAGGCAATCAAGACTATAGCTTGACTTTGCCGGTTGTTGTTAGTTGCATAAGTTGTGAGTAATGATTAAATCTTGGAATTAATGAATGAACAATTTATCTTGCATTGAAATTAACATTGACCAATTAATGAAGGAGTTGTTGTGATTTGAAGATGCATTGGCCAATGGTTACCAAAGACAATTGTGATACTCAAAGACTATTGTTCTCGAAAGACTATTGTTATACAATCTCATGACGAGATGGTTACTACTGTGACAGACTGTAGAGCCATGATCGATACCAAGCATGCAGGAAGAGCAACTCCGAAGAGGGAGTAACTGGGAGCGCAACAGACGAGCAGGGGAGCGCCGAGATCCAAAGAGACTGAGGGCTTGCCAAAGGCTGAAGGGACTGAGAGACGGCCGAGGGCCGGAGGAGACTGGAGCGAACTGGAAGCAACCACGTGGCGAGCCAGCGAAGAGCCAGTTGGGAGCCGAGAAGGAGGGCTGCGAGCCCAAGGAGAAGGCATTGAGGAATTAGGGCTGGACCATTTGCCTTTGTAGGGCCCACTGGGCTTACCTGGAAATATAGGGTTGCGGGCCGAGCCTAAGTAGGTTAGGGAAGGACCTAAGTTAGTAAACCTATTAGTAAACTTATGCACTAGTAGGTTAGGGAAGGACTTAAGGTAGTGAACCTAGTAGTGAAACTTTTGACACTAGTAGGATAGGAGCTACTTAGTAGAATAGTAAGTGGGGATGGGAGAGGATGAACCCAGAAAATGGTAGATGAAAGGACATACCCGAGGGGGATGAAATCCCTTCGGATGAACATAAACTACCTCACTTCTTTTTAATGAACTTATGCAATTCGGATGAATGGATGAAAGGTTGTAACCACCAATGGCACATGTAGGCGGTTAGAACATGCCCGTATGTACCTCATGGGCAGATCTATTTTAAGCACGTGACAGTATATTAATAGATCGGACAGGGCTTAATTTAGACTGTTTGAACATTCAGGGCTAAAATTAGTAAATACAGACATTTAAAGACCTAACCGCCACATCACCATTTACCTAGATATCGAACCCTATATAAAGGGGGCACATTTGGCACCTAATTCACCTCATTATTAACGAGCTATCCGAGGTGGAGGACTACGAGACCGGAGGCCTACAAGATTTGGAGGACTACGAGACCGGTGGCCTACAAGACCCGAAGGACTTCGAGACCGGTGGCCTACAAGACCCGAAGGACTTCAAGACCGGTGGCCTACAAGAAATCGGAGGCTTTCGGCGTTTTAGGATTGAAATATATCCTTTCGGCGTTTTAGGATTGAAATATATCCTTTCGGCGTTTTAGGATTGAAATACATCCTCTCGGCGTTTTAGGATTGAAAAATATCCTCGCGGAGTCTAAGGATTTGAAGTTCAAAACTCGGACTTGGATTGAAATATATCCAAGTTTTCTAAAGTTTTCTAAAATTATAAAAAGGCTACGGAGAGTTCTCGGAACCTTGGAGATTGTGCAAATGAGAACTTGAAGATGTAAGATCCTAAAATAAGCCTAGTCTTGTTTAGGAGGAGTTTGAAAGCCAAAGGCGGGTTTTAAAATGGCAACAAGAGGAGGACCTTTTGGAGAAATTACACTTTGAACTTGGAGGACACACTTTCGGAAACGGAGTAACTTCATCTAAGATTCGGGATCGAAGAATCATGAGTTAAAAAGTACAAAAGTACTTTACTTAGAGATTTCGGATTCATCAACAAAGGAAGACCGACGGGAGGTGGCCGTCAATAAGGCCATATCGATCAACAAACCCAAAGTGTCAATTCTAAACACTTCTTGCCAATCCAATGAACTCCAAATGATTATGTAGGGATTCCTAGAGATCTTCAAAGAAACTTTAATATGATGACTTAGGAATTACAAAGAACTTGAGTAAATCTAGGGCAACCATTTGGAATGAAAGGAGTTCATGCAAGTAAATGTGAAGGAATGAAATCTCATGAATAAACTTTAGCGAGGAAGTATGCTTGAACTTTCAAAGAATTGTGACATTATCATAAATGCATATTCTTAAAAGGAACAAGAATCTTTTACAATCGTTCAAACCATGAAAGATATTGTATGTATAAGATATTCTTAAATGGATCAAGATATCTTTACAATCATCCAAACCATGAAAGATATTGTATGTATAAAGAAATGTCTTTCCCTGAACACTTAACCTTGACATTAAGGTTTAGGGGAACATAAACTTGACAAACTTGGACACTTTACTCCTAGAGATTCATGAAAAGGGTCTCGAACACACTAATCTTGATTAAGAAAAGTATTGTGTTTCCAAATCTATTTAAAGGTTTAGGGTCACCTAACCTTGACATTAGATTCAGGGAAACATAAACTTGGAAACCTAGATCACTTAATCCTTAAAGATTCATAAAGAACAATAAGGGCTACAAAAGTATAAGAGTACCACACCTTCATCAAAGTATCGAAATCTAAAGAGATAGTCTAATTTTGGTGGGAGTAACTTCCATGTAAACCGGTTCAGCAGCGGGTTACACCGTCTAAGGCTGGCAGGTTGAAGGTGACCTCCACACATACACACATACCCCACTGAATGAAACAAAGTGAGAGGAAACTTTGTGAGGAAGGAAAGAAGAAGATGGATAAGAGATGTTTTAGAGTGAAGATAGCATCCCTATTGTCTGATTAATGAACTATAATGTGACAAATGCCTGTAATAGACACTAGTTAAGCCTTCCTTGAGAGTCTGTACCCTGGGTTTTTGTTTGTTTTATTCATAGCAAAAAACTAACTACAAACTCCGAATAGCAACATGCACTAATTGCGATAATCAATGTAGTGGTGTCTAGTAGAGGTAAACTCATTCATTGGGAAGGTGAAAACACATTGAATAAACTTCAGTATGAAGATTATTTAAAAAAAAATTGGACCTCAAATTTGGCTTCAAAGATCTTGAATTGGTCTAAGGTAGACGTGCCTTAGATGGGCACTTTTCTCTCTACACCCACTTCTTGTAAGATATGAAACATGCAATTAGTGCAAGATGGTTAGCGAATCCAAATTGTGCTCGTAGCCATTTGCGTCGTGATTTTGGAGCTCATATGAATATCTTATCCGTCAATAAAGTGAAGATTCTCTTGCTCATGAAGTACTCTTATGGGCCCATGTTCCCCAATCGTGTTGACTATTGAGCCTAGAATGATTAGCATATTTGGAGCACATAGTCCAATCTTTTTTAAACACATATTTTCTTGGTGCTAGTTCTAACTAACCACACACCACTCACATATAGGCGTCCATATTATTGTTGTGTTCAATTTAGGCACATCAAGCTACCTTTATGGGCTCAATTGAAATGAGCCAGCCCTTGACTTCATACAAAAGGGTTTCTTATTACTAGAGTTCTTTCATCCACGATGGATGATAAGTAGATGCCATGAAATCCAAGCCATGTTAGATGCATGTATCCAAGCCAACATTGTATCTTATACACGCATATCTTGTATTCGATTACATTCCATTACATAGCTCTTGGGTGCTTTCCATGGGACAAGGTACCACATGAGCATAATTATCCTTTAATTATGGGGTTCCCCATTTATGGATAGCACTCATGATGTGTATTGTGAAATTTTTGACAAGCAACTGTAAATTATCAAAGTATTTTAATTATAACCTCTTTCTTGGGAATGAGACCATCATGTACTTATCTGGTTATGTTATGTCCAACTTGGCATATGAAATACTAATATTTCATAAATACAAAAAAAACAACAACTTAATTGCAATATTTACTCCACAAACATTTATGGATGTTGGATATGCTCAGGAACTGACTCAATTAGTTAGCAACTTTGAATGACAAAAATTATCATTTCTGTAGGTTCCATAATTGGACTTGAGATGCAAAACTTGCAAAGTTCACATTAGTCGAAAATGAGCCGGTGGAAATTAGCCATTATCTCACATAAACCATTGTGCTCCGTTACTCTAGGAAATTAGCATGTTTGAATTTTTCTTGATGTACTTCTAGTTTCATAAGCCTTTTGACAACTTGGACTTTGAAATTCGATTTATTTTCATTAAGAAGAAGTCAATTTTGTTTATTTATTTATTTATTCATTCCTTCAAGTGATGCCATAGGTCATCTCAAGTGTGTTTAGTCACATTAAACTTAGAATGATGTCTATATTATGAGCATGTTGACCAATCACATCACGACACATGTCTATTGATGTTTGTTCTTAACAACAAGCCTTGCCACATACCTAGCACTCAAATGATAAGTGTCCAATTAAGCATAGTGACCATAAGAAAGCCCACTTAGGGTGAGTTTCCATGTAGGCCACCCGCCCACTAGATTCTAGATAATAGTGGGACAGAGGTGTCCGCATGTAGTTAAGCACAAGCTGCCATCCAACCACATTCTAACGGTTTAGAATATGGAGGGCCATGGACACGGACCTCTAGACTTCCATACGCCCACTAAAGAATCTTTAACCTACAAGTGTTGGTCACCAAAGGATTAAGACCAGTTGGAGACTCATAAGAACCCATGTTGGTCTAGAACTCCATCCTTGGTAACTGGGAGAAGGAGGTTAGTAGATGGGCCCGGATTTGAGAAGATGGGAAGTAGCTAGTTGGCACATACAAACCCTACCCCACTAGAATCTGTCTATATTTGAGCGGGTTTGTCTTTATTCACACTAGAATTTGGTGGGCAAGTGGACTACATGGAAATTCACCTTTAGTACCTTACACTCCAATGCACGAATATACTCTTTCACGACTATAGGATATACTCCCATGCATAAATGCAACTATTATTTATGGAAAATTTGTTAAATTAAAGGAATAAACACGGAACCCGCTCTGGTAGAGCTCCAGTAAAACGTGGTTTGGTATCTCCATGTTGGTGGATTAGACTCGAGGACTTTTCGAACCCTAAACCCTAACCCTACGATTGAGGTCGATTTTGAGGGGTTACACATCTACATGCACTCTTCCCCATGTACCTACTTATGTACAGTTTGCCCTCTATATCTGCTACCTCTATAAGGTAGAAATACCATAACCTGTGGAAATAAGGTGATTCGCATTGAAGATCTGGTCTTACAATCATGAGATAATTTTCCAAGATAGACGAGAAGGATTCATGAAGAATGCAAGTTGTTTCATATTTTTTTGCCTTGTACAAAAAAATGCTACAATTTTTTAAAGTGGAAAGTTGTCAAACCCCCTATTCGTTCACTAGATTCTCCCTACACTGTACACGGTAATCCACATTTCCATACATAACATCGCCTACATCGGTTGCCTCATGAGTACATTAACACTTGCCTCCCATTGGCTACACTTAAGTGTACACGCATTGAAGTTGCTGCCGAGCCATGAGCCGTTTCAGAAATGGCACTTCACCATTATGACGGCGGTCTAGTGCACGGCTAGAGGGTGGTTAACTGCTTATGGTATTTCTACCTTATGTGTTAAAATTCCATATGTGTTAACATTTTTTCTACTTTCTACTTGGGGAGACTACAAAGTTGTCAAGTGTTAAGTGTTACACCCTAACCTCTGTAATGTCACCATTTGTAATGTCACTCCCTTTCTTATTTCCTGAAACCCTAGGGAACGGATGTGCTCAGTTTAAATCTCCCTCCTTGTTGTCACATTTCCCTCACATATATCATGGGTTTTGACATTAAAATAATCTACCAAAGAATTTAAACCACACGCTTGCATGCATCACGTTGTCATTATTGACTTTGTGTTATTCCATAATGTCACATGCTATACTAATTCTCTACTATCATGCATCTATGTTAATAGTGACGACCTCCTTAATATCACATGCACTTTGGTTGCCACATGTATGATATTAAGGAGGTTAGAGTGTACTTGAATGTCTACTCCCCTCTTTGTATATTTGGCCTCTATATATGTTAACTCACTATTATACTATATAATACTATAAAATATAATATACCATATGAAACTTCGAATAAACCTCCAATTAGAAATGATGAAGTCCAAGACATTGATTACAAGTCCCTCTCAAGTCTCGTCAACTCAGTTTGCCCTAGTTGCTTGAACCACAATGTACCAAAGCTCGAATTCTTGAGAATGTTGCTTTTGACTTTCAAATTTGTCTGTCAAATCGTATATCATTAGAAAGCTATTGAAAATATGATTACACTAGCAATAGACTTGTTGAAATACGACATCTAAGGAGTGAGTTATGCTTGTCCGAAATCTACCTTCCAACTCTCATGCAATGGCTGCAAGTTTTGTCTTTGGAATCTTGAGGGTGTTGTTCTAATTTTGATGGATGGACTTTGTGTCCTTGTGATTCATGGTCAATTTAGCAACTATCTTTCAATTGAATCTAGGGGTAGTAGAGATGGGAAAGACTTCAAAGTTTAGTTTAACTAAAAAGAAAGAGATCTTGTTGTATTGACACAATCGGGTACAATCCTGCATATGAATCAACTCCTGGAGACCTCTATAGATGCCTTCTTCCATCCTAGAGGAATGAGAATGGAGAAACTCCTCACTTGTATTTTAAGGCTTCATTTAATGCTCATTACATTTATAAGTATTTATCTTCTTGTTCGTTGAACTTTGTATTTGTTAAAGTGTTAACATTCTATATGTGTTAAGAAAATTTACACTCTCCATTGTTACCAAATGTAGAGGGCATATTGGGTTAGTTTTCATGTAGGCCACTTGCCCACCAAATTCTAGTGGAAATGTAGATGCCACTTGGGTGGAATCTACATTTCCACTAGAATATGGTGGGCCAGCGGCCTGCATGAAAACCAACCCATTGAGGAACATGAGGATTCTCAAATCGTCAAAGATAATAGAGCTATCCTTAGAAAGGACAGGAGCAACCATCTAGTTTTTGGAGGTGCATATTGTCTTTATCTTGTGTTAACTTAGTTGGGAACTCTTCAGTTTTAACAAACAACTTACGTTGGATAAAAGGTAAGTGGGTGTTAAATGGTCACATTAAGCTCTACACCCACTTCTTATAGGTCGCGAAACACACAATTAATGTGAGGTGATTGTGAAATTCAAATCATCATGAACATAGTTGTTTGCCTTGTGATTTTAGAGTGCATGTGAATATCTTATTCTTTGTCAAAGTGAAGATTCTCAGCGTAAGGTCATATAGGCAGGCTTATAGCATTAGTCAACACATACCTTTAGTTTTGGGTGGGCCACGAAATTTTGGGAGCATAATCACAACATCTTGCAAATTTTCACACTCCACACTATAGTGTCAGCCTAACGATATAGGAAGACCCTTCCTATGCTAAGTGATGTTATACTTGAAGCTATACAAGAATAGAACTTCCTTTGGAACTCGAGATTTTCTTGTGTTTCACACCCGGCTACAAGCCAACCTTGTACGTACTTAGGATAGCTCTATTATGTACGAAGATTTTCATGGACCACCCGGGCTGGGGATTCGTGGCACTCACTAAGGAACATCCATCCAAGATATCGTGGATGAAGTGGCTCCAATAAAAAAAGCCCCCCTATGGGGTTGAGGGCCGATTCATTCGAATGTGACATCACTAGACTAATTCGGGGCCTTTGACTCTATTCCGGAATCAAATTGCCTAAAAATAGTCATGTAGATGATTCCTGCGTTTTTTTCATCCGCATGGATGATTATACTTGAGTGCCACGAATCCCCGGCCGACCACCCGGCCACTTTACGATGACTGTACAACTAGCATATTTTTTCACATACTTAATAGGTTTCGTATAGAGTATTATAAGTTATAGTCTTCAGAATTTTTACCTGACAATCTCAAGGTTTTAGCAAGACTGATGCTTGTTTCCTAGAATATGGTTTAAAATAGTAATACAACAATAATAAATAAGTGAAAGGAAGGTGTGTTGGGTTGTTCACATCTTTGTATGTCTGTTGTTTTTCTTTCTCTTTTGGAACATAGGAGCGCATAGTCACCTAGCTAGTTTTTTTTGTCAAGTAGAGAGAAGATTTCACAGCTAGAAATTGAACTACCAACCACTCCATTCGGTTTGGTACATCTCCACTATCATCTGGTAGTTTAGGGTCATCTCAAACTTGTCTGTTGTTTTTCAAAACATTTTGGGAAACGATCTAGCTAGGAGGCCCCTCATGAAAATAAAATCTTAACCTAGTAAGCACTTGAAAAGAAAAATAAAAGACTTTGTTGGTAACTAAGGTCACAAGGTGCATTCCGAACACCACAAAAATCTTGTGAATGAACTTTCTTTGGCACATGCATAACATTATTCAACAATGTGTGTTCGTTCACATGGGCCTCGAGAATTTTAACCATGGGATGCCGCATCTAATGCAAATTTAGTGCATGATGGTTATATTATTGGGGCCCACATGAATGAATGCACACTGCTTAATAATGTTATGTGGGCGGGACCTCTCTGCATTACTATGGATTCCTACTAAGTGTCTGTCTGACCTACGGAATGATGAATGTCAAACCTATTTCTGACACTTTGGTGAGTTTGGAAACTTAAGAGTGATCTAGTTTTTTGTGCCGATAAGCTATAGGTATGTTCTCCTAGTTGCTATAACTTGTCACAAAAACACAACCATGTACAAGACAAGCTCGTGAAGGATGGATGTGGAATTCATGGTCAGGTAGACGTGCCTAAATCGCACACAACAACACTTTGGACATCTTTATTTGAGTGGTATTTGATTAGGGGAGGATCTAAGATTTGGCACCAAAAAAAGGCACATGTTTAAAAAAGATTGGACTACGTGCTCAATATAAACTACAATTTTCAAGGTCAATAGTTAACATGATTTGGAGGATACCTATATGACCACTTAATGAACATGAGAATCTTCACTTTTGATAATGAATAAGATGTTTACATGAACTCTGAAAATTATGACGCACATGGCTATGGGCACGATTTGAATTTGCTAAACATCATACATCAATTGCGTGTTTCAAATCCTACGAGAAGTGGGTGCAAAGAGAAAAGTATCCATTTAGGGCACATCTACCTCAGTGAGCCTTCAGTATGAAGGAAACAGGGACACGAGGGTGGGCTGTCAATGGATGCATACTTATGAAATTCCCCAAAAAGAGAAAAATAGTTTTGAGATCAACTTGTGTTGATTGTCATGTGGAAACCAAGTAGAAAGTGAGAAAGAGCAATATATGCTTACAAAACACACACATATATATACACATTTTATATATTACAAAGTACAGTAAAGAGTACATATTCCATGGCATCACCTATACACCCATTGGATAGTTTATGGATATATTGAACTTCATGTTCCACCATGTATCAAATTTTTTCCTTATCTTATCCCCTAGTATATGAAAATAATAATACTTGCAAAATATTGGTGTCAGCTCTAACGAAAAAGGTTACATCAATCTACTCATTGGAGAGATGAATGGTCCAAGCTCTCTACGAGTAAGTCCTTCCACAATTGCATTTTTGTTATTGGAATATGCGCTCCATATATTTAAGGTAGCTCAACCTAACATCAATACCAAACTCGTGACCACTCAAATGAAGAGGGCTCCTTCAATTTAGAGCGTAGATCTAGGACGGTAAAGATTCTTATTGTCTTTTTGGTGTCCGTTCTTAAATCCACAGCTAACCTCACACCACTCAAACATGGTGTCCACATTTCGAGGATGTTTGGATTAGTGCTGGTTTACTTCAATTCAAGGACATTGATGCAAGAGGATTAGCCGCTCGTACACCTCCCTACACACAAATTTCATGGGAATTAGCAGCACGTGATGACTCCCGATATTGGAACAGAAACTGGAAAAGATCCCATAACTTAAGACCAAAACACAGGATCGGAACCTACATGACCTCGTAACATGGCGACACCAGGTGCCATGATAATCACTGTACCCAGAATCACGGCAAAAGCAACAGCTCAAATATCACAAATAGTCCCAGATCATACACCTAACGTTCATGGTTAGAAATCAAACTGAGCTCTTACCTGTCGAGATGTAACCCCTAATACTAGGCTCTTAACAGCTTCTCTCATGAATTTGTCTTTCATTGCATTGTATTGATAGAAGACCCATTTAAATCAACTTATATATGTGGTGCCCTATTGTGGGCACTTCCAACTCTACAGACAATTTTGGGGCATTGGGTTGGGTCAGGAATTGACTCATCCGGTTGGCAGTTGCGAACCATGCAAATTGTCATTACAAATTTTAGAATCAGAGCTAAGATGTGCTCCCAAAACCCACTGGTTGAATCATGGTTTAGAGGTTTAGGGTTTAGGGTTTTAGGGTTTAGGCATTTGAAGCCTATAAAGCTGTATATGATTGATGTAGACAGACCACAAGTGAGATTATGGAGAATGATGTACACCAATATGTGCAATTAGATTGCCCCACACTAATATATTGACATTCCAAATGATTTTGAGCATTTATTACCACAGTAACAAAATACATAAAGTAGATTTTTACTGTGGCTTCTACACGGATGAAATAAACAAAGTTATAAGTTTTTGAAATTTGTTTTTGACCCAAAGTAATTTGCATGGTACAGAGGCAACCTATTTGCAGAGTCAACCTAATTGCACATGTCAGTTGTACATGAATCTAACAAAGTATGGATCTGAAATTTATACTTGCTCGCAACACGCCCATGATCTGGGTATTCCAATAGGGTCTTCAAAGAGCATAAGCTATTGCATGGCGCCATATGAGGCAGCACTGAGGATGGGAACTTTCCCTCATGCAGCAACTTCGGGTCTTGTTTTTTCATGCTTGACTAGCCAGTCCAAAAGGAGCTCCTCTGGATTGTTCCCCAACTGCATCGAAATGGCTGGTTGCAAGGGTTCTTGAGGCGTTTGAAAAAGAGTCAATCTTAGCATGTTGCTCAACCTTGGAAATACAGAATTGAGTTCTCATTCAATGCAAAGTATCAGTTTCTGGCGGGGATTTAAGAATACGTTTGACGTATGCACCATCGCTAAATCAATCGACCCATCAAAAGGCCCCCAGCCTGATCATTATGTACTGCAAGGTTCACCCAGCATAGCTAAGAAGCTCTCTTTTTCAGGCTGTTTTGCAAGGTCTGCTTCACAAGGTCTTCAGCAGTTTGAGACTTCACACAAACCAAGTTTCAAGTTGAAATCAGGTGCACCTCATGTGAACAGAACCATTGAATCCACTCAAAAAGAAGTTCAAGCAAATTGTAGCATTGGCTTCTTGGTACCTTTGATATGTGGTATTGATGGGGTTCCCCCAGCATTTCTGTCTGATTAAGGTAAGCTATAAATTCAAGATAAAGGAGTTGATGCAGGTAGAGTCCCCTGACTATCAGAATTGCCTCTGCCACGCCCAGCACTTCGAACCTGATTAGGCACAAATGCCAGAGCCCGACCTCTCCGGTGCCCAAAACTAAGCAAAGTTGGTTCAGGAGCTGTATTTAGTCTAGAAACTGCTGTAACTAATTCATCTACATCCATAGCTGAGCCTTGATCTGAAGATGCAAAGGATTGATATTCTAAAGCAGTGGCTGGTTTTGAAGGTGTAATATCTGCTGAAGCCTTGGTTTGCTTGCTTCGAACTTTGCGGCCAAGATTCTTCCTTGACTGTTTGGAAGTGGATTCAGAGTTTGGAGGATGTTGAGCTTTCTGACGTTGCCTTTGCTTCTGAGAGGCATGATGCTTTTTGACATGGAAGCGAAAAGATCGAGGGAAGTGATGCTTGTCAACCAGATGTTGGTGTCTACTAGAGTCGCTCTGGAATTTAGCTGAACAACCTTCCACCAGACATTCATACTGTCAAAAGCCACCGCACACAATTAGTTCATTTGATCTATTTATATATTGAATTAGTGCAAGAGATATGAGGAAGAGGCACTTCTACAAGTGAGTTATGATCAAACCAAGGAAGTCTAGCCATCTGACTAGTAATTCTATTAACCCTGCACATACTTTGGATGGGCAGTGTCAAGAAGTATCAATACCATGGGATAGTTTCGAGCAACTTTGGCCTGGAAGAATGAATCATGTGTTTCAGAAACATGGAAATTGAGGAGCCGAGTTGTAGGAAAAACACGTGAACACACAGAACATGTTGCTGTGTGTCGAGACATGTAATGTGACTCCAGGTCTTGAAGTCCCTTCAATTTAGCCCCGCAACCTATGATGGGACAATTGAGCTGCCTGCAAAAACATGGTACATCAAATGCTGTTTAGGAGCAACATCTGACATAACCTACTTCAAATCCAGGCCACATATACTCACTGAAGATATTGCGTGTGATCTTCTGAACGACAGTGGAATGAGAACCGTAAGATCTAAGTATCAATTTCCAAATACTCAGAGTGCTAGGTTTACCTACATCAATATTGATGATCTTTTGGTAGATGAAAATTTCCTCAAATGAAATAGTATTCAGTTCAAAACATCAGTAACTTAACCTAACACTTATTCTTATCTAACCATGTAATTGATCATCTTCCATCCTGCAATTTTCTTGCTTAAGAGGATTGGAGTAGCAAGTGCATCAATAGACAAAAGAAAGCATGCATACCAGTTCTGCTCCTCTTCTGATTGTACAATATGATTTTTCTCCTCCTCTGTAATCTCCAATGTAATCTGCATCATATTCAATACACCTACTTAGATCCTAGAGTTCCAACACTTGTCAACAAGCATCCAGTACTTTGAGGCATCATATCATAGCCACCAATAACGTGCCACAAATAACACATTTAACAATTAACCCTCAACAACAGACTGTAGAAGGGCAAGTGTAATAGGGATCCCAATGTAGGTTTTATTCAATGGGGGACACAAGAAGCGCACCAAAAAAACAATCTCCTATTGATCATCAGTTCACTTAGCTATGTGACCCACGAGGAGGAAGCGCCACTTGGAGGCGAACTTGAACCGACATGTAAAAACGTAAAAGTTGTCCATAGCGAGTAGGGAAATGCCTCCCAAGTAGTTTAGTCTACGCAAAAATGCAAAACTTAAACGCTTGAGAAATAGAAGGTGGTTGTGTGCACCCATATAAGGGAGCAATCTCTTTCAAGAGGATTCTCCTTTCCGTTAATACAATCACAAGTTTGCACTTGAGTTGTTGGTTGATTTACCCATTATGAATCACCATGGGGATGTGGATAGTTATCTGTACTGAGCAAGGAAAATGACTCCCAAGTAGATTCGTCACCGCAACACTTAGATGATGACACCATCAACCTTCTTCAAGAGGACTTATCCTTTGCAGTAGTGCAATCGTCACACTTGAGTCATGTGGCTGAAGATTACTTCACTTTTGTCATGGAATGGATCCCTTGTTTGTTTGTTTGTTTTCCTTGTGCTAAATCTCTTTGGCATGAGAGAGGCGTACTAATGCTAATGAATCAAACAAATTTAAGAAAAGGTGAAGAAACAATTGGCACCTGTTTCGCGAGAAGCTCCCGCTCCACGTTCCCGGCAGCGAAGAAAGGCGAGTCCACTCTGAATCGCCGTCTCGTCGCAATAAAGGTCGCGAATTTTGCAACTCTTCCATCCATCACTTTCGGCCCTTCTTCCTTCTCCACCTCCATGGTTCCTTAAATAAACCTCAAATGACCTCTTAAACCCTAATCCCAGAATCTTCGTGTCGAGAGAGAAGAATTCACAAACCTGCCGACGCATCAGCTTCAAATCTAAAATCTCGAAGATAATTAACAAGATTCCATCGAAACAACTCCATCTTTCCCCTCGAGTCACTGCTGGAGATCAAATTCTTCAACACATGTCGAATACATTACCCATAAATCCCAATTCCAGGTTCAACACAAAATCACATATGGCCATCCCAATCTTTACCATAAAAACAATCAACTCCCTCAATCAAACACCCTCAATCATGCGTGTGTAGGATCGCTCATCCTTGGCACCTCCTTGTGCAAAGCTAACCCACTTACTCTCGAATTCGGAAAACTCCGGGAGCTGTAAAAAAAGAATGCACAAATTGCTAGGGTTTGTTAGTTCTCTGAATTGCTTGAAACTGAAGCCATCTCTCGATGAGAGAGTGTGTTTTTTGAGATTTGGCATAAGGTGACGATCGTCCCATTCGTGAAGCTCCTTCGCCCCCGCGCGTCCCCAAGGGGGCGGGAAAAGGGCAGACTTTTTCGTTCGTCGGTGGCCTCGCTCAAAATTTTCGTTAGTCTGTCAGTGTTCGTTCGTCCAACGATTACTTCGAGGACCTCACCATATTATGACTTTGTAACCTTTGGTACTTTTAACTTACAAACCGGGCTGTAGCCTGCAACCCGGTCATGGAGAATTGGTCTCTCACTTTGTACTTACTTTTAGGTGCCATGATGAAAGACGGTGAATGAAAAAACCTTGAAAACTTGAAGCGTTGAACCGTCTTTAAAAACTCCGTTAACTTTTGAGGACCAATCACTTTTCAATATAACTCCAAAACATTGACATACATAACATTAGTCAGCAACAGAGTTATGATAAATCATATATATCAACATATTAACATCATAAATATTATGATAAATGTTTTAATTTTTTTGGTTTTTTGACATATATTTTGGAAATAGATTATATGTCAGAGTATTAGGTTCAAAACCATCCATGCAGGACAATATTGTTCAACATTACTCCACACTCAATTCATCACCTTGATAGTATCATAACAGCCATAAAGCATAGCAACAAGTCGGTTGGTATTGTCTCATTGCGTCTCAAGACTTCTAACAAGCTCACATCCCTCCCAACAAAGGGCTTGTTGGCCTCATAGCGATCTAGAATAGTGAACTAGAATAAAAGTTCAAGCACGCATAATATAATAACTTTAAAACGTGTTTACGTGTGAGTCAGTGGATGCCACCATGGAATCCGACATGCATTTATTTCTAAATCTGTGCGAAAATTATGGTTTTCCTTGCTTGCGCCCACACTTGAATCTAGCAATTATTGTTGACACAAAATTAATTGAAGAAAGAATCATGCCACACAATGTGTGGAGGAGGTGGGGGAGAGATTGATACACGAAGAGAATGTGCCCAAAAATTAGACATAATTAAGACGACACCTCCTTAGTTTTACTGGGCGCTGGTGGACTATGCACGACACGCCAACCTTCCCCATATCCTAGAATCTATCATTGTTGGGTCATGTGCATGATATCGTGTGGGGGACTTCAAACCCAACTCCTCATATTCACCCACCTCACTCAATTGTCTTTTATTTTTTGTTCATTGAGTTAGCCAACTTTCATATTGTTGGAACAAACAACACGTATATCTTTCAAAGCAACAATAAAAACATGTTATACCAGCTTATGAGTTGGGACACAACACCTGGTGGTTCCAAATTCAAATTATAACTTAACTTCAAAGTTCCCATGGGACACGGATTAAAACCTTAGGTTTAAGTCACACCCAACTTCACTCAAGAGGCATAGAAACCCAATAGGCATAACAGTACATAGCAAGCTGAGCCTATTATGTGGGCCCAACCTGGGATTTGGGAATAAGACACTGAGATCCATGACATGCCAATGCTCTCAATTTGAATCTAAGTTCAGCAAAGAGATATCAATGATGATTATAACTTAAACATTGTAGAGCATTGAAGTCGTCCTAAATTTTAGAAAAGAGAAAGAGAACAAGACCCCTCTCTTAGTAATGTTGGGGGGTTGACCGTGATTTAGTAAAGCCAAGGTGTTGGGTTTTGTAACCCCGAAGCCAAAGCCAAAGTCAACCAAGACACAAACGCGGTCCTTGAAAGTTGAAAGACTCCCTCCAATCCAGTCAACCTGGTGAGGAGTTAGTTAAGTTAGTGTACACTAAGTTATCCACACTATTGGCGGATGCGCGCCAGTGGTAACTTTGTGGGACACTGGGCGTATGTTGCAAAAGCAAATGCAAAACACACAGACAGACCTGCAGCGAGAGAGAAGAAGAGAGCTCGTTACAGTAGTACCTTCTCGTTACAAGTAGTACCTCTCTTCTTCAACCTTCTCAACCTGGTTTTTCACTCAAAACGAGGTGGTACTAATGCACAAAGCTTTGCAACAAAACCCACAAACAGGCGGTTACCGAATAGGCTTTGCATCTTGTGAGCGGTTGAGGAGTTCTGGTTTGGATGTTGGGAAGCGCAAATTTGGAGGAAGAAGCTGGCGCACAGCGAGAGAGAGAAGAGAGTGAGAGGTTTTTGTGAACAACCCTAATACCGACGGTTTTGGAACAGAGTGAAATGGTGGACATGTTGTGAGCATTTTGTGTGAGCTAGTTGAGGAGGTTTTGGATGTCTAAGTAGTTCAAATTTGGAGGAAGAAGGTGGTGGGGGAGGGGGAGCTTTTTTGGATCAACCCGTTAGGGTCTTGCATGTGTTGTGAGCATGCTGTAGCGTATTGGTGAACATTTCGGAGGAGTGATGTTGATGTGAAGTGTAAATTTGGAGGATGAATGTGGTGGAGAGGTTGAGTTTTGTCGGATCAACCCATTAGGGTCTGCAAGTGTTGTGAGCATGCTGTGAGTGTTTTGGTGAACATTTTGGAGGGGTACAGTTGATGGGAAGAGCAAATTTGGAAGACGAAGCTGGTGGAGAGGTTGAGCTTTTTCGACGAACCCATCAGGGTCTGCATGTGTTGTGAGCAACTGTAGCAATTTTGTGAACATTTTGGAGGAGTAATAAGGTTGATGTGAAGGTCAAATTTGGGAGGAGGTGGTGATCGAGGGAAGGTCTCTGGGATCAACCCTATGCTGTGAGCAATTTGTGAGCATTCGAGGAGTTTTGGAGGTGAAGTGCAAGTCTGGAGGGTTAAGGTGGAGGATTAAAGAGGGGGCATTTTGTGTGAGTCATTTTGAGGAGTTGTGGATGTGTAATGGTAGTGCAAATTAGGAGGACAGAAGGTCGTGGAGAAGGAATCTTTTTTTCAGATCAATCCATTAGGGTCTGCATTTGCCCGAGCACACGGTAGCATTTTGGTAAATATTTTGGAGGTGTGAGGTTCATGTGAAGTGCAAATTTGGGAGAAGGTGGGATCAACCCTATGCTGTGAGCGTTTTGAGGGGAAGTGCAAATCCGAAGGGATGATGAAGGGGAAGAAGGAGGGGCAAGGATTGCGGGGGGGACGAGATTACAGAATTGTGTATGCGGTCGCAATTGGACTTTTTTTAGGAGCCTTCTGGGCTTATCTGAGACCTCATGGATTCTTCGGGCCTGCGGTCTCTTCGAACCGTGCGCTGAGCCATTTGCGAGGCACTGCCATCGGATCAAGAACTAAGGTACGAATAATCATCAAGACACACTGAGTATTTGTGCGCTATTCTGCTGCTTAATAGGGGTTATTTATTTTATTCTATTATAATAAAATGTGGAAAGACTGAGGTTGAAGCTAATAGTAGAGTTGTCAATGATCTATGCATCCTTTGAAGATTGGGGGGCTTCTCGCACAAAGTTGTCAGGTTTCTTGTGCAATTTGGGTGTTGCTGATGAACTAAGCACTTTACCCTCAAGTCTCAGGTTTTCAAATGCACTAGTCACAATATTAGTGGCCTATCGTACAACATCCATTTTCTTTTCAGCTGGGACCTCAGGTCTTTAGAGCAGGTTTTTCCCAGTGATGACAGATCATATGTCCGTTTAATTCACATCTTCCAGACAGAAGTTTTCTGCACTGGATTTGAAGCAGTTCCTCTTATATAGTTGTTGCAGAAGCCCTTATGACCATCAACAATTGTGCAGATTTTTTTCCTTATGTGAATTTTTATGTGTGACGTAATACTTTGCCAGATCGGTCTTCCATCAGCTTTATCCTGCATTAGATCATCAAGGTTTGGGGGTTAAGCACCTCTTGCTAGGTTATAGGATTTCGGTTGGACTTAGTTTAGATATTAGAGTTATCCTTCAATTCAATGGGAGTTTTTGTTGTGAGTTGATCCCCTATGATCTCCCATTGGTTATGTTGAATACAAAACCAATAATTTTTTCTACTTGCGGTGCATGCTCAGAGGTAGTGTTGAATTTGAATGAAGAGCAACTCATTTGGTTCAAAAACTGTCAAACTCATTTTAGCACCTCTTGGCATGCCAGAAGGACTTTTACCCTCAATGATGTGATATAGAATGTTTCTCATTCAAAACCTCCGATCATGCACCGAAAACTTACCAAACATGGAAGGTGTTGTATGCAAAACAACCAACACCCGACCAGAAGATTTGTTGAATTAAAGGATAACTCTTTCCTTCTTATACGACTTAGTAGCAATATGAAACTTTCTCAATCACAAGTTTATTCTGTTTGCTGTGTTTATTGATATTTTGTTTTGGTATCGTGTAGCTGGATGGGGCTGTGTTATCCCTCGAAGCGAAAGTTGCAATGCTTGAAAGAGAAGTGAAGCGCCTAAAGGAACAAAATAAGGAGTTAAGTTTATTTAAAGCAAAGGCACTAGTGCTGGAGCAAGAGAAGATTGCCGCTGTGAAACAGGTGCAGGAACTGGCCCCTTCAGTAAAGGCGGGTCTTCCAGGCACCGTCAAAAGCTTACGGACCAATCAGAAAGTGGATCCGGACGAATCGGTGAACCCTAAGTTAGCTGAGCTACTGAAGGCCACGGCTATCAATGGGGAGCTGATTGTTGGCATTTCCAACAACAATGTTCGAGATATGCTCCAGGTAGCTTCCTGTGAACATGGAAACCTAAAATTTCTTATTGGTGAAAAATGCCAAGATGGTCCCACTTCACTTTACACCGGAGCTTGAGGGCCTAACGGACCAAGGAAGTTTGAATGGATGAAAAACCTATATGGAGTCCTACATGGCATGCAATGGATAATATTTTATGGTCTACCCGATTTTAAGTCAAGCCTACCTCAATGATGTGGTTCTAACGAAACTGGGAGATCATGACACTTTGCAATCTCACAAGCCTTGATTTATTACAACGTATTGTGTAGAATGCCCATATGAATGGGATGGTAATGTAATAGCATTTGGTTGAGAGCCCAGCCGCGTGTGTCTATACACTTCACTTGAAGGCCTGTGCCACACAAAATTCAATTTCACTTTTCCATGGTACAGCCTTTGGATGAGTTTCAAGGGCCCTCACAATGTCATGGTCATGGCCCCTTAGTTTAAAATGGCCCTGACATGTACTAGTTCAGTATCCTTCTTCTGAGATGAAAATGAATCAGGTCAAGAAAGAGTTTTTCCTGTAACTCTTAAGAGTTCCAGGCTTGCAGAGTTTGATTGCACCAGGGTGTAAATTCTTCCATATTTTGAAGTCTCCATGAGTTTCAGTGCCTTACTGTCTGCAAATTTCAATACAGGTGTGGTTTGAAAGCATTCAGCGTGTGGGTGTGAAAAATTACCTGGTGGTTGCCTTAGATGATCAGATTGCACATTTCTGTGAAGAGCACAATGTGCCTGTGTACAGACGTGATGCTACTATTTCCAAGGTGCAAGCTGACACTGGCGACAATCACGCAATATCAGGTATGTAGCCTGCTGTGTTTGGCAGCGTAGTAAAATGTCACAATAAGTGAGGGTTTCTTCAAGTTGTGGCCACCCTTATTTTTTTATGTTTCTAACAGCTTTAAGGTGGACAGGCCTAATTTGGTTACGTATCTTAATTGAACACCTATATTTGAGTGGTGCGTGGGTAGCTGTGGATCTAAGAATGGACACCAAAAAGACATCATGTGTTTATAAGAGATTGAACTACATGCTCGAAATGTGTGACCTATTCTAGGTTCAAGAGTTGACATAATTGGGGGACCTGTGTTATCATTCCAGAAGCAAGAGAATCTTCACTTTAATAATGAATAAGAGTTTCAAATATTATGAGGAAAATGGCTACAGCCTTGATTTGGATTTGCTAATCATTACGAACTAATTGCGTATTTCATCTCCTAGGAGAAGTGGTCTAATTGGAAAATGCCAACATACAAGGCATGTGGGTGTTAATTGGTTCACTTTTCATGCTCTCCAACTTCTACTGATTAGATTCACACAACGAAACTTGTCTTGCATTAGCAAATCTACGATGAAGCATCGGCAAAAATTAGATTGAAAATCAGATTTCCCTTGATTTTGTTATGGTTATCAGAAGTGCATGTTTGTTGATTCCTTAATTGAATACATAGGTCCTCCCAATGGTGTTTACTATTGAGTGTGGAATAGTTAATAGAAATTGAAGACGTAGTCCAATCTCTTTCAAACATGTGTCTTCATGGTGTTTGTTCCTTGATCCTCACCTAAACCACACACCAATCAAATATAGGTGTCCGATTAAGAAAAGTGGCTGAATAACACTTGCATACCTTAAGACCCATCTACCTCAGTTTTTAGAGTTTTCTTCTAACCTGCCAAATTCTTGGATTTCAGGGCTGAAATTCCACCTTCTACGGGAGTTTCTGGTGCTTGGCTATAGCATCCTCCTCTCGGATGTTGACATTGTTTACTTGCAAAACCCGTTCCTGTTCCTTCACCGCGACTGTGACGTTGAAAGTATGACGGATGGATTTGATAATCAAACGGCCTATGGATACGATGATGTTATGGACGACCCTTTGATGGGGTGGTCACGGTATGCACACACGATGCGCATATGGGTGTTCAATTCGGGGCTTTTTTACATTCGGCCTACGATTCCCTCCATCGAGTTGCTTGACCGTGTGACGGCCAAACTTGCGAGAGAAAAGGCGTGGGACCAAGCTGTGTTCAATGAAGAGCTTTTCTTCCCGTCGCATCCCGGGTACGAGGGCCTTCACGCGTCTCGCCGCGTGCTAGACTACCTTTTGTTCTTGAATAGCAAAGTGCTCTTCAAGACATTGAGGAAGGACCCCAAGTTCGGTGAATATAAACCCGTAACCATCCATGTGAACTATCACCCAGACAAGTATGAGCGTATGATTGCAATTGTAGACTATTACGTGAAAGGAAACACGGATGCGTTGAAACGGTTTCCGGATGGTTCCGAATGGTAATGAGTAGGTAGTGATCATGTTCTATAATAATTCTTAGAGTGGTTCTTAGGTTGAGAGTATTTTCTGTTACGTAATGGAGTCTGCTCCTTAGAAATTATATTACGTAGGTACATCCAAAGATGATAAGGTGTCTGTCTCAGTGACTTATCAGATATTTTGAAGCTGATTGGGATCCTCATAATTTAATTGCCCCTTAGAAGTGGATCATGTATTATTTACCATGGACTAAGGTAGATGAGGCTAATTTGGGCACCTCCAGCTCTGTGGAACCATCCAGCCGATGGATTCGAACATTAGAAGCTTGAGCAATTGTGAATCGGGATCAAAGCATTTAAAATCGTTGAAATCGGAGTTGGGGAAGGTGTTGATCTAGGCTCCGGAATCAAAGATTTTCTACTTCCCAATGTGGTGTTATGGGGGAAATTCTTTTATTATTCAATGTTGTGCAAGTGGACATCATTAGCAGATTCTACATGAATCATTTGCCAATGAAAACCAAGTTTAATGGCAAGATTGGTTGTGTCATGCCTCTAAAGTGGTCATGTGTAAGATAAAATATTGCCGAATTGTTTTCTCATTATAGAGTACCCACAATACAAGTTGGTTGGCACCTCACAATCACATGCTGGCTCCTAATTTGCCCACCTTGGACACAAAATCAAGTGTGTCATAGCTTGGTAGATATCACTCCTCATTATGGAGGATGGTGGGTGTAGTTTGACTTTTGTGAAGGTGACTAACCCAAATATCATGACCCACCGGTGATTTAGCTTTCATATATCACTGAATTAAAGTGATTAGGAGCCAAAAATAGGTGACCGATTAAGGAAGCTAACTGAATTAGCCTCATCTACTTTATGTATGTGGCTTTTGAGGTTCAAGAGTTTTTGCAAGAGTTGTGATAATGTATGGATTTGCAAGTGAAGCTGCAACATGTGCAATTTCATGTTTTTGTGATGATAATACTTTGAAGGGGCTTGTGTTTGAACCAATGTTTGAACCCATATGGGTGAATGCATGGTCTCAATAATCAACATTAATCATGGTATCAAGAACTTACCCATGGGTATCAAAATTGTAATGCAAGTTAAATTTTGATTTTTGGTGGGTATGTTGAGTTGAGAGAATCTTTGTATACCCGAATTATTATTTGGGTCAATACCATTCTAAACTATATTGATACTAGGGTGATTTTACCTAAGTATGAAGGTTCTTGCATGGTATATAGACCAAAATGGTATTGAAAACAAAAATACCGTCAAATGCCCATACCCTTTGGTATCAAAAAAACGTGAAATCCCCATCATAGATATCCAAATGGTGTAAAAAACAGACGATACCAAACCTACACTAGTTTGAACTCTAAAATTATGCACATGCACACTTCTGCACTTTTGAAATATTTGACACCCAAATTGCAATTGTTGCATTTAAAACTAATTATGAGATCACTACCCTAAATATTTGATTTAGTGTGGCATGTTAATTAGAGTGGTCTTTGTGAATGGTTGTCTAGCACCAAGTGCCACATGACACCCTCTCTAGTTGCAATCCAGTGATTGCAAGCCAATTAATTTGGGTCAATGCTACTTTTCAATAGTCCCTCCAATGTTGCCTACTATGACCTGCAGAATTCAAAGTCTTAATAATTCCACATAAGTAATTGGACTAGGCCCGAGACTATAGCCTATGTTGATGCTGTAGTAAATTAAAATTCAAGCTAAGATGCTGATAAATGAAATAAGAGATTACAGTACACGAGAATATCAGAAAAAAGGAATTTCAGTTGCTTGTTCTGAAATTGGAAGCCCCTTGAAGCACTGATTTACTTCACATTTTCCTTGCATCAATCTATCATACTCAATCATTTGTTGGAAAAATGACTATGTTGATCACCTCTACCCTTTGATTCAAGGTTTCTGGTAAGAGCCAGCAGGTGTGTTGAGTGGGAGGCTTGATAGCCATCACCAAGTCTTTTCATACAGCAAACTGTCAAATGTAAATCTTCACTTCTGAAGGGAGATGTGAAGCCACACATAACCCATGGCAATCATAATCAATCTGTCTTTATATATACAGAACTGGATGAGTTAGGTGAAATGATTTCACCTAACTGGATCTGCACATCATGATGAATCAATTTGAATGATTCACCTCAGCTCAACCACCAACCTCGTTTTTAAGTACTTCCTAATTGATTGCAGACTTGATTACATAGGAAACTTCGTTATATCAGTTGCAATCTTGCTCTCTAGTGGCGTCAGGACTGAAGTGGAAGCTTTGATGTCTCTAATGGCCACATATGCGCGAGCTCAGCACCAGACTGACATTCATTTACAACTTTCATGGCCGCCTCTCGGATGGCTGATTGTATTTCACCCATTGATTGTGTGGCATCCACATTCTGCAACACCCAAGAAAACTTTAACACAAGAACATGCACATGGGAGATCAAAATACAGGGATGAAACACAGATGATGCTTATAAAGACTATGCTGATAGAGTTGTCCTTTCATTCAACAGGACTTTTTGTCAGGAGTTGTTCCCCTGTGATTTTTGGTTGGTTGGTTTGCATACACAATCAATAATTATTTTCCACTTGTGGTGCATGCTCGGAGGTAGCGTTTACATTGTATGAAGAGCAACCTGTTTTGGTTCATTGAGGACCCAATTTAGTTTAGCACCTCTTAGCATGCCAAAATTAGTTTGACCCTAATGAACTGATATAGAATGTTCTTCTTTCAAAACTCCACACTACCTCCAAGCATGCAGCAAAAACTTAGCAAATATAGAAGAGGTTGTTTGCAAAACAACCAACTCACGACCAAAATTCATGTTGAGTTAAGAAGACAGCTCTAATAAGCGACAGAAAACTGGCCAAGATGGTGCAGGTTGATATGGGACGAATGCTGAGCTCACTGCTCGAGTACAATTGGAAGATTGTTTGTACCTGCCAGGTTGAATCTTTCAAGGCCTTGAACTTTTGTTCAACTTCCTTTTGAAATTCAAGTTTCTCATATCTCTCACCTCCATAGCCTCCTCGCTCTGCAGCTACCTGCAATAACAGGTATTCTGTTTAGACGCTCAGAAACTTTAAAGATTTTCCTCACATGTGCACCATATTCAGAGGGCCAAGAAGGGACATTAACTCTTACTGGAACAGCATTTCTTCTCACTGTTAATTGTCATTTTCACCTCTGTAAAAATAACTTCTAGAGCAATTTAATTTGAACACTTTCAGCCATACTGATCACATAGTCACTTTTGCCATTGTTTCAAGGTGGTCAACTGCTACTCAATCCGTCTTTTGTTTCTCTCAACTAGTATGACATGATAAAAACCTAGGGCATTACTAAAAAATGCACTTCGAAGAAACAAACATTATGAAATGATTGCATGTCATGGATTGAAGGAAAGGACACAATGATTTTGGAAACCCTATTTGTGAAACATACGTTTTCAAATGGTATTGGTCATTTTTCAGACCCAAGCATTCCATCAATTGGATCCCCAATTTTGAGAGGTGCCATGTTTGCACAATTGGCTAAGGATTGTGCAGTACCAATTAGTTTGTGTTACTTAACACAAATGGTTCAAATTTGGGCTTCGTGGGGATTCAAGGTTAGAATGCTTTAACAATCGATCTCTAGCTCCACAGATTATTTTGAGTGGCATGCTGTCAATTACTGTCTTCAATAAATGGTGAACAATTCATTTCCAAGACGTACAGCTAACCTTTTACAGTATGGATAATGATAATCTCTTCAATACTTGTGAAAATTAAGTACATGTGGTAAGAGCAATGACCTACAAAGACTTTCATGACAATTTTTTGCACTTATAACATTTGGTAGATGCAAAACCCTGAAACCAGATGGCAACTAAAAAGTCTCACGTATCAAAGTTTCCACAATTCCCAAGGACAAAGTCCTCCTTGCATCAGCTGAATCAACCAATCCGAGGTCCAGTCTTTTCAAACTTTCTCTAGAATATCAACCCTTTCTGGCCGCATCTGTTTGCTTAGAAAAAATAAGAAGAGTTTGAAGCAGGGGTAAATTACCTCAGCAGAGATGTCGAGATAAAACACAACATCTGGTGCAGGCAGCCCTACCTCTGGACCCTGCAGCACTGCATGACTTTCATGAGGTTGGATTTTGTATGTTTAAAGCACTTGTATGGGCTGGAGTCCAACTACCAAAATCCTCTAATTTCTATGGGCTGCAACCGTGTTACCTTGGTAATACCAATACCCTAATACAGAATGGAGTAAAAGATCTATAAGTGATGACAGGTCACAAATGTTTCCAAGGCTGTGTTTCCCAGATACAAATTGTCCCATTATATAGGAACAACAAACCCTTGTTTCTCTTGTACTAAGACTAGGAAGCATTTTGCAATCATAAGTAGCTACGTTATGAGCCATTCAGTTCAGCAGAAGGTATAATTCAGAGCCTTGCTGCTGGTCACAAGGCAGCATCACTCCCTAGCCTGGATAACAGCCATCAGAAGCAAATCAAACAAGAAATCAGCTATTACCTTGCACCAACTTAGATCAAGACCTTTTGCAGCGGAAAACGCGACTCCGGAATACGAATAGCGATCAACCACCAATGTCGTACCCGCCCTCAACTTTGATTCCATCAGTGCACTGCCACATTATCAGAATTCCATCTCACATGAATCTCTGCTCTTCAATGTAGGCTCAAAAAGATTTTTTATGATGCAAAAGAAAACAAACAAACAAAACTTTTGGAACATGTGAGGAGAACAAAAAAACTTCAAAACAATGTCCAACCATTTGTGATAAAATTGACGAACATGCCTGCCCAAATTTCTAGAAAGCGGTGGCACTTAACATACTTCATAACATTCTTGAGCCTTGTAAGGACGCTCCCTTTCTATTCTAGCTTCAAGAATAAAATTCCAAGAATCAAGGTCCTCCCATGCACGCATGAATGCCAAGCATAGTCAAGTAGCAAGCTGTCATTCATCAAGCCCTCATTATGCCTATATTTGGACATGAAGCCTCTCCCATCTACCAAGATTCAATTGAAGGGGTGCTCCCCATTTGGCAACATTCTTGCTAACGAACAAGCTAAGAATTGGCCCATTTGCGCCAGAAGACTAGATAGGCTATTCAAGAATGTTACATATTGGATAATAGCCATTGATTGGACCTGGCCGAGCAGAGGTGGCTGCGAGCCAGGTCCACCCAGTGGCCATAATCTACTGTAATTTCCATCCGGAAGAAACTCTGCACATCGTTGAAGAACTTTGTGAACAATCTATTGCACCATATGACATTTTCTAAATGAGGTGGATGTGTTTGAATGTGTAGTTCACCCTTAGAAACTTCAAGTGATGAGCATTATCTTCTCACGATGATGTAAATTATTTTAAAAAAATTACAAATAAATCCTTTGAGCTTGCACAAATCCTCACACACAAGAGGAGTTTCTGAAGAGAGTGAGAGCACTCTTTTCCCGATGGAAATAGCGTCGCACTGCCACTTAACTTCGATACAGAAAACAAATTTAAAAAAAAAAAAAAACTCGTTTGAATGTGAATGGCTCGCACAAATCCTCTCTACAGGAGGAGTTTCTGTAGAGAGCAAGAGCAAGATGAAGAAATCTCTTGGACCATATGATATTTTCTGGACGGATATCGTTTGAATTTGTGGTCCACCCTAAGAGACTTCGAGTGAACAGAGTAATCTTTTCCCAATGGAAATTACGTCGCGCCACGACTTCACTTCGACAAGAAATATTTTAAATTCAATGGCTTGCACAAATCCTCGCCACAGGAGGGGTTCCTGTAGGGAGCGAGAGCAAGATGAAGAGATCTCTTGAACCGTATGGCATTTTCTGAATGGACATGTTTGAATGTGTGATTAACCCTAAGAAACGTCAGGTGGAGAGCATAATTGCCGCGACTTAAATTAATTAAATTGAATTGGTAAGAAAAAACCCATTTGGATGTAAATGGGCCCCCAAGATGAGGTTATGTAGAGAATGTGAGCACAATCTTTTTCCCGCTGGAAATTACGTGCGCCGCGACGAATTTAATTTGAAATCGTTTAAATGTAAATGGCTTACGCAAATCCTCACCACAAGAGGAGTTTCTGTAGAGGGAGGGCAAGAGAGATAAAAAGGTGAAGGAAGATTAGTACCGTTTCTCCCAGCGGTTGGCGGAGAAGAGCAGGTGGATGGCAGCGTCGTCGAGCTCGGTCTCGGAGGCCAAGTAGGAGGAGATCATGTGGCCCATGGGCGTCGTGCGATCGGGGAATCGCCACGCCTCCACGGCCACGCCTCGCTGCGCCAGGAACGACGCCAGGTGCGCGCATTGCGAGCTCTTGCCGCTGCGGTCCAGCCCTTCCAGCACGATCAGCGCCCCTCGCTTGCTGCTGCTGCTAATGGGAGCTAGAGCTGCCGCCGAGGGTGTCGCCCTGCCTCCAGCCATCGCCATCGCGGATGCCAGTCGCTGGTACGCCACCCCCGCTACCATGCCTTGCGTTGCGCTTGCCGCAACGCAAGCTCTCAAGCTCGCCTCCGAAGCCAGGCCATCGGAGGAGTCTTGATTTGGCGGGAGCTTCTTATATCCGGCCCCCCGAGAGGGTATAGGTGTCTTTGATACCCGCCGGGTGGGTGAGATCCGTTTATCTTATTTGATAGTTACATAATGAAATGAAATTCATTCTAAAGTACCGGGAAGCCGAAAAGGCTAATGGGGCTGAAAGCACATCAAGATGGTTTTAAACCAGCTAATTCTCTAGAGTGGTGGAGGATTTGGGCGAACCAACCCATACACTCGTTCCTTGTTGGATGCCTAAACCCTCGCCTCCAAGGAACCAATGTACGGGTTGTTTCGCCCCATCCGTGGTGGAGTGAGATAGCCTCCATGAGATAAAGGCTAATGTCAACTTGATGGTCTAATTGGAAGAAAGATTCGAAGCTCCCTGAAACGACATTCTCAAATAGTGATGTAAACTTATCTCTAATGGGGTTATATAGGGGACATTCCAACACGAAATGTTGGAATGGCATTTTTCAGCCACGTTCAATGTTTAGTTTCTAGGCATTTCTAAGTACGTGGTTCCTCTCATTGTCTAGCATTTTTCTTGTTGATTCTAGCATCTACAAGAATCTACTTGACTTGATTTTTTTGGTAAGCAAACATGGTGATCATGTTGAAGATTGTTATGTAAACTAATATTTAAGCAAATTTGGACACAGGCCATGTCCAAAAATAATAGGTGGATTATTACAATGTCTACCCCAAAACCATTTCAAAGCAACTGCAACAAGAATGAACAGTGTGTAAACATGGTCATGGGCACAGTAATTGGAGTCCATTTCACAAAACAAATGTTTCTATCACACCACATTGCCGATATCAATGTAAGCCAACAACGCCCTAGTATGGGCTTGGTATGTAGGTGGCATTGTGTATAATGAATAGATAAAATGCAGTTGTTTCTAACACAAACACTGCCAATATGAATGTGAGCCAACAAAGTGGTTGTGTGTAGGTCTCAATGACGTGTATGTTGAATACATTAAATGCATTAGGTTCTATCACCAACAACGCAAATATGAAAAACTCAAATGGAAAACACATAAACATACACTGACAACCACATAGAGAACAACATAATACATATTAGCGATTGACATTAACCAAACCCGTGAAATCTTATTTCTTTGAACAATTAGTGGTACATGATATTCTAAAATACATGGTGACTATTGGCGACAACAGTACGACCAACCAACCCAACCCTTTACATACAACCAACCAACTTGTATTGGTACCATAAGAATTGCCAATAGATACACTTGTGTTTCTCCATGTTGTGGTTTTTCTTGCTCCAGAGGCCACATGCCCCTCCAAAACCTCCTAAAAGTTTCCTACCCATTTGACTATCTAGAAACACACGTGGCGTTGACAACTACACGTGCTCTTGCTTTGTGTGCCTCCGGACAAACTCGCTTCAATATTAGATTTTGAACATGTATGGCCAAAGGGTGGTGAGCACTTAGTCTCGTGAGGATGATTGGTGTTCTTTTTGTGCTGAAGACAGATGGATGCACAACGTTGAATGAATCATTAAAGAGATTGTTCTGTGGAGAATCATCCACAAGGACTATATTATGAATAGGAGCCCCTTGTATTAAGCTTAATACAACTTGTAAGTCTTTGAACCAAAAAGAACACAATATTCAAAATTTTGAGAGAGTGGGATCCTCTCAAAATAATATCGTCCATTTGGACACCTAAAAGTCACGTTAGGTTGATAAATACTAGATTATACTTCATACGTGTAGTTTCCATTAAAATGAGAGTATGTTGAGCTGGAGAATCGACTCATTTAGGTTGAGTCGACCTAAATGAGGACAATATGTTAGTCAATTTAGGTTGACCCGACCTAAATATTTAGAATACTATATTTGCAGCCATAATGTACATGCCAATTTAGGTTGAGTCAACCTGAAATGTCATCCTAAACGGCCAATTTTAGGCAGCACATCACTCCGTAATTTACGGCGGGAAATCAAGTGTTGTTTTTTTTCACTTGAACTCTACAACTCTCCAGTGGTTTTCACTTCATTCTTGGATTAAGAGTTTGCTCTATGTACTCCCAATTCATTGGAAAACTCTCATTTTAATGAAAATAAGGTTAAAGGTGATAACCTTTTTGAGACCTCCCTATATCTAGAGGCCTCACCATGCTCTTGGAAGATTGTAAACTTGGTAGACCCCTTCGCATTGGGAAGCATGGATGTGTTCCAAAGTTTGAAAATGTTCTTCCAAGCAACATGAATGTCGTCCTCAACGGTTAGTAGTCCATACTTGCCACTTATGTCTTGCTCATTCAAAAAATATTGCTTGTTCCTTTTCCACATGAATATCCTAGAACATCACTCATGACGCCACAACCATGCCAATACCACTAGCTTTTTAGACATTTTTAGGCAAATTAGCATGGTTACTATGTCCCACCCATAAGACCCTATATGCAACTAAAGAAGTCGCTATTCACCGATTATATCATAGGGGCCATCTCTCGACTCACCAAGTATGGTGTGTCAAAGGGCTTTTAAGAGAGGGTCCCCTATGACATAATCGGTGGGCAATGAGAATTTTGAATATTTATGGACTTAGAGGTGGGACGTAATGCTTAACATTATTTATATTCATAACAGTGTTCTGTGGGACTGACATCATTCCATAGAATATTCTTGGATATTCCCCATTGTTATGGATTTGAATAATGTTATGCATGCAATCTCACTAATAAAGAGCAAAAAAGTATTAATGGTAGAACGACACTTGTTTGTGGGTCCATGAGTGGAGGTGTTCTTAACCCCTAAAACCTGAGATATTTTTTTTGTGGTCAAGACAACAACCACTACCCGTCCATACTAGTGTACACTTTCACAATACAATCTTCTTAATTGAGATGCATGGATTGTTCAAATTTTGTATAAACAGTAGACTAAACTTTACAAACATGCCATCCATATGGTCAAATCTATCATGAAAGGTTTAGGTTGTTGAATTGGGATGGCATTGTTTAAACAATGTTGGGGAGAATTGGGCTTGGACGTTTAAACGTTAGCTTGCTACAATTTTATTCTTCAATATAAGTGTAGGATGCATATTCTTGATTCAAATTTAGCAAGGTAGGCAGTAAACCCCATCCTTCACCAAGAGGATTCTTGAGCAAGGGTAGGGCCAACGGGCTCGAATTCACGTCGGAATGCCTGATGTTTCATTTATTTATTTATTCAAATTTAGCATAAATCTAAAGTGGATGGAGATTTTTTAAAGATATATAAAATATAAAACATATAAAACATAATATAATACAATACAATACAATATACAATATACAATATATAATAAATCATATATGAATGCCCCCGCTTGTCAAACATAACATTACACAACTCCTTGGTGTGCATTCCGTGGGACCAGATATCTCACGAGCATAATTCTCCTTCAAATCTGGTATTCTCCATTTTCAGTGAGCACTTGGATAGTATTATGCAAACTTTTCAACAAATCACTGTAAATTATCATATTTTTTAATCGCAACTTCTTTCTTTAGAAAGAGACCATCATGTAGCTACACTATTTTGTCTAATTAGTGTGGGTTACCATTTGGAGTTACGCATTGCTATAACATTCTCCTGAGAGTATTATTCTTTACCCAAATGACATAAGTAGCTAGTATGCACACTGAAGAATATGATATAACTTTGTTGGTAAAAAATGATAATGAGAGTAAACGTTATAACAACACATAACTCCAAACATTATCCCACAGTAATTAGACAAAATAGTGTACTTAGTAATGTTATGAAAATCACTAACTATTTATGTGTTTTCTAGGTTAAAAAATGATATTCTCACTTTAAAAAAGTAAAAGAACCGTATAACTCCACATGACAAACCCACACTAATAGGACAAAGTGGAGTAGCTGAGCAAGGTAAGATTATTTCACCCCCTCATACTAGGCCCACAATTTGCAGCAATGTCTGGGGAGATTTTTGGACATAATCGGTCGAGATCCTAGTGTTTCCAAGTCCAACCTGTTATGTGTTGACAAATTTCAGTTTTTCTTTATGAGATGGGGGTATATTCTATAAATTCCTCTAAAATGATGGGTAATTTTCCTGAATTCTTGAGCTTCAACTGGTTATTTCTCAAGCTCAACCGGTTCATCTGTAATTTGTAGCCGGTTCTCCCCATTCATTGATTTGCAAACTTGCACAAAGTGGGCACAAAATCTTTACTTTCATTGTTGAGGAAGATTCCTTATTATCATTATGTTTTCCAAGGGGGGACGCTAACGTTCCCCACACGGACTTCTAGGGGGCAGGTCAGACCAAAAAGCAGCCTGCCCGCCCCCCGTCACCGCGGACGTCATCGAATGACGTCACTGTCATTGTTCCGTCCATCGCGAATGACACTCGAACGACGCATAACACATGCACATGCAATGGACATGACACGCACGTCATTCACCTCATTCATGCCATGTAGTGCACAATGCCGCAATTTTCGGATCTGGGAGTTAGGGTTACACAGGCAACTGCCATGGACATGACATGCATGTCATTCACAATAATGTCATTCAGGACATGTAGTGCGTAATGCCGCAATTTTCGGATCTGGGATTTCAGATCTGAGAGGCAGGTTACACCAGATGCTCATTTGTCATTTTCGTGTCTAGGGCTCCGTAGTTCCGTGTTGTGATCCTCCTGGTCTGTACACACACTCTTGTTGGGCGAATGATGCCGTAGTAAATGTTGCAACACCATCTATCAACACACACAATAGTGATAGGCGCAGCTGGTTAATTGCAGATTGGACATGCACATATGTTGTTGAAGTGTATGGTTTAGGGTTTTAGGGTTGCACATTAGTTAGTTTAGAAGTAGCAATGGCTTCAAGCTCGAGATCTGAGAGTTAGATTACACCAGATGCTCATTTGTCATTTTCGTGTCTAGGGCTCCGTAGTTCCGTGTTGTGATCCTCCTGGTTTGTACACACACTCTTGTTGGGCGAATGACGCCATAGTAAATGTTGCAACACCATCTATCAACACACACAATTATAGTGATAGGCGCAACTGGTTGATTGCAGATTGGACATGCACATATGTTGTTGAAGTGTATGGTTTAGGGTTTTAAGGTTGCACATTAGTTAGTTTAGAAGTAGCAATGGCTTCAAGCTCGCAACCTTCTCCCAATGGAGGATTGCCTATACCAGTGGATGACTTGGAACTTACTTACCCAATGGCATTCCGGGCACAACAAGTGGACATTATTTTGGCATTGAGAGAGAGAGTTCAGAACCTTCCTAATGGTGAGTTCAGAATGGAGGATTTAGTGTGGATAGACCATGTCACTACTGGGAATGGTTTACACAAAGGTTCAAAATTGGCTGTGATTCTATGGAAAATGTTGGATGATTTCATCTCTGGTGAGCAACATCACCCTCTCTACCCATGTAGATTCAATATTGAGGTTGTTAGACGAAACATGCCTAACTCACTAAGATCACCCCGTCCACACAGTCTGGCTCTTGTAGTAAGGTTCGATTTACAGCCCTCAATCCTTCACTGTTAGTGATTCACTCCATTCATCTTTCTCCTGCACCATTTTTTGACTACGATTCATTGATCCAACTATTTTTACATGTCCATCATTGGTGTTGATGCGTTGTTCGTAAGGAATTACATGTCCATCTATGTCATTCGGGTTTCAAGACCCACCACTTACTGTTTGGTTTGTGTGAATAGTAGATACCGATGTAATTTTGGACCAGAGGACAAGTCTCATGTTGTGCCATATGACATGCAAGCCCTTCTGAGATCTACACAACAACGAAAGAAACAAAAAATTCAAGATCAAAAGAAAAAAAATGACAGAAGGTCATACCTAAAAATAAAGCAACTGTTGCCAAGGTTAAATGCACTAGAAAAACTGTTGTTGGTGGCTCCATTAAGAGAGGATGCCAATAGTGTTTTGTGGCAAAAAAAACCTTATCTTGATCCCTCCTTGTGCATGTTGGTTTACGAATATACAATGCACCTCAATTCACATGGTGAACACTGCCATGGATCAATGGTTAGTGGATTCCGGTATGCATTAGGTGCAGGCATCTCGGAAGATATGAAGCACAAAATAGCCCAAATGCATGTTTTTGGACTATCACCTACACAAATAATGCAACAACACAGCAAGGAGGTCAGGGATTTGGCGAGTGCTAATGACACTATCACACGCGACATGTTCATATTGCCATTAGATGTTAAAAATATTTTTTGTAAGTGTGCAGAGGAGCTGTGGATGAAAAACCCTTCCTGAAGTACATGAATGATACATGGAGAGCAAAGGCATCAATGTGGTGCATGGGGACGAGGAGGATACCTCATGCTGGCCAAAATACAAACGCTGCCATTGAGTCGTACCACTCAAACCTCAAAAACATTCTCAATTTTACAAAAAAACGATTCATTGAAAGACGTATGGATTGGTTAATCTATCATATCACTAGTGATGTGCTTACACATTATTGGTACAGAGTCCAATGCAAGGCTTATAGGTTTGTAAAGAACAAAAAAACACGAGGGCATTGTTTGTTCTGCTATTATACGTGCATCGACAATCCCTGATGCAAATGTTTTTATTTGTATGGACGAAGACAAAGTATACATTGGATTAATGAATAACAGTCCTAAGGTGTGGACGATATACTCACCTGACTTTGAGTGAGTATAATGCGACTGTTCCGTCGCACGTGAAGGCATGATATGCAAGCATACGGTGAAAGTGTTCAAGATGCTCTACCCCGAAATCGAAGACGATGTCATAGCTAGGGAGGCCGGCACACTACACGGTGTTGATCGTGACACTTCTATGGTCCAATGTTATTTCATGCTCTTGTAGGCCCGGTGACGCAATGAACACCACAGACAACCTGCCAGTACAATGAATGACAATGAAGAACATGAAGTTATGGATCTACAGGCTAAAAACATTGGTGGATATGACCATCTTACTTTTATAGAATCACAAGATTCTATGAGTGTGGTCTCCCATATATCACTGGGCGATGTTTCCAACCCAATTGAACGTCCACAAGTTGACCCACGGAGCTTCCAGGTTGCGCCGCAAACAACAATTTACAGTGTATATACATCATTGATAAGCAACGCGGAAGCTTATCCTGCACTTCATCCATACTTGCTCGCTAACTTGAAGCACATTTGAGGCAAACAGAAGGAGCTCATTGCACGTGGCGTCGTCATGTTACAAGCTACATCCACCACATCATCGTTCCCGGAGAGAGGCGGTAACAACTCTCTCAAGCGCCATCGAAGCTTCCTCGAGACCCTGGACCCTAATAAGAAGAAAACATAAACTTAAACATTTATGTCATTTACAGTTGTATGTTTTCATATTTATGTCATTTTCATATCTATGTTCTTACAATGTGACTCTAGGGAAGATCTACATTAATTCTACATATTTATTCATATTAGCAATACATTTCATATTCAAGCATATAGTTCGTCAACATACCTTGTATCTGTAATGACCACTATGTTTTTCATGTTGTTATTCATGTATTTTATGTAAAAAAAAATGTCTTTATTGTTATCATTTTTTTCTATTAAGAATAAAGGGCATTTAACTCTTCATTGCACATGACGGTAACATCACATGTGTTTATAATATTTACATGAATATTCATCAATACCAACTATATCCAAAGACTTATATAAGACTATTGAATTTACAACAAAAAAATTCAATGAATGCCATATTACACGGTTATATAGGTGATTAACTATATATTACAAGACTGAATGACTAAGTGTCTAAATAATTAAATGACCATGGTGTGAATCCATAAAGAACCTGGGATTAGTATGACCACAATCACGAATGACTAAATAATTGACCATTTGAATGTCATTATGACCAAATGACAATATGTTATAATCACAACATGACTACAAGACTGACTGAATATAATACATGACTGACTGATTTATAGACCTAGTCGACCATAGTGTAAATATGTAAATGACTAGGGATTCGCATGATCACAAACGCGAATGACCAAAGTTGTACCAGAATGTATGACTACATAATTGAAAATCTGAATGACATTATGACTGAATGACACAATGATATAATCACATCACGACTGCTAGACATTAAAAATGAAGATTGCATGACAATACTTTCGCTTGACTACATGACATAATGGCTAAATTTTAGCATGACCAACCAATTGAAAGAAATATCTTGTATTAAGTAAAATGTTACACTTCGTGAGTCACCAAACTACAACGAATGACATGAGGTAAATATATGTTTGCGAAAAAATTTACATATTATATTGTACTACATCATTTCTTGCCGCGTTTTAACGATCTATTGCTGCATCGACTAGCGTATTGCCCTGCACTCGTACAATGATCTTATCCTTCACGCGTGACAACCTTCACAATCCAATCTGAATCCTTCTGCATTCCATCATTGATGACATCAATCATGACATCGCTTATGACCTTCCGTTGTCGGATAACGTCAGCCATGTTGTACTTAAACACACAACCCTGTAAAATGAAAGACAACATGTAAGAATTATCGCATTGATATGCTTAAATACACAAATGATAGTGACATGTTATTTTAGGATCCTACAATAATTGTTATTTAGTTGGTTGATTAGCTACTAACCTCACGCAAGGTATGAGGTTTATGCCTCAATGCCTTTACTCCAACTTCTGGCGCCATATCCTGCAAAAATCTGTATGAAGCGGTTAGAGTGAAGCCGCCGAAGTAGAGTGAAAGCCCTTACCAACCCCCTACATATCCAAAAGGACCAGCACGAACGAAACCAAAAATAACGCCCCAAAGACATGAAAGTTACCCTAAACTGAAATCCATGCCAAAAAGTTTTAGCACAAAGAAACCAACCAAGCTAGCCAAACATCATGCAACTACCCAAATTTATCATGCCACATGGCCCAAGTGAAAAAAAATGATTACAGTAGTGCAGAGGTGAGGTCTTTGATACGAATGCAAGCATGGTAAAGTGGACAGCTCTTGATCCTTGCTCAGGTTTAAGCGAAAGTGATCCAAAACAATATACTAACTTTGAATTTTATGAAATAGAAATTCATAAACATTTAGAAAACATATGAATCTACAAAGCCAAGCAATTTATGTTCACAAAAAACAATTTCAAACAACGTATATGTATTTTAGAAGACGGTGCAAGTGGTGGTGCAAGTGGGTGTCATTGAAAAGATAATTGTCAAAAACTTGTTTAAAATACAATTACATTACATTAAATTGATGAATTTTTGAAAAAAAATTACGATGACCTCAAGTTTATAATGAATTCAAGGAATATGAAAAGAAATTCCAAGTTCAAAATATTTAAGGTCATGAAATTTACGTTCAAAACTATATTTAGTCAATTGCTTTTACGCGTCACTTTTGATGATAGGTTTTGAAGATCTCATATTGATATTCTATATTTGAGTACCTAACTTAACAATAGAGGTCATCATGAAAAAAATCTATTTTAAACAACATTTTGCTACTACTTATAGGCGTTTGACCAAGAAAATCATGGCTTTCATATACCGGAGCACTTTTTTGGTCCACTTTACTATGCTTGCACCCATACTCACCAAAACTCACCAGAACTGCAAGTTCCAGTTATACTAGATTACAGTCATCTCAGTTATTGACATCAACAACATGAACTTAGATTGTAGGCACATGTTATGTGGTATGATTTTCCACGCATTTGCCTCGAGCAAAGCAGCACTCTCAATCCTATATATTCCCCGTCAACTGCTACAACCCCCATAATTTGTGAGGTTAAGAATGTTGAAAGAAGTGGTTGTTATTGAGTGCTGAGTTTACGAGCCGCAGCAATTACATTTGCCTGGAGATAACTTCCAGTGCTACATAGCCAGAGAAAAATGGTAGTACACACATCCACTATGCCGATCACTGATCAACTTCTACCTCCTTCCTACTGACGAAATGCACCAACCCTTACAAATTTCGCGCCAAGTATGTTTTTGATTACCCTGAGAGGTTCATAATGGAGACTCCGAACAGAGTCCAGGAAAGCTGAGGTCGAAGAAAGGACGAAGAAGAACTCCAACAATGAACTTCCACTGCACCTGCTTATTTGCCTAATCACACTATGAACTCTTCAAATATCATCACGACTTACAGTATACAATAAACCCACACACGTTTCCCTACAGGAGAAAAATTGACCACGTAGCATTTACATACATACAATAACAAAGGCAGTCAGGCACCTCACCTCCCAGTCACCAAGTCCGACCTTGCAGGATTAAACAACCTTCGACATGTGGAAGTGCTTGTTACACTAGCAATTACTCCTCCGAGCAACCCTGTCGCCGCGCACGGACAGACTGCAGGCGTGGACGGAGCTCACTGTGCACAGAGCTCAGTTTGCATCACGATCTTGCGCAGGGCATAACAAGTGAATCCATGTCGCATGGAACTTTCATTGTTCCAAAACCCTAAACTAGTAGGCATACCCAAAATGGCTAAGTGAAAAACCATTGCTAATAGGGGCACTAGGTACTAGTACTGTCATGCAAGCAACTACAAGTAAATTTCAAATGCCATGCAAGTAAATTACAGTTTTATATACAAACTAAAGATCTCCCTAAACTTGCCTCGCTTTCTGATAATTACCTGCTCCTAGACGGGTGCAAGCATAGTAAAGTGGACCAAAAAAATGCTCCGGTATATGAAAGCCATGATTTTCTTGGTCAAATGTCTATGTTTAAAATATATTATTTTTCATGATGACCTCTATTATTAAGTTAGGTACTCAAATATAGAATATCAATATGAGATCTTCAAAACCTATCATCAAAAGTGACGCGTAAAAGCAACTGACTAAATATAGTTTTGAACGTAAATTTCATGACCTTAAATATTTTGAACTTGGAATTTCTTTTCATATTCCTTGAATTCATTATAAACTTGAGGTCATCGTAATTTTTTTTTCAAAAATTCATCAATTTAATGTAATGTAATTGTATTTTAAACAAGTTTTTGACAATTATCTTTTCAATGACACCCACTTGCACCGTCTTCTAAAATACATATACGTTGTTTGAAATTGTTTTTTGTGAACATAAATTGCTTGGCTTTGTAGATTCATATGTTTTCTAAATGTTTATGAATTTTTATTTCATAAAATTCAAAGTTAGTATATTGTTTTGGATCACTTTCATTTAAACCTGAGGAAGGATCAAGAGCTGTCCACTTTACCGTGCTTACACCCAGACAGAGTCTCGTTGAGCATCCGGAATTGACCACCAGTGAGCTGTGCCCGCATCTGCAACAAAACCTCAGAGTGTTAAGAAGGGATATCAAACCCATGCATGTGTCTTACAATTCAACATGTAAAATGTCTTCTAAGTTAGACACAAAGATAGGCCTCATTGGGGCACCAGGATTCCTAACCATCAATCAACAACCATATGCTCATAATTCAGAATATCCAATTCAACCCTAAACCCTTTGTAGGATTTCTTAATGAATAGACGTTGTCTGCCTACTGGAGGGAAATAACATTTTCAGGGATGAGGTTTGAGTACCAGGTTGTGGATGGCGTGACTACATTGTGCATAGTGCATTGCAAGCTCAAGTCTCGAATTTATTCACACACCATAATAACTTCAGTATGAGGTTACTTTCTTAACCAAGACTCTTTGCAAGGAAAGGAAAGTGTCACTCACCAACTTCCTTCAGCACTGACGATAAGCTATTTGTCACCCTTGTGGGGATTTATAATCAAGTTGCTTGTCCAGCCATCTGCAGCAGCACCTGTACATCCACACAAACAGTGAGCTCCCCCACATTCTGCGAATCAAACATCTGAGACATGGGGACACAGTAGTAATAGCCCCTTTGCATGACAAATATCCAAAAGCTTGGTCTCCTTTCTACTGCAAAGCAGAGTGCCTTGTGCCCAAACACCCCAAAACCCTAATCACCTTTCTATATGAAGTTTAAATTGCGTTGAACCCAACCATCCCATTACCCTAGTGACCTTTTCTCTGTCTTTTCAAAGTGACTACATAGACCCTCCCAATTGTAATGTTCACAAGTGAACCTATAATGGTATTTATATATGTTTCACATACTCCAATTCCATCGTAGAACATGTCTTTTTGATTCCTAAAACCAGAAACAAACCCCACCATACATCACTCAACTAAAGGTATCCAGTACAGAAGAGTAAACACATAAGGCCCACACACCTTACCCCAAAACCCTAGGCACCTTTCCACCTGCAACTCAAACTGCCTTGAACCCAAAAATCTCCAAAAAAACCCTTGCCATCTTTCTACCTGCGTTTCAGACTGCCATGAACCTAAAACTCCAAAACTCCTAAGACAATTCAGAGGCACACAGAGAGAGGTTTGCTAACCATCAAATGTCGACCCCAAATAGGGCATATTCTGTTCCAAATTGCGGAGGGGAACCAAAAAAAACGATTCAGGCTTGGAAGCTTAGGAGATTCAGGCTGCATTGGCCAATAGAAGAGGTTAGGGAAGCATGACAAACCATATAACAAAATGAAAACAGGACAAACTCCCTGCATATCGTCCATCACCCGCTGGAAGTGAGTTTCCTCACAAGCCTGACAGATACACCGCAGTGAAACAGAAGCTTGAGTGACGATTTGTGTCCAGATCGAAGATTGCAGTCTAAATCTATACGAACCGGACCGAAGGAACGAAATGAACAAGGGCATATGTGACACCTATGATCTAAACTATGTGCACTTGTAGGACATCCATAAACACAAAATAGACTGCGTGCAACTCCTGGTATTCAATCGCTGTTGTGATGATCCAGGCTATTGAAAGACCATATGGTTGGAATGTGGACAAACAACACGACTAAACCATGTGTAAGAGGGTTAATCCCAGAACTGTGACAAATGTGAAGCTCTGCCAACAATTATTGTTGTGAACAACCATGTGCGATGAATGAGCATACCACTTAGGGCTCGGTGCCTTGGAATTCTCGGCACTTCAGATCCCACAGTGGAGAAGATCCCATAGTAGAGACGGCACGTACCTAACGACCAGAGCAGAGACGCATCTACTAGCAGTCCCATCCCACCTCATTGCTTGGCGAGGATACGGAAACACTCAAACCCTAACCAAATCTAATCTCTCTCCTAGCGTATAATCCATCAGCTAACATGTCCAACCTCTCACCAATCATGCACCAATCAATCTAAAGTCATTGGCCGTCCCCACTCAAACACAATGATGAGAAAGATTTGCACTGGAGAGCGAATGACGGCCATGAATGACACCAACCCTAAACCCTGGCATGACCCACACCCTCGAATGATGAGACCCAGCCCTCGCATGACGAGACCCACACCTCGAATGACGAGACCCATGCCATGGCACGTCCTTCCGTCCATCCTTCCATGTCATCCACAAGTGACCGGCGTAGCAGGTCAACGTCGATGGGGGGCGGGCATGCTGCTTTTTGGTCTGACCTGCCCCTAGAAGTTCGTGGGGGGAACTTTAGCGTCCCCCTTTTCCCAGACTACATTAGCGGCAAACTTTCAGACGTTTACCACCAAGAATAGAATATATTCTGGTAGCTTTGTGACTTTGACTTATTTGTGTTGTATTGACAAAGTGCTGCTTGATTTGTGAAAAGCAGGAAGTGGTGATTGGGCACATGATAAGATTCTAGAAATTTATGGATCCCGAGCACGTTAATCTGTGAGTATTCAGTTGGTGTCTTAATGGTGGAGGTACTGTAGAAGTGGTAGAACTCGGCTGCAAAAATAGATTGACGGCCCAGGAGGCTTTTTGCTAGAAAGGGGTTCTCATCAATTCTCTCTCTCAAAAAAGGAATAAACTAAAATAAAACTGGGTTCTCCTCATGGGCCTCATTCACGTCCACCATTCATGACATACAGGGATCACTGTACAGAAAGAACTAGAAATGAATCTTGCAGATTGAAAAGACTCGCTATTATATATATATATAGCAACAAAGAAAAAGAATAAGCATGCAAACAAGCTCTTGGGCGGCACTGAGTGAGAGAAACATGCTTTAGGTTCATGGTAGGGTTTTAGGGTGTGGTAAAAACTTGTCTCTCCCAGGTTTCTTGTTAAGTCATTTCAATTAAGTTCCGCTCTCATCCCACTCGATTAAATCGGGCTCTATCACCCTATTTTAGCTCATTTAAAAAATAAAAATGACAAATCCTTGAGTTTTATAGCAATCCTTTGCGTTTTCACCTTCCCCCATGGTACATTGAATACTCTTATTACTGTGAACCACAATAATTTTCTAGAGCCCACAATAATTCTCATAATGAAAATTACTATGGGCTACATTAATTGTCAACCCACTCTAAATTTCTACTAGAAAATTAGCATGGACCACATTAACTCTTTTTTCTTCAAATTTTATGTGGATGATTATTTTATTTTGTGCTACCTTTGTCTTATGACTAATACTTATAATGTGTTGCTCGACAGTCTTCATGAAAACTTAGGGGAAGACCGGGGGTCTTGGACCCACATTATTTCCACCTTGAGTAGAAAATGAATGTGGCCCACGCTAAATCTCCACGCACACTAATAGCACTATTTAGTGTAGCTGCCATGAAACTTTGGATTTATTTCTGATTAGAACGGAACCATGGATTTAGGAAGGATCTCTGTTTGTCTCTGCCCTGAAACAATACGGCCATAAGAAAATAATGATGGATATTAATTTACATCGCAGACACGGAATTGAGCAAATTTTGCAGAGTTTGAGGAGCCTTGCAGTGGTGGAACTCAGCTTCTTCCATGAGTTGAACCAAGAAATTTAGATGTCAATGCTTGAATCATCAGCGAGTGAGCAAAAATGCATGCACTTGGCAAATCCACCTGGGGCGGCCCTGCTCTTCAATCTCCCCAATGACGCCCCTCGAATTGAAGACTCAATATTGTAGATATATAGATATTGTAAATGCACGCATACTCAAGATAGGTTCACGAGTTCATAGTTCTGATACTTCTGGAGCGGGCGGATGCTACGACGCCTCTGCTCGAATAAAAATCTCACGTAACTTAATGGACTTATATCTGGACTACATAAGTCAAAGAGGAGAGTGGATAACCCACATACTCAAGCTGTTTATGGGGCACACCCGGTCTGCTGCTCATGGACAGATCTAGGAACAGGATGTTGTTATGGATGAACTGATCCCCGCGTGGATCGAAAAGCACAGGGCAAGGAGGTCTTGTAAGTGCTCTCTCCCTTGGACGAGCGGCCGATTACACTGGAGTTGTTGGGTCGTAAAAACTTGGTTGGATTTTCCCTTTGCTTTTCTGAGGAAGAAAGTTAGAACCTCGTGGGGGCGGAAGGGATGTGTGTTAAGAGACAACATAGGAGCATCCACGGCAGAAACAAACGCAAGGGTTAATTCAAGAACAAGCTGCAGAAGGATTCGGGGTCAACCACCAGCTAGTTTTTTAAGGGCGCACTTGGATTCGCGGGTCGGGAACTGGAGCACCCACAAACGTCCTCTTGTTCAGCTACGCTTCTCCAAGTATGCGAATTTATGATGTGTTTGCTAGCTAGTGAAATTGGGGCGTAAAGGTCGTCAGTAGGCAGAAGGGTATGGGAATGCCATTGGGTTTTACGCCGGACCTTCAGGGATAGCAGCTGCCTTGAACGCCCTAGAATTTCTCGGGTATGGAATATTGAACTCCCTCTAATCCACGAGCGCCTTCTAATACAATTACCATAAATTTTCTATACGAATATCCTATGGTATTGAGATTTAGTATGAAATCAGAGGAACCTAAGCATCTCGGAGGTTTGGTTCGCATACATCACTCGATCTATTACACTCCGGGCCCGATAAACAATCTGGGTGACCTGAAGAATGTTGTGGTGTGCTTGCTAACTTAGCTAGGAGTATTGGCTGCCTTCAAAGGTCTGCCCAAAAGCCCAGTTGGAAGGTGCAGCATTCCAGGAGGTGAGCGAGTTGCCATCGCTGGTGACAATCCTGAAGGAGAGAGCCTGGCCTTGAAGACGGCCGCTGGGAGTCGCAGTCCACATTGTGCCCCAATTCCGCCACATGTTATACCACCCAGTGCTGGATCCTTTTACGTACATCTCTTGCACATCTCCCGCCCCGCCCACGTTGTACACGAGGACCAAGAAGAAGTAAGCGTTCCCATTGATTGTCCACCGCACGCCACCTTGCCTCACACAGGCAACTCTGTATATTAACCAGAGCAATTTCATCATCAGAATATTAAAATTCACTAGCTTAGGCCCCTGATTCACATGCACATAACCCGTCTCGCATCCAAGTGGAGGGCACTTCCAACAACTCTCTTGCGCTTCACTATCCACGCAGAAGACATTTCCTCCAGAACCTATAGTTTACATCTATGAGCAGACCGATTATGTCCTATAACGGGTTGACAGTAGATGGCTGTCTCATTGCTTATATCGCAGCTCTCGCCATCCACTCCCCTCTTGTCCGTTATGTGATCCAATACATTCTTAAGCATGCGTAAGCCTGACATTCTTAAAGCTTCAGAGTAAATTTCCAAGAATGAAGGTTAGATCTGGTACCACAAGTGAAAGTATCTTCGATAGTGGGACAAAGCTGATGAACTCATGAGTCATATTTACTTACTTTCGCGATGGTTAGGAAATTATACCTTCTGTAGTTGACGGGAACAACGCCGCCGGCGTACAGGGCGATTGATGTAAACATTGGTTGTGAAAGATCAAAATGTTGCTTGGGAGGATCGCACCATCCGCCCGTACTGCCGGTTGGACAGAGGTTGGTGGCGGTTATAGTAATCGGGCTAGCCCCAGAAATGCACCAGCTAGATTGAGTGCAGGCTATTTGGTAACAGGCTCCACACTGAGCGCCGCTATTAAAAAGGGCCACACTGAGGGCGGCCGTTTTAACCCCGTACCCGCTGTTGTACAGATTTCCGTAACCACAAGCACCGCCTGCAAAACAAAAAAAAACACTCAACAATCGAATTCAATCTTCATCGACCAGCGAAATGATCTTTAGACATCAAATCTAAAATATAATATTCCATGGTCCACTAACTTAACTAGAACTATTGTGAGAAACTAAATAGAGCTAGGTGTCTCAACTTTTAGATGAGCTTCCGGCACTCTGAAGTTGAGGCACGGGGAGTTATAGAAGCGGAGAGAATGGGAGCAAGGTTAAGATGAGATCATCACCTTCTCTATATTGCTTGCTCTGAATTCATCTCCTCTCCAGAGCTCATGCTTGTACTATCGGACTAGGTCAACTAGAAATCTTTTTAACAAACTAAATGCAGCTATGTGAAACTACTTAAGACTTCAACTCCCATAATTTCTGAGATGAAGGAAGAAGAACTATAAAAGAGAAGGGAAAGGAAGCAAGTGATATCATCATCATGCTGCTACGTTCTCTTCTAGACTTCTAGCCCAGTTCTAGACTGTTACATTATTGATTAGTGACCATGGCATAATATATATAAATATGTATACTCCCATTGACCTACAACACTCGATCCGAACAAGTATACTCAGTGAACATGTTCTGATCACACCCAACTCCTGCACGGTTACTTACACACTGCCTGCATGCATTGATTTGTTTGTTCATCACGGTTTTCTTCTTCAGATTCGACTACCTCCAATATATTGCGGCCGCACCGTGTTTCACCATATAACCCAGTTTTTGTTTACTTGGCCCAAAGTCATTTCAAAAAGCACATGATCGATGATGATCAAATGAAGTAGCTTGTACTCTCTGCATGCACCTCATGATGCATTAATTCATGTTAACTAACTGCATACCTTGAGTTCCTGAGGCATCAGCACCTCCATAGAAAGTAGCATGGCCAGATTCCCAAGCGCCCGCAGTGTACCCACACATCACACCTTCCATAAGGAAGCTCAGAGTGCACGTAAATATCAGAATTAGCACCACAACACGCGAACAAGAACTCGACACTAAGTACCCCATCCTTACCCTACCACCCAACCAGCTAGCACCCCAAATGTCATCAACAAGCTGCCAGCTGCTCGATCAGCTCACAGCGAGAGAGAGAGAAAGAACTAACTTAAGCTAGCTGTGAGTGATTGAGAAGAAGAATGGGCGCAGGGCAGCTGCAGCCTGACTAGCCCTGATGTATATACGAGGATCGGCGACGGCCATTATTTAATCAATCAACTAATTGGTAGCTCTGCAAGTCAGCGGCCGCATCAGGAAGTTACGTAAGAGCTGAAGAAGATCATGTAAGTTAACAAATTTAGTAACAAGTTAGGTTGAATGCAGATGGTCGTGAAGATGGATCGATCTGTTCGTGACGTAGCTGATCCTAACTTTTTCGTAGGGAGAGAGGGAGGGGCGGTGGAGTTCGTCCTTGCGGCGGGGCGCGGAGGTGACCTCAAATCTGGCCCATTTCTCACGCCGAGACTTGGTCCTGATTCGCGTGCCCATTTATGTAATCAATTCTGGGCCGCTTTCTCCACATTCAACTACATACATGAGCGGTGTTGTCTATTGATTTGTACTCTCGGAGTCGGAATATATAGTAGACATTTTCATTTTTATTTATTTTTGGTTTTTTGAGACACTTGAGTCATCTCATTCACAACAAACATATGGTAAGTGGCCCTTGAACAGACACTTTTAATTAGTAGCTATGTACCCACTTCTCGCAGGATATGAAACATGCAATTACAGTGCAAGATTATCTTCAGCAAATCCAAACCATGCCTGTAGCCATTTTCCTTGTGAGTGTTGGAGCTTGTATGAATGAATATCTTATTCATTGTCAAAGTGAAGGTTCTCTTTCTCATTAGATGATCATATGGGTCCCCAAAGTCATGTTGACTATTGAGCTTACAAATGGTTAACAAATTTTGAGCACATGGTTTGATCTTCTTTTTTTAACATTTTTTTTGATGTCCATTCTTAGATCCACATTTGGCCATGCACTACTCGAATAAAAGTGTCCGTTGAAGATATTAAGTAACCGAAATAGGTCTACTTTCCTTATAGAGAGGTTTTTGTTTTTATTTTTGAATTTATTGATTTGAGATAAATGAAACACTCTATGTCATTGTCCAAACATATAAGACCACCGGGACATGAAGCAAAGAGAGGGACAACTCTCTAGGTGCCTGTGATGGAATCAAACAACCTCAAGAAAGGTATGACGTCTAAGCATGGTCAACTAACACTATATTCGTTAATTTGAGACTTTCTCTTGTCTCAAATTAATATATGGACCACAACAACATGGTCTAATGTTTGGGTTGTCCTACCTAAACCATCTTGATATGAGTTCTTAATTGGGTTCTTGATATGAATACCCGCTTCAAAGTATTTGCATCTTACAACATTCTCCAATATCTATGTGATTTTATCCATGTTTTTATATTTGTAATTGTCTCAAAATGCCGAAAAAGTCCCAAATTAACGAATATAGTGATTAAGCCAATAAAAGGCAACTTAACATTCCAAGAGATAGTAGAATTAGAATGATGGTGGTAGAGGACATTGTTGTCTCACCACATGAGTCAAAGTTGTTCATGACCTCGTTAAAGGCCTCCTCCATTCTCTTGTGCGATGTAACCCACGCAATCCTAGCATAGTACACTACAAAAAAAGGCATAACATTATTCAGCTGAGTGACCAGGTTGGGTGGGGCGGGAATATGTCATGTAAGGTGCTAGAATTATACCTTACAGATGCTTGTCAATAAATAGATTCGACTTGAAAAACAAGTAAGATTCGGGTGTAGCACTATCACTGAATATTATTAGAACGGCTGATAGCAGCTAGATAATGTGGTAAATTTCATGTGTTATCATATAAAAGTTTTCAACTCCAATTTATTGTGGTACATGGGAGCTGCCCTCTCCAGCTCGTCTTGTGCAACACTCGAGTCTTCCTCAACCTCAACCGTGTCTGTAAATTACCAGCTTAGAGAACATAGTTTCGTTCTAATTTAGATGTAGGTGTGTAATTAGCCCACCAAGTCCGCACTTATGTACAATTTCGATCGAGTTCTGGGACCGGTTCCTGTTCTGTGAAACCTGTCCTTGAACATCCATGCTTTTGTAAACTTTGCAAGATGGATACCTGTTCTCTTCCAACAATGTTGTGGGTAGAGTACCAACTTCCAAAAACATGAGGTAAAGTTCCAGGGCTTTGTGATCTGTGTAAATTAGCCCATGGAAGGAATGGAAATTTCTCATGAACTAGATGTGAAAGTTCTAAACCCTAATTAAACCCCAATGGAATGAATCCTATACTGCAAAAGGCTGCTGAGATCCATCCATCTTTATGATGTGTGCCTATGCGCTGAGAATTTATTAGCCATTCTAGACGCAATAGTCAACATAATTGGAGAGACCTAAATGAACACTTAACACTAAAAGAATCTTCACTTTGACAACGAATTAGACATTAGTAGGAGTTCCGAGAAGTATGAGGAGAGTGGCTGCGGCTACAATTTGGTTTTACTAATCATCTCGGACTAATTGTATGTGTCATATCCTACAAGAAGTGGCGCAGAGGTAAAAGTGATCAGTTAAGCGACCTAAGAATGATCTTTTAAAAAAACTAAAAAATGAAAAAGAAAATAGGAAAGTTAAAACCCACATTAGGCACCCTCCCACCCTCAAATTTGGTCCCATCGCTACAAGAATCACAGGTCGTTAACACTGGATTTTGACCTCTCGAGGTAGATTTTAGGTGTCCGAGTCTATTACACAAATAGATTTGGATACCTAAAATTTGCCTCAAGTGGCCGAGAACCAGTGGTAACAACCCGTGATCCTTGTAGCAGCATTCTCACGCCGAGACTTGATCTTCATGTGTCCAGTATGTAAGCTTAATCAATTCAATGTACTCTCCCTCATTTTCCTTCACTATGTCCTCCGCATTAACTTACTGCTGTAGTTTAGGAAGTTTAGGTAACATATAAGTATAGTGGCCGGCGTCATCTGTGTTGATCTGTACTAAGCTCGGAGGAGGAACTGTTGAGAACGGTGACGAATACTAAAGATTTCCTGCACTGCTCATGTCTTAAAGCAATAAGGTTCCAAACTCGAATTGCGGTAACTGGTTGGCCCTCCTGCAAGACTCCAAGTCTTGTTGCACTACGTACATCGCTGTGAGCCCTCCTCAAATTCAACAGGAAGCCATCCATTGTCTTATATACTACTGTACCTGGCAACCTCGTGCACCTTTCTGAGGATTAAGAATAGTTTCAACATAATTTATATACTATAAATATGTGATCGGCCCTCCAAAGACCAGAATAATGTAAACTTTATGAGCTTATGGTACGAGTTGATCAAGTTCAACGAACGGGGAGAATCAACCACTAGTTACAGATGAACTGGTTGAGTTTGAGAATTAACTGGTTGAGGTTCAATACTTCAGGAAAATTACCCATCGTTTTGAAGGAATTTAGAGAATATACCTCAAATTAATAAAGAAAAACGGAGGATGGCAACATGTAACCGGTTGGCTTTGGAAACACTAGGGTCTCGACCGCTTGATGAATTTCTGGTAGTCAATTTGCACAGATTCTGTATAGAAGTCAAAACAGGGACATGGCTTTGTGCAACAACAGGAGAAAACTGCAAGCTAGGAACTCAAGATGTGAGGCATGTATGCCTTAGAGTAGAGGCACTCATAACTGATCACTTAAGAGATTTTGCGCCAAGTCTGGAGAAGTATAATGCGGTGCAAAATTTTCCCATGTAGAATGATAAAAATGAAGAGGATTGTAAATTTTTTAGTGATTTTATTTCTTAAATTGAAATTACTGTGGATTTTTGAAGCCAAAAGTAGGCCTGCACATACTACCAATGTCTAGAGTTTACCATAACCGCTCATTTAAACTGCTCATTCCTCCTCACTTTAGCACTCAAAACCATGACATGTGTCATGACACTATTGGTTCTGGATTGATCAAAATTGAGTCCCAACCTGATCAAAATTGAGTCTCATCATGATTGAAATTATAGTATCCTATAGATTGCCAATAGATACTTGATCAAGAATAGGTGCCTCTACTATATATGGTCACTCTTCCAAACCTTGGATGGCTAACTAAGTGGGCAGCTATTTAGTTAGCTAACAGCTCCGACTAGCTAAAGCTATGTGGGAATTCGGTGCCTTAAAAGAATAGCTAGCTAAAACTAAGTGCCATAATCAGGGATGTGCAAATGGACGTGACGCGGCCTTTTTGCGTCACGTCACGTCGGGGCGTGATGCGCACTGACGTGGTAAAAAAAGTTACTGTACCAATTTTTTGTAACTTTTTTGTAATTTTTTTGGACGACTGCTCTAGTCGACTGCTACGAGCAGTCGACTTTAGAAAACAAAAATTTAAAATTTAAAAAAATCTATTAAAAAATCTGAACCGTTAGATCTTCTTGGATTGAAGATCTAACGGTCCATGATTTTTTTAGAATTTTTTGATTTTTTTTTAGGTTTTCCTTGAAGTCGACTGCTTTTAGCAGTCGACTGGTCTTGGTTGATTGCAAAAGTTATTTTTTGCAGTCGACTGCTATTAGCAATCGACTTAGCAAACGACTGCAAATAGCAGTCGACCTAGTAGTCGACTGCACAAAAAAAATAAAAAAATAATTAATTTTTTTGGATTTTTTTTTTGCAGTCGACTTAGCAGTCGACCAGGGAGTTGACCGCGTCAGTTTACCCCTGGGGTAACTGCCGGATTTACCCCCCCGCGGACGTGACGTTTTTTGGTCAGCCGTCACGTCGCTGTCACAAAATGTGACGTGACGTGACGTGACGTGCAATCCCTGGCCATAATCCAGGCGAGGAAATTTAGTTAGCTAAAGCTAGTTAATAGCTAGCTAGAATCTGAATGTGATCTCGGTGGAATGAATGATGTCATTGCACCCAAACAGTCATCTCTTAGACCCGGACTCGTTAAATCGGCTATATTTTTGAAACTGAACATGAGCCTGATTCTTAATAGTCCAGCAGATGTCACGGGATCTCCAATTTGGAACACCTTGATTCCATCTCGTCATGAATTGCCAGATGACATTGACGATTCCGATGATAATGAAAATGAAGAAAATGATGATGAAGTAGAAGGTGATGATGATGATAATGACGATGATGATGAAGATGATCATGGTCTATCACCAGTGCCAATCGAAAGTGAAGAAGCCGACTATACGTGTTGATTTTAAGCCCTTCAATTTCCTTGTGCAAGAACATGAAAATCCATTAGAATGAATATGCATGTCACAAAACTTTTTAGCTAGTCGAAGCTGAGTGAAAATGAGAGTTCCGGAAAAGTTAGCTAGCTAAAGCTAAGTGACAAATAGGGGCCTGGAAAATTGAGCTAGGTGGTGCTAGTTGGCCAGCTATCCAAGGTCTGCACTCTTCTTAATCGGACATGCATATTCGAGTCATGAATGACAAGCCTATTCCCAACCAAGACCCCATCAACAATCTATAGGGTACCGCAATTTCGATTAGGCTAGGATTGAGTTTCTGATCAGGCCGTGATTGAATTTCAATTGGGTTGGAACCAATAGTGCCATGACACATGTCATGGTTTTGAGTGCTAAAGTGAGGAGGAATGAGTGGTTAAAATGAGGAATTATGGCAGAGTCTAGACATGGGTAATATGCTCGGGCCAACATTTGGCTTGAAAAAATTCACAATGATTTCAATTTAAGGAACAAAATTACTGAGAAAATTGTAATCCCCCTGATTTCTATCTTCCTACATGAGGGAAAATTGCACCGCCTTATACTTCTCCAAATTTGGCGTAGAATCTCTTAAATGACCGGCTATGGGCACCTCTACTCTAGTTATGAATAGACACCAAACATTGATGAATTTGGACACATGCTTAGAATATATACCCATATAGAGTAGAGGCACCCATAACAGATCATTTAAGAGATTTTGTGCCATATCTAGATAAGTATAAGGCGGTCCAATATTTTTATGTGTAGGAAGATAGAAATTAGGAGGACTGCAAATTTTTCGGTGATTTCATTCTTAAACTAAAAATACTGTGAATTTTTTGAGCCAAAAGTTGGTCCAAACATATTACCCATGTCTAGAGTCTACCATAACTACTCATTCCTCCTCACTTTTGCACTTGAAACCAAGACATGTGTCATGACACTATTGGTTTTAGTATGATTGAAATTTAGTCCCAACTTGATCGAAATTTTCGGCACCCAACAGATTGCCGATGGGGTCCTGATTGGGAATAGGCGCCTCTACTATAGACCCCATTCTATGTTCAATAGTTAACACAATTAAGAGTGGGTCTTTGTGATAGTTCAAAAAGAAAGACTATCATATCTTCACTCTCACCTTTTATATCTTTTATATCTCAATGATATGAACTGCGACTCTATTGGCTAAATGGATGAGACAAATCCCAATATGATCCAAAACTATCAAAATTGTAACTTGCCTACAAAATTGTAACTTGCCTTTAAAAGTATCACTATATTCGTTAATTTGGGACTTTTTCGGCATTTTGAGACAGTTACAAATATAAGAACATGGATAAAATCACACAAATATTGGAGAATGTTGTAAGATGCAAATACTTTGAAGCGGGTGATTATATCAAGAACCCAATTAAGAACTCATATCAAGATGGTTTAGGTAGGAAACCCAAACATTAGACCATGTTGTTGTGGTCCATATATTAATTTGAGACAAGAGAAAGTCTCAAATTAACGAATATAGTGATATACTTAGTGCTAGAAATAGGGCCACATACACTAAAGGATCACATGTGTGATTGGCCTTCCATATGCCACATTCATGTAAATTGGTTTGGGATTTATCCTTAAATTTGGTCTACACCGCTTACGGTATTTGGTGTCACGTACACTATTTGCAAAGCGCCTAAACTAGATGCCTAGAGGTCTCAAAGTGTCACATTTGTTAATTGCCAGTGTGATATTATTTGTCAGCATAAGCAACTTTTAAAGCGAAATTTAATTACATTATGACACATCACGTAGCACATTGGGATACTTGAGGTGATAGTGTTGCATTTCAGTGTGCAAGGAGAAATTTTTTTTAGCATACTAATGCCAAGTGTCATTTGTGTACACTTTAGTCAACTTGTAGACCATTGTGTAACATAGACATACACCTCATACCACTATTGAACATACTCATGCCAAGATATTAGTCAGCGCACTTGAACGCCAAGTGTCATGAGGTGACACTAATGATGAAGTTGTTGGTTCAATACGCCTCAAAATAGGTTAAGTGACACTATTGTGCATGTGACACTACTTACATTAGGTGCATTTTCAAGGATCCTCTTCTGCACGGGACAAAAGTGTTGTAATATGTGAAGGACCGACTTTCCAACGACATGACCTAGAGATCGGAAATTGGAAATAGAAATATGTTTTTCAAGAAGTCCATGATAAGGATGAGAATTTGCCATGCATAATCTCATAAACTACACTAAATAGGATATTTAGTGTTTGATTATATTTAATGTTGTTACCACCCTACCCTGCTCAACACTAATTTTCAAATTTTTGACAATTAGTGTTAAAAGATATACTAGAAGATATGCTGGAATTCTCCTTTTATCATTGTTTCTTTTTCCCATATCCTTACTAACACTAAATTCAAATGTGTAACTTCCACATATTACCATAGTTGATATTTAGTGTTTGAGTTCACATTTAATGTTACTTACTTTCATAGGGTTATTGATATTAAGTGTATGTGTTTGTATTTAGTGTATCAAACACTAAATATCCTATTTAATGTACTGTAGATATCAAAGTTCAAGCATTACTAAACAAATGACACGAGCGCTTCAAGAGTGCGGCAAATGGCTGAGCTTCATCATTAAGGTGTGTGTGAATGAATTGGTTAAGAGTCATCTTGAATGGTTTCTAATCTATGAAATTTTGTAGTATATTGGAAAGAATGTTATGCCAAATTATCTACTTAACATTTTGATCAATGAGTACTAAGGTCATGACATGCCTAATTTGGTTGCTTATCTTAATTGAAGAGTTATGTTTGAGTGGTATGTGGCTAGGTGCAGATCTAAGAATGAACACTAGAAAAACATGTGTGTCAAAAAGATTGGACTGTGTGTTCAAAACATGATAAGCATTTTAAGTTCAATAGTCAAAACAAATTTGGAGGGGAGGACCTATACGACCGTTTTGTGAGCACGAGAACCTTCGGTTTGATAATGAATGAGATACTCATATGAGCCCTAAAAATTATGAGGAAAGTGGCTACGGCCTTGATTTGGATGTGCTAACCACCGATTAATTACTCCCTTTTGGGATTTCAAGTGTACCTTCCCAAATCCCAGAGATTGGAGCACTAAGGTAGAAATACCATAACCTGTGCAAATAAGGTGATTCGCATTGAAGATATGGTTTTACAATCATGAGATAATTTTCCAACATAGACAGGGATGTGCAAATGGACGTGACGCGGCCTTTTTGCGTCACGTCGCATCACAAATGACGTGACGCCGTCACGTCACATCACGTCGGGGCGTGATGCGCACTGACGTGGTAAAAAAAAGTTATTGTACCAATTTTTTGTAACTTTTTTTTAACTTTTTTGGACGACTGCTCTAGTCGACTGCTACGAGCAGTCGACTTCAGAAAACAAAAATTAAAAAATTAAAAAAAATCTATTAAAAAATATGAACCGTTAGATCTTCTTGGATTGAAGATCTAACGGTCCATGATTTTTTTAAGAATTTTTTGATTTTGTTTTAGGTTTTCCTTGAAGTCGACTGCTTTTAGCAGTCGACCAGCTAGTCGACTGCTAATAGCAGTCGACTGGTCTTGGTCGACTAAAAAAAAAAATCCAAAAAAAATTCTGGACCGTCAGATCTTCTTAGCAAGAAGATCTGACGGTCCAGAATTTTTTAATTTTTTTTAAATTTTTTTAAATTTTTTTTGCAGTCGACTGCTAAGTCGACTGCAAATAGCAGACTAGCAGTCGAATTAGCAATCGACTGCAAAAAAAAATTAAAAAATTCCAAAAAAAATTCTGGACCGTCAGATTTTCTTAGCAAGAAGATCTGAAGGTCCAGAATTTTTTTTGGATTTTTTTTTTTTTTTTTGCAGTCAACTTAGCAGTCGACCAGGGGGTTGACCAGGGGGTTGACCGCGTCAGTTTACCCCTGGGGTAACTGCCGGATTTACCCCCCCACGGACGTGACGTTTTTTGGTCAGCCGTCACGTCGCTGTCACAAAATGTGACGTGACGTGCAATCCCTGAAGATAGACGAGAAGGATTCATGAAGAATATGCAAGTTGTTTCATATTTTTCTGCCCTGTACAAAAAATTCTACAATTTTTCAAAGTGGAAAGTCGCCAAACCCCTACTCGTTCACTAGATTCTCCCTACACCGAACACAGTAATCCGCATTTCCATACAGAACATCACCTAAACTAGTTAACTCATGAGTACATTAAACTTGACTCCCATTTGCTACACTAAGTGTACACGCATTGAAGTTGCCGCCTCGCCATGATCGGTTTCAGAAATGGCACTTCACTATTCTGACGGCGGTCTACTGCACGGGTAGAGGTTGGTTAACCGGTTTGGGTATTTCTACCTTAACTTATAGTGGACCGGTGTGTTTGACCATTCAATCTCCCCATTCGAAGGAAATTCTCCACGCCCCAACCTTTAAATTTAGGCAGAAGTTTTGTGTTCTTAGGAATAATCTCAACTTTATGTGCAATGAAAGGGGAGAACTGACCGCTAGTTAAAGATGAACTGGTTGAGTTTGAGAAATAATCGGTTCAAGTTTAAGACTTACCGATCGATTTAGATGAACCTATGGAATACGCCTCAAATTAATAAAGAACAACTAAAAGATCACAACATGTAACTAGGCGGACTTGGAAACACTAGGATCTTGACCGATTGTGTCCAAAAATCTCCCCGGACATTGTTTATGTGAGAATGGGACCACACGGATTCTGCCATTGTCAAGAAAGTAGGCATAAAGGTCCGAGACGGCCCTAAACTACCGGATGATGGTGGAGGGATACCCAAATCTCAAGGAAGAGGTTGGCGGTTCGAATCCCGGCTGTGAAATCTCCTCTCTACCTGACGGAAAACTTGCCAGGTGGTCAACTGCCTCATGTGCTTTGGCGTTGGCCTGTCGGCCTTCTGTCTCAAAAAATTAAAACAAGAAAGTAGGCATATTTGTCTGACAATGTTTTTTATATGCACCACTTTAGGAACTTGAAACACAAATTCTTCACTCTATATTGAATATTTTCATATAGGACTATTATTCTAATTTATGAACACGTAAGTGCATAATTTTTTCAATACCTTGAAAATTATTGCAATATTGTGAATAACATGGAGAGGACTTTCACATGTGGTGGACCAACCTTTTTAGTTCCAACGATCAAAAGGGGGGGAATTTATGGTCTATCTACACCAATTCTACAAGTCTTCATCCACTCTTCAACTCATTTTAAATATGTATGGGTTTGAGCTTCGCTTAGTACATTATCCTATGTGAAGGATAATATTAAAAATTAAATTAAAAAAAATCATATGTAAAATTGATGATCGATATTCTAGTATTTGTTTGCATTGAAGGCCCATACTTGTGTTGTGTAGTTGAACTAATTCTTAGATTGCATCAAGGTATTTAACCATTCCAAAGAATGCACCTGACGATGAGTTGATTTTTTTATTGTGTTATCTCTACACATGTGATTCATTCATTAAGTGCACTTTTTGAATTGGTTGAATCCGGGTGTTGACACTTATTAAAGTGAGCTACACCAATATGTGCAATTAGGTTGTGCCATGCTAATTTATTGACATTCTACAATAATTTGAATATTTATTACCAAAATTAATAATATGCCAAAAATATTTATTGTGGTTGTTATACTGATCATAAGTAGATATATAACTTTTGTGATATGATATAAACCCAATAATTTATTTGCATAAATGAAGAGGAAACCTATTCACAAACTATCTAATTGCACATATCAATGTACATACTCCCATTTTAGCTTGTTTAAACACCTTTGTGCATGTCAAGGTCCATACAGGGCCTCTTAGGTGCTTAGGAGTTAAACTTCCTCCTCACTCGGACTAACACTAAATGTCAAAATTCTAAGAAAATATATCAATATTGGTCAGCAAATAATGCCATGACCACAATTAGTTGACGTAATAATTTTGTTTAATACGTGTAGGCGATGTAGTAGATAACCCTTTGCAAGCAATGTTTGTGACATTCAATAATGATATCTAACACACATTCTAGTGAATAAAATGAAAATAAAAAACAACAAGCCCCAATCCCATTAGATTAAAAACCCTAAATCCCCAAGGGTTGGACTCTTTATTCCACATTCGAACCAACTTTCAGTATAGAAGGGGTATTATTTGAGGCATTACGTTACATAGTATATATATTAGGGAGAGGTGTTTTTTGCCTCTAGTGTGTACATTTCAAAAGGCTATTAAGATTTTTGTGCTAAAGATAAATGTAACAAAAGGGCCCCCAACGTTCAGAGGAAAATTGACAATATATGTGCTAGTTTCATCCAATTCACCTTATTTCTTCCAAATGACATGTGTTTTAGGGTCATATTATTGTGAGTTATATCCTATGGATGACAAAATGTTCAATAACTTTCTCATTGGAAAGTGAAAGTGGATTATATATGTAGTAAAGGCATGTTTATGTCATGATTTATACTTTGTGTATGTGTAGTGTAGGCATTTATCACTTTAAAATGAAAATATTGCTATAAATACATGAGTCCATTTCCTAGCCTAATGTGGGTACGTATACACTTTGGTTTTCTCTATAAGTGTCCCATATATAGGGGACTTTCTTTCATAATCACACACGCCATTTAGGTTTCCAATGAAGAGTCCACCCCTTGGACCTACACCCTATCCCTTTAGGAAAATATATAGCAAAACACACACACACACACACACACACATATATATATATATATATATCACTAACCTTCGGAGTGTCTACTAAAAATAGATAGGTCAACTTGGCGAACTGACATCGCATGTCAATGTCTACACATTGATGTTCCTTTTCTTTGCTTTTCCTTCTATCTAGTACGTCCAAGAAATGCATCATTGTGGTGATTGCAACACACAAGCCTCCCTCTAAGGAGAGGGAATTGTCGCATACAAGCGTACCTCTCATTCATCCAACATAAAATCTCTAAAATAATATGCAACATGGATATTACTTTTTAAAGTTTAGTTGACGCCAAAATTAGCTTTAAAGCCCTTGAATCAATCTAGTCAAAGATATTTAAGATGAATCCGCAACAAACCTATAGGGGGTAAAGTTTTTATGTTTGATGGATGAGAGGTACACTCATAAGATAATCCCCTCTCTCCGGCTATCACACAGATTTATAGGGGGGGGAAGTATCTTCTATGTCAACACCAAATGAGGTCCCCAAAGTTCTCTTTTTTTTCTTTTTTTTCTGGATGAATTCCTTGCTTTGTATAACATTATTAAGCAGTGTGCGTTTATTCATGTGGCCCATGAGAATATAACCATGGGAGACCGCAACTAGTGCAGATTTAGATTTAGAGTAAGTGAAAATTTAGTGTGACTTGCCATGACAAGTGACCCACAAAATTACACAATGTGGAACTAAAGTAGTGTGAGATATTTTCTTACCTTGACATTATTAATATAGGACTCATACTTTATGATTTTGACATGGAGCTCACGAAATCTACATAAGACTGAATGTGAAAAATTCCGGGAATATTCCCCGGAATACTGTCATTCCCACATAACACTGCATGGGTCTGAATAATGTTATGTAGACAAGGAAAATATATATATATATCCACATTACACTAAGAATATGATTAGTGTGGCATTAAAGTTGGTATATTATGTTTATTAAAGTAATCTTTATAACTTGTCATGTAAGACCAAATGTTATAAGATATCTTCTATAGTTACCACCCAATGATTGCCAATCAATTAACTTGGAGCGATAATGAAGACACTAAATATTATATTTAGTGTCACTTACTATTAGGAGTTACACAATGCTATATCTTTTTATTATTCATGTAAAGTTTTACCAAGTAAAGATGTGAATGTTCTATAATGTCCAAACAACCAATTTGACCTTTGTTGACAAACATCAGATATACATTGTGTGTTTGTAAAATAATAATTAATAGTAATTGTGATTATACAATGCTAAAACAAAAGAGGATTACTTTACAACCTACACATAAGTCTCCAAGGATTGACTCCATGGTCAAAAGACACTTGTAACACTTTTTGCATTAACCCTCAATGCTTATTAAAATACATGAAACACTAGAGGGAGCGAGGAGAGAGGGAATTATTGTATACGAGCCCACCCCACATCCATCAAACATAAAAACTTAACCCATTATAGGTTTGTTGCCGATTCATCTACATTGACCTCAAGTAGACCAATTCAGGGTTTTGGTGACCAGTGTCAAATCCACAAAAACTAACTTTAAAATAAATAAATAAATAAAAACTTTGTATTGCGTACTAGTTTCAAGGCTTCTATGTTGGATGGAGGGAGATCTGCTCGTATGCGATAATTCCCTCTATCCATTTGAATAATCTATAGATAAATAGATAGACAAATAATGGATATTCATGAAATAATTGGAAATTAGTATTAGTCACACTAATGAGACTATTTATGGCAACTTCACACAGGAGCCAAGGACAGTGACCTTGTAGTTGTGAGGACCCTTGACTCTCATCCAAAGGCTATACCCGGGTACGCAACTCCCGTATTATATGGCTATGATTATAATCACTTATAATGCATTTTAGTTCAATCTCAAGTGATATAAATTTTTCATGTAGGAAACTCTTGTAGCCCTTCTAACAATGAATCCAAAAATGAAATCATATATAGGAAATGAATATTCCTTGAAGCATAAAATTACATTAAAAACCTAATTATATGAGTTTTTTAATACATGTACCATAGGTCAAACTACCCAACTTTTTGGGCTTTTTAATAAAACTTTAAGATGTTTTTATTATAAATAAAACATTGCCAAGGACTTTTAATTTTAATTGGAGGCAACTACTCGTGAAGATCTTTTAAAATTATGCATAGGCATAGGTTAAAAAATAGGTGTTTCAATTTTTTACATACGTTGTGGAGTTTTTATTAAATAAATTAACATGCAGCCCAACTTTTTCTACATCTCGTTTTATTTAATTTGGTCTTCACCCAAATTTTTGGTCCTTTTAATCTTGTATAATTTGATATAATTTTTACAAAAGCCATCCTCTAAGTCATTTTTAATCCAATGCCCCTTGCGTATAATATGGGAGTTGCGTACCCGGGAGGCTATACCGATTGTTTAAAGCCCTTGACTTTGGAGAAATCTATATAGATTTTTCATTCCATATAAACTTCTTTGGGTCTTTAACCCTTGAAATTCTAGTGTGAAAGTGAACTTGGACGGTCTCGGCCTTTTCGACGAATGAGAGATCTTTGAATACAATGGTCACGGGCCTTCAGTCTCGTGTGTGAAGTGAGAAGCACCTATTGCACCGATATTCGAGGTATGTTCGCGGCGAGGTGGTCAGAGTGAATGAGCGGCGCTGCGAGTGTTGCTTGAACGTCTGTAGTTGACGTGGCCTCTCAGATCCACATTTTGTGGATGGCACCACGAATAGGTTAGGTTTTGGTGCAGCGCGCTGAATGAAATGAAAACTTCCTGAAAATGGGGAAACGTGATCATGGGTCAGATAAACGAAGTCAGTTCAAGTTGAATGAAGCTAACTTATCGGCAACTGGGATTGATCTGGGAGTTCGACCAGGCCAGTTGAATCAACTGTAGAGCGCACTGCGATCGACTGTTCCTAATTAAAGTTTTGTAAGTGTACTTTCAAACAGTTTAGTAGAGCATCTAACATAGGTGCGGCGATATTGTCGTTGAAGAAAATTGTGATGATGACAAGTGTGGAGGATATCATGTGGTTACAGTAAGGTGTGTTTGAGAACCAAATAGGTTATCTTCATTTATTACCCTCACTGGAATGCTATGCACTGCAGAATCGAGTTTGTGATATTTCCAGGTTTCTTTGTGGATCATGGGTGGTATTTCTGAATGCCTCTCCGCACTGGTCGCTCGTCCACGTGCTCGAGGCTTACCATGGGAAAGAGTCACAGTTTCAGACATCCATTCAATTTGCACCAACACTATACATTCTACCGGAAATTTATTTTCGTTTCTACGGTATCAAGAGAGCGACACTGTTTTGTCTAATTAGTATGGTTACCATGTGAAGTTACGCATTGCCACTGAGTATCATTTTACTGAGTATCATTTTACTGAGTATCATCTTTCACCCAAAAATCAGTAGTTAGTATGCGCACCGGAGAATACGATGTAATAAGTTGGTAAAAATACGATAATGTCGTCAAAAAAATATAGCAACACGCAACTCCGAATGGTGACCCACAGTAAAACAAAAAACCTCATTTTATGCCGCATTTCGAAACGCAGAAAAATTATTTATCCTGTTAGGGTTGCCACGAACAAATTTCGCACCCCGAAGGTTAAAAGACGGTTAAAAGACCTTGGATGGCTTTTTTTAGTACTAAGTTTTTCTCTGATTCTCTAATTTTTCCGGTTCATGACACAAAAACAATGGAGGAAACAATGCGTCCCCAAATTGTTATGCTTATCAAGCTCTATCTGTCTGACTTAAGTTCATCGGTTACCGAACAATGTTCTGCGCGAGATTACAAAATTCACATTCAAAAACCACCATAAATACTTAGGAAGATAGAAAGCAATGCGCTTGTGCACCACCTCCTTTATTCAATTAAATCTTTCGGAATAAATCGCGGGTGGCACTTGCCACATCCACCTCTGCGTAGCCAACAATCTCACATACTAGAGAACGAAGATGAAACTACGATGCTTCAAACTAATAAGCACATTTCATCTTCATCCTCATCATATCATTATATGAGGGAGCGGGTGTTGTGGACAAAATCACACCTCGGCAACCTACGCTGCCATATTACTGATGGAGCAGAAATCATCGAAACCATACCTTTGCAGCCTTACTTTATAAGCATAGAAATCAGCCACAAGGAGTGGTAAATCTTATGGTAAATTCACAGAGCGGTCGATTGCAACACATCTCTGCCCATAAATAAAATGCACTAGGTGCACTGAAATAGGCTTTCGTAGAAAGATTACTCCTAAATTAATTAATTACTAGTAGTTGATGCCTTCGAATGTTTGGCCGAATCCCCAGTTGCTGGGAGCAGCGTTGTAAGAGTCCAGAGTACTGCCGTCGCTGGTGATGGTTCGGAAGGAGAGAGATTGGCCTAACATTCCGCTGTTACCGGTGAATTGCCATTGCATTCCCCAGTTCCTGGCACAAGGGTACCATTGTTGGCTGTTGCCTGCTTGCACGAACAGCTGTTGCACATCACCTGCTCCTCCAACATTGGTGACGAGGATCAACAGGAACCAGGGATTACCGTTAATGCTAAACCGGACTCCACCAGCCTTCAAGCATGAAACTCTACAAACCATGGAGCAACAACATCAGTTTCATCATAAGCAAACCTTACCCACGTGTCACATTGGATGACACGTACTAAAATACCAGGTGGAAACTGCATTCCAACATTGCTCAAATCAAAATATAGTGCCTCCCAGGTAGTGAAAAAAACAGGAATGCATTTCCAAGCATTTCGCAGTCTTAGCAAGCGTTTCATTAAAACAGCGGTTAAGAACCTATGTTCCAGGATCGAGGTTGCAGATTCATAGTATTTCCTTTCCATAAAACTCAGACCTGCTTGAGCTAGGTTGTGAACTGAGATGTGAGGGTGAAATTACCTTCTATAGTTCACTGGAATGACGCCTCCAACCTCCTGGGCGATGCGGATGAACATGGGGTACGCCAAGTCAAAGTGTGCTCTAGGGGGATCACACCAGCCACCCAGAGAACCAGGAGGACAGAAATTGGTGGCAGTCACTGTGATTGAATTTCCACCGTAACAGTAACTCGAGCCAGACGGGTCGCAGCTGATTTGGTAACAAGCTCCGCAGCTCAAACCGTTATTGAAGAGAGCGGTACTCAAAGCGGTACTTTGAACACCGTACCCGGTAGTATAAAGGTCTCCAAATCCACATGCACCACCTGCAAGGCAAACGAATTGCAGACTTTGAGCACACTAACCCAATCCATTGAATAACCAATGAATATAGCCAATGAATATAGCCACTGAGTCGCATTACTGTCAACAGGTAAATCCAGCAATACTAGCTACCGTACAAACTCAGGCACATTCCTGTTATCTAGATAAACTAACCAATGCAAGAAATCTGCAAAACCTAATGTAACCACAAAGGCGTCGGCTACTAGTGCTGCACTATCACTGAACCACATTGCTACCACCTACGCATCTCCAAATATATAACTCTCATTAGATGGTTCCAGATGGAAAAATTGGATTTCTGTGTACAAAAAGCTTAGGCTAACATAGCAACCGAAGCTGCACGTTGACATCCACTAAGATGACACTATGAAGGACGTAAAGATTCCTGCTGAACCCAATGAAGCTCACCAACACTATTGAAGCACATTAGTATTCACTGCATGTCCACTAATGGACAGGAGCTGAAGTCTCTACACAAACCAGTGTAGAAACCCATCATTACTAGTACGAGGGATCACAAAGGCTACCTGCATTACCACTAACGTAGTCTGCTCCTTAAACATAGTTCCTCAGTCAACTAAGAACGTAACCAAGAAACTGTGGATTTAAATCTGCCAAGAGAAAGTGTCGCCAGCGATTCTAACCTTGAGTGCCTGAAGCATCAACTCCACCGTAGTAAGTAGCATGGGCCTGTCCCCAAGCTCCGTCAGCATAGTACCCTGCCTGTGCCTGATGCACAGAGGCCATCAACACCATCAAAACTGCAGCTGCACTGAACCACATTTGTGAAGCCATAATGAATTCCCCCTCTGCAACAATCTCTGCAGTTGGGGAGTAGACAGTGGACTCGAGGGCGCTGCGAGCTGCAAGCTGCTGCTATTGGGATTCTGTCGATAATGGTGTGCAAACTCAAGATCTATATAAGCTGAAGTATGATGATTGGGTTGGATGGCCGTTTCGGAGGAGGCAGGAATTCGCGGCTTTGGAATTGGTTGGTTTGGGTGGGTTGTGGGCATATTTAGCAGCAGCTCGGTGCTAGCCGCCTGCGCCGCCGGGTATTTCTCCAGATCAAACTTGGCTACCGGCTACAATTTCTCATCAAGTGTTTATAATTATCAGTCTGTGGTCACCGCCCATTTAAGTTCTGGTGGGGTTGGTAAATTCAGCAGTTTTCGATCAATCTGTGTCTACTTATAATAACAACGGATAAAATCAATCGATCAAGATCATAACTTAAATTTATCTTAAGTAGTATCCCAGTCGCTTGCTTGCAAGGTTGCAACCGCCACGTTTTTGTTGGTTTGTGAGTAGATCGTGGGGGCGGAGTTGTCGAATTCTTGGAGTATCTTACTTGTGGGTGGCATTGCGGCTGAGCTTTCATTCTGGTGGGAATGAGGACAAACCCGCTCAAATGTAGATGGAATATGGTGAGGTAGTGTTCGTATGTGCCAACTACACTAAATATGATATTCAGTGTCATGTGGTATTTTATGTCACCATGGTAACTTTTTGGATGACATTGCTTATGAATAACTGAACAAAAATTGCCATGGATGATGAATGAGTTCATCCATTGGCCAAAACCCTACATTCTCTTGTTACATCCCACCCACATTTACTGGTGCGGGCCACCAGCGAACGGTGAGTACCAACAGAGGCCACTTTTAGAGTTGGTTTAGCCAATGAGAGCCACTAGTTGCAACCAATGCTAGTACTCACTGTTCACTGGTGGCCTGCATCAGTAAGTGTGGGTGGGCTATTAGCAACTTGTGATGTAATAGTGTCATGGATGATTGAAATTTGGATGAAAAATCACTTGGTAAGTGATAGTAATTGCAACAATGTAAATCCATAATCCCCCCAAAAAAATTACAAGGAATAACAAACAATGTCGGGTTAACATTTAGTGTTGGTGACACTATACCGCTGTTTACAATTAGTACTGAGCAAGACGATTAGGATTGGTGACACTAAATATCATATTTAGTGTAATTGCTCTCATCTTCTCGAATCCGGGCCCACCTATTAACCTCCTCCTCCGCCTCCTAAAATCAATCTTCAATCTATCGGTGACCGTAACTTGTAGGTTGCATGGAAATGTAGTTGCCGTGTCCACAGCCCTCCACATTCTAGTAGGCCACCATAATATGGTTAATTGGTGACTTGTGCTTATCTATGTGTGAACACCTCCAACGCATATTGCCTAGAATCTAGCGAGCAAGCGACCTACATGGAAACTCACCCTAAGCCAACTTGTAAGTACAAGTTCGTTACAATGGTGCCCACTGGTTGACATTTGGGAAGAGGAATTGTAGGGGAATATTCTCTGGATAAATTAACCCATGAGTGGTCGAGGGGTTGACCTAGCCTCCTATTAAAATATATATGTACTATAGACCAATAAGTTATTTGAGCTTTTGAAGACATGATTTGGAGTTTGTTTCCACAACTATGGAATTATGGAGTTATTATGGAGGCTGAAATTTAGACTATGTATGTCCATACGGAGAGATAATACAACTAGCAAATCAGTTGAGAGGCATTATTTTAAAGAAATTAAGAATAATTTTGCATGAAGGTGGAAATCAAATAAACTTTGATGTCATTATGACAAGGTGTTCTACCTGCATAACATTATTCAGATCTATAACAGTGTTCTGTGGGACTGACCATACTATGTGGAATATTCCTCACATTCAACTTGAGTGTTGGAATATTCCACAAAATATTGTCAGTCCCGCAGAACACTGTTATGGATCTGAATAATGTTATGTGTGTATTCAAATGAGAATCATACTTTTATTTTGATTCAAATGAGTAAATGTGAACGTGCTTTGAGTGTATGTGTGTTATATAATTGGTCACCATTGTCATGTATTGTCAAATGAGTCTTTCACAATTCTTGCAACATGTTGTACTACACATCATATGCGAAGCTATACCTTGTGTTAAAGGAATCAAAAAGTGTTCTTGTTTCACTACACATCAAAGATGTATTATAAATTTATACTCATATGTAAGGTTATGATTTTTATTTTTATTATATCATAAACTGAAAACAAAATCGTGAAATATGGCTTATGTATATCATTTAACGTGCATACGACTTCCAATCAAATGAATGTTATTTTTTAGATCGTTTCCAAATATTTTGCTTTAAAATAAATTGTTTAAGACCAACTTATATTTTCAAAAACACTTTGAACTTGGGCTTGAATGGGATTAAGTGAGATCACATGAGATGATAGGCCCTCTCAATTGTGTTAAGTATTGAACCTAGAATGGTGTCTACATTTCAACCACACAATCCAATATTCCTTTAACATGTGGCAACTATCTTTTTGGTGTTCTTATTGATTGGCTCTATCCCGTTAGCACGGGGGGGTCACTCTATAGGATTTTTGTGCACCACGTGCAGCGGAGGGGTATTTGTTTAGGGGCTATTTACCTCCAAGGCACGAATTAAAAGCTCCCTATAATTACTTAATTTTCTAAAATGGCCTATTTTTTGCACCCTACCATTACTTATAATACCCATGTCATTGCAATTTTTTGTAGTCTACATTCCTTTTAATTTAAAAAAGTTTAATTTAAAAATGTATGCAAAAGTGGTGGGAAAAAGCATGGCAACAAAAGGTATAAGGGTGCAAGCATAGTGAAGTGGACCAAAAAAATGCTCCGGTATATGAAAGCCATGATTTTCTTGGTCAAACGCCTATAAGTAGTAGCAAAATGTTGTTTAAAATAAATTATTTTTCATGATGACCTCTATTGTTAAGTTAGGTACTCAAATATAGAATATCAATATGAGATCTTCAAAACCTATCATCAAAAGTGACGCGTAAAAGAAACTGACTAAATATAGTTTTGAACGTAAATTTCATGACCTTAAATATTTTGAACTTGGAATTTCTTTTCATATTCCTTGAATTCATTATAAACTTGAGGTCATCGTAATTTTTTTTTTCAAAAATTCATCAATTTAATGTAATGTAATTGTATTTTAAACAAGTTTTTGACAATTATCTTTTCAATGACACCCACTTGCACCACCACTTGCACCGTCTTCTAAAATACATATACATTGTTTGAAATTGTTTTTTGTGAACATAAATTGTTTGGCTTTGTAGATTCATATGTTTTCTAAATGTTTATGAATTTTTATTCCATAAAATTCAAAGTTAGTTTATTGTTTTGGATCACTTTCACTTAAACCTGAGCAAGGATCAAGAGCTGTCCACTTTACCGTGCTTGCACCCATAAAGAATACATATCATTGCAAAAACTAAGTACAAAAAACTTCAAGTGGAAACACAACAAGAAGATTTAGGATGGAAACACAACAAGAGTGAGCATGTGTTCACAAACACAACACCCGCTCCGTAAAAATCCTTCATTCAAAGTCAATTTACATACTAGTGAAGACCAAAACCATAGTGTACAATACTTACATAGTGTGAAACACTCCAAGCTTGGTCATGAACCCTATATAGTCATGACGCCAGAGAAAATATGTCAGCAACACATTTAGAGAGTGCAAGAATCTACCTACAAGACGTTGAGATTGCACGATGAGAAAGAGCTTGGAGCGATCAAAGATGGAAGTTGGATTGAAGGCAACATCACAATGATCTTGTAAAAAGATCGCCAAATAAAGAAAACTAAACAATTGTATGAATATGACAAGGGCAACATACAAATCACAAAGGCTCCAACATTGAATAAAACGTGTGCTATGAAGCGGTGGTGGAAGTGGACATACTTGTTGGAGATGATGGTGTCGGAGTAGAGAAGTCACCGAAAAATGAGAAGCCATAGGAAAAATGGAAAATGAGAGGCCACCAAGAGAAGGGAGAGAAGGGAGAGAAGCCACCGAGAGGTGTCGGGAAGAGAGTTAGGGTTAGGCTTACAATTTCACCAATTTTTGGATAAACAATGAATCATTTTTCATCCATCCCTCGTGAGGCATGCGTACAAAATTGATTTATTAAACATACATCCTAGGATCCTTGTTTTCAGCCCCTATATTATTTTTACAAAAAAATAATGACCCATATTTTATACCTATATACCTTACTTGTAATGGGATTGTTTGCTTTTAATGGACCCTTCATTACTTGGAATTCTTTTATAAATTTTATGTCAAACGAATTTAATCCTCCCTATATTATGCCGCACTTCATTTTTAAAATGCACTAAGTGACCCCCCCGTGCCCGTTAGAGGCAAAGACTATGTGATCACTTATGGCCTTGGACAATGGTGCTTAAAGATGAATGTAGTGGGTGGGTGAGAAAACACCATTGGATGAAATCTCTTGCTTTTTTCCCTCATTCATAAGTTTGTCCTTGAATGAATGTAAATAAATGAATGTGGAAACTAGATGACCAATGTAGGTGAAACTAAGTTAACTTTAGATTTAACTAAAAATTCATGCAAGAAACTAGATGGAGTTATCTAAAACTTAAGTTAACTTTCACTCTTAAGTTAATACATAACAACTTTCAATTAATCACCGATGCATACAATGGGTTGAGCCTTACATGTGTAGCACTTTGCTAAGGGCCACTTCACACACAAGACTGAGAGCCGGTGACCGATACACTTCAAGCACTCTCATTGGTAGGAAAGGCGGAGCCCGTCCAAGTTCGCTTCACACTACGCTCGAGAGACCAATGGAGTATGTGAATGCAACATGGATTCCTACTTGGCATCAAATGGATCATGTTTCATGGTTACTTGAACTATTTTCAAAAACCACCTCTTGGAGGTAGGCCTAACACAAAATCAGGATACCATGGCACTCCGAACACTCACAACCGTTGGTTTATTCTATTTTATCATGTGTGAGGACCCGCATGAATAGATGTGCATTGAATTTGCATGTGGTTGAGGACCCGGTCACATATGACTTCACACTACACTTGAGGATCCGTGACCACACTACATGATTATGGAGGTGTCTTGGGACGGCGTTTGGACACTTTCTGTTGGGCTCTCACAATTTCATGGTCACGGCTCTTGGCTCGTGTGTGAAGTGGCCCTAAGTACAAGCCTTGGGCTCCCACCAAAGCTCTCTTGCATGCTAATAAAGCACGCATGGGGCCAGCCTAAAGTTGTAATAAATAAAGGATAAGTCATGTTTCTATTGCTGCAATGTGTCACAACATGCCACACTTAGTGATTAGAGAAATCAATGGATGTCTCGAAGCCTCGGCTGCTTGTTCGTAATGAATCAGGCTAAATCTAGGTTAGGGCTAGGATGACTTGTTTCATGACTTTTTATACCAAAGTATAATCTTCACCTGAGATTTGGAGGGTCTCAGAAATTATGGGCCACTTCACACACAAGGCTGAAGGCCCATGCCATGGCAATGTAAGAGCTCTCATTGGTCGAAAAGGTGGAGACCGTCCAAGTTCACTTCACACTAGGAGGTGAAGGCCTAAAGGCCCAAAGAAAAGTTCGTGGATGAAAAGTCTACATGGAGTCCTACATGGTAGGTTGTGGATAAGGGTGCATGGTCTACCGGAATTTGCGTTAGACCCACCTCCAAGAGGTGGGCCTGACACAAATTCCGGAAGACCATGATTTTTTTAATATTTTTTCCAACATGACATATTTTAGGGCAGATTCTAGGATAGATTCTAGGATAGATTCCAGAACATACAAACACCACCAAGTAATTCTCTTAAATTGATAGAGTTTGAGACATATTATATTAAACCAAATCCTCCCCTCTTTTTCCGCCAACAAAATATGCAATGGTCCTACAACATGGTCCATTCTCACTTCACAGTATGCTTGAGGGCCCGTGACTACATAAAACGGCTTTCCCAACACCCGTGGTACGGCCTTTGGATGAGAGTCAAGGGTCCTCACCATTACAAGGTCATGGCTCTTGGCTCATGTGTGAAGTGGCCCTATGAAAGACTGCCATATTGCAATATCACAAAGAACATATATTTATTGAAAAGTCGACGAAGTAAGCACTACACAAAATATCATATGTAGTGTCACCAATTCTACTTGTCTTGCTCAATACTAATTGTAAATCCGCCTGTGTAGCAGGGCTTGGGGAGAACCGGCGGTTAGTTACAGATGAACCGGTTGAGTTTGAGAAATAACCAGTTGAAGTTGGAGACTTCAGGAGAATTACCCATCATTCTAGAGGAATCTTTAGAATATACCTCAAATGAATAAAGCAAAACCGGAAGATGTCAACATGTAACCGGCTGGATTTAGAATCACTAGGATCTTGACCGACTATGCCCAAAAACTTTCCAGGCATTGTTGAAGTGTCACCAACACTAAATGTAGACATAATATTAATTGTCATTCCTTGTAAACAAATTTGGGCATAATAGGTTTACAGGGTTGCAATTAGGGCCACTTCACACACAAGACCGAAGGCCCGTGACCATTGCAATCTAAGAGCTCTCATTGGTCGAAAGGGCGGAGACCGTCGAAGTTCACTTCACACATGAAGGTGAAGGCCTAAAGGTCCAAAGAAGACTTCATGGATGAAAAGTCTACATGGAGTCCTCCATGGCGGACTATGGGTAAGGTTTCATGGTCTCCCAGAAATTTCATCAAGCCCACCTCCAAGAGGTGGGCCTGACGCAAATTCCGGGAGACCATGATTTTTTTAATACTTTTTTCCAACATGACATATTTCAAGACAAATTGCAAGACAAATCCTAGAACATATTCCAGTACATATAAACACCACCAAGTATTCCTCTTAAATTGATAGAGTTTGAGACATGATATATTAAACCAAATCCTCCCCTCTTTTTCCACCAAAAAAATATGCAATGGTCCTGCAACATGGTCCATTCTCACTTCACACTATGTTTGAGGGCCTGTGACTATATAAAACGGCTTTCCCAACACCCACGTTATGGCCTTTGGATGAGAGTCAAGGGTCCTCACCATTACAAGGTCGCGGCTCTTGGCTCATGTGTGAAGTGGCCCTTCTTGTCACATACTAAGCGATTTTCCATCCAAGTTTTAATCATTACATAAATGTTACGATGCAATATACGCCAAAAGTGGATGAACTGTAAGCAACTTGGGATGATAGTATTTGTAAGCTTATTCATAAGAAGTGTCATCAGCAAAATTACCACTAGTGACATAAAATACCATATGATACTAAATACAATATTTAGTGTGATGTGCATTTAAGACCTCTACATTATGATATATATTTTGGCTGATAGCAAGGTGACTCGTAGTGGATGTTATATCATGAATCTCCAAAGACAAGCTCTTATTGGTCATAATCAGATCCCATATGACATGTAAAGCGCATGCCCTCGAGCACATGGAGAGAGAGAATTAATGCATAAGAGCATGCCTCTTATCAATCCAACATAAAAACGTGGCCCCTGTAGGTTTGTGGTTGATTAATCTCAATTGGTACATAACATTATTCAGATCCATAACAGTGTTTTGTGGGACTGACAATATTATACGAAATATTCCCCACATTCAGCATGAATGGTGGAATATTCCACAAAATACTGTCAATCCTACAGAACAATGTTATGGATCTGAATAATGTTATGTATGCACTAGATTGATGCGTGTTCTTTAACGCTAGATCCAACATCAAATCAACCAAATATTAACTTCCAAGTTGCATCTTGGCTTTTATGCTAGATGGATACGAGGTATGCTTGTATACGATAATTCCCTCTCTCCCAAACATGTGCCTTCAAATTTCGGCTCATGCTTCCACCAAGTTTGATCATAGTTCATTCCAAGTGGATCCCACTAGATTAAATGAGGGTCCTTAACCTCAAGTTTAAAGGATTGTTTTCAACTAAATAAATAAATAAACACTTCTTCGATTGCATAATAATTTCTTGTGTTTCACCCTTCTCCATGGAAATTGGAATGGAGCTTACCTCGTGTCTTCCAACAATGCACACAAAATGCAGTACTAACTTATGCAACTCTTGAGGTTAGAGTGGCACTTCTAGTACTATGATGTGTTTCACCAATTGCCTCACCATTCTATGTATAACTTTGTGGTATTAGATCCTCTCGGATGGTGTTGCAATCAACAATATTTTCCTCCCGTGTATTTGCTATGGAGTTGGCTTCCACATACAAGTGGAAAGTCAAAGAAAATGCAATGATAGTTGGCTCAAAGGCCCTCAACATCAAGTGTGGTATGAAGGTTCTAAGATCGTGGGAATGCACTCTATGGTATTTAAGGGTTAAGGACATTGAGAATTGTCTATGTGCACATCACATGTGAACATGCCATCTTATGCATACATCGAGCCTATCATCCCCAAATATATACAATCACTTTCATTCATAAGCTTCAATGAGACAATTAAAGAAACATGGGCACTTGATCAAAGATTGGCACTGCACTGCTCTCATATTGTAACCATGTTTGAACCACTTCCTATTACAATTGCCTCATAGGTAGAGTTTCAAACACTACACCTACTTGTTTGAACATGGCAAAGTTTTTTATTTATCTAGACACACTATGTGACGCTTGAGTTGAGACATACAAATGTCATTCCAAGCACTATAACCCTCGAAATAGGCTCCCCCACATCACCACTCTATAAGTGATGAAAATTGCACTTTTGATTGAAGATTTGGTGAACATATGGGCTTCGATTGCAAACTTTTGGACGACATTTTTCCTCATTCATAATTACTAGCAAAATGAGTGATTCAACTTAGTGATCCAATAGTCATATATTTTGTGGGGTTGGAAGTGCCCACGATCACCTGGCTAGATTATTTAGTGTACCATGTGACATTATGGAATAACACAAAGTCAACATTACAATAATGGCAATGATGACAGTGGGATGTGTGGTAACACCCTCCAGACGCGGTTGCACGGATGCCTCAAAGGCATCGAGTTTGGCAGTAACAATGTCCTCGATCTGCTTCTGCCTTTTCTCCTTCATGTACTTCTTCATGATGTCGATTGCGTTGCACTTTTGGCGGTAATTCACATAGGTAACCAGGTCCATGAACTCCTCGTCTCCTGTAACCCGGTTTCTCATCCGGACCACTGATTGGTGTGCGGTGGGGTTCTGCATGTATGAAGGGCCAGCGGCAGCCTGCACAGTCGGGATTCAAGAGAAAATGAATGAGAAATATAGACCGGTGAAATGGGGCGGAAAATGTAACGCCCACGGTAGGGACAACTTGGTTACTGGAAACGCATAAGACGGAAACGAAGCGGAGGCATTGGTATTAGCAGACGGTGGAGCGTCAAGCACCTAACCTCGGCTGCTTGCATTTGCAGGAGGGACATACGTAGGTTACAAGAGTATTCACCAAACACATAGTCATTGACTTTCATGGCATATGGTATACATTATTGGTTAATAACGTATTGGAAGGAGCCTTATAAGAAGTCAGGAATGTATCCGCACACGGAATACTTACAAACAGGTTCACAGAATTATATAGATGGTTGTGGACTTTCACCTGGGCGTAGAAAGTCCAAGTCCCATAAGCGGCACAGAATATGCTGTCAAACCAAAGTTTGTAGTTCCCGTCGTAGGGTTGTAGGTCTCTGAAACCAGCCAGTTGTCTGTTGAAACCAGCAAGGCTGTCGGACTCCCAATCGTAACATGGAAACATGAATCGCAGCAGCTCCACAAGGCCGGCCATGGGGACGGGAGGAGGGTAATTTGGCATGGCAAACTGTTGTGTAACCATGGATTCAGCCTCTGCCGTGAAGCGGGAATGGGCTGTTAGACGCTCTGGTTCAATCTGCTTCAGCTGCAACTCCTTGGTTGTAGTGCACGATTTTCCTGGGTTACTACTTGATGCGATGTTTCTTGCCTTTGGTGGAGGGTTGTAGGTAGGGCTTTCCGAACCCAATGGAGAATCAAGGACAATGACAACAACGGCAGGGACTTCTTCGATTGTAGGAGACGGCGGTTGTGATATCCTAACCGTCAAACCCGTGAAAGCTGGGGGCGGTGAACTGTGCCGAGAGACAGTGGTGAAACCAGCCCCGTCCATGGAGTCAAGAGCCGTACTGGTCAGGAGGGATCCTCCCGTGTGCATGTCAACGGCCGCTGTGGAATGTGGCACAATGTCCCTCGTAACCAGTGGAACAATGGCCACCTGTGTTTCTAATGGAGGTAGCAAGGGTTGAGTGTTGGTTACGGATCCAAGAGGGACAATTGCAGTGCCAGGCGTAGTGTTTGTAACCACAAAAACATGTGGTTTACGGGGAGCATCGGGTTTCGTAACATCGGATGGTCGTGTTATAGTGGTTGTAGAAGTCCTACATTTCTTGGTCAACATACGAAGGCTGATGTCATTGTCGGAAGACAGGTCCTCCACAGGGCGCATAGACAGGTCCTCCACAGGGCGCACTCTGTCGGGCTGGGTAGCGGGCTTCACAACGCCCTTCCTCTTCTATTTCCCCTTTCCTTTGGCGTGCGCACTGTCCTCTTCTTGGGCTTCTTGTGCGCGGGCAATATGACCACCGTCGCCCTGGGGAACACCCTTCTTCTTCTTGTCTTGAGACCGGCGACGGACTTTGTTCCAAGTCCCTGGCGACAACTCGTGCATGCTATTCAGCCTGAACACTTGTCTAGTTACATGATCATTTGGCTTGGGGTACTTGGACAGGTCATGTTCGTCGTCAACGCCCCTCTGGTCTCTCAATGACAGGGAATGGCCTTCCTCCACATGCTTCGCAATGGTTACAGACATGTGCGTTGTTTTCAAGTTTGGATATAGTGGGAGTCCCTCCCCCTTCACGTTGTAACCAAGAATCAACGGCCTTTCCGGACAACCCTTCAGGTGGTGCTCAACAAGGTGGAGTTTGCTTGGGCACTCCTTCCCGCATTAAATGCACATAGCGTCCCGTCGCTCCTTGGTGGGGTCTATAGCACTGGGGACGCGTATGTGGACCGCCTCTTCGAGAAGCTGCGTGTAAACCAAAGGCGTAACCCATTGCTCCACCCACCTCTGGTTGCCCATGTTCACACAGTATCTTAGAAGCCCATCCGCCGCAAGGGAGGCAGAGGTCGTGCGAGCATCATCCGTTCCCTGGATGGCCATTGGAATTGTTTCCGGCAAGTATTGTGGGAGAGCGGACGGAGCATGAGTGGCGAGTGGGGCAGGTGCAGCGAACGAACCAATTACAACCCTAGCAATGTTTACAGACGACGTATGCGACTGATGTCGTGCTGCAATTGCAGCAAAGTTGCGCCTTCAGGCACCTGCCCCGCCAAACATGATATTAGATTTGTGGTGGTGTTTTCTATGAGAGTTTTGGGACCTCATGGCCCGGAAAACGGATGGCAAAAATAAATGAGAGGGAAACGGATTTGCAAGGACAAAGAAGGGCTAATGAGTTCGCGAAAACGGCGAAGAAAAAACAGATGAGTGGTACATCGTGCCTACACGTGAATCGCAATGAAAATTGCGATTATGAAAACGTGAAGACGGGAAGGGGGAAGATAAATGCCGTAGTAATGGATGGAGGAAGCGTTTATTCAAATGAATTACAGTAATGGCGGGCACAAAACAAACAAGGAAAAAAATACTCGTTTGTGTAATGGAGGAGTGCAGCCACATATATATTTATGCGGCAAGTTGTGATTGGTAGCTACAATCCACGCTCCTGGCGACACGACCACCGTGCGTGCACAGTGGAATCCACTGACGAAGACAGCTTCTTGAGTATGGGAATTATGCGGCGGGCGTCACTCATCCGATGAGATGGGCGATTGACAATGATGGCAGATGGGCTAAATGCAAGTAGAAATGATTGGGTATCAAATTGCAAATGATGGATGGGGAATGATTGCCGAGGAAGGCGATTTGTGCAAAGAAAGGAATGGAAGTGACAGAGGAGAATGATGGAAGAGAAAAAATTGATAGGAGTGAGGGGATTGCAACCGGTGGGATGGGGAGAGGATCATGAAGGTGGCGAGGAGATTTTGCGGGCGTCGAAGTTCGAGAATGAAACGGATGCGCCATTCCTTGAGACGACGAGACGCGACGCTATGGAAGGGACACAATGCTTCAATCCGTACTGGTTGTTACGAAAACCCTAAATGGGAATTCGCAGTTCAAACTTCCCGCGTTTAATGGTAACTAGGACAGAGACGTAAACCCTAAACCGGATTCCAAGTTACAAATATGCAGACCGTCAACGTCTGGTTACAAATACCCAGTCAACAAGAAGGAATTGTATGCAGAGAGTGAATCCAGGAGGGAAGTGTAACCACCGCGGACTGAAACCAATAAGGAGTTCCATGAGGAGAGAGTAACGCATATGATATTGTAACCAGGAGGCTGGAAACCAACAATGAGAGTGCAAACAGGAGGAGTGTAACGAGGAGGTTGGTAACCAACAATGAAAGTGTAACCAAGAGGCTGGTAACCAACAATGAGGGTGTAACCAAGAGGAGAGTAACGAACAATGAGTGTGTAACCAATAGGGATTTATAACAAACAATGAGGGTGTAACGAGGAGGAGGAGGGTGTAACGACCAGGAGCGTAACCAACAATGAGAGCCAAGGAACAGGAGGATTGTGTAACCAGCAGGACCCTAACCAACGAGGAGGAGGGTAACCAAAAATGTGTGTGCAACCACCCTGAACGTTAACTAACAATGAGTGTGTAACCAGAAGGAGGGTAACGTAAAACCAACATGGAACTATTGAGTGTAACCACCTGGTGTACCCACATAGTGTAACCCGAGCCTGAAACCCCGAGCCTGTAGCCCCGAGCCTGTAACCCTGAGCGTGTAACCACAACCATGTAACCCCTCCACGTAACCACGACCATAACCATGACCGTGTAACCCTAAACGCGAGCAGTAGTCGGGCAACACCGCGACGGCCTGAAGGCGGAAAAAAATCGACGCCGCAAAAAAAAAAGTGTAGAAAGAAACGCGACACCTTTCACAGAGGAAAGAAACGCAGGCCCCGCGCTTCCAGCCGAGAGCCGCGACAAGGCGCGACAGGTTTCAGGGGGATCAACTTTCATGGCCCAGATAATGTGAGGGCGATTAGTACCTCAAACTCTCCATGGGCTACTAAGGGCCACTTCACACACGAGCCAAGAGCCGTGACCATGAAATTGTGAGAGCCCAAAAGAAAGTGTCCAAAGGCCGTCCCAACACACCTCCAAACTCATGTAGTGTGGTCACGGATCCTCAAGTGCAATGTGAAGTCATATGTGATTGGGCCCTCAACCGAATGTTATTTCAATGAATTTATGTTCATGCAGGTCCTCACACATGATAAAATAGAATAAATCAATGGTTGTGAGCGTTCGGAATGCCATGGTCATTACCTAATTTGGTAATGTTTATTGATTTTAATCAATTGTATAACATTAATATTTCAAAAATTCACAACTGAAGAGGGCCTATTACCATGGACTACTAAAAAAATATTCAATCAATTGTTGATTGTTATTGTAAGTATCCATAACATCGTTGCGTGCAACCAAAGTAGATAAGAAATATTTCATGTCATATACTAATGTCTTGAAACATTAGGGTGAACACTACACTAGCATAATACTCGTGTTCAACGACACCAACAAGCTCAAATAGTGGCATGACCTCGTTGTAGGCATATGTTGGAGCGTGGATTGTGATATACCCGGATTAAAAGATTCACTATTGGATTATGCAAGAAAGAAATACTAACCATATTTTGTTGCACTTAGCATGTGAGCAGATGGTGATTGGAGTCAGACAACTCCAAAGAATGAATTGGGTCAAACAACCCAAGAGAGAATGTTGTACAAGGGCTAGACAACCCATGAAGGAATTGTGCATGTGAGTTAGACAACTCCCAATCAAAGAGCTTTGCGTTGGGGTTAGATAGCTCCAACTGCGAGTTAGACACCTCCCTCTCGAAGATCCTTTGTGTTGGAGTTAGACAACTCCCAATGGATGGATGTTATTCATTGGAGCTAGACAACTTTCAATGAATAAATCTAGTTGGAATTAGAGAGTTCCAACTAGAGGAATGGATGAATGAATTTAGTTGGAATTAGACGGTTCCAACTATAGGATTGTGATTGAGCCAAAGATAAGAAAAGATCATACAATGAAATAATATATGTATATAAATAAAGAATATTTGGTCTAAATTTAGTCATGATTGGGACTTCTAAAAGTATCTCTTAGATACTATGGATTAAGATGGATAAGACTAGTAGTGCTTTTGGGGTATAAGAGAGAGCTCAGGGAGGAGAGGAGAGCATCTTGTGTCTCTCCTATGGTCGGGTGGTTCGAGCTCATAGCAATCACAATATTGTGATTAAGTTATAAACCTTTTTTTGATGTACAAAGTCTCAACATTGGTGTCTCATGCACATTCGTGCTTGTGTTATTTTTGTGTAGAAGAGGAATGTGACATGGATGAACTTTTTGTTGTTGTAATCCAACTTGTATAGGAATATGAATACATAATGTAGGTGTTTGCAATACACCCATTTCCCTTTCTTTCCCAAAGTCATGGAGGACAATTTGATGAAGTTTGGGCATGTGCATATTGTGGGATATCACCAAATTATGACACATGAGGAGTTATTCTCCTTGGAGACGATGTTGATGATAGCTTCAAATCTTTGATATAGAAGCAATAACTCCAACAACACAATATTTGTCTATGAGTTCAATGCTCTCTCATTTATTTTTGTGATATGATGTTGGTGATGTTGGATTCCCATGCATTGATTTTTGAAAATATAGAAGTTGGTTGGCATCATGGTGTGATGACACACAAAAATATAATCCAAGAATGGGTAGTGTTTGAGTTGCTAAGAGCCTATGACGAGGCGAAAGTGCCTCCCTGTGTTGCAGTTAAAATTTGACATCCTACAACTCCCATACCTTCTTTCCTTGAGAGATTGGTTGGACCTCCCTTCACCGACCTCGTGTTAGGTAATATAGGCCAATCCATAACTGTTACATATCACTTTTTGCTACTACTCACACAATGCTTGATATTGTCAAGGCAAAACCAAAACTTATGCTCTTGGGGGGGGGGGAGGTGACCAACCGAAAAGTAGAAACCACGTGAGAACAACTATAGGGTGCATTTTATTCATTGGCAAGAAAATTTATAAAAACTTTGGATCTACCACAACCTACTTAAATTGCGAAACATGTGATTATATATAATTTAGCATAAGGGGAAAACCCCACTTTAGATTTGAGGTAGAAAGAAATTAGTATGACAGAAATAATATAGGTTTGTAAAAAAAATAGAATGAGTATATTCACATATAATACATGCAAAATAAATGAAAATTGAACGACTGGGTTATGATGTGTACACTCTTCTTTCACCAATACATAGCAACGTGGATATATGCCATGCCATATTGGAGTCTTAAGTTTGCCTTCATACATAATGAGTAAATCAAAATTTTATAAGTAATTTAGCATCATTTGAAATAATCTAAGGTTTCTTTTATAAATACTTATAGGGTGCTGAATATTTGGTGAACTTGTTTTTTTTCTACTTAAAGGGTTCCCTAAAATCCCAATGAGGAGGTAAATAGCCCCCATAAAAATACCCTTTGTACGCACGTGGTTACATGACACAAGAGGGAGTGACCCCCCCCCCCCCCGAGCTTATGCTTGACATTGTTGGTGGAAGGAAACTTCTTCTTCATTTCTTTGTATGTTGGAGTAGAGGTGCTATGTTTTCAAGTTCCGACTTTGACATTGCACAAAGTCCATGTATTGGCTTGCATTCTCCAACATTGTTTGGCAGAGCTTGGTGGCACTAGGAAGTAGGGTAGTCACTCTCCATCATCAATATCCTATGTGCCACACCATGCTCTGCAAAATTCCTCTATGCATGATGAGCAATAAAATAGTTTACTTTGTTAGGTTGATGTGAGTTGCATCGACACAAGGTGGCAAACCAAATTTCCGTTTGGTGGAACCAAACATCTAATGGCCCTCTAAAGTACAACATATGGTGTTAAAACCTTCTATCCTTAGGATAAGACTTCATGACCTCTCCTAATAACTTTAAAACTCCACGCTAGGCAGTACCCTTCATTTTCAACGACGTTGAATCAAGGCATTCACTAGTGGACCCAAGCTTTCAACCATGATATGTAATCTACAAATTGGTTGAAGGCTTGGATCAAATCATGCATTATAGTTTCTCTTAGACAAGTCGATTTGTTCCTAGATTGTTGCAGCCACTTGTTGTGAACCGCTTCTGCAACGTTGCATCTTGGCATTTATGCATGTTTGTCTATAGCCATATCCTACATACACAATTAATCTGACTCATGGAGGCACTACACAAAACACTATGTGCACTAATAGGGTATTACTAACAACAATAGACAAGGAATGAACAAGACACCCGAAGACAACCATCATGAAAAAATGACATCATATTTTGTGTCCATTGTCTTGGCGTCCTTGTAATCCTTCCATATTTGCTTGTGTTGAAATTGCAATGATGGCTCGATATACTTCTAAATCACCTTATCCAAACTAGCAGACCACTAGAAAAGACATGTATGCTCATGGCCAACCATGGGTATACCTGGGTCACACATATTCTAAACTAAGAAGTCTTTTCATGTCATATTCTTACTATTCAAACCTTGCCCGAAGTTCTCATTTTTTTTTTCTAGAATATTTTCATTGTCCAACAATATCAAGATAAAAAACTCACGCAACGTTCCAAATTTATAAGTACGATGACGACCCAATGACAACCACATTCTAACATGCATGCTTGATAAGAAAACACGTCTACTTTCTTGTACATTGCTCCCCCCTCATTTCGTTTCCCACCACCTACCACCGGGGGTGCAATACAAACTTACCCCTATAGGTGAATTGCTAGTTCCATCTAAATTAACCTTAGTAGCTAAATTCGGAGCCTTCTCACACCCATTTAGGTGACCAATTGGATGAAACCCCCTTCCCCTCAACTTGCACTCCACATGGAAGTGGTCGGCCTTTTCTATTAGTGTGTTCAAAATACTGGCTGAAGCTTCGCCCATATCGACAAAGCCTATTTTGCTTCACCGGAATGGCCGGCACATGGAAAATTGCGCCAACCCACCAAGGAAGCTTGAAAAAAAGGGACTCATTGCCATATTGAATATTTGTGACATTCATAATTTATCCACCCTTGTCACTATCTATATGGTCGGATTGTGTGATGTAAAGAGAACATGATGGTTGTCCAACAAAGATTCTAGATTCGGTTTTGTTGGTTTTGTATTGTGCATTTGTCTTTACCTTGCTTTACTATGCATGTCAATTGTACATTAGGGAAAGTGGTAGCTTTCCGTGGGCATCAATGACAAGCTAACAACACTTAACATAAAAATGAACTCCACATAGCCATCTGACGAATCCAACGTGGCTAAGTTGTCCGATGCACCTTGGCTTTCGAATCAAGTAACATAACTTATTAAGAATTGACGAGTATTAAGAATCTGGAACTTGTATTAGGGCTTCAATGTATGATCTCTTTAACCGTTTCCGATGAAGTCTTGCAAGTTATTCCTACAAGCCTTCATAGTGAAAAAATATAGGGGAAAATATAGGGGTGGTACTGGTTGGCATCATGCATAACGTGCTGGGTGAATGTTCATAACACCTACCGAGGGGGAGGGCGGACTAGGGGGGGAGTAGAATGAAAATGTTGATGAGTATTGTAGAGCCTTTGATCATGGTCAATTCAATCCTTGGATCGGGATAAAAGACCCCCAATTAGTCTAGTGATTTTGAATCAAGATGAATCACCAACCAATGTTTAGAGAACTCCCCCCCCTCCTTTAAAACCATTACCCCCTCCATATGTGTTATCATAACATTATTTAGATCCATAAGAGTGTTCCATGGGACTGACAACATTCCACAAAATACTCCCCCACATCCAGTCTGAATATGAGAAATATTTTGTGGAATAATGTCAGTCCCACATAACACTATTATGGATCTGAATAATGTTATGATGACATAATGAACTTATTATACTCCATGAAGTTCGGAAAATGGAGTGCAAGTTTGTGATGTCATTGTTCCAAGTTTAACTCCTAATTGGTTCAAGTTCATTCCAATGAGCTTGGAATTTTCATACCATGATCGATATCAAGGGCATCGAAACTTGCTATCACCACATGTTGTTGTTGTAGTAGTAGTAGTTGTATGTTCTTAATCTGCACCTAAACCATAACTTGTCGCTCGGGTGAAATGTCCACTCATAAAGAAGCAGAGCAGTGCCCCTCCTTTCTCATTGGGCTCAGAGGAAAAAAATTCTTACGTTTTAAAAAAGTGTCTCTTATTTTGGTTGTTGAGCCTGTCAAACCCGTAGTGGAGGGCGTTAAAATTAGATTGGTTTCAAGGGTTTGGGCTTTCTTTTTCTTTCTTTCTTTCTTGTTTCTTTTTTGAGACAGAAGGCCGACAGGCCAACGCCAAAGCACAGGAGGCAGTTGACCACCTGGCAAGTTTTCCGTCAGGTAGAGAGGAGATTTCACAGCCGGGATTCGAACCGCCAACCTCTTCCTTGAGATTTGGGTATCCCTCCACCATCATCTGGTAGTTTAGGGTCATCTCGGACCCGGTTTGGGCTTTCATTGAACGTTGGTGAGTCAGTGCAACTTTGCCATATCGACCTTCATCCCCAGATTCGCATGATGTTGGGGTGAAACTTGCGTGCTCTCAAAGCTTCTTCATCAAACACATATCAAGCTGTCATCTTGTGTTAGTTTGTTTTCAAGACTCTAGGAACACAATTTTTTTGCAGTTTTTGTGTGTCCATTTTTTCTCCTACTTTTTATGTGTTGTGGGAATGTACTTTATTATGTTTTGTGGATGAAGATTTTCATATTTTCTATGTGATATTTGCATGCTTTCTGATTTAACTGGGCTTAATTAGAATTAATCAAGAAGATTAGTTATACTTAATTACATTCAATCACATTTAATTAGTCTAAATGCATATGAAAACTTTATGAAAGTAGAAGGTATTTAACATATACAAAATAAATCACTAATTTTAGTTTCATTTTAAAATGACAAAGACCCTTTCAATGGTCAGTCACAAAAATTATAACCTCAGTGCTAATGAGGGTTTTGTAATATTTTTGACTTCCAAGTTAATTACATGCTTTATTGGCGGTTTCACTTTGAAAATGAAATCCCAATCAATTGCTTATTTACTCAATGGAAGTGAACATATATATTGGATTTTGGACCTTGAAGGTGAAGTGCACTCAATATGGGATTTGTGGATAAGTGGTCTTCAAGAATGCAAGGGCAATGGTTTTTTTGAAGTCGGGCGGGCAGGCAACAATTTTCGGTCGGGCCCATAAAATCTAGATTTTCTGGACGGGCAGCTACCCTTGGCCGGATCTGACACCCCGAAAAGTTCGTGGGGGGGGGACTTAACGACCTCCCCCCCAATGTGCCCTCAAATGTAAGATGATGTTTTGCTATTCGCCTCGTAGCATGCAGAGGAAGTAAGTTATAGTTGTTCTTGTTGAACACTATGGGATTTATTGCATTATATTTCTCTGACCGGTGTGCACCTTTGTCATCAAACTAGTATTGGAGTTGTTCAAGAAAATGGACCAGGGCGAGAGTTTTGCAGAGAATAGTGCCCACAAGCAGCCACGAACCAGACACACAACCACGACGACGCCGCCTGCACTCCGAATCGCATCAACCAACGCAAACAACAAGAAACACCGGAGAAGAGGTACCCATCAACAGCAGATAACAACTTTATTAGTGTTTTGGGCACTAATCTGCCTCAACCGAACAAGCGACTGCAGATGTTCGGACATACCTGCTCAACACCCTAACCCTAGATCCAAATCTAAACTAGCAGGCATCTCTCCCACCCACCACCCAGATCCAAAGAGCCAACTTTTGAACCCTTTGAGCACTACCCCACTGCCCCTATACAAGCACAGATGGACTCGCCAAGAAAAGCACCGAAGTCGGAGCAGCTCCACGGCTCAAACGTCTCCCCGCAAGTACATATGGCATCACCGAAACCAAAGTCGGAGCAGGCACATCACCGGACGACACCACCGAAACCGCCGCCGGAGCCACCAAGACATAAGCTGGGGCAGACACAACAACACTGCTGGGAGTCGGCCACCCCAGTTCGCATGCTCAGCAAGCAACCTCACCGCGCACCCACAATGCACACCCAACAAGCCAGCATCAACCACCGCCCCCCAGATCGCACTCAGGTACCTCACATTCCTCAACCCTAACCTAGCTGATTATCCAAAACGGGCACGTCCCGAAACACTCCACCCCCACACAAGCATCATACAAAGACAAACCACACAGACACACATACATAACCCACCAACCAAGGTGACCACACAAAAACCCAAACAAAACAACCATCATACAAAACAGAGAGCTGGAGCACATACCGCAGCCCGTCACCGCTGCCCGACTCGATGTCGCCAGCCACACGAAGACATCCCTCGTACCACCATAACACCAGGAGCTCCCCAAGCCCCCACAAGACTGCAGCCCCGACACCATATACAAAGCCCAGAAGCACGAAACCTGCCCCTAAACTCTAACCCAAGCACAATCACAACGAAACACACCCACAGAAACAAACAGAAAGACCCCACAACTCGGTCCCCTCATAAACCCTCTCAACACATACAACTCAACACAAAAACAACTAGCCTCAATGTGCACTTGAACACACACAACACAACCCTAACCTCTCCCCTACCCTCGACAAACCTACACATCCGTCACACAACCCAACCCCAAACAAACAAAAAAGCACACCCCCAACAACACTTACCCTGCTCACAGTACTTACCCCGCTTACCTGGAACGGCTCGAAGAAGACTGCATGCTCCCACCGCCACAGAGTCACTAATACCTAGGCTCTAGCGCAAAACCCAGCCACAACCAAGAATACAACTGTGGCCAAGCAACACAAAACCCCAGCCGCAGCCACAGCCACAACCAAGCCACAGCCAAACAACACGAAACCCCACACATGCCCCGAAGAACAGTCACAGACAACACACAACACCGATACACCCACTCGCCCCCGAGCACAGACAGACTACTCTGCACCCAACCCCAAACCCAAAATTACCCATTGACAAAACAACCACAAAGAATAGCAAGCCAGATCAGCAATACAGACATGCACCCACACGGAGCAACACCAAAAAAGCCAAACACAGCCCAACACACAACAACACCAACAAGAATACCCCCAAAAAAACACACAGTGACAACCTACCAACACACAAAACTAACATAAATGCCAGCCAACGAGCCCCACAAGCTACAATCACCCAAAACAGGAACCCCACCAAACACACACCCCACTCACACCCCCCTAAGAAAATCCAACAACACACCTGGCCAATCCTAACAACACTAGCAGCCATTCATGAAAATACACACCCACTCGAACATACCCCCACACACAAACAACTATTTAACACAAGCTACCCCAATGCTCATAACATCCTGCTCTCAGCACCCACACACATACATCGGACCAACAGCTCCTCTCTCTCTGTCACATGTCTTCGCAACACAGCCCCCCCTATTCCGCCACTCCTTCTTTCCACTCCCTCTCTCCAACACTCCACCGTAGGCTACAACTCCACACCGCAGAGAGCTCCCGCACCTACCACACTGCTAACTCCCCTTCTCTACTCCCCTCCTCCCAAAACTAGCCTCATAGAACAGCAAACCATCATCACTCCTCCCCTCTCAACCCCCCTCCTCTTTGTCCTCCCAATAGCACACTGCAATCAGATCACACAAACTCACTGCCACTCCCAATTCTCTTCCTCCAATACCCTCCCAGCAGCCCCCTTACTACTCCACAGACAACCCCTCCAACACCTACATCCCTCCTCTCAACTCTCCCTCCTCCTCACATATCTCTCAATCCACACACCGCATCACAGAGAGCCCCTAGTCAGGTAGCCGACAGGTCCCAGCTGCAGCCCCCCTCGCCCGGCACCAACGCCAACCGCCGCACCAGCAAGCAGACTGCCCCAACGCACCACCAACCAGCGGCCAACATCAACTCAGCTACGAGACACCAGCGGCACCAACAAAAAAGGCCACACCTCCTCGAACGACCCCACCAGCGACTCCTTCCTCAACCACCACTTGCACAACACAACCCAGGCTTTAGCACCACAACCACGACAACACCCCCGACCTGCACACAACAAGCCACCACAGCCCTGAGCCCCGAACACAACCATCCACACCGAGACCAGCCCAGCACCAGCACACGACCACATACAGCAACACCCACACCAAACCAACGACCACACCCCGACTCGCCCACACACTTCCACGAACACAAACAGAGGACCACGGCGCTGCCCACACCACAATCAGCCTACTACCAACAATTAAATACTCCAGGTAAACCCCTGATCAGACCTCTCACCTCCATGGATCACCTCACTTCTCACACAGGAACTTCACATCAACCAGCTCTCATCACACAATACAACGAATTTCGACAGCAAGTACTTGCGCAGCCGCCGACCCCACTCCACCCACAACCGTCCAATCAGACTCCCCCATCCCATGACATTGAAGCTGAAGAGGACCTGGAGATGGATGCCCAGCTTGAGAATGTGTCTCCGGAACGTGGGAGCAGCTCACTACAACTTTCATACGACCACAACATGAGACAAGCCGCACAACCAATACTCTCCAAACCCATCCACACCACCGAAAGCACGCCACAATACCGCAACCCAAGAATGGAGGACGCATCGGAGAGCCAAACCACCAAAAGGAGGAAAGCCGAGGACTACACCCAAACGTCCACGCCCGCCGCACCGAGTAAATCCACATCAACACCTTCCCGTGGGAGAGCAAAACGGATAGCTACCCTAAGCATAGACATGATTGGCCAAATGTGGCTAGGATTTCAAATGCAAGAGGCCCTTGCAACACAAAGAGGCATGAAGGAGTTGAAGGAACGACGCACCGACGAGGAATTCATCGCCGTCGGCACACCCACAAGCGAAATCCACGAATTCCGATCTCTCCGAAGGGCATTCCCACGAACCAAACAAATTCTCTTCCCCAACGAGCGACCGGATGCGGTACCCGGCCAACACCTACATTTCACACAAATTCCTATGTACGAGAAGATCTCTCAAGACACGGGCCTCACCGAAGGCTTCCACGTGACTATACGATTCGACGGAGAGTACAAGAAGCTCAACCGAAGGGAAGTCCAGATTGCATGCACGGAAAGGCTCCGCCTAATGAGCATGCCGCTAGGCACCACATACTCTAATCCAATGATTTCTGTATAAGTAAGACTCATACATTTGACATGAAATAGAGCATGTCAATTGGACGAGGCTCTTTCATATCATATTTGAGTGGATTACTTATGCATTGAATATGAAGAATCAATGTCTAATTTTCATTATCTACTCAACTTGTTGTTGCGCAGGAAATGGTGAATATTTAAAGTTCAAAATGGAACTAGCCGTGGCTAAAGAGAATTTATCATCTTTTTTTAAAGAGACAAGTGATAGTTCTAAAAGAAGACATCCGCTGTTCCATATTTTTACCACATGCAATGGTCTCCGCGCGTCACTTCCGCCGTTCCCATGGAAACACAATCGTGACGAAGGCAACATCGTTGTGACCGCTCTCAAGGGCATCGATCCGTTTCCACGCTTGTTCCCGGTTCCATTGGGGGGCCCAATTTTGAAGACATACATGCGCATTCGTGGTCTCCGCAATCCACTTCTCCATCCCATCGTCGGCGCTACACGGCGTATGGTGCTCGACTGGATTTCAGTGGGTATGTCGTCCTCTCAATGGCAGGTTACAAAAGATGTCATGGAGACAGAGGGTTACATCATGTTCGCTGCTGCGCGGGAAGGCATGTCGGCGGACGAGTGGTCGGATGGGGTACAAGAAGCGTTCCGACTAATGGCGTCACCTACCGAGGAGTGGTGGGTAGAGTACCTCTCCTGGATACAGAGGACTCAGTGCAGGGCAATGCAACGGTGGGTTTCAAGCGAACCGGATTCCTTTGTGCGGTCGTGGTGTCAAAGGGTTGAGGTCCCAGACTCCCACCCCACTCAATCTATGTCAGCCATAAACCCCCACCCTTTTGCGTCTGTAGTCCGAGTGGAAGTTTATGGCTCACATGTCTTTATCATCCCCTAGCCTCGGAAACTCCACACTCATGCTCTAATGAATTTAAATGTGTGGTGACGATTGCCACTCCGAGCGAGTAATAATCCCACAAGATTGGCCGGATGGGTGTTAAACTCTAGTGCCTTCCAAGCAATGATCTTCTAATATGTAGCATGTAAAACGTTCATGTAGAACACCAACCTAGAGTGTTATGCAGAGTTTAATGCAGAACATAATGTAGAGTGTAATGCATAACATTATGTAGAGTGTAATGCAGGACAGCAATACAGAGCTTAATGCAGAACATAATGCAGAGTGTAATGCAGAACAGCAGTACAAAGTTTAATGCAGAACATAATGCAGAGTGTAATGCAGAACAACAGTACAAAGTTTAATGCAGAACATAATGCAGAGTGTAATACAGAACACTAGTTCAAGGCCTAAATCAGAGGATTAATGCATAAGAGAATGTAAAGTTTGATGCAGAACACTAGTCCAAGGCCTAAATCAGAGGATTAATGCATAATAAAATGCAGAGTTTGATGCAGAACACTAGTTCATGGCCTAATACTAGAAATTAATGCGAAATGAAATGCAAAAGACTAATGCATAGACTAAGGATGAGACTAATGGAAGAAGAGATGAGGTAATAACTTATACCACTACCAACTCATGATATCAAAACTAATGTAACTTAGGCAATAACATAACTCTTTGTGAGCCCAAAATCGTGCTCACAATTTGATTTACATGTTCAAAATATTAAAAACATAAAAATTAGTGATGACTGAGTTAGTTGAATGCTTTGTTGGGAGTGAATTTCGAGTTTAGATTTAAGTGGATTCAAGGGGTTGAATTGAGGCTCACGGAAGGAAGTTAAGAATTTGATTCAAGGTTGTTTTGGGATTGGGATTGTCCGGTTTGTAAAAGCTAGTGGTGTGTTGTCCTTGTGGTAAGAACCTTGGACAAATTGGAAATTAGAACCGAAGGGGTAAAAGGGAAATGCCCTTTAACCGAATCGGAAGTGTTAAGGTTGTAGGTTAGTAAGTAGGTGGGTTAAGTAGAAGTAATCAATTAAGCAAGCGGAATTCAAGCGACGGCGGAGTAAAGAAACATTCCGGAAGCGGCGAAGAAAAAGAGGTGACGGTTGCCAATAAAGGCTCGAGGCAAGTGGGTACGAGGTGACGGTTGCCCTCCCCCATTTATCACCGAGGGCTTAATTATCGCCAAAAGAGGTGACGGTTGTCCTCTCCCATTTACTACCGACGGCTTAAGTGCCACCAATCAAGGGATGGGCCCCTCGGTCGAAGGAAGGGAGAAGGGGTCCGACCCTTCATAGAGAGGGTATAAAAGCCCCCTCTTCTCCTTTCATCTCTCTCTCAATTTTTTTGTTCGCACGGCGAAGCCCTTGCAAATTTTAGTCAGGAGCTCTCTTTCTTTCTTCTTCTCTTCATTTTGTTAGGAAGATCAGCAAGTATTCATGTAGACATGATTTAGAATCCTTAGAGTTAGAGTTCTTGAGAGAAGGTAGTGTGTTTTTGAACACACTCTTAAGTAGCTGGGCCACATTCAATCCAGTGTAGTGGACTCTAAAGTTATGATCTAGACTTCAGATTTTGAGGGGATGTAGCCCTCTTTGTTAGCTTTCCAAAGAGCCTAGGCTTGTTAGAATCAGAGTTAGTAAGCAAAAGTTATGAAACTTTGAATGAAAGTGTCTCAAGCTGCCTTCAAACTTTCAAACGCTGACTTTGTGAGAGCGCATAAAAATTGCAACACCTGAATTTATTTTGAGATTGGAATGATTCATAGGTTTTGTGATGAGCTTTTCAAAACGCTAAAAATTATTTTGATCGGAACTTGTGAGAGAAAGTTGTGACAGTTTAAGTTGGGGAGTGTTGCTGCCTTAGGGGAACCCCCACGGGTGTTCACCCGTGGGAGAAGATTTGGAGAGAGTGTAGCCCTCATTATTAGCTTTCCAAAAAGCCTAAGCTTGTTGGAATCGGAGTTAGCGAACAAAAGTTATAGGTGTTTGAAGGAAGTACCTTAGCTGCCGCGTAACTCAGAAAGAGCTGACTTTGAAAGCTCATATATAGAAGAGGGAATTTTCAGTTATTCTGATATTTAGATGAATCATAGGCCTAGTTGTTAGCTTTCTAGATCACTAAAAATTATCTCAATCGGACATCGTGAGTGGAAGTTATGGCAATTTAAGTGACTGGGTGTGTGCTGCAGTGGGAAGACCCCACGGGTGTTCACCCGTGGGCAACCCCAAAACACACTGGGAAGACCCCACGGGTGTTCACCCGTGGGCAACCCCAAAACACACTGGGAAGACCCCACGGGTGTTCACCCGTGGGCAACCCCAAAACACACTGGGAAGACCCCACGGGTGTTCACCCGTGGGCAACTCCAAAACACAGTTGGGAGACCCCACGGGTGTTCACCCGTGGGCAACTCCAAAACACAGTTGGGAGATCCCACGGGTGTTCACCCGTGGGCAACTCCAAAACACAGTTGGGAGATCCCACGGGTGTTCATCCGTGGGCAACACCAAAATGCAGTTGGAAGTATTTTGTCAATACTAACACTCCGTGAAGTTGACCAAAAAGTGAGTGTTTAATTTTGGGTTATTGGAGTATTTGCAAGGGGTTTCCAACACTAAGGGACCAACAAAGGAATGTGAGCCATGAACCTCCACTTGGACTACAGACGCAAAAGGGTGGGTGTTTATGGCTGACACTCTTCAATAGGGTTCAAAAACCCTTTGTTCAACACTCATAGGGTTTATAAACCCCCTTGTCCTACATTCATCTTTCTATCATTCTACAACTCTTTGCTCTCACTACATAGAAAGGAGGGAAAGAGTAAGCAATCCCAAGTGCCAAGTGAGAGAGAGAGGTCCTAGTGGAAGAGGTCCTAGTAGAAGAAGTCCTAATGTGAAAGAGATCCTAATGTGTGAGAGGTCCTAATGTGAGAGGTCCCAATGCAAGAGAGGAGAAGTGCAAGAGATCCTAATGTGAGAGAGGAGAGAATGAGCCTCCGTGCTCTCCTCCATGGGACTACCCCCTCCAACCACAAAGCATTCATAACCGTAGATCAAGTCATACCTACATCTAATGGTTGGCATCCACGGCCATCACCACCCTAACCCTTGATCTAAACTTCTAGATCCAACGGTTGGCATCCACGGCCGTCACAATCCTAGCCACATTTCCCCAACCCTTAGATCCAACGGTCTTCGTTCGCCAACTGTTAGATCCAATGGCCTTCATCCGTTCCAACTTCATCCGTTTGGCGTTCACTTTCATTCGTCGTCGTTCATTCGTCTCCGTTCGTCATCGTTCTCCATCCGACGATGTCCTACGCTGTTTTTCATTCGTTTGACGTTGTTCTGCATTCATTCGATGATGTTCTGCATTCATTCGACCATGTTCTGCCGTCGTTTGACACTGTTCTGCATTCGTTCGACCATGTCCTACGATGTTCTACGTTGTCTTTTCTCCACGTTTCTTCACACTAACTACTTGACCTAAATCCAATTTCTAAACCAATAATTTCCCTTCCACTTAGAGCGCGAACCTTAACCCAACCGCGAGCGGTTTGGTTAATTTACGCGGGTAAATAGAATGTTTCAAAAAGATAATATAATTGAGAAGGTTCTACGCACATGCGCGTAGTAACTTCTTCTCGGTATCCACCTATAGATTATTCCTGCTTTACCACTAGCTCAACTTTGGGATAGCACCGGTCAATGTAACCACCCGGATTCGAACCCGGGTTGGTCCAGACCTAATACCAATCTCTTAGACCACTCGTATCCACAGGTGGATGTCTCAAAATCTAACAACAACCTATATATTGACCATTTTAACTAACTAACTTCCTTGTTTTTGTAGGCAGTGAGCCTAAACTCAAACCGTGAGCGGTTTGAGTGGCTCACATTAACCAACCCACCAATTCCTCTAACTCCAATCCCAACACAACACCCGCTTATCACTTCAAACTAAATCTTAAACTTAAACACAAAAGCTTCACTCTTTTTATAATTTTGAGTAATTGAAGAAATGCCAAAATCAAGTCTTAAGGAACTTTTGAGGTTAACACCACATGTGGGCACCATATTGGGCTCACAATCTATCATTTGATCGTGGTTGCAATCCCAAGAGGACTTGGATATTGGGTAGTTGATTCGTTCCACAGGTTGGCAACATCTTCTCTTCGTTGCTGTTTAGTAATTTGTAACTGAATATATGTGCGCGATGGAGTCGTAACCAGTGGAAAGTTCGTGTAACCACCTCTCGTGTTGTCACTGGTTGTTGTTCGCAGGACTGTCCGTTGTGGAGGATAGTGAAGAACACAAGCGTCGGCGAGCGCTCCGTGACCACCTGCTGGAGCAACACACCCAACTATTGGCGGATGAAACTGTGAGGCCAAACCCACCACCCTTAAGCGCTCTAGTCCGGGTGATGGTTTTGAGAATCACATGTGTGATACCAAAGCTCGTGGTAACATGAAATGTGCTTTCATCTCAATAAGCTCCCAACTCACTTGAAATCATGATGCTTTATTAATGCTAGTCTCTTGAATAGGTAGAGCATTGGCCTTCAAGTCTCTACAAGTCTCTTCAAGTCCCTACAAGTCCCTACAAGTCTCTATGAATTTTACTAATTCCACTAACCTTCTACTAATTCCCACACAACTTTAACTCTAACACTCAATTCTATGAAAGGAACAACAAGAGGGAGAGAGAGAGAAGGAGAGGGGAAGGGAGAGGGTAAGGAGGCCTTGTATGAACCTCTCCCCTTTACCCACACTCCCCTCTCAATACAACATGCTCATGTGCCCACACACACGTGTGCACCCACACGTGCAAGATGGAAGAGCGCGAAGGAAGAGAGAGTGAATAGGAACACAAGTGAGTGAAGAAGGTGAGAGAGAGGAATAAATAGGGGGAGGGAAGGGGTGAGCACCCCTCAAAGCTCAAGATAAGCCCCTCGATCCTCTCCTACTTCGTAGGCTCTTATCCTATCCGCCAAGTAAGCCCCTCGATCCTCACCTACCTCGTATGTTCTTATCCTATCCGCTAAGCTTTCAACTCCTAAACCAACAAGATGGATCCCAATTCAAATATTTAAACTCAAGGAGCTCCCCTTGGTTCACCACACACAATGCTCACCTAACTAAGGAACTTTCTTCACACCGCAAAACTTCTAATCAACCTAAGGTCTAAACATAACTTCATTCAAGCCTCACTCTTTTTATATTTTTGTGAATAATCATAAAACATCAAAACATAACTTCTAATAGTTTCAAAGGGTTAAGAACACATGTGGGCACCATTTTGGGCTCACAAAAACCACCACTCTTGCAGATCTTCAGAGAACTTCAACTCTGTTGCCGAAAATCCTGCCCGACATCTACAACGGTTGTAATCCTTCAGACGACAACGTGGTTACATCCGTTGCCTTGCTCACAGAGGTGGCTCCCGATCAGACCGTGGTTACACCCCCTGCACTCCTTACCTCATCCGTAACCACATCTACCGCTGTCGCGGTCACCACATGCACTAACACAGTGTCATCGTCTGTGTCACTGTAAGACCCACCCCCACCATCCATCACACAGGTACGTCCCGTTCCCGACCCAATATTACAGCATGAAATTTTTGGTACCACCTCCAATCCTGTAGCGGTTCCCACTATGGCTCGATGGTTTGGGGTCCCCCAAGGGCTGAGAAGTCCTTCCAGGCTCGTAACCTGGTGGATCCCAAACATTTGGCACCCCTCTCACAGGTCGTTGTTGCTCCCATACCCCCCAATCTTTACCGATTTCCTCTACTGCCATACAGACTCAGGATAAGTCTGATGTTACGTTACAGGTTACGCACCACAGAGAGTCACAGACCACATGTACCCTTATTCCGCACCCAGAGAGTGAAATAACGGGGAAGACTGTAGTGGTGGAAGATGCGCTTAACGTGAGAGAAAAAGGCACAACGGTAGCCAAAACTGAGAAATCCCGAAAGCCTTTGTCGTCGGGCCAGGCTCGCCCGGTGCAGGCTGCACGTAACCCAAACGTGCACAAGAATAAAATCAACAAGGAGCTACAGATGTTATACAAGAGATTGCGGTACAACATCTTTCGAACTGAACGCTTCCTTCTATGCATACGTATAGTTCCACAATGTTCATTGTAACTATATCTGTGAGTAACCTAATATATTGGTTTACAAATAATACGGAAACATAACTTCAGTGGTTGTGGTGGCTGACACGTTCATGCTTTGTTGACTTGCAGGATTGAGTCGCTATTCCAGAAACTCAGGTACCAACCCATACACGACTCTAGTATATATTCGTAACCATGGGGAAATCATGTTACTATCATTTGGAACCACGTATGCACTATTGTGACCTGCTATTTTCTAATTACCATTGTAACCAGGAATCATGTGCACTAACACCACTCATAATATGTTGCAGGACTGAGAGCGGACACTTCGAACTGTGCGACTGGATTGTATTTTTTAAGAGGTTGTCGGGAATGACAGTGGGCATACTCTTCACTGACATTCCACACGTTATAGACGTCAACAACGAGCTAACGGACAACTGGCTGGACTTCATGATTGTGAAGTCATGGCTGAAGCACGAAGACAACAGAGCGGGTTACGGGCTGGTTACAGCAAAGGTGTTGTGGTGCTTTTGGGCACCCCCTCTGAGGGAGCCTAAAAGTACCGCACAAGCCCTTCGGTGAGGGTGGCCTGTCTTACCAGGTGCCCGAGCCGAACCCGGATGTTATGATTTTTTATGAGTATTTAGATTTGTGGAGGGATTTGTTAATCGCATCGTGTTCTTTCGGTAGGTTGTACCTAGATTAATAAGTGCTTAAGATAATTATCTATTTTCCTAACCTAATGTCTAATCTATCCTAGTCTACGCGCAGACGCACCAGCCTTGGAATCAAGGCAACCTAACTTTAATGAATGAAATAACCTTACCTTTTATCTTGGCCACATCTACTTCCTTACCTCTTATATATTAAATTCTCTAAACAGGGGGACCTTGATTAAGTCTCACCCTATCAATCTTCATTCTTAGTTTATTAGTTGATTAAACAAAGCCTATCTTACTAAGTTTATATATTATGGCATCACTACCTACTTGGTTGGTACACACCCTAACCCGAACCCTTCAAAGTCCTGTGCGGGTCTCTTGAAGGTTGATTGATACCCTAACCCTCCAATCTTTGCCACTGGAGGAATTAGGATCAATCCTCCAAGTTAAGTTTCCGGTTGGTTTTTACCCATGGGGGTTGTATAAATTATATTGGTTATTAATTAGTTTAACACGGTTTGACCATGAAAACTCAACTTGATAGAACCGGGGAATAAGGCAACTTATGTGTTCAACCTATTGCACAATCTTCAAGGGTTGGGGCCATCACCTCCAACCCTTGGGGCCAACAAAATGATAATGGATTCGTGGGTCATTAACCTCACCTTTCCATCAATAATATTCAGAGTGGTCGTGTCGGTGATGAACTCGACTTCACCACATACAATTTTTTTTAATAATCAAAGCTACTATCACAACATACCAAGGGGCCCCAAAAACAATGGAGTTGGGTATCCCCTTGGCGGTCAAGTGGTCAAACCACTTGATCTTACGAGATAGACGAGTGGGTGTAGAATTGCATACCTTAGCCGCACTCCCTCCAATCTTAAATGGAAGGCTAAGGTTAGTGGCTTACCTCAATTCTCCTTGTTTGATAGGGCTTGATGTGGGCCGAACCGCCACCTCCTCGCCTTGCTCCACCTTCCGGATGTCGATCTCGTCTCCGTCTTTGAAGCTAACTTGATTGCGGTTAAACTTCAATTTAGTATATTGTAATCTTACCCCTATTATAATTAATTCATTTAGTTCATCTTATTAGCTTTCTAGGGACCTAAAATTCACTTAAATCGGTGTTGAGGTCGTCTTCAACCCTTAGCCTTAGACGGAGTAACCCGATGTTGACCGGTTTACACAGACATTGCACCTATCAAAATTAGTATGCTCTAAACTCTTGAAGGTGGTATGTTGCACGTTACTCCAATGATGTTTTATTCTGATAAATCTCTAATGAGAAGATGTCCAAGTTTTCAAGGTTATGTTCCCCTAAATCCTAATGTCGAGGTTAAGGGTTTTAGAGGAAACTCTTATTCTTACATACAATATCTTTCATGGTTTGAAATCATCTAATATCTTTCATGGTATGAAATCATCTAAAATCTCATACAATATCTTTCATGGTTTGAATGGCTAAAAATTCTTCCTCATTTATGTTCGATTTGTAATTCCATTCACTTAAATGGTTTCAAATATCATGTTCCATTTCTATCTCAGCTAGCTGTCTAAGATCCTAGAGAACTAGGCCTATCACATTCATGTTTTCTTGTTTGCTTTATTTGTCCGAGTGGTTTCCCACATTTACTATCTTCCTAATTTCCAAGTCTCGAGATCTTTTACATAAGATCTTCTTCACAAGGGATAAGCATATTCCCTCGCTATGCCAAAATCATTTAGGAATACTTGAGGGTATGAAATCCTTGTTGATTCCCTCATAACCCGATTTTCACTCAAAGGTGCTAGGTTAATAATTACTCACATTCCTAAGGTTCATTCCAAATCTTGGTTATATTACTTGGCTAGATCCCCAAGTGTTTCCCCCTTGGTTGCCCTAGATTCCCCTTAGGTGATATGTGGGGTAGTGAGGTGACGGCTTAGCCTCCTTTAGATTATCTCTTCTTGCTCTCCTAGCACTTTGATAGCTTTAGGTACCCATCGAGTGGATCTTACCCCTCAATTACCTCAATTCCGAAGTCACTTTGGAGGGAGGTAATCACGGTTTTCACAACTTAGGTGTCCACTCCAAATTTGACGCCCTCTCGTGTCATCTCCCACGTATGCCTTGCCTATGTGGGACGTTGCTAGCCACTTGGCCACTCTTCTCGCTTTTACCTCATTTTTTTTCTCATTTTTGTATAACTTTTTGTATATGTCATAATTGCCCAAAGTATGGAAATCTCAATGTTGGTCTCTTTTTATGGTTCCTATGAACGTGTATAATTCACCAACCGGTCGTGAAGTAATTTCTCAATTTCCTAAGTCTTAAGAGACCTTACGGCCGTGTGCTTGCTTGATTTCCCCGAAGGGTAATTCTCTAATACTCCAACTAGATTGCACCACGCGTGCATCTCAAGTTCTACTAGGGGCACCACGCGTGCCTTATAAATTAATTTGCACCAACGCATGCCTTAGGTTAATTTGCACCAACGCGTGCCTTAAGTTCATTTGCACCAACGCGTGCCTTAAGTCTCATTAGTCCGAGGCCCGGACACTCATGTAGGATATTCGGAATGAAATGAAGTGTATTAGGGGACTCAACTTGGCCCCTTTATATAGTGTCTTACACCTAGGAATTCGCAAATTTCCTTAAATATCAGCTGGGGCTAAATTTAGTAATGGATCTAGTTAAAAGTCTGAATTTATAGTTATAATTCCAAATTACTAAATCTAATGTACTTCCTACGTACATATCTTTTCATATCACCTAGCTACTTAATTGACATGTGTTCCTAAAAACGGGCATACGCCCGTGCCCCTTTATTTCTCGAACTGGACCTATTTACATTCACCTTTTGATTAACTGTCTCGGCCATGTGTATTGGCCCTATGCCTGGCCTGAAACCAGTTCGTTCGTTCGTCCTTACTAGTAACCTGGCCAGCTCGCCTTCGCTAGTTAACTTGACCAGTTAGCCTGTTTGTCTTCACTAGTTACCCAGCCAGCTCGCCTTCACTAGTTACCCAGCCAGCTCGCCTTCACTAGTTACCCGGAACTGGGACTAGCCCCGTTCTCACCCGCTGCTCGAGGCTCCAAACCGGCCTCGTTCTCACCTGCTACTCGAGCGTTGACTCCGCTTGCTTGCTTCCGCCAGTCTCTCTCTCTGTCTCGACCTTCTCGCCTTCTTTGTAGCTGTGGCGATCCCTGTTGACTCTACAATCGGATAAGATTTGCAAAAGTTATAAGGTTTGAAAGTACGGTGTCTATTCAATCTATCTTTCAACTTCAAAATTTAATATTTAATTCATTTCTTATTCAAATCAAGAGTTTTAAACATCTCTAGAGAGCTATCATAAAGAACTATAAGAGACAAATATGAAATTTGTAGAATAAGCCAAAATACATCCACCAGCCTCCTTGTAATGCAGTAGTCCACTAGACTTGCTCAAACTATATACTGCACCTTTGAAAATTCATAACTAGATCATAACTCATTCAAATGAAGTGTTCTAAACATCTTTGGGAAGCTGTTAGAAAGAGCTATAAGAAAAAAATATGATATTTTCAGAGTAAGCCCATATCAATCCAGCAGCCTCTTTATAATGCAGAAGTTAACTAGAAATACTCAAACTATGTACCTCACCTTTGAAAATTCAAAACTAATTCATAACTCACTCAAATCATATGTTCTAAATAGCCCTGAAATGAAAAATAAAGCTCTACTTGAAAAGAAAAAAATTTAGATTGACTTCCTGATAAGGTCAGCAGGTTTGATCCAGCAGTCGCTGCCTAAGTGAACATCTTAGTTTTTTCCTTAACTTTGGAAAATCATAACTAATTGCTATCTTAACCAATTTGCAAATGGAAACCGGCTATGGATAGCTATAGAAAATCTCTACAAGAAAAAAAAATACTCAATCTTGGTTTCAAGCGTTAGCCTAAGCATTCAGGCCATTAGCGGCCAGGGTCTGCAATGCCTCAATAGTTGACTTACATTCTAACCTATTTTTATGGAAGAAGGAAATTTTTTGTGTGTTGACAAATACACATTCTAACTAAGAGAAGGTAGGAAGGTGTTTTTCTTGAGCCTTACTATTAGAGATATGCAAAATAAAGATTTTTTCTAACTACATTGAAGTAGGGCTTCGCCCAAATTCTAGAGGGAAGAGGGATTTCTCTCTAACTACTTAGAGGTAGGGCTTCGCCCATCTATTGGAAGAGAAGAGAGATTTGTCTACCTACATTGAGTTAGGGCTTCGCCCAACTATCGGAAAAAGAAGGGGAGTTTCAAGGTGGAAGGAGGGGGTTTTAAAACTCTTTCACAAAAGGATTGGACCCCTCCACCGTCGGTTCCATTTTTCGACCCCCTCCCGAAATTTTGGCTCGGGGGTTTTTTCAGTCGAGGTTGCCACCCCGTCGCCGAGGTGGTTCCGACGGAAATCTTCCGAATTCATTCTAATTTTTTATAGCAAGTTGGCAAAAGGGCAAAGGGGCAAGTGGCTTCAAAGTTTTTGCACTAATTTTTCCTTCTCACGCCGAGCACCTCCACTCGTCTTGCGTGATCCACACTAAGTACTAAACTAACCTTTGCCTAGCTAGCTTTACTAATTTAGTCTTCTTAGCTAGTTGCTTTCACTAACTACGTTTTTTCCCCGCTAGGCTTTTACCTAATTAGCTATTTTTCCTAACTTAGCTAATTTCTATCTCTAGTTAGTTTTTATTTTTACTAACTCTACCTAAAACTAGATTTTTCCCTTCACGGGTGAAGGTCTGAAGTCCTCGGTAATTTTCCTTCCCCTTTTTGAGCTAAATGCTAAATGAACTAATTTTTCCCTTAATTCGCTATCAATCCTATTTTTTAATACTAAAATCCTAACTAAAATGACCCCACGGAGTGGTGGACCACTCTGGTGGTTCATAAATGTCGGGCGACTTAAACGCCTACATGGCTGGTGGGAAGTTGAGGAACGAGGCATTAGACGACTTTTTGAAAGGTGTTTTCATGAACTTCCCAATAGATGGCAAGGCTGTCATCGTTCCTCATTGGGATAGGGGGCACTGGTCACTATACATGTTTGAAGAAACGGTTACAGTGCACTACGATTCTGTGGAGGGGTACCACACGAAGGATGACAAAGAAGAGACATTTCGGCGTCTGATAAGGGCGATGTGGGCAGAACATCGGGGGATGGCGACGTCGGACTTCAAGTATCATACATTCATGGGTGCGCCCGTGCATAGACCAAAGGTGAAACAGTCATACGATGGGTGGGCCTGTGGTTACGATATCATCGCCAACCTTGACAGTTACCTAAGTCTGCGTGGGGTGGCCGCTACGCCAATTGACTACAACACGGTAAGCACTCTGAACTACATGTGCGGCCATTACTTGTAACCAACCTCGTAACCATGATCGTTACCTTGCTCTAAACCATTATCCTTACCTTGCTCGTAACCACAATCGTTACCTTTGTCGTAACCATGAGATTTGTAACCATGATCATAATGTGCCCAGTTGGCCACCATTCTAACCGCACACGACATGTAATGCAATTTAAGTGGCCAACGTATTCAATTCCAGACATGCATAAGGCGTTGATCTCCGATTTTGCTGCGGAGCTGGCCGTGACAACTAGAGCTGCTGGTTACCACCCACCATTTATCCCGCAAAAAGGAGGATTGGAGGAGTCGATGGGCATGAAGGACGTGTCTGTGGAGGATGTCGACGCACAAAGGGCGATTATGCAACAAATTGAACAGGATCGCCTGAAGGCTCTATCGTCGACTATCGCTCCGAAAGTGGGAACCGTTCCAATACGCACTTCACGCACGGAGGCCATTCAAAGAGACAGTTCTAGCAGAGCCCTTGTAACGGGAGGGTCGTCGAGCATGGCAGTCGTTCCGGAGGCAGTTCACGAAGGGCGGGGGTGATGTAACCGACCAGCGAAGACAATCAGTTCCCTCCCCCCCATCAACACAGCCGTGTCCCCGAACCGCAATCGACATCTATCTTGGAATAGACGGGGACGAGGATGAGGAGGGAAGGAAACCACCGCCGCAAAGACCGCGGTTAGGCGCGATTCCACGCAGCAGGAGGGTCGACCTCCGCGTGGTCGTTGAAGACAACAAGGCATTGGCATGTTTGCTCCGCCATGTACATTGTAGCTTAGAGTAGGTATAGGAACGGTACAAATTTGTAAAGATTACTCCACAAACCCTTTTTGGGAATATACACTCCCTTCAGGGAGCCTCTTTACATGATAGTCACCACATTGGTTACGATTTCTGTAACCATTTCCATAATTGATGTGTTTTGGGTGTGCATTGTGAATGAAATGGGACAATGAGTCGCTGCACATATAAACTTTGTTCGACGGGCGTGTCAAGTTTGTATGTTCACGTAGCCAAGTTACAAGTCTTGTATTTCTAAGAGGACATCTGATCTTTGTGGTTACAATATGTTGACTGTTCCTACATATAATCAGAATGGGTACAAAGTGAAATCCACAACGTGTTCACAATCCATCCTTAGAAGAGGTCCCCTCTGAACCCAGGAACTGCACTCAGGGACAATGTCTCCACAGTAAAATGCAGTACACACGTGGTTACATAGTGTGCTTACAATGTGGTTGCATAGTTTGGTTTCCATTTGATAACATATCGTGGTTGCATACCGTGGTTACACATTGTGGTTACAGTTCGTAGTTACGATGTGGTTTCAATGTGGTGACAATGTTGTACATAATGTAAATGTCATGTGGGCACACAGTAAATTTGAAAAAACGCCATACAACGGATGGCTTCAGTACGCTCCGTATGGGATTAGGTACGCATTGGACATAAACATTTATATAGCATGTTGTGCCTTCCCTGTGTAAACTATCGCATGTCTAAGAAATTTCTTCTGCGTTTGAGGCTCATGCCCATGTTGTCTTGAATCTCGAGAAAGTCCATAGTTTCTTGGCTTGGATGCAATAGACCAGCTTCCAAGTCACTATTCAGATTCTTCATGGTGCCTTACACAGACAGAAATGCGGCCAGTACATGTCGGAGGAGGACTTCATTTCCACAAGAGTCGTCTAGGATGGAAACAGAGAGACGATATATGTGGTCCTCAATCTCTGCGCTGCATGGAATCTGTGCATATTTTACGGGTTTTGCTTGGCTGATATGGACGGGGCTGGTTACGCCTTTACAGATGTTGTAACCACCGTCCACTACCCCCAACATGTTCCGCAGACCGCCGGCACCCGTACCTTTCAGAGACCCACAGTACCTTGTTATGGTTCCTTCTGCAATGTCGGGGTGCATTAATTTTAGCACTTTCACCTGGTGTTTGCAAATGTTACCTTTCATACCAACTTCGCAATCGCAAGAAGCCAACTCATCGCCGGGATTGTACACCCAGTACCGTTTTTGGACCTTGGACTTTGATGTAACCACAGCAGGGCCCCCTGGACAGGAAGGCACCATGACACAGGAATCAGGAATGAGCATGGCCTTCAGGAAGGCGCCAATGACAAATTGCTCCTCCTTTTTGTTGGTTACAAAACCAAACCGTTTGCGCAATGACATGTACCAATAGTGATTGAGTACGTCCCCGACGAGTTGGTGGATCGTCCAGTCCACTCGCCGTCCATGATAACGCCCCTTCGATTGCTTCAGTGTGGCTTTCAAGTTGCCATGGTAGCTCTCAATAGCGGCGTTGGTGTCTTGGCCCGCGTAACACAGATTCCGGTGGCCCACAACCCACGAACGCGTGTTCCCGCCCCATTGCTTTTCGAAATACGTCCAAAAATCAGAAGCCTCTGGGATTCTCTCGACAAGCTCCTGGAGTCTACACTGAGCCCAGGAATCCATATGAAGGTCATCAAGGCAGCCTCTGTCGTACATGATGTTCCCAAGCCCTTGTAGAACACTGCCACGGGTTACAACATCTTTTATCTTTATGCATACATGTTTCAACCAGGCTCTCCTCACATGCCACAAACACAAAAATATCCTCGTGTCAGGCTAGACCGCGCTGCAGGAGGAAACAAGTATGGTCACGCTGTTGATACTGTGGCATATGGAAACAAATCACTATTCCGGGCGCAAGAAACAGTCTTGGATACTTAGAAAGTGAATTGTTTTGCAATGGTGGTTACGTACCTAATATTGTTGATTTCCGCTTTCGCGTCATCAACAATGAAGGCATTGGGACGCCAGTCATGTTGGAATGTCCGAAGATGATCATTTAGAGCACGCATCCACAGCTGGAAGTTGTCATGTTTGCAGCTAGAGGTGATAATGTACGCAACAGGAATTCCATTGTACCACTCGTCGAAAATCATGAGCGTGTAAAGTGGGAACAGCAATGACAATTGAGGATAATGAAGAAGCACACATAAGCAATTCATGGAACCAGTATTGTAACATGTTGTCGTGGGCGGTGGTTACAAGGTGTAGAAGACACTGACATGCTGAAATGGTATCCACCAGTTGCCTACCATCTAGTTACAAAAATTGCACACCTAGTGTATTGTGGTTACGAAGTAGGATGCAGTTTACCTTTTTGGCGTTAGTCCCAAAAGTGGCGTCTATAGAAACAACGCTTTCGTGACCATGTGCCAGTATGGACTGTCGTTGCCACTCAGTTTGTATGCCAATGGTGAATGGAATGTTTGTTCCTCGCAACTCCTCCTGCACCAGCAAACCTCCATCATAGTAGAAGAAGACGTCATGCATGTTTTCTTGAACCCACATTCTGACGCTGGTGGCGTCATTCATATGCTTCATGTACCATTCTTGTTCACATGGTGTTTCTGTGTGTATACCACCTGACAAATGTGGGGCAGTAACCACAACCGCTTGAGCAGGAAACTATATTGGCAGCCCTTCTTGTGGTTCAAGCCCTTCATTTTTTTGGAGACTCTGGGCCCTTTGTGGCCCTTTCCATTGGGAATGCGTTTGCCCTTTTGGTCGAGTTTTTGTTTCTGTGCAACCAGTCCATCATGGACGACAACGCAATTGTTGGAGTGGTTACTCGGTCCGTATTCACAATGATATCTGTACGTGGAGACTACACAGGTGACACTGTGAAGGTCCACTTCTTCACTCAGACGGTTACAGTGCTCACATGGTTGGAATAGTACTCATGGTTCCGTTGCACCAGTATAAGTTCAGCAGATATCAGTGTTGTGAGGTGCTCTTGTAACCAGGGATGTGCAAATGGACGTGACGCGGCCTTTTTGCGTCACGTCGCATCACGTCGGGGCGTGACGCGCACTGACGTGGTAAAAAAAATTATTGTACCAATTTTTTGTAACTTTTTTGGACGACTGCTCTAGTCAATTTCAGAAAACAAAAATTAAAAAAATTAAAAAAATCTATTAAAAATTTGAACCGTTAGATCTTCTTGGATTGAAGATCTAATGGTCCATGATTTTTTTTAGAATTTTTGATTTTTTTTTAAGGTTTTCCTTGAAGTCGACTACTTTTAGCAATCGACCAGCTAGCCGATTGCTAATTACAGTCGACTGGTCTTGGTCGACTGCAAAAGTAATTTTTTGCAATCGACTGCTAAGTTCACTGCTATTAGCAGTCAACTTAGCAAACGACTACAAATAGCAGTCGACTGTAAATAAAATTAAATTAAAAAAATTCCAAAAAAATTTATGGACCGTCAGATCTTCTTGGCAAGAAGATCTGACGGTTCAGAATTTTTTTAATTGTTTTTTAATTTTTGCAGTCGACTGCTAAGTCGACTGCAAATAGTAATCGAATTATCAATCGACTGCCAAACAAATTTAAAAAATTCCAAAAAAAATTCTGGACCGTCAGATCTTCTTGGCAAGAAGATCTGACGGTCCAAAAAAATTTTGGAATTTTATTTTTTTTGGCAATCGACTGCTAGGTCGATTACTATTTGCAGTCGACTTAACAGTCGACCAGGGGGTTGACCGCGTCAGTTTACCCCTGGGGTGACTTCCGGATTTACACCCCCTCGGACATGATGTTTTTTGGTCAGCCGTCACGTCGCTGTCACAAAATGTGACGTGACGTGACGTGCAATCCCTGCTTGTAACCATCCTGGTTACAAGAACACGGACATTTTGCACTTGTAAAGGGTCAGAGAGGGATTCGCCATGAATACCTGAACTTCTCGATGAATGAACACGCTTGCGGTTGCGTTAAGAATGTCTGCTTGAGGATATATTTCCTCACAAAGCGGCACTCAACGTCCGGCCGACATTCCTCGCCCTTGCGGAAGTCATCTATGTGGTCCCATGGAATGTAAGCTATGTCGCCAGTGTTGTCGCCATTTGGGTCGCGACTCTGAAAGCGGTGGCTGCGGCTCCACTGGATGGATCTGTGGTCAAATGGGCCTGGCGGCAGAATCTGCAGGGCATTCTGGATATCGACAAGACTTGGCGCCAATCTAAACCTGTAGTCGTCGACATGTGGCAGCACATTGATTCGTTCCGGGGTGGTCATGGCCAACAGGTAGTCCATGAACGGTACCGGATATGTGGAAGATCATAAAATATGAAATGACAAATGAAAACTTGCGTCGTGGACAGGAGAGGGGTAGACAAAATTTAGCACAGAGATTTTGAACCCCAAACGTGCACTAGTAAACCAGAGGACAACCAATGTTGAGATCTATGTAAAAGCACCATGTCCCGACAGTATGCAAGTTCGCGGCGATGGCCCCCATTCAATGGTTACCTTCGCAAATCGAAAAAAAACGGAAAACATGCAGGACGTGATAGATATATAACCCTAAACAGGACACGAGTTTCAAGAATCCACAAACCTACCGGGGTTGGAGGGACCTCATGGGAGGCAGTGCATTCACAATTCGGATGGACACCGTTGTGCTTGCAGGTTACAGCCGCAACATGCAAGTTTCTCTGAAGGGACGCAACGGATTCATGATGCGGGAGGGGCAGGTTACAGATGCAATATGTAAGGGAACCAGAAGGGAGGCAGGGGAATTCGGACTCGGGGATGCGGCAATTCCCATCACTGCCAGCGAATTTGAATTTTGATGGATTCGGTTTTACAAACAGTGGACCTCATGCCGGGATCACCAGCTAAACCCTAAGCCAGGAATGGAATTTAGGGTTGTGTTAGCAAGTTTAGACGTTGGCTCGGCACTGTTGCATCCATGGGTAATGGTCGAAAATGGTTAACCCCGCAGTTTGCATGCACACGCCCTTATCGAATTGAAGGATTCGTCTTCGTTGCGCGACAGATGCTTCGGTTACGTCGTACCCATCATAGCTTGAAGAGTATACGGCTTGGCCCTAAACGAAGTGTAACCACGGAGTGTAACCATGAGGGTGTAACAATGAGGGTGTAACCAGGTTCCGGCTAACAAACAATGAGGGTAAAACCACCAGGAGGGTAACCAAAAACCAGCATGTAACTACGGAGTGTAACCAACAATGAGGGTGTAACCAGGTTCCGCCTAACGAACAATGAGTGTGAAACCACGAAAGAATTATAACGAACAATGAGGGTGTAACGACCAGGAGCGTAACCAACAATGAGAGCCAAGGAACAGGAGGATTGTAACCAACGAGGATTGTGTAACCAGCAGGACCCTAACCAACGAGGAAGAGGGTAACCAACAATGTGTGTGTAACCACCCTGAACACTAACTAACAATGAGTGTGTAACCAGAAGGAGGGTAACGTAAAACCAGCATGTAACTACTGAGTGTAACCACCCCGTGTAACCACATAGTGTAACCCGAGCCTGAAACCCCGAGCCTGTAGCCCCGAGCATGTAACCTTGAGCCTATAACCACAACCATGTAACCCCTCCGCGTAACCACGACCGTGTAACCCTAAACGCGAGCAGCAGTCGGGCAACCCCGCGACGGCATGAAGGCGGAAAAAAATCGACGCCGCATAAAAAAAAATGTGGAAAGAAACGCGACACCTTTCGCAGAGGAAAGAAACGCAGGCCCCGCGCTTCCAGCCGGGAGCCGCGACAGGTGTCAGGGGGATCAACTTTCATGGCCCAGATAATGTGAGGTACTAATCGTGGAGAGACTTGAATGAGCGTGCCAGTGTCAATTGGTTGGCAACCGGCTTGGAACGTCCTTTCCAAGTTACAAGCACGCATCCATTTAGAGTTACTTCTACTCAATCCTATATTAAAAAGAAAGAGCATAGTACACTTTAAACTCCGTAGTATCACACCTGTGGCAACCAAAGTGCACGTGATATTATGGAATTCTATAGTGTTAACATAGATGTGTGATACTAGTGAATTAGTGTAGCATGTGACACTATGGAATAACACAAAGTGCAACATACTAAATGGTGTGGTGTGGTCCACTCCGCTTCGCCTTCCCGGGCAATGTGGCGGATGCATGCACCAACATTCAACAAGTGGCATAAGAAGAAGAAGAGTAATAAGAATAAGAAGGTGACACTCCACATGTTGACACATGGCGCAATGCAAGTGTGTGGGTTGACTTCTTGGGTGGTTTGCATTAATGACAAAATTTGTGATATAAGGGAGAGAAAGGTGATAATAAGGAGTGAGATTTGAACTACGCACATCCGTTCCCTAGGGTTTCGGGATATTAGAGAGTGAGTGACATTATGGAGGTTGATATTATGGAGTTTAGGGTGTATTATGTTGGTCTATGGATTGAAACTATACTTAACACAACCTCCTACAACTTAGGGGGAGTGAAAATCAATACGTAAGAAATATGTGAATATGTATGATGTGTGTATTTGATTCTTGATCAACTACATGAGCCCTAACATGTATAGATAGATAGATGTGAATGAAATATTGTGGTTAATAAATGGGTTGATATCAGGTGGAGTCATTTTGACATTTTAGACTAAAATAATTGTAAGTAAACTTGAACGTCTCCATACGACATGTTGAGGGCCATAATGGGACTTTTGGATCTATAAAAATCCAAGACTATCCATGGAACAAATTTTCGAAATTAGTGTAGGTGTTCAAAAACAATGTGGGCTATGAGATTTAAGGGATTAGGTATAGAACCCAAGATTTTTCACCCCGTTTTTAGCCACCTAGTCAGAGTTATGCAGTGTTATAACTATTTGATGAGAATGTAAAGCAAAGTCATTTATGTTCTATAATGTCCAAACAACATGTTGAACTTTCATTAGTAAAATTGCTCTTGAGTAAGACTTTATTGCACTACATAACTCCAAATATTAACACGCACTAATTGGGATAATCATTGTAGGAGAGTGGGGGAGGTGAAAATGTTGATTTCTATTGTAGAGCCCGGATGTTGCAATTTTTAGCTAAATTACTTTCTAAATCAAGTCATGCACCTTAATTAGCGTAGTGAGTTTAAATTGGATGAATCAACATCCAACCTTATTTACTGTATATCTATTTACGACATCTGGATTAGAAAATGGTAATATCAATACAAAGTTATAGCAACACTTAATTTCAAAACTGTAGATCACAATATTAGGTGTGAAAGGTGTAATTTTCTCAACCCACTTGCTTATAGAATATATTTGTTGTATGTAGAATCAAAGACATGTTACATTATATAAGCAAAATCATTTCTATAGATATATATAGTTAGATATATAACTTTGTCATCAAGGGGAGAAGACTTTGTTGCACACTAGCATATTTCAAATCCATCCATAAATATGCCCTCTGTAGGTGTGTAATTAATTCATCTCAATGTGTTTTACTAGACTATTTCAGGGTCTTTGAAGCTACATAACAATACTCCATCCAAGGAAGGAATTCTCTAGGTCTTGAAAATTCTAAGAGTTTTCTACAGTTAGATAATTCCTAAGGTTATTATTCACATCCAAACTCAAAATTCAAAGTTGAATCTGGGTAACTGGATAGAGTTTTCAGCCAGAAATAACACGTTTAAATCAACCAAGCTATATTTCAGGAGCCGATAGTTGATTAATGTTATATGATTTCATTGTTAGAAATGAATACACTTCTATGAATATCCATGCAAACTATTTTCTGGTCATACTTGTTTGGATGGATGGATGGACGTTGCGTTGGTACACAATAAACTTACTCCCCTCTCGCAGATTACCAATGTGAGGTCTTTAAAGATACTTACATCCCCCAAAAAAAAAACCCTCTTGGATACATAAGATTTTAGTTAGATGAATGAGCGTTGCATTCATTGCAGTACATCCATCATTAAGGGCAATAGATGATATCAACAAGTATCCAAGCTCTTGAAAACATCCTACTTTATGAATATAACATCTGCCTATCCCATGGGAAATTTTTGTAACTCCCTTAGTGGCCTAAGAGGTAAAGCAATTTCTAAGATGTGTTTACAGGGCTCTTGAATCAGCAGTCCATTCCATAACATACGTCTGGCTTCACATTCCAAGTACAATCTTCATGAAACCATTAGCCCGAAGACCAATTTGAAGAGCAAAAACTAAAACACAATGGAGAAGAACATTTATTCCAGGTCAGTCCTTGCAACATCCACAACATTACACCTCTCGTACAGCATCATGGTAGATTGCACAACAAAGACCACAGAAAACTTGGAATTTCATGCCAAAACTTGTCTGTGATAACACTCACTGCTCACTCCCATGAGCTGTGGGTTGAGGATAGAATAAAAGCAAGAGCATAAGTTCAAAAACAATCTGAGCCTCTGTGCAACACATTATATATATACAACTAGAGTTGTGTGTACTTTGTACAACCATGGCTTTCCTGTCCTTAAAGACCATCTCAACTCTAACATGATACTCTGAATCACATCACCAAATTTAGTGTTACAGCACTAATGTACAGCGATATCGGAACTCCAAGCATTCTGTGCAGTATCCCCATCAAGTTCCAGCCACCCTACAATCAGGAGCCTGGCAATACAGCCAAGATAAGTACATCTATATTTGCCTGGGTGAATGGGGTAGTCACACCTCCTGGGCATACGTACACACCTGAGAATTTCTACTGGTAGAAAGGCCAGAAATGATGAACAAACGAGCCCTTTCCATACTTGCCGGTATTTGATCTCAACAGCCCAACTCCAGCCAACAATGCAATATACAAAACAATGAAAGCTTTGCACCAATCTATTCGTCTGAATGCTTGAACAAGCCTCAGATTCTCCATGTGACCAGCTGCATGACTGCTGGGGCGTTGGGTCACCCTGTTGGGTTTGGCCATTGGTGGTGATGCAATACGCCTTTGAACTCTTGTTGGCTCACTGTACACAAATACAAAACGGATCTTCACCAAGTCGCTGTTCTGCACAAGGATGTAGTTTTGTGGAACACCGTTTGAATTCACTTCTTTCCTCAAGCGGCTACCAGGATTGCTTGCAGCACCAGATGATGATGAATCACTGTGATGGGAGGGTCTTGCTACTTCACAAACAAGTAGATATCTCACTCTCGACCCAAAGTGGGACTGTTCCCACCCATCTCCAGCTTTGCAAAAACTGTAGGCAACTGCAGGATCTGTAGAGAGATACACACCCTCTCCAAATATTGCCCCATTGCGTTGAAGCTGGGTGTTGCTCATATTCAAGAGCCCTGTTTATACAACGAAGGCTGAAATTGTGTCAGAAACTGACTGTTGAAGACACCCAATACCACTAAGCAGAGGGGAAAGAGGTAACATTCAGGAGAGATTGATGAAGGGATTCGAAAGTTACATCCTCAAATAAAAAGCGAGCAAAAACCATAGAGAAGCAACAGAGATCAAAAATACCAATAAATCAGAAGAGTCAAACGTGCAGCAATCGTCAAATAAAGGCAGATCATTTAACCAGAGGCCATCTACAACAATCTGAATGGAGGAAGTCACCTTCCACTACATCACCACTGACTTCATCACTTCCTAAGAGAGAATCCTATGGAGGTAATTTCAAGCAAATTATTGTCCAGTATGTGTACAAAACACTCAATTTTCAAATAAAAGAAATCAAAGAGATCCACGAGTTCCAAAGATAAGCAAAAGAAAGAGAAAGGTTACTTAAAATATGGAAGAAGCGTCCTTGTCTTTGCTAAAGCATAGTAAATACATCTACAAAACAATAAATGCTCATTCCTTATGAAGCACCTAACAAGCTTTGCAAACTGATCAATCATTGCAAAAAAGTCACAATCATTGTTGATGCTCATGTAACCAGTGAGCATATTATTGTGAACATATTATTCCTCAGACATCAGCATATCATGAGTAATTGTTGATGTGATTATGAGACATGGTTGATAAATCCTTCAACAAACCAACAATTTTCCACACTGTCAGTATTTAATTCTAAATTTGGTAATAAGAAAAGAGAGAAGAGTATAAACATGCTAAACAGCACAGAATACAGAAGTTATTGCTCATACGAAGGGAATACTGATGACAATGTCAGCATAGAAGGTATAATACTTGGTTCACATCAATTAACAGACCCAGGCACCTCTACTCACCCTGTCAAGTCCAGTGCAGATTATTACGCTATCCTATCTGAGTCATTGAAGAACAGTATAGGAAAGTACCACATCGGAGAATGCTGTGCAGATTTTCTGCAGAAGTTCCATGGAATGCTAAAATAGTTTCAGACCCCTCTCTAACAGCCTTGGGCCGAGGCTCCTCCTTTGTGCTCCTATTGTCCTTGTTATCGATAACCTGCAATAAGGTAAGCATTTGAGAATTGTGTGCTTAGGAACATTGAGACGTGATGAGTGAAAAATTAATTTTCAATCAAGTACATGGGTTCAAGTCTATTCATTCAAACTGACAGTGGATAGACAATATCCACTACCTTCAAAACATAATGTGGTGTGACATTCGCTTCAGATGACACCCCTCTTCTGAATGGAGCCCATGGAGAAGAAGCCAGTGGGAAGAGGCCGGATAACTCTGTTGCTGGATCCTTCACAAGTTCGATCCGATGCCGGTAACGTAAGACCCAATCAAGCAGTTTCAGAGCCCCAAGCGGCATCTGACTGGTGGCACTTGGTGAACTTGACGAGTAGATGGGTGATTCATTGCAACCACCGGTGTAGCCATCGTGGGCTTTTGACGAACTTGAAGATTCCCCGCGTATTGTTGCTGAAGACTTGTCTGACAAACACCCATCGATCCGTTAATTTAGGAAATGACTATCCATGTTCTGTGACTTAAAAAACATTCACACACATCCAAATACACCACACGTTCAAATTCATCAAGAGCACCGATCCACCAACGTATCTAAGAGAAATAGCAGACTCCGTCAAGTTGGAGAAACTCGCAACAAGAACCATTCCCACAATCCAAGGGGTTAACGTAGACTCGGAAGTAATAAAATGTCAAATTATTCAGGGGGTGATCTCCTTTGAGCAGCACTCTACCCATCGATGCTATGCCAAAGGCTGCTTGCTAATGTTATACCCATAACATAAGACTGATACACAAAGAGGCATACACAAACACTCAAACGGGATGTGGTAGAATCTCGAGAGTCGCCATTTTCACCGCAGTCAACAAGAATTCACCTAAGGTGGTATAGGCGAAAGTGAAGTAAAACAGTGGCGGACATACTCACAAGATGTGGCCCAAGAGTTGTAAGGGGAAAAACTTAGCTATAAGTTAGTAAAAACTGCAACATTGCCCCGATGAGTACAATATTTACAAGGATACCTGTAGTAGGAGTGACGTCGTTCTCGTTCCCTATACTGCTGTTCTGCTCATCAACACTCTGACTCTGCAAAGCTATATGTTGCAATGCCGGGAAAGTCTGAACAGCAGCTGTAGCAGCTGCGAAGTCCTTGTCGTTGAAATCACCGGAGGTTGGGAATAACGCTAACGGGAATGGAGTGCACACTGTTAACCAAAGCACATCAAACGTACAAACAAACAACAATGTTAGAAGATCCTAAACCAATAAGCGTCCCCTATCCCGGTCACATAATCATCGCAATTACGCCTTGGCAAGCAATTCTACTCATACAACAATCCTCCAGAGCGAAGAATGTCACATTAACACTTCAAACCAGATGTGCATACGTCTCACAAAAGTAAGCAACTAAACCTCGACTGCGCAACATAGGATTCCACGCAGACTTCACCACTACATTGCCAGACCGAATTGACCGTGCTGGAACAGAGTCAGTTGGAAAATCCTAAAGACATGCTCACTTCCTATACATTAAAATTGACCCTCACTCTCTCTGAACACACACACACACACATATACGGCCGCCATGACCAATTGAACATGCCTGCCGAACAAAACAGCTTACCGGATGACCGGCGGTAGCTGTTCAAGGCTTGCACGAACGCTGACACAAGAAAGTCACACCCTTCCAAAGATCGGCGGCAAGCCTCGTAAATAGATTTCTCCAGCTCCCTACGCTCCGCCTCCTTCTCCATCAAGAAACTCACAGCAACACCGTCACATACATAAATGACCTCTCTCTCTCTCTCTCTCTCTCTCTAAGAAGGAAGTCTAATTCCGAGCAGACAGAGGTCGCAATTCACAAAGCTTGCGGCCTCCATCACGACGCAACAAAGGAGGACAGTGATGAAGTGGAAATCATTGCGCACTCGAGCGATTGGAGAGGATTGCTCACGTACCACACGTGACAGAAGAAGGATTGGAACAGGGGAGTTAAAAATTATTGGAAACCGGAGACGGCCAAATGGACTCTGGCATCATCGCAACCCTAACACGAAGAAAACAATAAAAACACCGAGAAAACGTGACCCGAGGAGACCTCGACGCGAAGCACCGTCCGCGCACCTTCCCTGTACGCAAGTACGCTGCGACGACGCAAGCTGGGTGACGATGGAGGAGCGCCATGGGACACGTGGATTATCCTCAGTGGCTGTAAGCTCGTTTTTCTGACGTGGAAGGCGTGCAGACGAGCCAGAGACGTGGACTGCACCTAGTGGTCACCTTTTCCATGAGCGCAAGTCTAGAATGCGGCTTTGCGGTCATGTGTCCCTACCGGAGTTAGTATTATTGAGAGTTTCTTCGAAGCTTTTTTTCCTATTTATAAAAGCGGACTTTGTGATATGGAAAGGCTCTTGGAAGCTTCCTTTTGGGGGTTGTTAGGGTAGGTTAGGTTAACCAAGTTGCATTGAAGTGGCCTTTAAAGTCTTGTCACTTTACAAATTCGATGGGTTTTTCCCCCAAGTGATTAAAAATGTACAACACTATTAGATTATCAAACGATACGACATTCGAACATTATACAACCTCTATATTCATGCCCTATTGTAAACAAGGAAGGTTAATCTAGTGTATGCAAAGTTGGTCATGAATGAGGGGCGTAGATTCTCCACTCAACCAGCCATGAGTTTGTGGCAACTTGCACAACCAGTGTCAAGCTCCATGTGGCAGACATACTAGTTGGTCGGCGAATTTGATGTTTTTTCCCCCAAATGATTAAAAATGTATGACACTATTATAAATTATCAAACCATTCGACATTCATAACATTATACAACCTCTATGTTCATGCATAACATTATTCAAATCCATAACAGTGTTATGCGAGACTGGAAATATTCCCCTATTATGTCCGAATGGGAATATTCCATGGAATATTGTCAGTCCCGCATAACACTATTAAGGATTTGAATAATGTCATGTGCCTTATTGTAAACAAGGAAGGTTAATCTAGTGTATGCAAAGTTGGTCATGAATGAGGGGCATAGATTCTCCATTCAGCTAGCCATGCGTTTGTGGCAACTTGCACAACCAGTGTCAAGCTCCACGTGGTAGACGTGCTAGTTGGTTGGCAAATTTGATATTATTTTTACCCCCAAGTGATTAAAAATGTACGACACTATTATATTATCAAGCCATTCAACATTCACAACGTTATACAATCTCTATGTCATGCCTTGTTGTAAACGAGGAAGGCTAATCTAGTGTATGCCAAGTTGATCATGAATGAGGGGCGTAGATTCTCCACTCAACTAGCCATGTGTTTGCGGCAACTTGCACAACCTGTGTCAAGCTCCACGCGGCAGACATGCTAGTTGGTTGATACTCATACTTTATATTAAAATCAGTACACATTCCAGTATCTGAACCTCGTGTATGGTTTGCCTAACTATTCACCCTAGAGAGTGAACAATATTTGGGTTGAGTATTGTTCGTTTCGCAAAAGTGGCTTAGCGTAAGGGGAGGATACTTCTTACAAAATTCTTTGCATTAGTGTTGAGTAGTGTTATGTTATGATTCAATGTACGAAGTGAATTCTCTTCTTTAACCTCATAAAACATGTTCTTGAGTCCCATCCTTCCATTCATTTTCAATTCAAGCTAACATTGAGGAAAATTTTGTATCCTTCACTCTTCTTATTTAGGATCAAAGTGTAGCTAAACCTTTCCCACCTAATACTCTATTTGAAAGCTAGCATGGGTTGAATATCGAGTTGGCTTATAAATCAATAAACTCTTAATATTCAAATATAAAATGTTAGATTGTTTAACAAAATAATTTCAATTTTGGCACGGTATAGTATTTTTTTTCAGCCATGCTAATTTATGTTATGTATAAAATGATATTGTATTCCCGTTTGAACATATAATATTGTAAACTAAAATATGGCGTGGATCAAGAAAAGTTACATTGACCAAACTTATTGTGGTTGTCAAAATTATAATGGATCGCATTAATAAGTTAGCTAAGATACTTCTCATGAAAAGAAAACATGTTTTCTCAATGTAAATGCATAAACATACTCAAACGTCGAGAATATTAATAAATTCACAAAGTATCAAGTTTGTTGACTTACAAAGTCTATTATCCTCCGTCATATCATGAACTCACGATTTCACGATTTCAACCAATCAATCCACATCTAAAGTCAAACACCGAAAAGGATGAAATAGCTCGTGTCATGAAGAGGTTCTCAAATCACGATCATGCTACACTTTGCACCAACAAATTCACCTTTCGATTCGAGAAGGAAAAATGGGCAAAGACTTTTGAATTTGTTGCTAAAGGTACACACAGTCACGTCATACTAAGTTGTGTCTTACTATAAGTAAGTGTAGAGCTAAAAGTGTCCATTTTAGGGCCATTATTTTATAATGTACGTCTCGTGCCGTTGTTGATTAAACTCGCAAGTTCTAGAGCTCCCTTTCACCTATATAATCTCACTACACTAAATAGGATATTTAGTGTTTGATTATGTTTAGTGTTGTTACCACCCTACCGTGCTCAACACTAATTTTCAATTCCTTGATAATTAGTGTTAGACATAAATGTGTTGCTACCTTCTCTAATGTCACCTCCCTTATTATATCCTTTTTTTCAAATCCTTACTAACATTAAATTCAAACATGTAACTTCCACATATTACCATAGTTCATATTTAGTGTTTGAGTTTACATTTAATGTTACTTACTTTCATAGGGTCATTGATATTTAGTGTATGCGTTCGTATTTAGTGTATCAAACACTATATATCCTATTTAATGTAGTTTGAACCCGTGTCAACACATCATGTACAACCCGGGTGTATGATTAATTGATTGTGAAGGATGTATTGTTTACCAGGACATTTTGAACTTCCTCTTCTTCTTGTATTATGTTTGATCCCTTTTACTTTCAATTCTGGACTCCTAACTCTTACCCTTTAACCTTCATATATAAAGAAAAAAAGAGAAATGTGTCAGTCTTGCGGAATTGGCATGGACGAGGAACACTTCACCTTGAGCATAGTCGTATTAACCCTCAATCATATCCCCCCTCCCCAAACAAAAAATTAAAATAAAATTAAAAATTAAAATCTCCAACCCCCTACCATTGGAGTTCATGCAATCAATGCAACTATGCCAACATCCATCATTTATACATTATAGTGTAGATGCATATAGAATGAAGAAAGTTTAGTATACACACACCCTATAAGATTGTGGTTTATTCCACTCACACGAGTCGTATTGAGAGTCTTTCATTATTTTTCAAAGTAAATTCAACTCAAAAAATTACTAGCATACAATCATAGTGAAGTGTGTTTTCACCTTTAAAAGGAACGATTTAAATGGAGAAAGCGAAGCCTTCGCCTCAAAATGTATTGTGTGCTTATCTAGTATGAGATTATCGGTGCAAAAATCGTTGTTTTGATGCATGTCAAAATCAATAACAAGATTGGCATGGCTTGGAGGAGATTGTTCCAAAGCGGGTGTTCTATATCTATTGATATATGACAAAAGAAGAAGATGATGATACTCATAATGACTAGAAATGGAATTGCACTAGCCATTTTATAGAAGTGAAGATAGAATGATGGATAGAAAACTTAACTAATCTATAAGCACGAGCTCGGGGAGGAGAGATTTTTTTGGGGGTTGTCTCTCTTATGATTGGGTTGTTTGAGCTCATGACAAAACCATGATTCTATTATTAAGCATAACTCGAAGCTATTTTGCTAGTGCATTGAAAGTTGAGTGTTCATATCCCTTGTGTCACTCCACACGAGTTATTATTGTGATTCCAAGGGATTGTAACAAGTTGGTATCATAAATTAGATTGTGGATGAATATAGAATGAAAACTCGTATGATATCGTATGGTGAGGGAATTCCGTTGTTGTTGCCCAAGAATTTAGAGACAAACGTTACAATGTCAAAGGTTTAGAGAGTGTGATGTACCTTATCGGTACCTTGAATTATTTACATGCAATAGAGGAACGTGTAGAGAGATATTAAAGACGAGGTAGAAGACGTAGAGAGAGAGAGAGAGATGCAAGAGGAGTTAGAAGATGCACCAAGATAATTCAAGAGGAAGTAGAAGTGCCAACGTTGACTCCACCGTGGACGGGAATAACTATAAAGAGTACACAATAAAGAGTTAGGGTATAAGAAGGTCAAATGACATAGCAACAACCCGGTAGTAAGGGGTTGTTTACACCATAGACCATGAAGTCATCCCAAGGCCATGTAAAATTTGGGATTGGTTGTTGAACTCGTCATAAGACTTCGGTTTACACCAAGGAAAAAATGTCATAGTGACCATGGAGTTTGAGGTCCCCAAAAGACATATTTTAATGTATGCATTATCCACTAACATGGTCCGATGATTTTTGTGGTGGGAGAGGCAAAAGAGGTGCTCTAGTAGAAAAAGGCAGGGCTCATGACAAAAAAATGTCGTTATAATAAAGTTTGAATGAAATTTTTTTGGGGGAAGAGAAGACGAAGTCAAGAGAAGTGGCCAAACTTGAATTTTCTCAAAACTATATTTTTTGGGCATATGTTAAAAAAATCAACATGTTCAGTTTTTGGTGCATGGTCATTCCTCTTGGTCCACATTCGGTTTACACCTAGTGAGGGGCCCAAAAACTTTGTAAAATGATTTTTTAAGAAGTTGGACCATGGAAGTTGGGCCATGGAAAAAAGCCATCTTCCATGGTCCATGGTGTAAACCGGCCCTAAGTCGCTTGATTAGTTATAACATTATTAAGTGGAAGCAAAACACCAATAATAGCACAGTTCTAAGACATGAATCCTAATATAAAATGGAGTGTGAGTGGTAATTAATAGGGAGTAGAAGGAATTTCGGTAGCACTACCAACATGGGAATAGGCTAGAGTTTGGGTAAGAAAGCACATTAAACTTTACCATGGCAGAGGTACAATTAAAAGTATTTTAAACATGTACCATTAGCAATACAATAATGACTCGCATGCAAAGGGACACGAGAGATGCAAACATTCGATCCTAATCAGAGTCCGGGGAGTTCTGTAGAGAAAACGGATAATTTCCTAGCTTCTAGGAGGTGGCTCGGATTTTTCAAATTTTACCCAGAAGTGGGTCTAGAGAGTGCAAATTTTATCGGTTGATATCCCCCATTTCCTAATGCATTTAGGCAATTAGCCGACATTTCTTTTTTCATTTATCCAGTTTCCTAAATGTTTAAAATGGGGCCGGTTCTTGTATTTTGGTGGTGGATGTTTTTTCCCTCTTTATTGTTTTCCCTTTAAGTTTCATTGTCATTTATTCTTCTTTTTTTCCAAGTGTTCATGGTTAAAGAATGTTGGCATTCAATCTTTATTTATTTTTATCTAAATAGTATCCTTAGCAGGAGTTGAACCTGGCAAAGCCCCTACCAGCTTAGGGCTAAGGATTTAGCCTTCAAAAAATACAAGCACCACAAAGGGTCCAAGTAAAGTTAACAAATCTTCTACAGGCTTCCCAACAGTTGTGTTTTAGTTGTTTCACGAAGGATGTAATCACAAGTATTGATTTGACATTTTTGTTACATTTAAAACCCTAATCACACATATCTATCACAACGTTCCCATACATTGTCAACTTACATACCAAGCAACTTAGCATATAGTGCGCCATTCTTTCATACTGGTGCTTAGATTACTAACTGCACAATAGAGATCTCAAAGTACGATCTCAAGACTAATGAGAAAAGTCGTGGGAAATGCAACCCTAAACATACTCAGCCGCAACCAAGAAATCACAGGCTAACCAAGAAATCACATGAAACCAAGAAGAATACTTTGCACGAAAGCCAAACAGTGGCTAACCGGATGCAAGGGGACTCCGATGGCAGCTACGTGTGCTGAGAGCTCCAGATGTGAAACAAGAGATGTCGGAGTGGCACACAACCCTAACTCCCGCGACTGGGAGTCTACACAAAAGACTCACACATAGTCAATCACTCAGCGATTTAAAAAATCAAGTGCAACTCTAATTAGCTCTTTTGTCTCTTAATCACATGGTCCATATTACTGAAGATCTTCCGCGTTCTAAAGTGCACCATTCTTTTAGATTGGTGCTTAGATTACTAACTGCGCATTAGAGATCTCAAAGTATGACCTCAAGACTACTGAGAAAAGTCGTGGGAAATGCAACCCTAAACATCCTCGGCCGCAACCAAGACATCACAGGCTAACCAAGATCTTTCGCGTGCTAAAGTGCGCCATTCTTTTAAACTGGTGCTTAGATTAGATCATAGATATGAAGCCATTCCATGCATATGTGACAACATTAAGCTACCAAGAAATCATAGGCTACCCAAGAAATCACATGCTAACCAAGATCTTTCGCGTGCTAAAGTGCACCATTCTTTCAGATTGGCGCTTAAGATTGCTAACTACGCATTAGAGATCTCAAAGTACGATCTCAAGACTCTGAGAAAAGTCTTGGGAAATGCAACCCTAACATCCTCAGCCGCAACTAAGAAATCACAGGCTAATCCAGAAATCACAGGAAACCGAGAAGAATACTTTGCAAGAAGGCCAAATAGTGGCTAACCGGATGCAAGGGGACTCCAACGGTGGCTCCGTGCGCTAAGAGCTCCATATGTGAAACAAGAGATGTCGGAGTGGCACAAAGTCAGTCACTCAACGATTCAGCGATTCAAAAAGTCAAGCACTCAAAAACTCATAATGGAAACGAAAATGCAAGCCATGGTGGCAAGCAACTAACCTAAACCACAAGCTAGCAAGGCAATGGTAACTCCAAGTCTCCAAGTCTCCAAGTTTGCATAGTATTAAAAAAATTCCTAACAAATATATGTCTGGTCGGTTGCCCGCCGTGAAAAATACCTTTCAATCGGTAATTTGCCGTGGATACTCTAGGGCAACTTGCCTAAATGCTGGCATTTATTTTTTCTAATCAACCCATTTCCGAAAACCTTAATTTTCTTCCGGAACCCCTTCCTAAACATTTCTATTTTATTCGGAAATTCTCAAAATCAACCGGCTAGCTTGTAACTAACTGCCGGCACTACCCGTTCATTGATCCTAATGCATTAGCAAAATAGCTTCAAAGCCTCATAAAAAATATTGTGGTTTTTCCGTACACTTGAAGCACAAGTCTTATGATTAATTTGACTACAAGTCTTATTATATCTTATTTTGTCATCTATAGTAGAGGTGCCCATAACCAATCCCATGAGAGATTATGCGCCAAATCAAGAGAAGTGTATGGTGGTGTTGAATATTCCCATGTAGGAAGATAGACATCAAGAGGACTGCAAATTTTTTGGTAATTTTATTCCTTAAATTGAAATTACGATGATTTTTTGAAGCCAAAAGTTGGCCCGAACACATTACCAACATCTATAGTCTACCATAACCGCTTAGTTTGAGACAAGTTCCTCCTCACTTCAATACTAAAAAATGGGGGCATGTGTCATGGCACTATCTATTCCCTAATGAAACCACAACTGAAGTTGGAGACTTGGGGTTAGCTTCCATGTAGGTTGCTCGCCTACCAAATTCTAGTGGAAATGTAGTTTCCACTTGGTGACATATACATTTCCACTAGAATTTGGTGGGCAAGCAACCTACATGGAAATCACCCTTAGGAACCGTGAACACATGAAACCTCAGTCTAACCACCCACGGAAGAGAAATTACCGAAATCAATCCCAACCTAATCAAAACTATGGCACCCTATAGATTCCCGATGGGGTCTTCATCGGGGATAGGTGGTTCTACTCTATTAGTGGATACAAAATTCCCCATTTGAAGCAATCTCCTCCAAGTCATGCCAATATTGGCATATATAGTAGAGGCGCCTATTCCCGATCAGGAAATCTATAGGGCACTGGAATTTCAACAAGGCTAGGATTGAATTTCAATCAAGCTGAAACCAATAGTGCCATGACACGTGTCTTGGTTTTGAGTGCTAAAGTGAGGAGGAATGAGCCGTTATGACAAACACATGTCTTGGTAATACGTTCATACCAACTTTTGGTATCAAAATTCACAGTAATTTCAATTTAAGGAATAAAATTACCCACGAATTTGCAATCCTCTCGATTTCTATCTTTCTACATAGAAAAAATTGCACAAACTTATACTTCTCAAGATTTGGCATAGAATCTCTTAAGTGACCGGTTATGGGTGCCTCTACTCTATTTGGACTTGCATCAAAATAATAACTTCCACAATGGTGATCCGAAACCAGATAAGTGCATGATATGATCAAAGGCCTAGGCAAGCCACGGACGGCCACGATCGAAGGAGGGCCGGGGCGTGGAGATCGGACGGTGTCGGGGGAGTCTGGACATGAGCCTTTTTCGCGCGCTGCTGCGGTAGGGTGGTGGGCCCCGGGTCGCAACGTTGAATCTACCTAAGCTATGATAAAATCATTACAAATAACGCACCGTTAATGTTATCACATTCCATGGCATTGTTATACTTATGGAGGTGGAACTCAAAGGGACTTTGATTGAAGGATCAAATGCCATGTTACAAAATACTAGGGTGATTTTAGCATGAATCTCATATGTAGAGATTGGGTACATCCACGTGTACAAGAGGAGGGGAAGAAAACAAGAACAAGACACCATTGACATGAAATACGAAAGTGAATACCGAAGAGGGCTCCCTAATCATGACACAAATCGATTCCTTTCCCCTCAAATATGCCACGTGTCATGCTCACATTCACCATGACCCACTTGTATCCCACGTGGAAACTACATTATGGCACATGTAAAGATGAAACAAGGAGCCCTCTATGGTAGACAACTATGCAGTTGCCGCTAACGTGAATTATGGTGATGTTTCATTGTGTTGGTCTAGGTCGAAATTATATGTAAAACATGACGGGCTCCAAAGACTACTGTCCTACATAGACGGCTTTGATGGAAAATATAATAATTGTCATAAAATCTCATAAATTATGCAAATGGTATTTTAACATAGAAAAATTCAACAAGCACTAGTAGAAAACAATGCCCAAAAAAATTGCAGATGATATCGGTTGCAATTTTTGACTAACCTGATTTGCAGTTGCTAAACGACTACAATTTTTTTTCTTCATTTCACAACTGCATTTTTTGGAAAAAAATGGGCTTGTTATATACCATTGGAAAGGTATTTTCAAGACCTTTCCAAAGGTATATTACACGACCCCATATTCCTAAATTTCAGTTGTTAAACCCAAAAAATTGCAATCATTTAGAGATTGCATATAAGGCTGGTCAAAAATATTGCAGCCGATTTCGACTGCGGTCCTTTTGGGCATAGTTTTCTACTAATGAAGGGAATATGAGGAAAACTACAATTTCAAATTTTATCAAAGTCTATTTTAACGTAGATTAAATATCCAAACTTATATTTGATATTGTCCATATAGGATGGTATTGCCTCCTTTTGAAGGTGAATACCTTGAAGAGGCGTGAACAAACCATAGCACACGTGATTTTTTCTGCCCTTCGGCAAGTCCCTAGGTTCCCACACATGGTTTTTTTATTTTTAAAAAGCATGTTCCTTGAGATCTTTCAGTGTGATTGGGTGGATCATAGGTGCATCAAAAAAGTAAATGCTTCGAAATCACCTAATAATCCTATTATTGTGGGTGGGAAATTAGTGTGAAAATAATAAATGTGGGCCAGTCTAATTGTTTCATCATGGTGGAAATAACATGGTCAAGACCCCATGACTTCCCCTCAATCTTCCTTAAGAATTCCTTAATAATTTTCTATGAGAAATTTAGAGTGGGTTGAAAATCAGTGTGGCCCTGAATAACTAATGTACCCATTATGGCCATAAAATTATTCAATCATGTGGGTCGGTTCCATGACCTTTGGATATGTCAATTATATTTTGTGGGCCCCTCGAACAAACTAGGAATATTTTCTTATTATTCATACATTCAAGCCCTCCCGGCACTATGCACAAGAATTATTATTCATCCCATGAATATTCACAAAAATCACTCTTCATCCCAATATTATTCCCTACAGTTACTATTCATAACAACAACATCATCATTGAAAACACCAACATTGTTCACAATATTCTTGCTATTCGTTATTCGTACCAGTGTCAATCTCTTCCTATTTTCTAAGTTTCTTCCCATGAAGGTAAGATAGTGGAGGCCCACGTTAGATGCTAAATAATGAATAATGTTTGTGGCCTCAAGTGGCTCACCTCAAAGTTCCCATGCACTATAAGTCAAGGCCTTGGGTTGAAGTTGCCATTTTGGAAATATAACACCTTCTGATGTCATGACCACATCATTTGTTGTCAACACACTATAATTAATCGTAGTTTCGCTTTGTAGTATATTTGTAGGTCACACGTACTTCAAGAGTAGGGATTTATGGTGAATTTTACAATCAACTCTAAGGGGTGCTTCACACTATGGCCGAAGGTTGAGAGGCCGTTGATTTCCACCAATCATATTGCAAGAAACCAAGAGTTCGGCCTCTTGACCCTTCACACTTAGGCCAAAGTCCAAAGGCCGTTGCAATTTAGAATGATTACTTTTTGAAGAAGGTGATGGACTCTCGAAGGAAGTTTGGATCGGATTCGTATGGAAACCCAAACTATGGCCAAGAGGCCGTCCAGTGCTCAAAATTGAAGCCCTCATATGAATTTCATTTTGAAGGGCTCTGAAATTTCAGCATTGCAATTGAAGGGCATATCTAAATCTAGGACGTCAATGGAAAATTTTCAAAGAAATATAAAACTTATATTAAAATTATGCATGATTTGCATGGTACATGCTTCTAGTACAATGAAATAATGAAGAATCAACCATCTAACTCCACCTCTTGAAGTGACAATGCCCTACGCTTGTTGGTTACTGTATCGGTTTTCCAAGTGTCAAAAATGCTATTCCAATCCATGAATTCAACTCCCAAATTGTTTAGGCTAACCCTCATCAATGCATCAAGTGTGTCAAGGTTTAGGCATGTTCTCCTTTCGCTCTTAACCCAATTCTGCTTTGAAAAACCACGCTCACAAACAACAGTGCTAGTAGGGATCACAAGTATGGCTTGCCATAGCGACATTAGGGTTGGCCAATTGATCTTAAACTCTCAATCACGGCCACAAAAAACCCAAGCTTCATGCATACTTCGGTGTTGACAAGCTGAAGATAACATCTCCACAAATTCGAGCAACTCCGCATTGGTTTGATCAACAAGAACAGAGCTCCACTTGAAATGTGTCACCAACCGGTTCAAGTGCAGCGGCACTCAGAACACATGTCAAGCCAAAACCTAACAAATTATCATATATCCCAGTTGCACAAACTTGACCTCAAACATACACCCTTCATACGATCCCTCCACAACACACACACACAATCTGTATAAGCAATATATTGATCTCACTCACCCACTTCGAATACTCCCTCCTCGAGTCCTCGTCAAAACTCCTGATCGATTGAATACTCCCTCCGAAAGAATAAGCTGCCGAAAATATAAGCTGCACCGAAGTATAAGCTGCCTGATCGATCAAGCTGCATCGAAAGTATAAGCTGCCGAAAATATAAGCTGCACCGAAAGGATTTGTATAAGCTACACCAGATTGAATCAGAAGCTTGAGTGGTCCCAGATCACCGAAACTTTGAAGTTTGAGAGAAACTTAGAAAGTATAAGCTGCACCAGACTGAATCAGAAGCTTGACTGGTCTAACTGATCGGAAGCTTCAAAGTTCAAACCATCGGAACTTGGAAGCTGAATCATTCGGGAATCGGAATTCTCAAGTTTTCCATCTGGATCTGAGATATGGAGCCCAAAGTTAGACATCCGGAGTTAAACATCTACTTGAGATGATGAACAGTACTTGAAGGGTACTATTTATCCAGCACTTCAAGTGACGGGAGCACTTAGACATGAGGATTACGTTTTGAAGGGTTGTTTTCCTTGAGGTATTTTTTGAAGTCCCAAAACCCATTTGAAGGGCACTGAAGACTTCAATTTTGAGCATTGAGGCCGTCGGTTTGTTTTCATTAAAAAATCAATCATTGACAAGATCTTGGCCGTTAGATTGGAAGGGTTGTTTTGGGCAAGGAATAAAGTGGGATGCTCCTTTGGGTTTGGACTTTGGGCTTGGCCTTTGGAGGCTTCACACTATGGCCGTCCAAGTTGAGAGGCCGTGGGAGTTCATGGCCAAAGGTTTGGACTTTGGGCTTGGCCTTTGGAGGCTTCACATTATGCCCGGCCGAAGGCTCCACTTACTATGTTTTATTGGCTATTTTCAACCCATTTCTTTGGACTCTCAACAAAGTTTGGCCACTCAATCCCACAACCTCTCAACTTGGATGGCCGTAGTGTGAAGCGGCCCTAATATAACATTAGTCAACGTTCAACTCTCGTTATGTGGACCCTCATAATATAGTAGTCGAATACTCGAATAGTTGTGTAGGGAGACTCATATTCAAACTAAGGGCCACTTCACACATGAGACTGAGAGCCCGTGACTATTACACTCCAAGCATTCTCATTGGTGGAAAAGGTGGAGCCAGTCCAAGTTTGCTTCACACTACGCTTGAGGGACCAACAGAGTATGTGAATGATGCAAGATGGATGTGTAGTCTACATGGATTCCTACATGGCATCGAATGGATCATGTTTCATGGTCACTTGGACTATTTTCAAAAACCAACTCTTGGAGGTAGGCCTAACACAAAACCAGGAGACCATGGCACTTTGAACGCTCACAACCGTTGATTTATTCTATTTTATCATGTGTGAGGACCCCGTGAATAGAAATTCATTGAAATAGCATTTGGTTGAGGGCCCGGTCACATATGACTTCACACTACACTTGAGGGTTTGTGACCACACTACATGATTTTGGAGGTGTCTTGGGACGGCCTTTGGACACTTTCTTTTGGGCTCTCACAATTTCATGGTCACGGCTATTGGCTCATGTGTGAAGTGGCCCTAAGCTCCCAACATCTGACTATTATATTCTAAGGGCCCAAGTTGATGAATAATGTTACAAATGCAACTATAACTACAAACTCCATTTTGTAAGGCTTTGTAGCATTATGCATATAGATTAAACGGCCACTAACATTGAAAATACACATTGGATTTTCATATTTTATATTTTAAAGACATGAAAAAAGTCTAGTGCATTGTACAACATCTTGTACCACTAACCCTTGAAAATGATTGAATTGTTACCAACAACGAAAAGTGGGGAAGTCATCCAATATACAACTTCGAAAAAAACTCGATTTGAAGTCTTTGGACATAAGATTTACTCCATGCGAGATTTACTCCATGAGTTTTTCCTGAAAAGTTTTAAGAATTTTGAAAAAATATGGTAAACACATTTTCGAGCTTACTTGTGCAAAGATGAAGAATGTCTTTTTGCAGTTGTGTTTAATTAAAAGAAAAGTCAAAATATCAAGCACACTTTCATGATTATGAATTTCTTCTTACTTGAAGTATTTTGGACAAGTTATATACAAAATACACACAATGAGGTTTCGACTTAATTTTATGTATTTAACATGCATTGTGGGATACTACTCCACTCCACTTGTATAAAGTGCACGGATTCCATGTGAATCTTCCAATTGAATCAATATGCAAAGACTTTGACTTGCACAATCAATACCTATTATTGTCATTGAATTTAGTGGACTAACAAGAATGACAAAATTTCAAGACAAGAATGTCCGATTGCTTTTTGCTAAGTGATGAAATATTTTAAGCCATTCTCATCATTGTTTGGCACAAGCACGCCAAACCAATCATCAACCTACATTATACTCAATGGCTAAGAAATTTTGATATAGATGTTTTTAGCACACAATCAACATTGGACGTGGACAATATGTGCATGGTAAAGTGGAAATATTGTTGGATCTTGATTTCCCCTCGGTTTGCGCTAGTTCTTCCGAGGCGGTTGTATTTTGGTTCCTTTCTTTATAATTGAATTTTCAATTTGTGCTAGAAAAAAAACGAATATTGTTGGCTGCACATTCTTTAAACACCTCCTTATACATCGGAGTCATGAGGAATCTCATTGGCTCCAATGGATCTAAGATCCCGGGGGTGCACGCCATACGATTATCCCTCACACCTGTGAACAAAGTTTGTTACCCCTATATTATATGCCATAGACAATTTTAAAAGTTATGATGTTTTTTCTACATATACATAACCATTGATAATATCTTTTGTATGTTTTTTTGAAATTTTCAGTCAACTTCATTTTTGTAGTAATTGTTTTAGTTCAATTCCGCGTCATTCTAGTTAGAAATGGTATGTTTTATAAAAAGATAAGATCATCAAATTTGGTTACCTATTTTTACTATATAATAGATATTGTGTATATCTACTCGTGAAAAAAATTTGATAAAATTTTTACCGATTTTGGTGATGCAACTTAGAAAAAACAATTTTTTTTTTGTTCGCACATGGTGTTCAACTTGACAATGGAGTGCACCCCCCCAGGTTTGAGATGTGAGTAGAAGTGTCTTGGGGATTGGATATTGTGTTGAACTTGAAAAAAATTGAAGGGAGATTTGACACTTCAAATCATACTTGGACCTCGTGGATGTTAATTCATTGTAGTGTGCACTATTCACGATTTTAGTGGACCGGATAGTGCGGTGGACACGGGGAGCATATGAGGAGGATGCCGATTGTCATATGCTCTTCACATACTTTTGCCATGTTTGAAGGCCTAATTTTTTTGCGAATCGATGTGTTTTGTTGAGGGATTTAGAAATTTCCATTTGATGGATTCAAGACATGCACCATGACACTTGTATAATTGGGCAAACCTCACCTCGTTTGACTTTCATGGGAGTTTTCCGACACTTACGGTGCCATAGTCGTACACCTTCCAAGAATTTGGGAACCTCCATAGCTACCAACCGACAAACCCACATAACCAACTATCTATGCCAAAGTAAACCGAAGGCCACACTTAGGGTGCATCTATTTTTAATTTATTAAAATATGTATTTTAAAATGCACTTTAAAATTCTTGATAAATTTGGAGGTGTTTTTAAATGATATTTAATTATAAATTCATTACTACAGTCAGTCCAAGCCAATAGGGCAAATATAGACACACGTAACTTTGTCAATTGTTATGTATTACCATATAGCATTAGTATATTCAGACTCAGTGATAGTGCCTGAGCCCTAAGCCACACGAACTGACGAATACCGGAATACGGATTTCGCATCGGGGAACGATCCAGGTGCAATCTTGGATCGATACTTGGGCAGAGAAGAACTTGAAGAACTAATCTTGGAAGAGGGGAATATTTTCAACAATGATATGCCAAAGACCTTGCAGATTGATGTCTTCGATGATTTCGAATAATAAAAAACCATAAAAATGTTTTGAAATATTTCAAAATGTATTTTATAATGCCGCCTTTGGCCTCTAGAATAAAAAATGCAACACAAGCGCATTACATACTTGCTAAAAACAACAACTACAATAATGTTTTTTTAGAATACTCTCTATTCCAACCCATTAAAATGAATGCAAACAAGCACTTATTGAAATCAATTACATAACCCTCAAAATATGTCACATATTAGTCTTACTTTAGTTGATGCCCACATGGAAGCTTCAATGTGACCCACACCATTTATCATCGACTCACATCAATTGTTTTTGTCAACACCATGTGGTAACTAGAGAGGGTGTCATTTGAGACTCGGTGTTGCAGGGGTGCAACATGATATGTCATTAAGACTATTCTAATCAGCACGACACAACACTTTTTAACGCCACACTAAATCAAATGTTCAATGTACCATTTTTGGTTGTGTTCTCCAACCCAAGAAAAATAATGAACACAAGCAAATAAAATCCATCAAATCATTTTGAATCACCCCTAACAAAATTATTCAATAAGCATTGATGCATATAGATAGATACTCCAGACCTTTTGCAAGGCCGGCGTGAATAAAGTGTTTGTTCATAGTGTTAATGGCCTGGTGCCCACCGGACAAAGGACTGCATTGATGCATATTATATTGGCCCCGATAATCAAACAACATTGTTCTTAAGCCTTGGTATCCCTATAATTTGTGTATTTTCAAGATCAATTATCAAGTGAGATTTACAAGCCTGCTTTATGAATCATTCGTGATGCAAATTTGTTGACACAAAGTACAAGACCATATCCAATACCGTTGGACCTTCTATATAGGTTACGAGCTTTGTGTAGACATTAACTAGGATTTAAGTATATTTGGATTTATGCATGAGTTTTGGACGATTATAACTGCCAATATTACGTAAATTAAATCGCAAAACTACACAAATATGGTGGTTGGCGAACATAGAATACAAACATTTGAAGTTGCGGTCGTTGTGTTGTTGCTTTTGTTGTTGTTGTTTGATGTTTTTGTCCCCGCAAATGCACATCCTTAACATTTTTGGACAAGTGGTTTGTCCAAATATACTTAAATGACATTGATTTTCAAAGGAAGAACTTAAAGAAAACTTGATATGCTATACTTGACATTACTATGCTTGGATATTTTGTGGGAAAAGCTATCATATGAGCGGTGAGCAATGAGCAATGCCTGATGAGCGATAACAGATGAGCAACGAGGAAGAAAAATATATGGAAATGACCCGTTAATATCCTATACCCGTGGTACTTTTGTTCATAACAATATGCAAACAAAGAGTGACTAGCGTAATATATGTTTTACTCTACTTTGAAATTCATAAACTCGAACTTGAAAAATGTTATATACATGATGAATTGGAATAATTCCGTATGACTCAACATTCAGAAAATGGAAAGAATACTAGCACATGTAAGTTGGAGCAATGAAACGATGGTTACAATGCACAAGAAATGAATTTAAGCTTCTTGGTATAAATGGAAGTACACGAGGAAATTGTTCACACAAAACTACATGTCCATTGATTGTGGTTATTTAAATCAACATCAAAACATTTTTATACATATCTAAATAAAGAGCACATCTAATGTACTCTATGTAGAACCTTTTCTCTCTATTCATATCGTCTTTCATTTCCTCCTACTCTTAAGTAACCCATATCCATTCCAATACACTTCTTCGCATGATCGTCTACGATGAGTGGCTATTGAGTTGTTTAGACCTATGGCCAGGGGCGGAATCAATATTTTGACCTGGGGGGCTGGCCTTAGAATATGGAAATATCTAATGTATATTTTATTTCAAATTTCAATGGGTGGTGGATTTTGATTTATTTATTGAGATATTTAGATTCATCGAGTTGACATCCCCATAAAATTTTGATAATGTTGTTAATATCCAAAGCTTTGGCAATGATCTTTTCGATATAGATGATCATCAGATTGACCATCCAATCATCGCCAATAGACATCGCGCATAATAAGCAGATGCCGACTTTCCTTCAATGCACTTGTAGAAAACATTGCGAAAAAAACCGAAGTCGTTTTCCCATTGCGGTTTTTTGACTAGCATGCTATGCAGTCTCTAAACAACTACGATTTTTTTATTTTAATCTTTAGGAATTTGGGGGCTTGTAATATACCGTTGGAAAGGTCTTGAAAACACCTTTCCAACAATGTATTACACGCCCTGAAATTTTTAACATTGTAGTCACAAAACGAAATAGAAAAAATTGTAGTTGTTTTAGCATAGTTTCTGCTAGTGATGTTAGGGGGGGGGGGTTGAGCCCCCCCCCAACCCCCCTGGCTCCACTTCTGCCTACGGCAAGGGACTAGTGTTGCAGTGGCCTCCAAAACCTTTGCAACTGTCACTACATATGGAGGAAGAATTGTAAAGGTAGGCGTGCGGCTATCATTCGTTCGCAAACAACAAAGTCAACAATGAATTGGTTGAACAGTAAAATCAAATATGGCTATACAATAAATGCATTTGCAAACTTGTAATATTCCAACTTACTTACTATTGCGAGATCACTTTGCAACCTTTGGAATGGTTGCATCGTCATCATCCATAAAGCGGATGCGAAAGTCTTGTAATTTGAGAGTTCTAGAACTCTTCACTTGATACAACTTGTGATCCAAGTTTGTCTTCATGTAATCAGTGGACATAGATTTCAATCTCCATTCAAGCCCTTTGAGGGTTGCAATACGAGATTCATTTACACCTAGAGGTCTTTCCCTCAAGCCATTGAAGTAGTAGAACCAATTGGGAGGGGTTGGCAATAACCCCAAACCCTAATTTAAACCAAATCCAGATGCATTGCAAACAATGGCCCCATAAATGGGTAAAGGATTGACAAAATAAACTTAAAAAATCCCATGATTTGATGATTTATTGTATTTTATTTTCTCTACATTATGGCCCATTCAAGGGACTTTCAAATTTACAAATATTTTGGATGGAGGGGTTGGTCATCAACCTCATTGCCCCCCCCCCTCCCACACAACAACTTAGAGCTCAAATGTGACATTTGTGGGTCCATTGAAGGTTTGAAGGGCCCTTGAAAGGGCCAAATTGTGGAGGAAAAACAAAAAGACAATTATCTAAAATTTTGCAAATTGTCATTTCGGAACCAAGGCGATCATTTCCAAAATTTGGATTTTTCTTTGGGTTATTTGTGTTAGTTGTTGGAAAATTTTCGGGGCCTACAAGAATTCAAACATTGAGTTTGAAAAATCGGTGATCAACCTATGCCATGCCTGCACACAATAAGAGGCTCGTACTTGGCATTTGGGGCTCAATTGAATTTTTAAACAACCCTTCAAAAGGCCAAAACTTCAAAAAATAACCAAAAAAAAGTATTCAAACTTTTGGAAGTTGTCATCTTGACACCGAGATGACAATTTCCAGAATTCATGATTTTTTTGTTTTTTTGTTAGCTATATGACCATTTTTAAGGCCTACAAAATTCAAATATTGCCTTTGGAGGTGTTGATCATCAGCCCATGCCCACTCCCCACACACTTAGAGGCTCATGCTTGGCATTTAAAGGTCCGTTGATTTTTTGAATTAACAAAATAGAATAAAATTTGGAACCAACTCTCACGTGCCCAATTTTTTTGAAAATGATCATCCCAATTTTGAGTCAACAATTTTAATTTATTTTTGAGCATTTTTCTAAAGCCCTAGGAAATTTCTAGAAGTGATGCAAAAGTCATTTTTGAAGAATTCGGAAAACTTAAATAAAATTTGGAACTAACTGTCACAAACCCAATATTTTGAAAATTGTATCCCATGTCCAATACAACAATTTCCACTTGTTGGGACATTTCTGCAAAGCCTTGGGAAGCGTTTGAAGGATTAGTTTTGAAGAATTTATATTGCATGGCCAATGAATATTGTGACTTACAGTGACGGTGAACGAACAACCACCAGGGTTATTTTGAGCTCACACGTTACCGCTCATTGTTCACAAGGTACCATTCATCGCTCATATCTTACCGCTAACCACTCACATCTCATTGATCGTTGCTCGTGTCTTAGCTTCCCTCAATATTTTATGAATATGTTCATCTTTTAAAATCTCATGACATTTTAAAATATGCACAAAAGAATACAATCATTTTGTATAGAGTGTGAACATTTGTAACAATTCTAGAAACTTTTCATGCAGTTCATCAAAGATAATGCTCTATTGTACCAAAAGAAAAAGAAAAATATAATGTTCTATTTCTAACTTTTTATTGTGCATGCACTCTCATCTTCGTGATGCACATACCATATTTGAAATAACATTAATCCCATTAGCATTTCATTTAGGTTTCATGCTTAAAGAATAAATGTCTATATGATGTAGACTTTTTTACTATATTCTTGTAATTTTGCATGAACAAAGAAAAAGCATTTCCATCAACTCCTCCTTGGAGAGGAATACCGCTCAATGGTTTATAAATATAACAACGAGGATATTGCAAATTTGTTGGGAGAACTTGTCAACACTTTGAGAGGTTGACTATGAGCTTGAAAGGGAATCTAATATAGTAAATCCATAAACAATGGTATAAAGTAAATCTTGCACACTCCCCCAAAAAATTATACTATTCTTAAAAAAGGACCACTAATTGGTGCTAAGGGGGTTGGAGGAATGAATTTGCAACCACAATGTGATTCTCAAAAACATGTTTAAAAACATGAGCAGTGCATGGTTGGACCATGTGTGTAAGAATTTATTACCCATTCTAGATGCTACAATCAAACATAGTTTTTTCTTTTTTCTTTTTTCTTTTTTCTTTTGTGTGTGTGTGTGGGGGGGGGGGCTTATGATCATTTATTGATCTAGAGACTCCTCACTTTGACATGAATGGGATACCATACAAGCTCCGATAATTGTGAGGGGAGTGGCTACATGCACTGCTTGGATTTGCTAATTCTCTCACACTAATTGCATGTTTCATATTTATGTGAGAGAGGGTGCAGAGAGAAAATGTCCATTTAAGACCCACTTATTATGTGCGTAAAGTCTTGTAAAGAAGGAAAAAATCGTGCTAGGTTTGATCTCATTTGAGATATTTTTCCTATTAAAAGCTCGTGAGCTCATTATGTATCAAAGCCTAATTTGAAAGTTGAGTGAAACTCCTTGGACCCTCCTCTTGCCAGCCCAAACACTTTCATAAAACTTTAGGATCTAAAATACGGTTCACCAATGAGGGTTCACCACCCTGAATTTCGGATCAGCCTATGGAAGGCTAGCTTGGCCCCCTCATCTTTGCATGACAAGCTAGAAATCCAAATTTCAATATCCCAACTCCATGATTTGAGCATGTTAATTCAAGCCTTGAGAAAACTTGGGCAACTTTTCTGAATATGCTATCTAGCTCATGTTTAGCCAACTCAACATGACGTTGATCCCAAGCTTTACACATAACTTTGATTTGTTCAATGAAATTTGACCACCTCTACAAGAGGCATACAAATTGCAAGCTTTGTTGCAATGAAGAGGTATTACTTCACGTGTCTTCGTTATGGGATTAGTTTCTACATAAACTCTTCAAGTTCAATGGAATGAACCCGAGACAATCAAGGATTAGGTTATGAATGTCCGAGTAGTCAAGAATTGAACACTAAAATACTTTGGATATAATTCGCGGCCTTACTTGCATTAACCTAGTGGTTTGCTTATGTCGACTTCTATTATTTCCAACACAACATTCATAAGCATTTCTCTATTCTTTTCATTCTCTTCTCCTTATAAGGTAAGTGAGCCTAATTTGGCTACTCTCTTAATTGGACACCTATATTTCAATGGTATATGGTTAGGTATGACCTAAGAATGAACATGGAAAGGCACGTGCTTAAAGAGATATTGGTTTACATGCTCAATTTTGTTAACCACTCTAGGCTCACTAGTCAAACATGCTTTGAAAGTTATGAAGAAAGTGGCTACATCCAAAAAGTGGTGAAAAGCTAAAAATGTCCATTTAAGCCCGCTCACCTCAACTTTACTTGGGGCGAATATGTAGCATGGCTTATAAGAGATTTTTCTCTGTATTGAGAAAAACATATGCACTTTGGACAATGTTACATTGTTTATGGTATTTAGTGTCACATACACTATTTGCAAAGGGCCTAAACTAGATGCCCATAGGTATTTAGTGTCACGCCCCCTAATTGCTAGTATGATACTATTCGTAAACATAAGTAGTTTATTAATGAACAATTTATTTACAATATGACATTCAATGTGGCACATTGGATAGTGGAGATGATAGTTTTGCATCTCGGTATGCAAGGAGAGGGTATTCTTGTGCATACTAATGGCACCAAGTGTCATTAGTGTACACTTCAATCAACTTGCAAACCCGTTGTGTAACATAGGCATACACCTCATAACACTATTGAACATACTCATGCCAAGATATTAGTAAGTGCACTTGAACGCCAAGTGTCATGAGGTGACACTAATAGCGAAGTTCTTGGTGATTAGTGTTACCTAGCATACGCCTCATAGTAGAATAACTGACACTATTACGCATGTGACATTAAATACCATAAATGGTGCAATGGACTCAAATGTCTTCCACATCAAGGATGTATGAAAACCTCTAGTTCATTGGAATGCATCCCGAGACAATAAAGGGTAGACTTCTTCAATGTCAAATATTTGAAGGAAAATTGTACGGGATGCATTCCAATGAACCATAAACCCTAAACCCTAAACCTCTTGAAACCTCTTGACCTCAATTAAACCTCTCTTCTAGTCTTCCACTTTTTAAGCTCATTATCTCAAACTTGACATGAGTAGTGATCGGGGAGATTTTTGGGCATAATCAGTTGAGATCCTAGTGTTTGCAAGTCCAACCGGTTACATGTTGACATCCTCCAGTTTTCCTTCATTAAATTGGGGCATATTCTATAGATTCCTCTAAAACGATCGGTAAATTTCCTGCAGTCTTGAACTTCAACCGGTTATTTCTCAAACTCAACCGGTTCATTTGTAACTAACTGTTGGTTCTCCCCGGTCATTGGTTTGCAGTGTTTGCAAGTCCAACTGGTTACATGTTGACATCCTCCGGTTCTCCTTCATTAAATTGGGGAATATTCTATAAATTCCTCTAAAACGATCAATAATTTCCTGTAGTCTCCAACTTCAACTGGTTATTTCTCAAACTCAACCGGTTCATTTGTAACTAACTGCCGGTTCTCCCCGGTCATTGGTTTGCGGTGTTTGCAAGTCCAACCGGATACATGTTGACATCCTCCAGTTTTCCTTCATTAAATTGGAGAATATTCTATAGATTCCTCTAGAATGATGGGTAATTTTCCTGCAGTCTTCAACTTCAACCGGTTACTTCTCAAACTCAACCGGTTCATCTGTAACTAACTGCCGGTTCACCCTGATCATAGGACACGAGCAAGTGAATTCAAACGCTTATTTCCTTTCTTCTCTCTTCTCTCTTTCATCTAGGTTCACTTCATAAGTAGCATCAACAATTGGGAAGATTTGGGAACAATCGGTCAACTGGTCAAGATCTTTAGTTTCCCAAAACCAACAAATTCGTTGAACATGCTATTAGCTAACCCTTAAGAATACAACACATGTTTTCTATGAAGGTCACCCTTCCTTTGAGGTTTGAAATATACTATTTCAATCAATTGGGTATAATAATAAGGTAGGCGGGCCTACAATTGTTAGACTTTTGATACAACACCTACATTTGGCCCTAAGACCGCTTGACGATTCACATACAAGTTTAACTCAAAGTTACTTTATTAATTAGATGATATTTTGAATTTTAGAAAAACCATAAAATTTGAAATATAATTATTTATATTTACATTCATGATTTAATTTTTTTAATTAGAATAAATGATATGACCGTAAAATAATGACACGATGACAACGTCATTCTGAGCTGGCTCAATGTAGAGGATTGGTGGATGTTTTTCACGGGAAGGTTGATCATGCATATGCAACTATAGTGTAATGGTCATCGGCTGCTAAGGTTGTGGTTTCCTAGCTATCAGGCAAAGTGCGACCATGAGTTGGTGGACACACGGTGACCGACACCACCAAGTTTCAATTTTGGGAGTCGCCGCCTTTGCAATCACAATGCCAATCCCGTAAATTACGTTGCAACATAATTTGTTAACGTAATCAATTGCCACGCTTCAAGATTTGGGACTCCAACTTTTGTCATAATCGAGTTTGTTAGTTCCATGCACCTTCCTCCCTTCGTAACATTGCATAGCATGGTGTGCCCAAGAACGTGTCTGCACTCCGAAATGCGGAAATTTTATGGGCAACACCATTTCTAGACATTCCTTAAGTATTGAATTCCCGACTAGTTAGAACCACCTGGTGCAAATTGGACATAATTTACAACCTCAAATGCATCAGCCTCCTAACTTACAGTATGGTAATGTCCAAATTATTGTTTCCAACTCGACACAAGCAAATGTATATCCGAACGTCTTTCTTTGTCCTTATAGTTTCATCCCTGACAAATATCAAGGATTTGTTTGCACTACAATGTGTGGAAATATAAAACTCCTGGAATTCTAACCTCAATACGACCTCAATTGCATTAACCCCTAAATGGTGTGCTAGAGATTTTATATTGTTTCCGACTCGATACAAGCAACACTATATACGTGGTTTACCGTGACACTAAATTTCTTTTGTGCCATGTTCATTATTAATAGTGATCATGTAGCAAGAAAATGTCATATGACGCCTTCTCCCATTGTCAATGATGAATAGTGTGGGCCACATTTAATGATGTGTGTAGTGTACTCTATTGAATCGTACCTTTAAGTTGGTGGAATGACTTTCAAAGTGCATGGATTGGGAACATGTGGGGATGCTCGTTCGTTTAAGGCGAAGAAATAGTGTGAAAATACGATATTTTGGGCAACATAAATTCTAGACACTTCTTGAGTGTTCTGTGTTTGATTGGTTGCCCTAGTAGGGCTACTTGGAGCAATGAAAGCCACTCTCCCCTCTATATGTTGTATACATGAAAGGAAGAGAAGATGTTAAAGGGGGAGAGAGAGAGAGCTCCTCTGACTTTGTGTTTATGAAAAATGCACAAACAACCAATCTTGTTAAATTTCACCTTTAAGTTGATGATGTGTTTTAGAGATCTCCAATGGGAACATGTGGGAATGCTCTTATAAGTTCACCCATGACATACAAATAGCATGAAAATGTCTACACTGTGAAGCAAGGAACTATGATGCTTTGGGCGACACAAATTCTAGATAGTTCTTTAGTGTTCCATGTTGATTGGTTGCCTTAGTAGGGTCACTTGCAACAACAAAACATAGCCTGCCCTCTATAAATTACACATTTGAAAGGGTAAAAGAATTTGTAATGGTATAAAATTTAGGGGGAGAAAACACATGGGCATACAGACAACTACCTACTTCATTAATTTCCACCTTTAAGTTGGTGGTGTGAGTGTATAGATGTCTAGAATAGGAACATGTGGGATGCTCTCATAGGATTGGTTGGGTCGAATGAATAGTGTGAAAGTGTCTGCACTTCCAAAGTGTGGAAGTACAATACTTTGGGTAGCACAAATTCTAGACACTTCTTGAGTGTTCCATGTTAACGAGTTCCCTAGTAGGGCCATTTGGAGCAACAAAACATACCCTCCTCTCTATATATTGCGTGTTTGAAAAGGAAAACGAATTTGTAAAGGTATAAAATTTAAAGGGGGAGAGAACACTTCTACGCACGGACAACTACCCACTTCATTGAATTGCATCTTTAAGTTGGCAACGTGAGTGTAGAGATGTCTAGAATGGGAACATGTGGGGATGCTCTCGTAGGTTCGCTCGGGACGAACATACAACATGAAAACGTGTACATTTTCAAAGCATGAAAATAGGGAAATACTTTGGACAACACAAATTCTAGACACTTCTAGAGTGTTTCCATGTTAACGGGTTGCTCTAGTAGGGCCATTTGGAACAACAAAACATATCCTCTCCTCTATATACTACATATTTGAAAGGGTAAAACAATTTGTAAGGATATAAAACCTAAAGGGGAAGAGAACACTTCTATGCACAGACAACTACCCACTTCATCGAATTGCACCTTTAAGTTGGCATTGTGAGTGTAGAGATGCCTAGAATGGGAACGTGTGGGGATGCTCTTATAGGTTTGCTCGGGACGTACGAATAGTGTGAAAATGTCTCTACACTTTCCGAAGCCTGGAAATTTGGGGAACATTGGGCGGCACAAATTCTAGAAAATTCTAGACACTTCTTGAGTGTTGAATGTCGAGTACAGTTGGGCCACTTGGAGTGGCAATGAAAATCAAAAGATACGGCAGACGAAAGAAAGAAAGAAAGAAAGAAAGGGCTTGATAGTCCCAAGGGCTTCTAGGGTGTTCGTCTTCGTGGAATTGATCCTGGACCGTCCGATGGCCGCCTTCGCACGGCTGCGATCTGTCGGCTGCGAGTATGAATGCCGGGGGCATGGAAGAGTGCAGTTGGGTGGCACGGGCCCATCGTGGCCGCCCATTACATCCGGTTTCTAAGATGGACGGTCCAGAACCGCCCTCTGGAACCTTCGGCCTGCGTAGGTGGGACAGACAAATACGCTGCGCAAAAGTGTACCGGACAGCTGCGTGTTCTTTCGTTCCTAGGGCTGTGTCGTCGCCCTTCCATCCTGTCTTCTCTCGACGATCTGTGCCCGCATAGCCTCACAAACTCGCATAAACTAATCTCTTCTAACGATCTATTCTCGCATAGCATTTCAAGGACCCCCTATTTGTGGAATTTGGCGACGCGACGAGGCAGTTTCAGCCTTGTAAGGGTTACAAGAGTATGTAAGTAGCAGAGGTGGAAGAGTTTTATTCAGCCTGGATCTGTGCTGGAGACCGGAGATTTTGGTTAGGCTGGGGAGTGATTTAGAGGCTTGCAGTGTGGGGTTTGAAGTTTGAAGGGAGGACGCAAAAAGTCGGTAACCATGTTCGGGCGTATGCCATCGAAGAAGAGTGACAACTCGAGATATTATGATGTGCTAGGGGTGTCGAAGAGCGCATCGCAGGATGAGCTCAAGAAGGCATACAGGAAGGCTGCAATTAAGAATCACCCCGACAAAGGTGGAGATCCCGAGAAGGTATGGATGGTGCCATGCCATGATGCGCATACATAACCGGGAAAGGCATGGCAAGAAGAGTGGAACTGGCGTTGATGATGTTCTTATGTCGGATGTGTATTAGTCAGGAGAGCTTGGGAATGTTGTTTAGCGATGTTGTTTGGACTGGTCTGTGTCGGTCATTGACAGCGTACGAGTAGTGGAGAGTTTTCCTTGATTTGTGCTTGGAAGTGACGAGAGGTGACTTTTATGAGATCGCGGGCGATGAATGAAACGTAGGTCAGATTGTTAACATTCTTTGACCGGGACTGAATTATGAACTTGGTCGTGGTACTGAAAATTTTGCTGTGTGTTTGCAGTTTAAGGAGCTTGCCCAAGCGTATGAAGTTCTGAGTGATCCGGAGAAGCGGGATATATATGATCAATATGGAGAAGATGCTCTTAAGGAGGGAATGGGCGGAGGGGGTGCTTCCCACAATCCATTTGACATCTTTGAGTCGTTTTTCAGCGGAGGCGGTCATCCATTTGGAGGAGGTGTGTGTTCTTACGGGCCTTACTCCCGTACAGGCCAGGGCAAAGTAGCCTGTAGTAGTAGTTGTGGTAATTGGTTACCTGAGATCTGTTTTTAGTTACATACTTAAAGGAACTAAAGGTGTAATGAAATGGATTTTCCCTGATCTGGCAGATTCCCCCTTTGCTGCAGGCGGTAGCGTAAGAGGTGGACGGCGGCAGAGGAGGGGAGAGGATGTTGTCCACCCGCTGAAGGTTTCTCTTGAAGATTTGTATAACGGGACATCTAAGAAGCTCTCCCTCTCTCGGAATGTTATATGTACCAAGTGCAAGGGGTAAGAATTCTGAGACATTCCACAGTGTATCGTCAAATTTTCAATGTTTCGCTGCTTATGTGTTAGGGAAGCATTGGTCATGTGGAGGCTGTGCTGACATTCGTTGAGAATGCATCTTTTCCTTATGCAGGAAGGGTTCAAAGACAGGTACATCAAGTAGGTGTGCTGGATGTCAGGGTTCAGGGATGAAGGTATCCATTAGGCAGCTCGGACCCAACATGATTCAGCAGATGCAGCATGTCTGTCCCGATTGCAGAGGCTCAGGTCAGCATTCAAAGATACCCTTAAAAAGTTAGGGTTTTTCTTTATTGTGGTACAAAGTTCAGAATTAGGGTTCCACTGCCATTTTTTTGATGAGGTCCACTTTCTTGCTACATGTTTACCCAATTTTCTAAATTTGTTTGTGACGCAGGTGAGACTATCAGTGAAAAGGACAAGTGTGGCCAGTGCAAGGGACAGAAGGTTGTTCAGGATAAAAAATTGCTGGAAGTTCATGTAGAGAAGGGAATGCAGCATGGACAGAAAATTACCTTCACTGGAGAGGCTGATGAGGCGGTATGTTCTCTTGAATGTTTGATGCTTTTTGTGATGGTACTTACTCTAGTAAGTGATTATAACTACAGCCTCATTATTTCACTTGTGGGATCGGCCTTACTTGTTGGACAGAGTTGCCTAACTGGATGATTTGCTTTTTCTCCAGCCTGATACTACAACGGGAGATATAGTGTTTGTGCTGCAATTGAAGGAGCACCCCAAGTTTAAGAGAAAAGGTGACGACCTATTCGTGGAACATACTCTAACCTTGACCGAGGCTCTATGTGGGTTCCATTTTCCTCTTACACACCTGGATGGAAGGCAACTGCTTATCAAGTCAAACGTTGGAGAAATAGTCAAGCCAGGTAATTGTTTTGTTTTTTCTCACTGGTTTTTTGGACATCAAGTTTCATGTGAGTTTCAAAATTGGCTGGATTTGAGTTGGTCAATGACTGTCAGAGGGTTCAAGTATTGTATGAATTTGTATTTTAATTGTCCAGGTGCCTCATAAGTATCGTTAGGAATCTGCATTATAGACATGATATGGTGTGAAGCCTAGTGATAGATTTGTTTTTTTGGTCTAAACTGGATATGACCTAGAGATTGAATTTTCTTGACCTTTGAGCTGAGACTTTTGTTTCCTGTATTGTGCAAACAGGTCAGTTTAAGGCCATCAATGATGAGGGTATGCCTCACTACCAGAGGCCTTTCATGAAAGGCAGACTATACTTGCATTTCACTGTCGATTTCCCTGAGACAGGGACACTATCACCAGAACAATGTGCAGCTTTGGAAGCAATTCTTCCTCCCAGACCAACGAGTCAAATGACAGATATGGAGCTGGATGAGTGTGAGGAAACAACCCTACATGATGTCAACATTGAAGATGAGATGCGAAGGAAGCAGCAGCAACAGCAAGAAGCATATGATGAAGATGAGGAGTCTTCTGGACCCCGCATCCAATGTGCTCAACAATAGACTCGATTTTACAGAAAAAGTTGTGCAGTTTTATGCACAGCTCAAGGCATATTTACAAATTGCCCGGATGTATTCTCCTTCGCCAGAGGAAGTAAAGGGGTGGTGGTAGACGTAGGTGAACGATGGAGAGTTGAAATCAGGGTCTTCTCCATTACGATAAGCAATTTAAGGAATAATTAGGACAGATGAAATTGAACTTGCTTTTGGGGATTGAGAGTGCTGGTACTTCCATTATGAAGATAGCCCCCTCTCGATTGCAACATTATTTGGATGCAAGTATCCTCTCCATCATATACTGATAACCATTTTTGACGAAGATGGTGCGCATGGACAGTTTTGGGAAGGTGTAGGTGTAATTCTTATGTATGTAAATTGTTCCTTTTGTCTTCTCATATGAAGTTCTGGAAGTTAAATAGTTTTGTACAGCGAGTTGGTATGAGTGGGGGTTCAGATTATATAAGAGGGAATTGATCCTCACAGCTCGCCGTCTGCACGATGGATCAGGTTTATGATTGTCATCATATAGTTGGGTTGTGCACATCAAAAAGAAATCAGCCCCCTGGAATGGGGTGGTTGTTCTAGCCTCTGCCTGTAGTACTTTGTCCATTTGGGAATAAGATCAGATCTGATATTAGATCTCGGTTAAGCCTGTAAATTGTCATCATTTGTTAGGGTTGCGATGTATCTTGGTCGTTTTCTCAGGTTGTCTGTTTTAGTTCTGCCACCAGTACTGGGGGATATGCACTCTGAACTCAAAACATGATAGTGAGGATTATAGCAACAGCCAATGGCGGTATAAACCAACGATTCATCTGTCTGACAAGAAGTGATCTTGGGTACGTTGTTGGAAATTGTACTAATTTTGGGAACTGGCAGGCTAGCAGATTACAGAGGCAGCAAAGAACACTAGAAGTTCAGGGGAGCAGGAAAGTCTGCGTCGTAAGCTTCCTGCGAAATGTGACCCAGCTCCCAAGGAGCCTTATGTGGAAGCTTCCTGTTATCATATGTTTCTTCCACATGACAAGCCCTAATGGGAACTTTTACTGCAAATGCCGGAGACTGATGTGGTGTTTTCATTTTCTACAATCTTAAACCTACCCTGCAAAACACAAATCAACCACAACCATCACTTGGTATATAACAATTAGGCCCAAACAACATCATCACCAAATGGGCGTAACCTAAAGTCCTGACCCCTTGTATCACATGCGCCAACCCCCCCAAAGAAACTACAAAACGCTGGTCATAGAAGACAAATACCTAGAATTTACCAACCTCACAAAAACTCTCCAATTAGAAAACATCCCAACCACCTTTTGGGACGCCATATTAACAAGCTATAATAAACCAAACATACAAGAAACCTTCCGAGAAGTTGTTAAGTCACTAATAGCCCACCCACACTTACTGGTGCGGGCCACCAGTGAACAATTCCTACTAGCAAGGACCACTTTTAGAACTGGTTTAGCTAGTGAGAGCCACTGGATGCGACCAGTGTTGATACTCACCGTTCAGCCACCAGTAAGTGTGGGTGGGCTATAAATAACTACATAAAACACACATGCGTGACCCTCACTATTTAAGAAAAGTGGCAAGGAGGCTCATTACCATGAAAACGACAAACATCACGGGAAGAGTAACTCATAATCCACCATAGCATCTGAGAAGCAGTGAGAGCCATATACACACATTCATATGCACAATGGCTGCCCCACAACAACACCCTACACACCTCGACATTGTTTTTCAATCCAACCATCTACCTCTACCCCCACTTATCATAGACGCCACAACATGGATAGCATAAATTGGCATCATCAGTTGCAATGCTAAAATCGAAACACATAAAATCACATCAAAACAAACAACAAACGACTGCAAAAAAAAAAAAGTCATTTCGAAATATTAAACCATATTAGACCCAAAAAAAAAAATCCAAAATCGTACCGAAAAAGAAAATTTCAACATAGTATCACGACACCACTAGACCGCCTGAAAGATCGTAATGGCCACATTCTAATAGATCCACTCGCTATAGCTCAAGGATTACAACAAACATCTTGTCACAAGCAAGTCGCCTATGTGACAACAACCTAGCATACCACCTAGACACATGTATGTGCAGGGCCGTTGCCAACCTTGATTTTCAGGGTAGGTCCGTTTGGGAAATCGAATTTTATCCAATGCATATTCTTTCAAGAAAAATGTCATTTTATCCATTGCATATTTCCTTTGGTAAATTCCATTATACCAGTGCACTTATTAGGACTTACAGTTATGACCTAGGCTTTCAAGTGGGCCCTTCGGGCCCAAGGTAGGCCTGGCCTACCCGGGCCTGAGCCTAGCAACGCCCTTGTGTATGTGTGCAATAGGGAAACACCTTGGCAAACACCCCAAGGTATAATGCTAGGAAAAAGGAAAAAGGGAAAGCTCACCACTCTCACTACTCTCCAACAACTTCTCTCGAGAAGTATATGACAATAGCCTTAGAAGGATATCACATGGCAAGGCCCCATGGCTAGACAACATCCCAAACGAAATTATCATACCACTACACTAAATATTGTACTTAGTGTCATATGGTATTTTATGTCAATGTGGTAAATTTTCTAATGACACTTTTTATGAATAAGTTTACAAATACTATCCTAAGTTACTTTTAGTTCATCCGCTTTTGGTATATACTACATCCTAATTTTTTTGGTGATCGGATATTGTCATGCATGATTGTAATTTGCATGAAAATAAATTAAGTTAGTGACAATAATTGCAACATTGTATATCTACAATGGCCAAATTTTCTTACAAGAATCGACACATAATGATAGGTTTACATTTAGTGTTGGTGACGCTGGGCGGGTGGTTTGCAATTAGTGTTGAGCAAGACAAGTAGAATTGGTTACACTGAATGCAATATTTAGTGTACCTCCCACATTCCATGATACGTTCTCATTCTTCCAACAATGCTATAAACAAAAGAATATTATAATGTACTGGAAACATAGCAAAACTATACTTATACACAAAAAGGACAGCATGCTCCTCGTCACAAATTACAAACTCATTGCCCTAGCCAACACGATATACAGATTTTGCACCAGTACACTTATCGCTCTCCTAACAACCTACATAGAACTACACATATTGCTCTATTTCAAAGAATGCTTCCATCCACAATGCAACGCCACTAGACAAATTCAAATGATCATTGTTGCAATCGAAGACGCTAGACTCATGAACCAAGAGAAATACATAGCATACATAGACTTCACGTTTGCAAATCCATAGATTACACTAGGCTATCAACTATTAAGGAAGACTTAGGTTGCCCAAAAGATGCTATAGCACGTGTAGGAAACATACACACAGACCCCACCACCTCCTTCTAAAGAAATCACTTTGGAATGATCTCACCCGTACAAGTACTAGGGGTACAACACAAGGTGATGCCCTTAGCCCCTACCTCTTAATACTTTTCCATGGGTGAAAAAATACGACCTTGGATGCCACTTTAACACATCATCTGCCACATACATATAAATGTGTATATCTGGCTTCATCACCCCACCAGTTATAGCCAATGCTCCTCTCATCAAAACTTGAAATATTAATCATTGATTGGTGGGCCTCAAGTGTCTTTGGCCCAATTAGGGTGAGTTTCCGTGTAGGCCTTTCGTCCACGAGATTCTAGATAATAGTGGGTTGGAGGTGTTCTCATGTAGATAAGCACAACCTGCCAACCAACCATGTTCCGGTGTCCTACTAAAATGTGGAGGCTTGTGGACATGGACCGCTAGACTTTCATGCACCCCACTAAAACACTTTTTAACCTACAACTGCCGGTCACCAAAGGATTTGAAGACCGAAGGTCTAGAGCTCCATCCTTGGTAACTTGGAGGAGGAAGTTAGTAGGTGGACTCAGATATGAGAAGATGAGAGTAGCTACTTGGCACATACGAACACCTATATGATCTACATTTGGACGAGTTTGTCCTTATTCCCACTACAATATGGTGGGCGAGCAGCCTACATGGAAACTCACCCTTAGAATACCGACAATATGTTTTCTATCACACGGTGGTTATAAGATATGAAGTCTCTATGTAAGTTACCTCCAACGTTGATGGGAGAATTCTTATTGATGTAGGAGATCTAGAAGACATAAATCTCAAAGATGTAGGAGATACTTTGAGCTTTTCTTCACACGCAACATCAACATACCAAAGGACAAAAGCCCAATAATTGTTTGTTAGAGGTGCGTTGTTTATAGAAGACCAACATTCATATGTTCATAACATTATTCAGATCCATAAAAGTGTTACGTGGGACTAACAATATTCCATATATATATTATCCATAGTCAGTCCGAATGTGGAGAATATTCTATGGAGAAATGTCAGTCCCATAGAACAATGTTATGGATATGAATAATGTTATGTTTGTGGCTCGATTAACCCTAACTCCTACACTCTCAAGCCCATATCGGTCAATTTGGGTTTCTTCTTGATCAATGCTAAATTTTGCTTACTTCATGCCAAATCTAGATTGTATTTAGAAAGCTTCCACCATGTTGGTTGAAAATTAACTAGTATAAGTACATGTCTACAAAATTGTAGGTCAATCCATTTTAAAATCTTAGGTGGCAATCTCCTTCCAGTCTTCATAATCTTAAGGGGTTAACTCACTCCAATTGTGGTGAATATTGTAAGCCACAATATTGAGCTTATCTCCGCATGAAAACCATTGGATACCATTGGATGGTTTTCTTTATCTTATTTGTAATATGCTTTTCTTGGATTGAAAAATGTGAAACACCCACTTAGGCAAAGGGAATCGATATTTCATGGGGCCATGACAATTGTAACTAAGGTTGCAAATACAAATATATAAACGCTAGTTCCCAAGGGACTAAGCATGAACAAAGCCTCTTCCACCGCAAGCTTGTGCCCTTTTCGGAGGTAAGTTGTATTAACGGTAACTGCTAAATGTTGATGCGTCTTCGGGTTCTGTCCCATTTTACATATGATTGTTGTTGTGATGATGGTGGGTGGGGTGTTTGAATTTAAGTGGAGTTTTGTTGAGGATGAATGCATATGGCGGTGAGTTGGAATTTTGTTTGAAATTTGTGAGTGTCAAATTCAGGGGGGGGGGCATTGGCAAAAGTGTAGAAACTAGGTGCGATAGAAATACGGGGTCTACTATATTAATTGTGGGTAGATTTTGTAAAATAATTACATATAGTACATGGTGCTCCAGTTGTGTGAAAAAAATTATATGCAATAGAACGTTTGACATAACATCATAAAATTACTTAAGTGGCACATTTAAAGTGCCATGGAAATAAGGCCTACATGTGAAAATCGTAAACCTTGCATTTCAATTATAGAGAATGGATGGGATCCACCCACACTTCATCCACACTTCAATGAACATAGTAAATTTCAAACTCTCCAATTGAAACTCTAGTTAAAAATGACTTGTGTGAACAATAGCAAGTAAGAGACTACCCGCTACTGAGAAAGTTGATTCCTTCAATTTCTCAACCTCTCCAGTGAAAAAAAAACATGCTACTATTATAGCTGAAGATAATTGGAGTGGATGGAAATCAATAATATATATACACATATACATTTGAGCTTCATTAGTCAAACATATTGTCTAATGTGTCTATAAATTCATGTACACTAGATATGAGACCTCCGTAACAATGTTTTTCAAATTGTTGCGACAATTCAAAAATCACCATGAGCTAGTACTTTGGTGCCTTAGGGAGAAGAGAGGGATGGCACCAATCATGCCTCCTCGATATAAAAGACTCTATCAAGTATTGATACCCGGGGGGTGCATTCCATTGTCAAGTTGAACACCACGTGCGATAAAAAAAATCTACCTTTCACATAAAGCATCACCAAAATGGGTCAAAATTTTATCTTTTTTTTTCATGAGTAGATATACATGGTATCTATTACATAGTAAAAATGGTAATTTTTTAGAAAACATACCATTTCTAACTAGAATGACGCAGAATTGAACTAAAACAACTACTACAAAAATGAAGATGACTAAAAATTTCAAAAAAATATAAAAAAAATATAATCAATGGTTATGTATATGTAGGAAAAATATTGTAATTTTTAAAATGATCTATGGCATATAATATAGGGTAGCAAACTTTTATCGCACGTGGTTATGAAACGAAAGGGGGTGTGATCACCCCGAGTATTTATATCATCATGTACACATTGGTACAAATGTTATGGTTGGTCTTAGAACAATCTTAGACAAAAAAAACTAACACTTCGATTTGTCGAGTGTGACATGGCAATGAGAAATTTCAAGAGTGTGTAGGACCCCCCCCCCCTTTAGGTCATAGAGAATAGGTAGAATGGAGAATTGAGTTGAAGCAAGAATATACTTTTTGAAGTGAAAGTGCCACATCATATTACAAAACCATTGACCAAAATTTGTGATTTAAAGAAATTCAACGTGGCACAAAATAAGAGTAGCATTCGATACACAAAACGTTGTACGTGCCATGGTACCACAAGACTTCAATGCAATCATTTTTTTAATGGTCCAAGTCTTAATGACATGCTTTAGTTGCTCGGAAAACTCGACACACACTTATTGCAAAACTTCAAAGCTTCAAGCACAAATACATGGTGAAGTATCATGACATGTCAAAGTCGTAAGTGTTACATTATTTATGGGTGGCGGTGATTTGAAGCTTTTATGTAGTTCCAATGACATTTGTGTAATAGAATATGCGATGAGAGTTGGAGTTTTCCACCTTCTTGCTTAGAGAGCCACCAAAGTTGTTGTTGTACTTAGCACTTAATTTTTGTTGCATTTGATGTGATTATTGGTCCCATACCATACTTTATGTTGGGTGACAAAGTTTCCAAAGTGCCTATTAGTGGGTGTAAAGGCAAATATGTCAAGTGTCCATAGTAAGGGCCACTTCACACACGAGACTGAGAGCCCGTGACCATTACACTCCAAGCACTCTCGTTGGTGGAAAAGGCAGAGCCGGTCCAAGTTCGCTCCACACTATGTTTGAGGGACCAACGGAGTATGTGAATGCAAGATGGATGTAAAGTCTACATGGATTCCTACATGGCATCAAATGGATCATGTTTCATGGTCACTTGGACTATTTTCAAAAACCACCTCTCGGAGGTAGGCCTAACACAAAACCGGGAGAACTCCGAATGTTCACAACCGTTGGTTTATTCTATTTTATCATGTGTGAGGACCCGCATGAATAGAAATTCATTGAAATAGCATTTGGTTGAGGGCCCGGTCACATATGACTTGACACTACACTTGAGGGTCCGTGACCATACTACATGATTTTGAAGGTGTCTTGAGACGGCCTTTGGACACTTTCTTTTGGGCTCTCACAATTTCATGGTCACGGCTCTTGGCTCGTGTGCGAAGTGGCCCTAAGTTGACCACAAAATTGGAATGAGTATCAAGCAACTAGTCACGCCGAACTAAATAATTGCCGGTTTGACTACTCCACTTGAGTTATGTGTGAGATTTTATTTTTTTATTTGTTGATTGGAGCTCAAACTACCAAGAGCACGATCAATCTTCAAGCTCTTGATAGTTTGAATAAATGTAAAGTGGCCATGCTCAAAGTGAGATATGAAGGTAGGAGTGGTACCAAGCAAAGGAGAATCCATGACAAAGAATCATGGAAAGTCCATTGACTTTGGATCTAAAGATCGAGAGCTCAAACTCTCAACATTCATAAGCGATCTCTACAAGGGTAGCTTTAAGACTTTGACCAAAAAAATTCATAGTCCTTCCACACATGCTCCTTCGATATGCCAACTAGCATGTACTAACTTATCATGGGGAAAGGTTCCAACTCTCGAGTTGAAAGCGCACGTGTTAAGTCGACTTGAGTGAACAAGTGTGAGTAAGAGGCTCCCAAATGATGTTCTCTACAATTTGTGAGCTTTCAAGATTTTGAATATAAGGGGGAATTGCATATAGTATTCGGGCACTTAGGATGATGTGCTTGTCAATTCTACACTTTAACAAACTCGTAGATTGCAATAGGAACAAATGTGGCATGACATTTGTTGTCCCATATTCTCGTAATCATACAATTTAGACATGCCTACAACAAATTACTCTAGAAAAACATATATTACACAAAAAGATGGGGTTTAACCTAAATGGGTAGCATACTCAAAATGGTCCTATATGACCATAATGGGATTCACTTCTTAACACAATTGGGATGTGTTTATGACCACTTAGAAAGAAGCAAAAATCCAAGTTTAGCATCTAAACTTTGATCATGAAGCTTAAATTGACAATTTGCTCGATTTGTAATTACTAACTTGATGAGGTGAATCCTGGTCCAACCTAATGGAAAATTTGTTGTGGAGTTGGATGTGGTCACAATAGAGTAATCATATACCTTGAATTCTCATTAATTGAGAGTGTCATGGGTCACTGCTCAAGGTTTACATGGGGGCAAGTTTGGACTACAACCCATAATATTTTCAATGAATGAAAATTCCTACATGGAATCCCACATGGCAAGAATATATGGTATTGGTTGGGATTGTAGGGGGTTTCTTGGGACAACTCTTGAAGGTAGGTTGAGTGGAATGTGTAGCGGGCCTTGGGGGACAACCCATGACAACTTGTTGAAAATACATATCATAACACTATTCATGTTTAATTCGGACTGAAATGAAATTGATTTAAAAGTTTGGGAAGTCAAAAGGCTTACAGAACTAAAAGTACATTAAGATGATGTCGAATTGGTTAGAATGTGATTGTTGGAGCCACTCTAGAAAGTTGCTTTTCGTGTAACTGGGTTTGTGGGCCTTAGAATGTTGTCACTCTTTTTAACTAGAGTTAGAGTTTTGAGTAGTATATGACAAGCCTTGTGGTTTAGAATAAAGAATGAAAAGACACATATTACAATGACATTTAAAGCATGTGCTAAAAAAATATACATCAAGTACTAAACATATGAGATGGCCTATGAGATTATTTCAAGAGAATGATAGTCTTCACTTTTGCATCTCCACTCTCCCATTCTTAAAACTTGAAATGGACAATCTTCGTGATAGGGAATTGCTAGCGGGATGAGAGAATTCTCGATCCGAACCGACATTCAAAATGGTACGTAGACTTGAAAGTGTCCACAAGAAGGTCACGCATCTTACTTTAAATACGATCCCGGTTTTATGTGAATTGACCAACATTTATAAGGATTATTTTTTACTAGATGTGAGCCCAAAAGGGTGCCCACATTTAGTCTTAGATCCTTGAAACGTTAGTTGATGCACTTTGAAGTAGCATGTTACTTCACAAAAATATAAAAAGAGTGAAATGTTAGTCTTAGAAGTACCATGTTGTAAGAGGCTAGGATGTGAGTTGTTATTGTGTTTTTACCTTCGGAAGGATTTGAGTGAATGAGGATAGGTAAGGAGAACTTGGATTGAGTAGTTAGTGAGTAGGCTAGTACAAATGGATGGAGACAACCAAAGTGACTCAAGAGGCAAGTGCATTCGAATTGGGATGAATGGAGGATCACATGGAGCGCACAAGTGGACCGCCTCATCATGGCCACTTAATGGGGAAGGTCCAAGGAAGAATGCAAGGTGGAGGATAAGCAAATTCTCAAAGCACCAATCAAATCACGAGTTAAGCATCGTGGTTTGAATTAAGTGGTGAGCAACGATTTGGGAAAGTAAGGGGAGAAAGTTATGGCGGCGGAAAGCGAAGGAGGCTAAGTTTGGGTTGAAGCATCCCAAGTTTGGTAAAGTGTGGTAGGTAGAAAGCCAAGGCTAGTTAAATGTTCGAATTAGGATCCTTGTTGATCATTTGAGGGAGGAAGGCTTAGAAGATAGGATTGGCGCCTACTAAGTAGGAGGAAATCTCAAGGGCTTATCGTGAGCCTTGAGGGTGCTCACCCCCTCAAGCTTACTATATAATCCCTCATTCTTCCCTCACTCATCCTCTCTTCCCTTTGTGCTCCAAGGCACCCCACGAGTTATAAGTGTGGGTGTGGGAAGCCATATTGGAGCACATGTGTGTGCTTAGTTTTTAGTTTGAGAGCCAAGGCTTGTTAGCCTTGAAGAGGGCTTGACCTCTTGGTAGAATTAGTGTTGACGTGAAGGATTTTAAAGTTAATTCATGATTCCAATTTGTGGTACTTAAAGTTCATGTTTTGAATACACGTGGTTGCAAGTTCCATGTTTAAGAGTTGAGCACTTGATGTTGTGATGAGTGCAAAAATATACTTGTGTGGATTAGTTAGTCTTAGTGAAGTTAGGAAATTCTCTCTCCCCCTCTCCTCTCTAGGATTTTAGGATTTTAGGATTAGAGAAGAATTGTGTGATTAGAAAGGGGTTGTTAGTAGAATTAGGAAAATTAGGTAGGAAGATTAGTTACGGGCTTGAATAATTAGTGAGGTAGTTGGGAACTACAACTACAAAGTTGTGGGTTCATGAAGGAGCTGGGTTTATGAAGGAGCTGGGTTTGTTTAGTTAGAAAGTAAAGAGCTGGGTTTATGAAGGACCTGGGTTTGTTTAGTTAGAAGCTAAGGAGCTGGGTTCATGAAGGAGCTGGGTTTATAAAGGAGCTGGGTTTGTTTAGTTAGAAGCTAAGAAGCTGGGTTTATGAAGGAGCTGGGTTTATGAAGGAGCTGGGTTTGTTTAGTTAGAAGCTAAGGAGTTGGGTTCATGAAGGAGTTGGGTTTATGAAGGAGCTAGGTTTATGTAATTAGAAAGTAAAGAGATGGGTTCATGAAGGAGCTTAGTAGATAGCCTACTTGATTAGCTCATAGACAAGTAGTTAGTTACATTATGCTAGTTAGTGTTATGTGTGGCTTTCACAAGTAAATGTATTTGAGATTGACTATAGAGAATAGTGTTTTTTAACACTTGCATCCTCTCTTTAAAAATAAACCACGTGCACAAATTAATGGAGAATGTGGAGCACTCTCGCGATGGCAAGACAAAGGAAGCAAAGACCAAAGGTGCGAGGGAGAGATTGACATAAGTCACATAAGTATTTCTTAATACTTAAAGGCTTATGTACGGTATGGAGACACCAATTAAATCCAAGACCTCTTGAAGGGTGAACCTTGCACTATGGACTCATCCAAGTCCAAATCCAATACCGCGGAGGAATGTGAGCCCAAACCCACTACTCGGACTACGGACGCTTAAGGGTGGGGGGTTTGGCCTCACACTAGACTCAACAAGTCATAATTGTTCAAGCTTGAGATTCGTACCGACAAAGTTCGTGCAACCACTTTGGACTACGTACCCAAATATAGACACCGTTCTAGACCAAATACTTGACACAAGTGGACCATTGAAAGAGGAATATAAGCTTCACTTTGACCTCCTATAACTTGTGCATCTCGGCGTCCATTTTGATACTTGAAATGGACAATCTTTGTGATTTGGAATTGTTGGTTAGATGGCATAATTCATGATATCAATCAACATTGGTTGCTCAACATAGAAATAACTAGGTTGAATATTCAACACAATTGGGGGGGGGGGGCATATTGAAGAAATAAAATATTTTCACTTTGACCTCCTCTAACTTTTATATCTCAATTCTGATTTCGAAAATTGAAGTGCACAATCTTCATGATTTGCAGTTGGTAACTAAATGAGATAATTCCTAATTAGCTCAATGGCCACAATTGTTAGTGGGGTTGTTGTAATTGACCACAATAGGGTTGCATACCTTATCTTGCATAATGACCTAATAACCAATAATATATGCTCCATTACTCAACACAACTAGGAGGGCATGTGTTGCCATTTAGTGGGAGAAATATAATTCCACTTTGACCTTCTATAGCTTATGAGTCTCAACTCCAATTTTGAAACTTGAATTGGACAATCTATGTGATTTATCACTATTGGTAACGGGATGAGACAATTCCCATCTCGAATCGACAACCAAATTTGCAAATAGAGTTGGAGACACCAACAATAGGGTCACATACCTTACCTAATAACCAATAATAATTGCTCGAACATAATTGCTCAACATATTATTCTAGGTTTGGTAGTCAGAACAACTGGGAGGATCTATGTGACATTAAAAGGAAGAAGAATCTTCACTTTGACCTCCTATAACTTTTGCACATGAATTCCAATTTTGAAACTTGAAATGGACAATCTTTGTGTCCCATCGCAATTGCTAACGGGATGAGACACTAGAGTTATCCACACTGTCCATCAAAGAGGGAGGAAACCATGGGCTTGATCATTCTTTGAGAGAACTTTCTATTCAGAATTCGTTAGTTGGTCTTGCATCGGAGCCTATTTTGATTGTTGGGTAGCACTTTTGGGACCTCTTTACTTTGAAAAATATTAGGATATGCAAATAAGGTATGCCCATGGGACCCATTGTTCTAAATCCCGGATTGGCCTATGCAAGGCTAGCTTGGCCCACTCATCCTAATAAAACAAGCTACAAAGCCGGTTTTTAATAGCCCGACATCACTCTTTATGTATGGTAATTTAAGCATCAAAAAAGCTTTGGTGACTTTGTGTTAATTCTCATAAACTTAGGGTTTGGGACTCGAACCCATAGGTTCATCTACTTCACTTTACAGATAACTCTAATTTCCATTCCAAACCAACAACCGAAATTGTAAGAAGACATAACATTACACAACTCCTTGGTTGCGTTCTATGGGACTGAGTGCCACATGAGCATAATTCTCTTCGAATTCCAAGATTCTCCATTGGTGGGGAGCACTCAGGTTGTGTACTGTGAACTTTCCAACTAGAAGCAATTGTAATTTATCAAAGTTTTTGAAACGTAACTTCTTTCTTAGGAAAGAGACCATCATGTAGTTGCTTAGTAATGTTAAGGTAGAAATACCATAAGCGGTTAACCACCCTCTAGCCGTGCACTAGACCGCCGTCATAATGGTGAAGTGCCATTTCTGAAACGGCTCATGGCTTAGCAACAACTTCAATGCGTGTACACTTAGTGTAGCCAATGGGAGTCAAGTTCTATGTACTCATGAGTTAACCGGTTTAGGTGATGTTATGTATGGAAATGCGGATTACTGTGTTCGGTGTAGGGAGAATCCAGTGAAAGAGTAGTGGGTTTGACAACTTTCCACTTTAAAAAATTGTAACATTTTTGGTACAAGGCAAAAAAATATGAAACAACTTGCATTCTTCATGAATCCTTCTCGTCTATCTTGGAAAATGATCTCCTGATTGTAAGACCAGATCTTCAATGCGAATCACCTTATTTTCATGGGTTATGGTATTTCTACCTTAATGGAGTTGGAAACACACAATTTACAGTATTACCCTTTTCCTTAACAAACTGACCTAATAATCAGCAAGGACATGGACTCCAGTGTGAAACCCCACTGGCTCCGGAGGCTCTCAAGGTAACTTAACTCTTACTGAAACTCGAGCGAAGACCCAAGATTCTGCATATGGAAAGTCCAGAGGGGGTCAGACTTCCCGAGGGCCCCACCACGAGAGCTTCTAGGGTGTTCCGCGAAGAAACGTTCAGGCACCGTCGGATGGGTCTCATGGACGTCCCCGATGTGTCGGGAGGGGAGAAGTCAATTCAAGCCGCCCGATGAGGCCGGTGGGGGAGGATGGACGGCCATGATCGGCCCTCTCGAAGCTTCTGTCTGCTGAGGAAAGGAAAGACAAATACGTTGTGCAGAGTACCGGTAGGCTTCGTGGTCGTTCGTGGCTGCTAGGTCTGTGTTGGGCGTTGCTTTTTGTTGGAAGCTGTGTTCTGCTGTTCTTTGCAAAATTCTCTCTGCTGTTGTGTGCCATTTGCGAAGATTTCTTAGTTTGCGAAGACAGCAGACGAAGCGGACAGGGTTTCGGAGCGCGCAGCACTCGATAAGGTGCAGTGAGCGAAATTTGGTAAGGTATAGGGTGGTGGCGGGGAGAAGCATTTGACGTGGATTTCTGTGTAGTTTTCTGAGATTGGAGGCAAGGATAGCATCTTTAGACAGCAGCGAAGATGTTCGGGCGTATGCCATCGAAGAAGAGCGACAACTCGAGATATTACGATGTCTTGGGGGTGTCGAAGAGCGCATCGCAGGATGAGCTCAAGAAGGCATACAGGAAGGCTGCAATTAAGAATCATCCCGACAAGGGTGGAGATCCAGAGAAGGTACGAAGAGAGCGACAGACCGAGAGAGGTCTTTGCAGCCTTCTAGGATGTCGAAGTTGTTAATGGGCACCGAAAGTCTTAAAGAAGAGGGTCTGCAATCTTAGCACCAGATGTGCGGGATATTAGCTCATGGGTTTAGTACCCGTTGTACTGAAATGTTGTCAAAAGGATTTCAAAATGGTGCGATAGGGTGAAGGTTATGTTTGACGGGATCAATGAAATCTGGCATCAAGAAGGGTGGGCTTGTGTAGGTGGTGCTTCGAGCGTTTCTTATCCTTAGTTAATAATCTTTTTGTATGTGGATGATGCTGAAGAAGTGAGGTGCACACAGCCGCTGTTCAAGGGAAAGGGCGTGTTGTTTTGTCTGGTCTGTGTGAGTCTTGATACCATGTGAGTGGTGGAGGTGTTGTCCATGATTTGTACTTGGAAGCGAGTGTGCCTTAGAAGTCACGAAGTGTTTCTCTGAGATCGCGGGAGATGAATGAAACGTAGGGCAAAGTGGTATCATCCATTTGACCGGGACTGAAGAATAATGAACGTGATTTTGGTGGCGAGGTACTGAAAGCTGTTGTGGGTATGCAGTTTAAGGAGCTTGCACAAGCGTATGAAGTGTTGAGTGACCCGGAGAAGCGAGATTTATACGATCAGTATGGTGAAGATGCCCTCAAGGAGGGAATGGGTGGAGGCGGTGCTTCGCACAATCCTTTCGACATCTTTGAGTCTTTCTTTGGTGGCAGTGGTAATCCTTTCGGAGGAGGTGTGTGCCATTGCAAACGAAGAATTTTTTCCCATTGATTTTTGGGCGTTGCCATGTGCAGACCTGTCGGTGATATGACAGTTAGGTTGTCTATGGTGGACTAAGAAGAAGTGATTTTTTTTTACTGATTTGGCAGATTCTCCGTTTGCAGGCGGCAGCGGTAGAGGTGGCCGACGGCAGAGAAGGGGAGAGGATGTGGTCCATCCCCTCAAGGTTTCTCTAGAAGATCTCTACAACGGAACATCCAAGAAGCTGTCCCTGTCGCGGAATGTGATTTGCTCCAAGTGCAAGGGGTAAGAGGACACATACTGCTTTTGGGTTTCTCAAACAATTAAGTTTCCACTGTTAACCAGTGTTGTTTTGATACCATTCGTGTATCTATAATGAGGACATCACTCTTTTGATACCAGTAGGGTATGGGTATTTGAGAACATTTTCGTTTTTGATGCCATTTGGGTCTACACACCATTTATGAACTTTCTTACTTAGGTGCATTTACCCTAGTTTCAAAATGGTTCATTATGGTATTTATCCGAATAAGGACTTGGGGAATACAATGATCCTCTCACCTTGTGATACCACCGAAATCAATATTTGACTGGTATCGCAATTTTTATACCAGTCGGGGAGGTTTGACGATACCTTAATTGGTATTGTGTATCGGTATCTTGGATTGACCTATAAACCGGTCCAACATTGGTTTCAACTCTGACGGCAGACATATTGGGCAGCAGGCTCTTCTGAGGACTTAGAATAGGGGTCTTTAATGGTCACTGAGAGAATTAGTGTGCGTTTTGCAGGAAGGGATCAAAGACAGGGGCATCCAGTAGGTGTGCTGGTTGTCAAGGTTCTGGCATGAAGGTTTCCATTCGGCAGCTTGGCCCAAATATGATTCAGCAAATGCAGCATGTCTGCCCCGATTGCAGGGGTTCAGGTCCGTGTCTATGAGTTGAACTCAAGTGAATTTGGAAATTCAAATTTAGTGTTAGGGTTTCAGCTAAATTTGTTTTTTTGGGGCTACGTGTATCTGATGTATTTCTTCTCTCTGCAGGCGAGACCATAAGTGAGAAGGATAAGTGTGGGCAGTGCAAGGGGCAGAAAGTTGTACAGGATAAGAAACTGTTGGAAGTCCATGTTGAGAAGGGAATGCAGCATGGCCAGAAAATCACATTTACAGGAGAAGCTGATGAGGCGGTATGTATGTCATAATCAATTGTATTCACTTCCAAGTGGTTTGAGATAGTCAACTGCATGTGACTTTGGAGATGTCTATTCTTCCTCGCAACTAAATATGTTGTGAAACTTGATCAAAGTAGTGCTATGTCACATCAATCAGTGGCTGATCTATATGCATTTCTCTCTTGTCTTGTGCAGCCTGATACAACAACGGGAGATATAGTGTTTGTGTTGCAATTGAAAGAGAACGCGAAATTCAAGAGGAAAGGTGATGATCTTTTTGTGGAACATACCCTAAGCCTGACAGAGGCATTGTGTGGATTCCAATTTCCGCTTACACATTTGGATGGAAGACAACTTTTGATCAAGTCGAGTCCTGGGGAGATAGTGAAGTCAGGTAATTGTTGAACAGTTTTCCAGACTTTGTTGGTTGGTGCCCTTTGGAGAACTGCAATGGCCTTTTCCTGTCCTCGCAGAGTGGCCATGGCATATGTCTCAATTGGATTAGTTCTTAGTTGCAAATTCTTCAAGTTGCAAGTCTTACAAACTCTTGGTTTGAGGCTGTTTCTAAGTATCTCCTTTTTGGAGTTCGATTTGCCAGAGGTTTGAGATGTGTTCTTCACACTGATTCCCTATGTGTGCAATGCAGGTCAATTTAAGGCTATCAATGATGAGGGAATGCCACATTATCAGAGGCCTTTCATGAAGGGCAGGTTGTACCTACACTTCACAGTTGAATTCCCTGAGAGTGGAACACTTTCACCAGAGCAATGCAAAGCAGTGGAAGCAATCCTACCACCTAGACCAGCTAGCCAAATGACAGATATGGAGTTGGATGAATGTGAGGAAACCACACTCCATGATGTAAACATTGAGGATGAGATGAGGCGGAAGCAACAGCAACAGCAGGAAGCCTATGATGAAGATGAGGAGTCTTCTGTTCCCCGCACCCAGTGTGCTCAACAATAGGAATCTTAATTCATCAACACTGCTGGGCAAGTTAATGCACAGCTGCAAGGCATATTGACCAAGTTGCCCGGTTGTATTCTCTTTGCTAGAGCAAGTAGAGGGGTTGGCGGTAGGTGTAGTTGAATGCAGAGTTGAAATCATGGTTTCTCCATTACGATAAGCAATTTAAGAAATAATTAGGATAGGTGGAAATTGAACTTGTTCTGGGGTTTGAGAGTGGCTGACACTTCCATATGGAAGATAGTTCCCTCAACCACAAGATTATTTGGATGGAAGTATCCTCTATATTAAAGACTCATGAGTTCATACCCAATTTTTTAAAGTAAGGTGGTATGAGTGAGCGGGCTATTTTCAGGAACGAGTACTCTTTCAACAGAGGCTTAGAAGAGTTTAGAATGAAAAGTAGCCGTATGGCTGTTGCAAATCCCCGTGGGAGCTTCAAGGTATTGTACATTTTGATCCCCAAATCTCTGGACGTTTCATGGCATACCTGCGCTTCGATTTGAAATAGGCTTTGTTTCACTCATTGCAGGAAGTGTGCTCTCGGGGTGTAAAACGGGAATTTGTTTGGTGTATGTCAAAATGCTGAATTTGGCAAATAAGAATGTAATAGAAAGGTTAATTTGATGGCGTAATCCTGTCAACCCATCAATAAATATTGATGGTTGACGTCATCACAGCGTCATGAAGGTTCTCAATGCCTTTTTGCTGCTCGCCACTGAAACTGGCCGGCGATGGACTATCCCATTCACTACAGAACAGATTCTTCCACTTTTACTCAGTATAGTTGGAAATGAGGCACCAGTATTGACGTGTCCCCTCTACAAGTCTTCCAAATGAACCGTGAAGTTGATATTAACCTCTTATCTCACGGAGGCTACTTCACCCTGCGACTCTAGTACTTTGGCTTCCTGGACTTTCAAATCAATTTCATTTCATTTCAACCGAAGGCTGAATTTTATTGGCAAACAAGATAGACGTTTCATTGTTTAATTTGAAAAAGATTTGGATAAAAAGTGGATAATACTCCAAACAATTCACAACTCTGAGGTCATTTATTGTCCTTTTCAGTGTGAACTTAGTCTGCAGTTTGAACACGCATGGTTCAACTTCTTTCAAACTTTGGAACAGGCCTGATGGGGGGGGGGGGGGGAAGGGGAGTTATTCATGCACAATGGATGAGATGACAAGATCCAAGGGAAGGTTTACATTTATACTTGACAAGTAGTGCACCGTATATTTCAAGCACAAATTTGCTACAAAATGTGCATGCTCAAAAGACTCTCAAAATGTCAACATGCATTGGCAAAATTAGTTTGCTTCAAAACTAATTATACTTACATTTGTTTTCACCTTACTTTTTTTCAGCACCCAAACCACTTGCTAACACAAGGAGACCTACTGTAGTGAAAGCTGAAAGAACGGTGCATGAATAGCCTGCAGTTAACAGAGTCCCCCTCAATGACTGCAGCACAAAAAACATTTCTTAGCACCTTCACAAATCCTGCATGAAGACAACTAATGATGTCAAAGCAAACCTTGCAAGGATGAATTGATGTTAAGAGGGCATTCTACGCTTGGAACATGGCAGCTCAAAAAATGGTAAAACTTGTGGAAGACGATAAAGTCATTCTATAATTCAAATAAAGTTTTGATCGGGAGTTGGTTGTTTGCAACAATACTTTCCATGTTCAGTAAGTTTTTGGTGCATGCTTGGAGTCTCTCTGGAGGTTTAAATAATTAACTTTCTATATCAGTCAATATTAATGTGAAATCTAGGCATTCGTTGCTTACCGAAGCAAGAAGATCTGCATTGTCATTTGCATATTGTATGGAGCTCTCAGACACATTTTGCAATCCAGTCACAAGCTTCCATGACAAAAGCCTGCAAAACACAACAAAAACACAACACAAAGTGACATGTATATATATCCAACAAACATTTCAAAAAGACAAAGAGCATGGTGTATTATGGTATAAATTTGTAAGCGGCATTGGACAAGCATAGAATCTTACAGCATTGGGCAGGCAGTATACTTCATCATATGCTTCAAAGAAAACAACGGAAAGGTCTGAAAGCATACCCAAAAGCAAAGGCAATTCCAGCACCAATATATGCACGTTGCGCAGTAATGTCAACTTGCAGGTCTCCAAACTGCTCAAATGACAAAACTAAGTGTAATGAAAATATTCGAATTAATCGAATGGTCTACATCATGTGAATTCCACATCAAGGAATGACACATGTTACAAAACTTGGAGTCATCTCAGCTTTCCTACAGTTATAATTGTTGAACAACTCACCTGAAATATCAGGTCTACATATTTGTTTGTACAGTAAAATCCAGTCTTGTTATTAATTAGATTATTGTCTATGCATCTATAAACAGTGAAAATGAAAGGGGTGGTAATATTGTAATGTACTTTCATATATCTCGCATTGTATTAAAAATGCACCCATTCACTCGCAACAACCTCAAAATCAAGAACTAACAAAACAGGAAGGATTCAGCTCTAGTGAAGCATGAAAGAAAGACCTTGAATGATTTTGTTGATGTAATGGGTTCCTCTACAACAGGACGGTTACCAGAAGAGAAAGCCTCTCCTGCAGCGGTAAGAGCTTTTCCAATCTGCACAACATGTTTCCGCCTTTAAAAGACAAAAGGTTTCCATGAACTCTCTAATCTCTGTAGAAACACCCTACCTATAAAAGAAAAAGCACAGCTTGTTACAAACCAACATCAAAACATTTTAAAGTTATGAATTCAGAAACAAACTTCAACATATTTTATTCACTCTCCAGGCAGATGTCCTATTAAAGACACCAAGATTTATCATATACCTTTTGAAGTTCTCCACCTTCATACTGACCAGTTGCTGCGAAGTGTCTTCCCGCGCGAAGAAAACGTTTGCCAACTGCTCATATTCAAGGTGGAGAAATAAAGATTTCAGTACCACCTCTATAAATGCATCCTTTCAGAATAACATGATTGGCCATCATTTCTCCAAGCTTAAGTGTATTTGAGGTTTTTTGATTTTTAAAAGGCACGCAACCACGAACTTACCAAATTGGAAGCTAGATTCACTTGGCAATTTCCCTAACAAAGATAGTAGCTGCTTGGCAGAAGCTGCATTTGCCTGTGTGTCACCTCTCTCCCATGTACGCGATAACTGCATCAGTAAATCCCCTGCTTGCTCTCCACACTGCAGAACCCCACAAGAATCAAGGCACTTTCATTCAGATAATGGGCACTTTGAGCTGGCCTAATAATTCAATCTTCACTAGGATAACCCATTCAGGATAACCCATCATGGGGAATAAAGCCCTTGAATTCACCATTCTGCGACGCCCGTGAGTCGCCCAAAAGTGAAAATGCTTCAAATGTAGGATGTAAGTGAAGCTGTCTGGTTATTTTACCAACTACAGTTGAAGAATTATTCCTTCTGCTACACAATGCATGTTGCTGATGTATGTCTAACGTCCAATACCATGTGGCTGGATTCGGAGACTCTAAAAATATTCTGGTGTCATGTGTATACATTGGATAGAGCTGGAAATTATACAATAAGAAAGATTAGATTTCTTATTTCAATTTAGATGCAAGGGGATAAAAGGTAAGTGAGTTACAAAGCCCCAAGTTTGCCCATGCCAGTCTCTGGCATTAAAACATATTTCTTAGTGGACAACTCCAATTTTCCATATTTGCTGACCTCTTTGTTGAGGGCTCCACTCGAGAGCGCAAATGCTGCATCGTTGAGCTGTATCAAAGGCAGATTGAGTACACAATTAAGAATGTGTTTCTAAAGAAAAGGACACAATACATTTGACTAATGGAGAAACTCAACACAAAGGACTGTCCACGATGTTGAAATTATATGAACATTTAATTATTCCACTCTGAGATACTCGGTTTCATTATTCATTCAAATCTAAAGCCCTAGAAAGCTTCAAACAATCTTGCCCTTTATATGAAGCATAATGCAATCCGCCAGGCCTCTCATATCTATGTGGGTCCTATCGTCAGCTTAGGTTCTAACCATGGCATTCAGAGGGCCATACAACTGAAGTGACAAAACATTACTGAGGCATATTTTAATACTCTGCCTTGATTACTACGCTGGTCATCACAAAAGCAGTGGGCTTCAGATACAGGACACCACAAGAAGTGCCCAGTAGAATGGAAGTGAAATTGCGAAAAGATATACACAACAGCAGCTGCTAACATTGGACAACTGAAATTACTGAAAATCATGAGTCACGAAGCCAAAGTGTCTGCAATGCCATGCTAAACACTCACATCAACCCGCAAATCATTGGGAAGCTTCTCCAAATAGCCTGCAGGCAGCACCAAGACCTTCTGCAGATAACAACACCCTGAACTCATTTACTCAACAAGGAAGCCCCATGAGCCTATTGGCATGTACACCATCAAGGTTTCAATGACACACCAAATTACAGACAAGTTTGACATACAAACCAACAATTCATACACATACAACGATATATAAACCAACAGTATTATAACATAAATATCAGTGGTAAGGAAGGAATGTATGCTCTATATTTTCTATCTGCACCCAAAGAATATTCCACAGTAGTAAGTCCTTAAAGAATGTTTCTGCAGGATTTCGAAGCTTGACATGTCCGAAGGATCTGTACAGGCTTTGGAGAAGTTTCCTTCAGGATCGAGTAATTTGTTGGCCCTAGAAGGATTGGAGCTTGGAGAGTCTAAATTGAAGTTAAAGAATTTTACCGAGAGGTCGCGCAGCCGCTCCTTCCTTACATTGAGTTCCTCGGCAGTTGCACTCTCATTTTGTGCGCTTGATTGAGCGGCTCGGACGAAGAATTGCGTGTGGGGTCTACGTGAGAAGGTAGCAGAAGAAGGGGAAGACAAGCGGGAAGAAGAAGAAGAAGAAGAAGAAGAAGAGGGATGAAGTGACGGGCGGTGAAGAGCAGGGAGCAATGAAGGGCAGCGGTGGTTAAAAGCAGAGGGAAAGAGGAGGCAAGGAGTGGGAGTGGCCAGCATAGCCATAGCCGCAGCTTCGGGCAGTATATAACCTTTCGCTGTTTTGTGGTACACACCTGCATTCAAGTGGTGCTATTTAAAGACCATTTATTGAAATCTCTTCTTCTTAAACTACCTACACACTTATTTACATGTGAAAGTGATGAATGTTGGGAATCTTTTAGTGCAGATAGTAACATCGAGGCCATAGCCAAGCTTAGATCTACCTCAAACACACAAGAAATCTTGAAATGGAAACCATCTCCTGCACATCAACCGTTTCACACTTCTTAGGTTCGCTCAAACTATTCAGAAATCTTCAATTTGATTGCAAATTGCAACATCCAAGCCATAGCCAAGGTCGAATCCACCTCAAGTGCACAAAAAATGCTGGAAATGAACTCCACCTACTCCACATTTGCCCTCTCACACATCTTCGGTTCGCTCAAACTACTCAGAATTACTCAATGTGATTGCACAATGCAACATCCAAGCCATAGCCAAGGTCAAATCCACCTCAAGTGCATGAAGTATGCTTGAAATGGAATCCACCTACTCCACATCAGTCCTCTCACACATCCTCGGTTCGCTCAAACTACTCAGAATTGCTCAATTTGATTGCAAATTCCAACATCCAAGCCATATCCCAAGCTTAAATCCACCTAAATGGCAAAAGACAGCTTCAAATGAAAATGGCTTGGACCATTGTTTGAACATACCGGCAATGAAGCTCTTCAAAACCACCTTGTATATGCCATATCGAGGTTAGGCTTTGCGTCAATTGACCGAACTCCTACCCAAATCTGAACCAATTCAACTCCTACCTAAATTTGAGAGGATTGAAGCCCTACATTACGTTCACGAAAGGTAAGTCCCAAATATTGCTCACCTGCCAGGTCTGTTCCTGGATGTTCCCGATCTGGTGACAAGTGTTGATGAACTCAGCTTCGACTCCCGGTTTGTATACTCCGCATGTAAGTATAGCATCGAACTATGAAATATGGGACTTGATGCAACAACACATCACACACACACAAGCAACCAAACAAACTTCCAATTGTCTTTGCAGGTGTTTGTTTATCTGCGATGATTTATCTTTTCAATTGCTTCCAATTGTCTTTGCAGGTATTAACTAAGTATATCCAAAGGCTCGCAGATGTTGATGACTAGACTGAAAGTTGGTGGGAGTGAGACGAAGAAATCTCCCGAACAAATCGCTTGAAAGAGACTGGATGGAATCTCCCGGATGTGGATGAAATCGCGGGAAACCCCCTGAATGGGTCGATCGCCTCTAGCCTCGAGGCCGTGTCCGGGGAGATTTTGGGCACAATCGATCGGTCGAGATCGGTGTTCGGGGAGGTTTTTGGGAAGAATCGGTCAAAATCGTAGTGTTTCCAAGTCCAACCGGTTACATGTTGTGATCTTTCGGTTTTTCTTTGATAATTTGAGGTGTAGTCTATAGATTCATCTTAAATGATCCGTAATTTCCCTGAAGCCTGGAACTTCAACCGGTTGTTTCTCAATCTCAATTGGTTATTTCTCAAACTCAACCCGATTCATTTGTAACTAGGTTCTTCCCGTTCAGTGGTCAAGATCCAAGTGTTTCCAAGTCCAACCGGTTCCAAATTGATATCTTTCGGTTTTCCTTTATTTATGAAGGAATACTTTATAGATTCCTCTTATACGATTGGCGATTTGCCAAAAGTCTTGAACTTGAACCAATTGTTTCTCAAACTCAACTAGCCCATCTGGAATTAGCGGTTGGATTGGATCTCCCTGTTCGTAGCTTGAGGCATTTAGGAAAATTCATCCACTAGCTGGCATTGTTCAAGTTTGAAGTGTGCACATGCATTTCAATGTGAAGGGCTTCAAAATAATCACATGGCACTCAAACTTTCAAACTTTTTTGCAACACTTTACAAAAAAAACTTGATATTGGCCGTTTTGTATTGAATATGAAAATAATATGATGTCTCACTATATTGAAGAAGTACATGCAAAAAAATGATGCACTAAAATTATTTAGATTCCCTACATAATGCACTTAATCATCATCCAACTCCAAAGGCAAAGCCCTCCGGGTTTTGGCCAATTTCCAAGTGTCAAAAATTGTAGCCCAATCCATATTTTCCATTAGAAGACCACATAATGACACTCGCATCAATGCATCCAATGTTTCAAGTTTCGATCGACTTCTGCAATCACTCTTCACCCAATTATGTTTGGAAAATTCACGTTCACATATAGTGTGCTTGCCAAGCCGAAGTTGTAGTTAGTGCCGAGTCGAAGGTGCAGAGTCGAAATTGCAGGAGTTATTGGAATTTGGAAATGTCTGCTAGAGTGCCAAGATTGGAGTCCAACTATGTTTCTATTTGCAAATTGCAGCCACTATATTTTGTGACAAGCAGTTTTTGGAGAGGCCTTCATTGTGAAGGGTGGAAACTTTGTAGAGCATATTTTTGTGAAGTGCCCCCCAAAAAAAAACTTTTTTGACGGCCAAAATGGCATTTGACAGGTGTTGAAGACTTCAATATTGAACATTGCTAGCGGGTGTCAAGCTAGTGTGAATTAAGGTAGATGCACATAATTTGATTCTAATCTTGAACGAACAGCTACATTGAGTGGTGTATGGTTGAGTGTGAATCTAACAACGGATACCCAAAAAACATATGTTGAAAATAGATTGGACTACACCCCGGGGGTTGGACTCTTCATACCACGTACAGACTAATGTGAGTGTAAGAAGGGGTGTTATTTGGGGCATTAGCATACATAGTATAGAAAAAGAGAGGCATTGTTTTTCTCTAGTCTGTACAACTAAAAAGGCTAGTAAGAAATCTGAAGTAAAGGTGGATGCACACAAGGGGACCCTAAGGTTTAGAGAAAAACTTGACAATAGATGTGTTAGTTTCTCGGGGAGATCACTCCATTGTAGAGTTGAACACCACGTGCGAACAAAGTTTGCTACCCCTATATTACATGTCATAAATAATTTTAAATTTTACGATATTTTTTCTACATATACACAACCATTGATGGTATCTTTTGTATATTTTTTTGAAATTTTTAGTCATATTCATTAATTGTAGCAATTTTTTTAGTTCAATTCTGCGTCATTCTAGTTAGAAACGGTATGTTTTATTAAAAAAACAAATCATCAAATTTAGTCACCATTTTTTACTATGTAACATGTACCATTTATATCTACTCATGAAAAAAAATTGATAAAATTGTGACCCATTTTGGTGATGATTTTTACATTTTTTACATTTTTTACATCTAAAATGATCGCACGTGGTTGTTCAACTCTACAATGGAGTGATCTCCCCGAGGTTAGTTTCATCCAATTCACGTCTTCATCCATTATTGTCATATGGTAATAGTCCTCAATGACTACCCTATCCATTCTTGTTAGGGTTTGCATTTGCATTTTTCATTTTTTTTTAGTTTACAAACTCTAGGCTCTTGGAGCGCTCATGGGTTCCCTTGAGTTTTGGCTTTTTGAATTGTGGCTAAGTTATTGTGCTCTTGTATGGGACAAATGGCACTACCTCGATAGGATGCAGTAGTTGTTGGAGACCCTCTAATTCTCATAATGCTTGTTACAAGTTTACATATAGATTCAGACAAACTCGAAAATGAAGCAACACCATAATTCACGCCAGTGGCAACATCGTAGTTGTCTTTCTTTCTTTTACTTCCTTTCACCAGATCGCGCAACATTATGAATCAGTTCGCCAGCATTGTTGGGGAATTTGTTTTGAATGAGGATCTAGTCATCCGGATACTAATTTGACTCATTCGGAAACTCCCTGTTGTACCCGAGCCAGCCCATATATAGCGCCTATCCTTGATCTGCAAAAGCAACATCAAGGTCCCATTACTCATTAAAATTCATTAAGCTGCAACTGCAAGGACAATGAACATCTCCACTGTTGGGAAACACCCATCATTTTTGAGAGATTATAAAACAAGCAGCAATCTAAACATCTCATCACAACACAACATATCAAATCTGGCTTTTCCCCTCCTACAAAACGCCAATGCCACAAAACTGTGGGAAAATTTGAGCATTGCCTTGACAAGCGCACCACGAGTTTCTGGCATCTCTCGTTGTGATTCTATCTGGTAATCTGCCACCTGGTGCAAAGATTGGAGAAGTTGGAGAAATCATGTGATTATCTCATGGATTCGAGGAATCCTCCTACACATTTCAGGGCGGAGGTGGATTGAAAAGTTCCAGCAGACCGTACACCACAAATAGGAGTGCGCTAATAAACCCAATTTCAGTGTTAAGAATGTCATATTATTGTTTGCTGCTTTCTAAAGGGCAAAGTGCTCTATGGTATGTTGATTGAAGATGCTCATCGTTCTGTAAATTGTTTGTGTTACGCACAATGCAAATGTCCTCCTTGACAAGTGGTGATGTTGAGAGCTGCTCCATAAGCTCAGGAAAATTCGCTGCTTCGTATGGAGGAGCTACGCTGATGTAGTCAAACCGACCCCGGAGTATTTCAGCTTCACGAACGTCCCACAAAATGTTAACACCAGTTGATAAGAACTTCCACCATTTCCTTTCGCAAACAAATACGCGAGAAACAAACTCCTTGAAGATACTGGAGACATACACGCCCCATACTTGCAAATGGCTCCATAGCCTTATGCAACTACTGCATTTGCAGACACCAGAACTTAAGGTGAAAAACGGACATGGATTGCGTGAAAGATACACTAAACATCTGAGTTAGTGTAGCCCACACTTATTCATCATCGATCAACCCACATCGATTGTCTTGCAATCACTAGAGTGGGGTCACTCATCACATCACACATGGTGCTACATGACAAGTCACAAAGACCACTCTAGAGTCTAATTAGCATGGCACACCAATTGCTATGCCACACAACATTAGAATAAATTTCGTGTAGCTAGCAAATCCTTCCACGCTCTGCCGTGTTTGAAATCATGGGAAATTTAGAGAGGGTTTATACCGCAAGATTAGTGTGGTGAGTGCGACAAATGCACCCCAAGCTAGCATGAAGGGAGCGCGTTTTACAACCAACTGAGTGGTCACCCCTAGTGCGATAGCCTTGACAAGTTGGCGTGCCATGAACTCCAAAAGTGATGAGGTATTTTGTGATAGATGGCATCCGAGGATCAAGGGATTCTGTGAATAATGGCTCACCCAAGGGCAGGAGCCCCATGGAGTGCCCTGGTCCAAGGGCGTTATCGAGCGTAAAGACCGGGATTAAGTTCAACCAATGGATGCGTGCCATGATCTTTCCAAGTTAATTACATGCATTATTGACGGTTTCATTTATCAAATGAAATCCCAGTCAATTGCTTATTTACCAAGTGGAAGTGGATATATATTGGATTTTGGGCCTTCAAGGTGAGATGCACTTAATATGGGTTTGTGGGCAAGGTTGCCCCTCAAGAATGGGAAGACAATTTTTTCTTGGGTCGGGCGGAGACGGACATCATTTTTTTGTCCAGGCAAAACATTTTAGTAGGGGTTGCTCAAAGGTAGTGGGTTGCAAGCCCTTTATCCCATTAGCAGGACCTCCCCCCAAAAAAAGCTCTTTTTGGGGTGGGATAATGTCCACCATTGTCATGGCGTTCCAATCATATGGGATGGAGACTTTCAATTTTGAGTAAGTCCACATTAGTGTTCAAATCATTGAAATTCTTAAATAATCAAATTAAATAATCAAAAACATTTTCAAGAACTTGAATGTGTTTCACTCACAAGATAGCTCCCATAAGGTAATCGCACATGTCTCATACACTTTGGAAAATTTGGGTTCTTAGAGTGTCTTGATTTATATACCAATAATCTCGTTGGATTAGCCTTTCATAGTGGATTCAAAAGCCATGTAATTCAAAATATTTCAATTGTATTTTAATTTCTTATGGAACTTCCAAGTCAATTAAAATCCACGACTCACACAAAGAGGCATCCATTTGTGCTACTCATCTTTGGTCATGCCTCACTTGCTGCATGGGATGAAGTGCTTCTTCAATAAAACCTAATCTTACCTTACTTAACACCTTACGACTATGTAAATGACGTGGGACCACAAGTGACATGCCTACATACAATTTCCAATGTTGTATACATAAGGTAGATGGTGCTAAACCAACACCTCGCCAACAACCACAAATCATGCATAATAAGTACCTACTAATTATAAGAAAGTCCACCACCTTACAATCGAGCTACTGTGTTGGTTTTAGGTTATATCTTGACAAACTTTGAGCCCTTATAATATTTCTATACATGATTCAAATAAGAACATGCTTTGGTGCCTTGGAATCCCTTGGCAATTGCTGACGAAATTTTTGTAGTACTTCATAATCCAAAACCAACATCTAAGCTCACTGCTTAAAGTGGCAGTTTTAGCACCATCTACCTTGGTATATTGGCGAGAGAGGATTATCGCATACAAGTGTACCTCTTATCCATCCAACATAAACAAATTGACCTCCTATATGTTTGTGGTTGATTCATCCAATATAACTTGGACTAGACTAATGTGGGAACTTTAAAACTAATTCCATTGTCAAATCGGTTTTAAAAAATAACCCCCAAATTGCACACAATTTCAGGATTTTTGCGCTGGATGAATGAGAAGTACGCTTATATGCGATAATTCCCTCTCGCCTAGCTCATTGAAGTGAAAATTAAACCCTCAATTTTAGGTGTCCATAATAGGCCACAAACATAAATAGGTGCACCTACCGTAGTGAGACATGGTCATGTGGGTATTCTGGATGATTTTCCTCACCCTCCCTTATTTCCTCTTTGTCACAAGAATCAGCAACCTCGCTGAAACCGAGTGACCAACAACACCCTAAATTGCAAACTTCGCAATTAAATGCAAATTGGGGTGAACTCGAAAGCAAGTGCAATCGGGGTTGACCGATACACCCGCCCTTCTTCATTCTCAACTTGCAATGGAAGTGTCATCGATTCAACTACAGAAAGCAGGATTGTCGAGTTTTTCATGATGCTGTAATTCCTTTTGAACGGTGTAAAAGTTATTCAAGATTTTGACGACTTTACTCAACAACATAGGCAACTTCCTCGACAACTTTCATCATTTGAGGTTCTTTTATTTCCAACTATCGTACAATTTCATAACTTGCAATCTGATGGACGTGATGTGAATCGTGCGCAATGACACACAACACACTAACATACCACAACAAATGTTGATAAGTTTTTTGCGTCAATCCATCAGCTGTATTCGTTGACTACAGTCTTCTTCCTTGGAAAAAATGTATTGTTATGGACTAATAATTCTGTTCTGCAAGCTTCGACAATCGAGTTTCACAATCATTGCATAAGTGGCTTCGAAAGCTACTAAAACTTGAAGCCCAACTAGACTGACCTAAACATGAGATGTTGATTCATGACATCAAGTTCCGAATTTGTTTACGGATCGTTGATTCTTGAATGTTTGTTTTCTTTGTGTCCAGATTTCTCGTCGAGTTTTTCAACCAACACCCAAGACGAAGGATTGTTTTTTTCTTCTTTTCTTTCAAAGTTCGTAAATTTGGCTAACCTGTTATTTGTGTAGGAATTCAACAACGAGGCAAGTGACGGAGGAGAGATGGCAACCAAGGCCACTTGGGAGGGTGCCGTGATTGCCGCAACAGACACCTATGAGGAGGTGGAGGGAAACATATATTTTCCTCCTGCTTCAGTCGATAGGCAGCCAAGTGATGAGACGAGCACTTGCCCATGGAAAGGGCTAGCAAAATATTACAACCTAGTGGTGGGTGACAAGGTGAATGCGGGTGCTGCGTGGTATTACCCTGAACCAAAACCGGCAGCTTCCAAAATCAAGGATCACGTTGCATTTTGGAAGGGAGTGAAGATCGAAATAGCCCCCGCAAGGTAGTCAAGCGCAATAGCATTGCTATTGCAAATTTGAACAAAGGTTTAGCTTTAACCTCTAATGTCCCATATGGATAGTTTCACTCATTTTCATATGGATAGTTTCACCCATTTTCAATAGTACACGGCATAACTTTGATTGGCTTTAGAAGGACAAGGTGGACAAATGTGTTCCCAACATGTCATGCCATAACTCCCCCCACCCGTATGTGCCACCTCATCGCCACCTTGGTTGTAGGGGGTAGTTGAGGTTGTTTATTTTTTGGCTCCTTGTCGGGGGGGGGGGGGGGGTAGTCACTGGTTGGAGTAGCAATATACGTGCGAACAAATGATAGGGTATTTTAAAAACATGGGGGCTAAAAATTATAAATGGACTTAAGAGTAATATAGGGTATCAAAAATGGCATTGGACATCTTTAAAGTACTATAGGGTATGGAATAATAGGTAATTTGGAATTATAAGTAATGCAAGCCATTTTTCTATTAACCCAAAGTAGAAATTGACATAATGATAGCATGTGAAAAAAAGAAGAGAATTGGAAGTAATACCCCCCTATAAAATAGTGGTTGTTCGCACCTATATCCTTAACTTTTTAACACACTGCCCCCCCCCCCCCCGAGCTCCTTGTTTGGGATTAGGAACCTCTCATCTCTTCTAATTAGAACAAAATTGGATAAGAATGTGTTTTTGTTGAAAACATGATTAAATTTACAATCATAATATGGAGGTCCTAAACAATTGATGAAATTTGAAGCATTTTCTCACTGTCACTTTGCACATGGTGTTGTCCCATCTTCACAAAATTTAGACTTTCAATCTTCTTGTTTCTTTATTTGTGATTTGTGATTGATCATGAGATGCATAGACTAAGGTAACCATGGAGATATAGTCTAAAGGTGACATCCTACAACTCTGTAACTAATCTATACTATATCAAATACTATGAAGACAATGCTTAGCATTTGCAGGAAAACATAGACAATGTTATGAAGAAGAGTATATTTCCCATGGCTTTACATCATTTGAGCTTTTGAATATGACATACATTAGATGCTTGTGACACTTGCAAGTGTACTAGGTTAGGCAAGACTTCATAGTTCTCACAATATCACTTGATGTTGTCCTCAATCTTGCAAGAAAGAAGTGGGAAAGAAGTTAACCATAAAGGTCAAAGGGAGCCCCAATATGATTGGAATTTCTACAAGTCCTTGCCAAGTTTGAGGATTTATTTATTTATGAGTTTGAACCTGTGTTTTGTATATTGCATATGTCACAGAGAAATATAATATATAGTCATATAGGACATTGATTATCAATATATCATATAGGCATTTGTATCCAATGACATTCATGTCATATTAATGAACCCAACTCTTCAGTTACATAGGCATTCAACCAATTAAAAAAGTCCGGTTGATGACTACTTGATCCTAGATAAGGTCACTTTTGACATAATCGACTAATATGAAAGTATGTAACTTAAATTGATGTTTTAGTGCATGTTGAGGCCCGGATAGAGCATCTTGGACACTTAGGGGGTAACCTTGAAAGATCTATGGGGACAATGTCATACCTATATACATGATTCGTAAAAGTCCTCACCGGGTCTTGAAATCATGTATATTATATTTATGGGTTTACAAACTAAGCAACACAATATCTTATGTCAGAGAAAATAAACCATAGTTATACGCACGACATTGATGATCAAGAGACTAAAATCATAGTTGCATCCAAAAGAATTAAAGTTGTGTATTTGAATCCGAATCTTAAATTAAATTAGGCATTCCACCAATATAAGAAAAATACACTTGATGAATGAGTTAATACTACATAAGGTCACTTTTGACATAGTTAGCTTAAAATAGAAGCATGTACCTCAACACACATGTTTTTGTGCACTGCGAGGGTCAGATAGAGCCTCTTGAATGTTTAGGGGTCAACAAGATGTTTAAGAATAATTGCATATTTGCATGAAATCAGATTGCCATGTCTCATCAACTGGAGGCGGAGTGACACTTGCATGTCAAGATGATCTCTCCAACTACAACAAATGATCAAAATTTCTAAGATAAACATACCCAAATCCAACACTATGTGCCACTATCGTTCTTTTGAAGCCTCCAAATGTATGACTCTATTACATAGTATTGGTTTTAGATATACATTCTTGTCCATTTACTTGTAACTTGGCCTTCATGACTTACTTGTCTGATAACTCTCCATGAGCAGGTCCCACATGTAAAGAATACATGTCCTACTTATAGACAAGCAAAGAAAGCATTGCAATTGGAGTTGGACTGGGTGATAAATAGTTTGTCAAAGCCCGGGGAGGTCACTCCATTGTCAAGTTGAACACCACGTACGTTAAAAGTTTGCTACCCCTATATTACATGCCATAGATAATTTTAAAATTTATGATTTTTTTTCTACATATACATAACCATTGATAGTATCTTTTGTATATTTTTTTGAAATTTTTAGTCGCCTTCATTTTTGTAGTAATTATTTTAGTTCAATTTTGTGTCATTCTAGTTAGAAATAGTATGTTTTATGAAAAAAAAAATGTCATCAAATTTGGTTGCCATTTTTTACTATGTGATAGATACCGTGTATATCTACTCATGAAAAAAATTGATAAAATTTTGACCCATTTTGGCGATGCACTTTAGAAAAAGTAGATTTTGTCTTAACGCACGTGGTGTTCAACTTGACAATGGAGTGACCTCCCCGGGTGTCAAAGCAATAAAAACATCTCAGATTCAAGCAGATGAACAATTTCGATGGGTTCGATAGTTCCATGTTTGGCAATCATGTATAGACTTATACATCATGGATGTTTAAACACAAGAAGTCGCAGATACTTACACTCTAGTACAAAATATGTAAACTCTCTCCATCTGAACCAGAATGAATTGAATGCAATGGAAATGGTGCATTTCCCGTGATTACATTGATTACCAACTCAACTACCAATTGTTGATGTCATTGAGTGTGTGGTTTGAAAATGGATGGCATACAATTTGTTCGAATAAATGGTTCGATACTTCTTTCAATCTTCGTCAGCAGAAAAGAATGCAAATCAACTACCGTCTATTTGTTGAGGAGCCAAACAACACATTGGTGTCTATCACAATACACCTCAAATCTATGCCTTCACTAATTACAACTTTTTTTAGTATACAAGCAAATGAGGTTGATCATGCTCTACCAGATTGCCAAAAAAGAGTCTGGAGCACTAGAGAGAAGTGGGGATTTTAATTAATTAATTAAGAAAAATCTCTACCTATTGAATGTTTGAAATTTCCATACTTCGACAAATCTTTGAACATTCAAATATGGTAGTGAAGCTTTGGCTAAAACAAACGTGATATAGCAGTATCGAGCAGATGGAAGTTCCTGCACTGAGATCACGATGGCAACAACACACAGAGAAGATAAATAATAAGCAACATTAGGCATCACAAAACTTCAAGGTTTCCAGTGCAAGAGATGAGTGTTATGTACTTCAATCTACCTTATCGTACCATCTGCATTGAAAGACATTGAGAAGGTTGCCCAAAATAATAAGCATAAGATAAATAAATATCATGGGATGAATAGTGTGACATGTGGCCAAAGTATATTTGCCTGCTGGAATTGCTGGCATAGGTAATCAACATCTCAACCAACCCTAGCCTAAGCTCATGTCCTTAAATGATTTGTCGGTCAATTTTCATGCTCAAAGAGTGACATATACAATACATTCACATTTGTCTCTCACCTATGAATATGGATCGTGCTTAAAGCAAGCATTGACACCAACCCAATTTTGGGCTTACCACACCTCAAATTATAGACTTGTCATTGAAATTGGCCAGTCGTCAACTATCCCAATCCCTAGAGATAACAAATAATACCACTTTTGCGCCTACAATGTAGTTGAAAACAAGGTACACTTTTTGTTGGAGTGTCCCCTCTACAACTCCATTGGAGATAAGTCTCCTTTTATTTGAGAATGTAGTACTAGGGAGTCTCAAGTCTTTCTTCCAATTGAACCATCAAGGTGATATTAGCCACTATCTCACGAAGGCTAGCGCACTCCGCTACTTTAGGGAATTAGCATATGTGACACCATCTTGATGTACTTTTAGTCCCATAAGCCTTTTTGGCTTCCCGGACTTTAAAATCCAATTTCATTTCACTGGTATACTATGATATATAGCCCATTCCTACCATTATATTGTCCTCACACGCTACACTGCTACATTGTATTGCTTTCACACAAGAATACCTAACCTAACACCTGGGTAAGCCTTTCTTTGCATGCCATGAATCCAAATTGCACGAGATTTGGTGTCCAATACCTGACAAAACCTTCCTCCATTACACTCTCCACAAAGCGTGGTGGTACAAATTCAGGTATTTGGTATCCTGTTGAAACAAATACAATCACAAAGTGGCATACTCCACCATCCAACCAGAGCCACAACACCAACTACATTTGAGTAGCATGTATAAGTAATACCAATCAATCTGGCTAAGTTACAAGATGACAGAATTCCTATTCCCACTATTTACTGCGTCCCAAAGTCTTTTCCATCCAATACTCCACTAAGCAACCTGCCCTTGCACCTTAGAACCAACTTCTCAATCAAGAGTTAGAATCCTCTGCAGGAAAAATTCTTGAAGCTGTTGACCTCTGCATTATGATTGAAGAGCATTTCTTTTCCGCCCAAAAACTCTTTTCCACACGTCTAAGTTAACAAAGTATGTGAATTTCAAGAATATGTCTTTACAGGCGGGCTTCCACTACCTGCAAGACAAAATTCCTAACAGAATGTTCAGAAGTAATAAACCATAGGTATGGTTAAGCCACAATTTTAAATTCAAACACTTTTGCAATATAATTTAGCATGGATAATATTTAGCAAGGACCACACTAATTCCAAGTGGTTAAAGATTTACTGCCAGTATCAACCAAAAATAAGAAACTGTATATCCAGGATTAATGGTATCCACAAAAACATTCAACCCAACACTTCCATTTTCAAAAGAAAACCCTCATTGTAGGCGTTGACCTCTAACAAAAGTCTCAAATGACAGTGCCATTGTAGACAGCATCAAAACAAAGACCAAGGGCATTACTATGCCCATTGCAATAAAGACCTCCTTCAAGATCATCATTATGTGCAGTCCAGGTAACGAAGAAATCTGGACTTTGATAAAATGACAACATTGCCAGTACTGCAATTGCAGAAGGGATGAAAAATTCATTTCTGAAATTTATGACAATGTAACATGCACCTTTTGGAAAATATCCAGCAATCTTCCATAAAGAATCTAATCTCACTTCCTATAACATCCAATAAGATGTCAGTGACTAGAGTGAAATTTGGCCCACACAAACCCAAAAGGATTTTAGAACTTCGACCATGGGTATTGTTGGCCTTTGTCTAAGCTGAGAAGCTCCAGACTGACACTACCTCTCTTTCAACCTTCAGTGCGTTTTCCAAGACCGGAAAACAAAACAACTAACCGCACAATCTCACATAAATCCAGTAACATACTGGTCTGGAGTCACTTGTGGACAAGAAATCATTTGGTGACTGAGGTGACACTTGGTTGCAACTACTGGAAAATGAAGAATAGACAACCCATCAAAGCCCTTGATGCGTGATTGAACCAACAGCAGGTTATATGTAGTTCAAGCAGCTGGTTTGCCTTGAGCACTGGAGCTATGGCAAACAAAGCCCTTGCAGATGGAGAGATAGATGATGAAGATGACGACGATGATAATGATCAAAACAATGAGCTTCACTTTAAAGTTTTGGAACCACATCTTCCTGCGTAGAGATCTTCCCTGCCTTTGGAAGTTATCAGCCTGCACAAACAAGAATATATTTATACTAGTTGTGAGTGTCCCAGCCTCTAGAAAACTGCACAAAGATTCCTTAGCAAATATTGAGAACTGCCTCCACTTCAACGGTTCCAGCCCAAACCCAGCCTGGGATATGGATACTTGACCCACAATTAGAGCACCTGTTTCCAGGCTGGGACCGTAACAAGTTGTAGTTTTTCTCTAACTCCCCTGCAACTGTAACACATATTGCTGAGTATTCAGAAATTAATGATCAATCTACAACTGATGGGGAACAGAGGAAGAAGCACCACTATCACAGGACAAAGATTATATCTTAAATTGAGCTATTTTTGTACCTGAAATCGGAGATTTTCTGTCTTGTCAACCAGCAGTTCAATCTTCTCTCCCCGCTCAAGAACCTGCATGAGAATACTCAAAAACAGTGAGAAATGTTTTTCAAGAACTATGATCGGGGAGAACCAGCAGTTAGTTACAAATGAACCGGTTGAGTTTGAGAAATAACCGGTTGAAGTTCAAGACTGCAGGAAATTTACCGGTCATTTCAGAGGAATTTATAGAATATACCCCAATTTAATAAAGGAAAACCAGAGGATGTCAACATGTAACTGGTTGGACTTGCAAACACTAGGATCTCAACCGGTTATGCCCAAAAATCTTCCCGATCACTGTTCAAGAAGAGGTGAAAATAGTGCCTGCCAACAAATTGGAAGATGCTGGCTCTTAATATATCATTCTACTGCAGCCCCTGCATGCATACACATATACACTTGTGGTAGGGTGACTGGGGCAACTTAAAAGGTCACTGTCCTCTAAATACCATTGAAGCCCCTCATTTCCAACAACTCTAGGTGACTCAGTTTACACAGTAAGCCTTATACTCTCTACAGGGACAAATAGAAACAGCTTGCATGAACCAGCAGATATTCCAACCCACACTGCAACACCATACACATAATCCAACTTCCTGGGTTTCACTTTTTATTTTTGGCTAAGATAGACTGTCCTTAAAGCATGGCTTAACAAATTGTGAGCTCTAGATTTGGTCCTTAAACCATCAACAAGCGAGAGCTAAGGTGGGTTAGGTAAGCCAAAGTTAAAAGCCACCACTCATATGTGGCAAAAAGTACAGAATAGCACCACTTTGACCATTCATGGTGGCGATGTAAGAACGATTCAACAACAGCACCATCTTTGGCCAATCACAATGGCTAATCTAGGTTCTACACGCTCAACAAGGCAGTGTAAGAAGTGTTCAACAAAAGGTGAACAATACCCTCATTTAATATAAGACCATCACACACTATGAGGCTGACTTTGTGGTGGTTTTCACCTTAAAAAAACAAAATAAGTGGACCCCTGTGAATCCAAAAGACCCAATGGTAAACTGCACTTTGACGATTTAGCGAGGCCACAAGCCATTATTAGTTTTTTATGATGAGCATCTTTGTAACCCATTTAATAACCTAGGTTAATTTTCTTGTAATTTTTCAAAAATGTTGAGACCCAAAATCAGCAAAATCCCCAGAAGCCACGCTTTTAAGGACCGCATACCTTCCAGATACACAAATTGAAACACCCTAGGCAGAAAAAGTATACACATTAACTAGACTATAAGCTGATCAATTGAGCCTCAACTGAGTATGTTACAATAGAACCTAACCAGCGACTAGCAGTTGACCTTCAGCTCCTGTTGGAAACTAATGGTATATAAATGTGATGTACCTTCTCAATGTTGTCCATCATGATACCCTTGACCTCTGCAACCTGAGACTTGATTTTAGATATTTTGTTCATCTCCTCAGGGTGGGACACACAATATTCCATGTGTTCCTTCAACTTTGATCTGGAACCAAGACAACATCAATAGAATGTCCAACTTGGAATCAGAAAACCTTCTGGGAAACACCTTGAAATGCCCACAGATCCAAACCTCTAAAGCTCAACGCGGGCAAGCCGCACAAGGTCGATTGTTGTTCTGTGTAATCCAACGTTAGAACTAGGATGAAACATAATATCAGCTGGCCATTGTCAGGCAAGTCACACCCAGTGGGGTCAAAGCCCCAATTAGACCAAATATCAAGCAGCTGAACTGCTATGGTTCAGGATTTAGGATGCAATTGATACCTAAATTTGTGTGGGCAGACATATCAGCTTAGGCTATATCTTATTTAAATAGTGCATGCGGAAAGATTCCGCATACCCGAATTCCTTGTCAAGGCTGTAGGCAACATCAAATTGGTCTTCATACCCGAATTCCTTGTCTAGGCTATGAGCAACTGCCAGATCAGCCTTCCCACCCTGGTAGCGGCGCTTGAAGTCCTCCTTGATGCGCTCCAAGAATGCAAATGGAACAATACGCCCAAACTCTTCATCAGCAACAACCATGTAGGCTGCACATTTGAACGTGGAACTCTCAGATATGTCATAGATTGTATGGAACAATGGACACCTTTCTACAGAAAGGAACCCAATTTTATCCAAATTTTCGAAGTTAACAAACTGAGGCATAGTTATAAGCATATGGAAATTTAACTAAGGCACTGTCCAAAGCACTACTGTCATTTTACGATGACTGTACTTGAATCAAGAAGCAATCCATAAGGCAACACAATGCTTAACACCCACCCCATATCCATACATCAAGTTGTAAGACCAAGACCCCCATCAACATTGCATATACAGAAGCACTTGTAATTACTAAGCCAAACAGACAAATAGAAGTGACCAGGGCCTTCGAAAATATCAAGAACAATAAGTGCGTATGACAAACTACACATTGCAGAAGAAAATTACACGTGCATTCAACAGACATGTACATCTAATCTTAGTGGTATCCCCCCAAAAAATGAAAAATAAAATCCACCTTTAACATCATGAAATGGGACTATAATTAGAGTGTATCTTTGGCCATAATATGAATGAAGATACTGAACAAGAGATTGAAAGCAAACCAGGGCAATAAGTTGGTAATAGTAACAGTCGATCATAGTAAGGAACACCTTGGCCTAGAGATATCAGATGAAGATTCCACCCGATTTCAAATGATAGTGTAGATTGCCAACAAATATGCGCACTAAGCATGGAAATCTCGTAACAGATAGGCTTTAAGGTTGAAGACATTCTTCAAGAGATGGCCTCGTTTATTATCAATTGTTATAGTACATCATTGAAATTGGCAACGATTATATAGTATGTCATATTCAAATTTCAATGACATACTACAACCTTCTTTCTAAAGACAAATATTGCCCAGCACTTAACCTAAATTGTGTTGACCAAAAGGTTGTTCCATAGAAGTGAGTGCAGACAGAACGCACTCACACCATGGGCAGGACGCATTGCCAGAGGGACAAGAGAATAATTACTTGCACTTCACATTTCTTTTCAACAAACCATCAAAACGTTGACCTATACAAGTATCGAATTGTGTACACGAACACATTTCCAGCGATCACAGATACCAAATACTCGCTTACCAAACCCAAAAATAATAATAATTTGGATGAGCAATAATGTTAGGAGCACTAACTTCATTCAGACTTTATGATTAAGAGCATATCTAATTTATATGGAAATGTTCAAAATCACACAGACCTCATTTGACCCTTCTTAGTCACATAGGGGGTGCAAGGTAGAATGGGATTTCATAGGTGGGAGCACAAGCAGTTAGTTAGGTGAGATGAAGCAAATGAATGCCCTTCAAAAATAGTCATAGACACACAAGTTGTGCACAAAGTGGTACCCCACACTCACTTGTGCCTAATGTCGTCACTATACTATTTGTCTTCCAATCTTTTCTAGACGTGGCAGTGGTGAGTTGACAAATGCATGCACATGCTTGAGTTCTATTTATTATGTTGTATGGTATTTGATATATATATAAATTAATTTGCTAATATGTCATTATGGAAGAAGAAAAGGATGATAAAAATATATACATGAGCCTTCATTTCATTGATAAGATAGTTGAATTTGTGACAATCACATGTATATGTAAACTTATTGTTGGTTGTTGAAGAAATATTCATGTGGACCCAAGTTGTGCACAAAACGATACCCCTCAGCACACTCACTTGTACCTTATGTCATCACTATGAGTATTCCAATAGACTTTTAGACGTGCTAGTGGTGATGAGTTCACATATGCATGCAATTCCTCGAGATCTATGATGATGTTGTAAGAAATTTCATATATTGTTAATATGACAATATGGAGGGAGAAAAGGATGAAAAGAACACATACTGAAGCCTTCATCGATGAGGTAGTTGAATGTGTGACGATCACATGTGTATGTAAACTTATTGTTATTGGCAGGCAGCTTCTGAAGGCATTGGACTGCAATAGTACTGAAGTTTCCAGAAAATGCTGTGTATTCCGCCAACACTGTTGTGCCCCTCGCTACAAAGCTGTAGATGAGCGATTGTCCCCCCATGTTGATCCTGCCTCCTCAAAGTCCCTGAATCACTCCAAATTGATCACTTCACGAGTGTTTTCCTAACCCTTCCCTCCCCGCCACACAACAATCAAATGCCTCAGCAATCCTACTATATCCAATCTCTCATGCCACGAATTTCACCTCACGAAATGGAGAGCCAGGCCAGTGAGCAAGATCTCTAATCCAAGCAATCCTCACGACTAATGGCAGACACTGTTTCGACCCCTTTTTCCTCGAAAATTCTCCAAATTGAGCAGTTCTTGGCCCAAAATGTCTGCGAAAGCAAAGGGAATCTAATGAACCGAGGTCGGTGAGGAGGAGGAACGGATCGGAAGGGAGAGCGAGAGGTGGGGCACTCGCGAGAAGGCGAGGCAGCAAGAAAGGGAAGCGATGAATGACCGTTCCCTTGCCAAGAAACCCTTCCCTCTGGAGTTTGGGCCCACAGACCTAGTAAACCGACTCACAAATCAATGTTACCACCTCCTAATTACGCAACGCAAGACGCCATTCATATCACTAATCAACTTACTAAATATAACCATCCCCAATTATGGCCGCCCACTTTTCGCAACGCAGATCGCGGGATGCTTGGATGGTGGACGCTCCCAGAGAGTTCCCGTCAGACGTCCATCGGGAACGTCATTGGGAACTTTGGGAGCGCTTCCTGATAGAGCCGCTATTTAGGTGGTTGATGCAGTGCCACTTACCGGGCCCGCTTCATATTGGAGTGATAAAAAATGCTGCACTGTTAAGGTACACTAAATACACTCTAACCTCCATAATGTCACACGTGTGGCAACCAAAGTGCACGTGATATTAAGTATGTAGTGTGAACACGGATGCGTAATAATAGAGAACTAGTGTAGTATGTGACATTATGGAATAAAAGAACATCAACATTGCAACAATGATAATGATGACAGGGCGATGTGTGTGTGAATGTGTGGTTTGAATTCTTTGGTTGATTACTTTAATGTCAAACCCCATGATATATGCGAAGGAAGTGTGACAACAAGGAGGGATATTTAAATTGAGCACATCCGTTCCCTACAGTTTCAGGATATGAGAGAGGGAGTGATATTACGGAGGTTGGTATTATGGAGGTTAGGGTGTAGTCCTATTGGTGTGGATGGAAAATTAGTGTGGGCCACAATAATTTTCTAGTCACGGTGGAATTAACGTGGGTCCAAGACCCCAGGTCTTTTCTTAAGTCATAATGAAGACTTGCAACCGACAAATGAAATATGAGTTATGGGACAAAAGTAGCACAAACTTCAATCGATCACCCACATTAATTTTCTAGAAAAAAAATCAATGTGGCCCACCCTAATTCTTGACTATAAATTTAGTGTGAGTTGTAAATTAATGTGGCCCACATTAATTCTCATTATAAGACTTAGCATGGGTTCTATAAATATTATAGCGGCCCACAGTAGTAGGACCATTTAGTGTAGTATGTGGGTGTTATTTGGTTGTTTTTCTTAATCAAACACTTGGTATATTTGATTGGTGTGTGGTCAGGTGAGGATCAAATAACAAACACCATAAAGATACATACACGTTTAAAATATATATTGGACTACATCTTCCAATTTCATTAACTACTCCACATTCAATAGTGGATACAATAAGGAGGACGTATGAATTTATTTAAGGAATCAACAAACTTGCACTTCCAATAACCATAACTAAAGTGAGTGAAGGTTCGACTTTCAATTCAAATTTTTGTTGATGCTTCATCGTAGATTTGCTGATGCAACGCAAGTTTCATTGTGTAATCTATAGAAGTTGGAGAATGTGAAAAATAAACCAAATTACACATACCTTATATGCAATTAGGGTGCGGAGAAAGGAGTTGACACTTGAGTTCACTTTGAAGACACTTAACTAGTCTAATAAAAGTCATTTGAGATGAATCGGCCACGGGATTGAGTTTTAATCTTGGATACATGAAAGGTATGTTCACATGCGATAATGCCATCCCTCTCCTTAGGTTGTCTCATTATCCATGTAAATTACCTTGGGTCAAAACCAGATCACAAAAACTTAAAACGTTATGTACTCATCTATGTAGCAAACAAGGTAAAAGAACTACCTATTATTGTATTCTATTATATTGTGGGTAGTAAATACTCAAAATAGTGTACACTGTCAAAATAAAATTAGCGTGGGGCAACCTAATTGCACATATGAGTGTAGACATTTTGATTGGTGGTTTGATGTTCCCGAACGCTCCCATGAGAAGTCCAAAGGGAACATCATCGAGAAGAGTCACTAACAAGGTTGGCACCACGAGGTTTTTTACAGTTGGGTTTTTCATAGTTTAAAAAAAAAACCCCAATCATCTAAGGTCCAGCAAAATCCAGGTTTATTTAGTTTTATTGCAGATAAGTTGAGATTATAGGGCAGAGGACCCAATATCCACCAATGGTGGTGCCGAATGTTGAGTGCTGAAATAAAACCATGGTTTTATTCGTAGAAATCAGATTTTTTGGTATTAAAAGCAAAATCCCAATGCCTCGGCCGGAAAAAGCTGGGTTTGCCCACCCTTGGTCACTAATGGGGTGGCTGATACAATGCCACTTGTCGGGCCCTCTTTATATGGGAGTAACAAAAATTTCTAGGTGTTTTGATTGGTGTATCAATGGTGTTATGCATCCTTGTCATCTCGTCTTATTCAATCCCGGATCTGGGTTGAGTTATTGAGATCGAGCTTGACCGGGCACACGAGTCACATGGTTCTCATCGCAACATTATTTGAGGGTAAATTGGAACCTTGTTGCATATGCAATGTGATATCTAGAGGGTGTAAGGCTCATTATGGAATATTAGCTTATTCTCTCACCTTTATATATCATATGTTCATTACTTCACTTCATGTTGCAATAGTATATGCTCGTAAGATGTATATTCAAATAACTTATCTTCAATTATAGAAAAATGGGTTCATTACAAGTTTGCAAGCATATGTGATACCATCCAATCCATTTTTTTTCCTTGAATCTCAATTTCATGTCACATTCACTCACAGTTTTTTTGGGGGACATGAACACTTTAACACATAGTATTAGAAAGCCTATTACCTAGGTTCCCTTTTTCTATAAGGGGCAACCCAATATCTGGCCATGAATATTTCACTGCGGATTCCTAACACACTAGCGAGACAACTTCTACGACCTACCCATCTAGTGCCATGACCCCACACGGCCAACAACATCCACATGCATTTAATTCTTTAAATGCTATTTTAACTATGCACATGTCCCTGTATCGCGAGAAAGGCATGTCCGTCCGCTTTCATATGGTGAACAATACTCATACTAAATAGTGTTCATACTGTGAAGGTGGCCCCAACATAAGTGGGGCATGATTCACCCATAATTTCCAACACTAAGGGTGATACCACCCTGGTGTTAAATAAAGTTATGCTTTATGTCACATATCCCAACTATTCAAGGGTCAGTCCGTGGGCATCATATAGTCAAGATGTGGAACCACTTCAAGTGATAAAATGAAATACTTAGGCCAATAGTAGGATCCAACTTTATGCAATCTCTCGAGTCTCAATTCTTTAATGCAAGTTGAGTTTATATGCCACTAATGCCCTCTTCCCACTTGACTTTAGCTAAGTCTAAAAGTTGGTTCTAAAAACACGGCCTTCACACCATCGACATCATCTAGTCCCGAGCCTAGTTGACAAATGATGTGGCATGGTTTAAAAGTGGAGGTTTTAAGCCTCAAGCACCGACCCTGCCATTAGTACCTAGACATGAGGCAAGAATGTAGGACCTTTAAAAGTGTCGCCTCCCGCCCTTGTGATTGGTTGCTTTTAGTCTTAGCTATGAGGGCACGAGGAGCTCCATTAACAAAAACCGATGGTAAGATAGATGAGTGGTAAGGCATTTGGGGATGGGACAAAAGCTATCCAAGAACATTCATTGCTTGGTAGATAAAACAATGAACATGTGTGAAAACTACTTAACTAAAACCTACTCGATAATCTCCGGAGCAAGTTCTTGTCGGTGCATTGGGATAGCCGGATGCCTATGCTATAACCGAGAGAGCTTTACCCGATTTTTAAGAAAGACTTTGGTTATTTGGTAAAGTCATGTGGGAAGGGGGCATACATTCACTATCATTGTACCTTATCAATATCAATTTTTTTTAAAAAAAAATTGGTTTGAGACGACCCTAAACTACCGGATGATGGTGGAGAGATACCCAAATCTTAAGGAAGAGGTTGGCGGTTCGATTCCCGGCTATGAAATCTCCTCTCTACTTGACGGAAACTTGCCAGGTGGTGAACTGCCTCCTGTGCTTTGGCGTTGGCCTGTCAGCCTTCTGTCTCAAAAAAAAATGAACATAAAATACTGCATTTTTTGAGTGGAAATGCCATATGTCGTAAATCTCACCCTCCACGGAAAAACTAAACTGGTTAAAAATAGCCATGCATCCAAAAGGGCGTCAAGAATGCAGTAAAACAATAAAACTCGATTTCTAGCAAAGGAAATAGCAAACTAGCTAAACATAGTCACGCGTCCAAAAGGGTGTCAAGAATGTAGCAAACAATAAAACTTGATTTTTAGCAAAGGCAACCCAGATTCTATTTTTAACCAGTTTAGTTTTTCCATGGAGGGTGAGAAATGGTACGTGTGAAGAAGTTGCCTCATTTGGCAAGCAAAGTGCCTGGATTTCATGATACGGTCGTAATAAAGTCGGCAATGTTTACGTAGTCCGGTGTCAACAAATATTCTTGTGATCCCAACAGGAGATGTTCAAGTAATAATAAAGGAGCTCGTTTGTCGGGAGATCCCTTTTGACTCCATTTGTTTAATGGTTGCAAGTCCTCAAACCAGTGCCTGGGAAGTTTTTGGGCATAGTCGGTCAAGATCCTAGTGATTCTAAATCCAGCCGGTTACATGTTGACATCTTCCGGTTTTGCTTCATTCATTTGAGGTATATTCTATAGATTCCTCTAAAATGACCAGTAATTCTCCTGAAGCCTCCAACTTCAACCGGCTATTTCTCAAACTCAACCGGTTCATCTGTAACTAACCGCCGGTTCTCCCCGGACATAGTCTCAAACTTGACACGAGCAAGTGAATTCAAAAGTGTCCTTCCTTCCTTTCTTCTCTCTTCTCTCTTTTCCTAGGTTCACTTCATAAGTAACATCAACAATTGGGAAGATTTGGGAACAATCAGTCCACTGGTCAAGCTCTTTAGTTTCCCAAAAAGCCAACAAATTCTTTGAACATGCTATTAGCTAACCCCTAAGAATACAACACATGTTTTCTACGAAAATCGCCCTTCCTTTGAGGCTTGAAATATACTATTTCAATCAATTGGGTATAATAGTAAGGTAGGTGGGCCTAACATACCTACGGTTCAGTGCCCGGGAAGTTTTTGGGCATAGTCGGTCAAGATCCTAGTGATTCTAAATCCAACCGGTTACATGTTGACATAATCTTCCGGTTTTGCTTTATTCATTTGAGGTATATTCCCTAGATTCCTCTAAAATGCTTGGTAATTCTCCTGAAGTCTCCAACTTCAACCAGTTATTTCTCAAACTCAACCGGTTCATCTGTAACTAACCGCCGGTTCTTCCCGAGCATTGCCTCAAACCACTGGGATTTTATTTTCTTTTGAAAAGAAAACAAAATGGTGGGGGCCGGGAGTTTGAACGATGAAGACAATAAAGTTTAACCTACCAACGGGGAAGCCTTTTGAATTGGTGATAGTTTTAGACTTCTACATAACGGTACCAATGGAGCTTCCATGAAGGCTATCTAGACTACACTAAATATTCTATTGAGTGTCACCAATTCTATTCGTCTTGCTCAATACTAACATCTTGCTCTTTATTGATATATAGGTATAACAAGTGCATTACAAGTATGAGGAGCCATTGATGGGTATGTGGATGGTCTTTAGGTATGGTTTGGTGATAGTGGGGGTCGTTGCTTTGGTGTGCTTGAGGTAGATATTCTTGTTTATTTGTGTGCACTTAGAGAGAGTGGAGAGGGTCCATGAGTGAAGTTTACACTCTTTGTATTGATAATAATAATAAGTGCCACACATATTATAAGCTCTAGAAGTCCTTGATGGTATTCTAAGAGAGAACTATTCATTAAATGTGATATAGCCTTGGTGGGTGTTATTGTGGAAGTCGGGAGGGGGGCTTGAAGTTGGAGCATAGGGCTGGTGGTGTGCATGGAGGTGGACAGTCCTTGTGTGTGTGTATGTGTGTGTGTATGTGTGTGTTGGGGGGGGTGTTGAGATGTGCTTCAGGGGTGGGTGCGGCTAGGTGGTGGATGATCTCTTGAATTCTTTAATTTGACATAATATGGAGTTCTTCATAACATTATTCAGATCCATAACAATGTTATGTGGGACTGACAATATTCTATGGAATATTCCCCACATTCATCCTAAACGATGAATATTCCGTAGAATATTGTCAGTCCCACGTAACACTGTTATGGATCTGGATAATGTTATGTTGTGCCATGGAGCCCATGATGGCTTGGATATTCATGGATTGGGCCTTGAATGTGTTAGTAGCTACCTCCACTTGGCGGTCGGTGTTGATGTTGGTCAAAATGGAGGCAAACTTACCTTCGAGTATCTCTTCCCATTCTTGCATTGCTCACTCAAAGTGCTTCATGATGACCCTAAACCCTAAACCCAAGACTGTTAGGTGTGTGGGCGCAACAGCAGTCATAGCTTCGATTTTTGAGCAATCATGGCTTCATAGGTAGGCATTTAAGCAAGGTGGATAGCAAATAGGTTGTAATAATCATTTGTGTTGAAACTTAACGTTCAACCCATGTAGGTAGATCCCGTATTAGCTATCTAATACGTGTGTTTCTCACGGGGCTAACACTTAGTGTGACTTATGAGAACCACGTGCGACGAGGGTGTAATTGTTTGGGGGGTATTATCTTGCTCACAAGCAATTAAATGACCCATTTAATTGGGTAGTTTTCTAATTATGCATGTTTTGTAGCACCTTTCAATTATTTTGAAAAGGCTAGGACTTGTCTTTTTCATGTACCATATGTTTAATATAAATCAACAAGTGGTTGGTTAGAAGAGTGATATGCCCTATGTTATCCTCCACATGTGGCCAATTCTAGTTGGTTGTCTAACTGAGGCCTAACTTTGGCTCATTTCAAAAACCATCTCATACGGCACAACCAATAATTCATTGCAATATGTTTTAGCCTCAAAGCAATTTCATAAAGCCACAATACAAAACATATGTACACAAATTTGAATTGCACTCAAGAGCAACATGAAGTGCATTTATTGCAAAAGCATAAACCGATGGCATCTCCAAGCAGAGTAATGAAATTCCTACTACATTTTTTTTATCCATGAGAGAATATTAAGCATAAAAAATTAGCAAAAAAACAAAAAGTGTCAACATTGAACTGCTAGGAGGTATACACTTTGTAGGAGGATGAGGCCAATAAGGAATTGGAGAAGGCGTCAAAAGAGGAGCGTGAAAACCACAACAAGAGCTTGTGGAATCACAAGAAGACAAAGAAACTTGAAAGACAAAGAGACTTGAAATCTAAAATCTAAAATTTGAAACATGAAGACATAGAAACATGAAACCGAGGAAAACCCACCTTGAAATTGAATTGAGTTTACGATGATCTTGCTCAGGTGCCTAGAATGTCAAGGAACGTAAACCAATCTCACCCTTTGCATACACCAAACTCTCATAATGCAATGCCATGACCTACACCAATCTCTTCCACATTGCTCACCTAAACCCATCATCCAATGTTCTTCAACAAAATTTTCATTTGTCGATAGATTTTCACCCACTATGGGCGGGACAAGTGAAATGTATACACTACAACCCTTTTGCAAAAAAATTAATACCATGGTATCTTAGAAATAATATAAACCTAATTTCATGGAATTTATAACACCCTACATTATTTTGAACTCAAAGTCACATGTTGTGTGGGACCTATTTTATTTTGAAACCACTTCAATTTTTTGATACCATCATTAAAATGACCATATCTTTGACCACACATAATTTCTAATTTTAAGGGAGTGTCAGTCCTGTGGCGTTTCTATTATCATGACAATTTATGGGTGGGAGGACTACTGTAAGCACCTTATACATTTTTTTCTATCACATTTTGAATGATTCAACATGATTTTGAATGACTTTGTAATGCAATCCACAATCCTTTCAATTTCATCATAGTGACAAACAACAAATATTCTTCAACGATGTACAGTCAAGAGCTTTTCAATAATACTATTTTCTTTTAAAGAATAAGGTCCACAATCTAAGAAGCGTGATTAACTCTCAAATTTATTTCTTAATATGCAGATTTTTGACATTCTAAGCGTCCATATGGAGTTCATGGGAATCAATGGAAACACTAAACATAAGGCAACCATAATGACATAATCTATATTCCAGTGCCAAGATTAAAGCATGGCCATTGAATTACATCTTATTGAGATGTAATGCCTTCCTTTTTATTTATACAAAAACTGTCTTTTTTTAAAAAGAAAAAGCTATTAAAGTCAAATAAAATGCTCAAGTTAAGGTGAAGGAAGTGACCATTTTTTTCACAAATTCAGGTTTCCCAAAGAGGCAAGTAAGTCAAACCCCCTATTTGTACACTAGAGTCTCCTTAATCTGAGCATCAAATCATCCTACTCCGCATACAAATGCACACAAAGCGGTTAACTCAATGGCACCCAAAAGTGATATTGCAAGTGGTGTGAAACAACACCTATATGGCCTATCACTGCATCCTTTTCAGGCCACCACTTTTACAATTAGTCATTTGGACCGCACAAGAATCATTCTACCCCTAGTTTAGTGCACCAATAGTGGTCATTCACGATTGTTGTTTTTTTCTACTTTACAAGTTTTAGAAACATGACCACCTTATAATCTGTTTGAGGCTTCACATTGGGAGAATCATTTAAAAATAAATAAACTCTTGTTGGAAGTGTATGTTTGAGCCATCGAGCCATAAATGCTACTTTACATATTTGTAAATATATTGTTTGTTGGAGAAATGAACAAGCTCATGCATAAGAGCATGATCACATGTTATCATTATAGGTCCCCTCAACGTGATAGTGCCATGTTTAGTTGATGAGCTGGACCTATGCATCAAGCCTAACCACTATTGTATTGTTGGCATGGTCCAGAAAGCCTCCCTCAACTATAATAGCTTGAATATATTGCGGACCAACTTTCCAGTCATCTATAGAGAATCAACAATCAATACCTCACAATCTTTGACCATATAGAATCTTAGCTATATGTATTTTTATGACATGCCTTGTGTATTGTGAGATATTACTTTTGATCATGGGACCCACAATTTATGAAGCTCATATAGAGTGAACATGTGGGACATATAATGAGGCTACTCCCCTCTAACATAATGTTGCAGCGAGTTTTCCCATCTGCAAAATTTGGTCTGAATTTTAAATATTTCCGTGGGACAATGTGTGAGAGCTTTGTGGTACCGTCACCTAACCCCGTGTAGTTGCTACTGATACTTAAATTGTTAAATGATAGGAGAGAAGTGACTAAATGTGGGGAATATTCCATGGAATAATGTCAGCCCCACATAACATTGTTATGGATTTGAATAATGTTATGTTGTGGGGCGTCTTAACAAAAACCTGCTGATCGTAGTGCTCTTTTGTGGATCATTGATGTATCTGATACATTCCATCACGGTTTTGACAGTTATTATCTGGGATACCCATTACAGGTTTCCAAAGGAGTCAATAATCATGCTGTATTGGTGAAACTTGGTTCTCGTGACTTCCATTCCTGTCCTCATATATTTCCTCACTTGAAACGCTAAATTTCTACATGTGCTTATTCTCAGGAGGATTGAATGTTGGAAGGGGAATCAGGGCCACTTCACACACGAGCCAAGAGCCGTGACCATGAAATTGTGAGAGCCCAAAAGAAAGTGTCCAAAGGCCGTCCCAAGACACCTCCATAATCATGTAGTGTGGTCACGGGCCCTCAAGTGTAGTGTGAAGTCATATGTGACCGGACCCTCAACCAAATGCTATTTCAATGAATTTCTATTCATGCGGGTCCTCACACATGATAGAATAGAATAAATCAACGGTTGTGAGCATTTGGAGTGCCACGGTCTCTTGGTTTTGTGTTAGGCCTACCTCCAAGAGGTGGTTTTTGAAAATAGTCCAAGTAACCATGAAACATGATCCATTTGATGCCATGTAGGAATCCATGTAGACTTTACATCCATCATCTTGCACTCACATACTCCGTTGGTCCCTCAAGCGTAGTGTGAAGCAAACTTGGACCAGCTCCGCCCTTTTCCACCAATGAGAGTGCTTGAAGTGTAATGGTCACGGGCTCTCAGTCTCGTGTGTGAAGTGGCCCTCAGACTGCTGGGATTTTGGCACAGGTAGGACTCACAAAAGTTATGGTAACCTGGCCTATGACCGAGAGCTACACATTGGTAAATTTTCACAATGACCTCTTCTATGGTAATGAACGATTTAAAATTTTTCATGCAAGGTAAAATGAAATATTTGTCTATTTCAAAAATTTGGAAAATTTTAAAATTAATTTTGAATTAGATATGATTTTTTGAAGATGTTCCCTAGGGTATCTTATGATAGACCTAAAGAAGTTTGACGTCAATGCTAGTACAACTTATGAGCCTTCTATAATTATCCCCAAGACTGACTTTGACCTTACTATGTCAAGAGACATCCTAAACGAAGAACTAATCTCATCCAACACGTTGTGGCAAGGTCTCATGTGCCTTGAACCGAGACCTATGGGCCTCAATGACCACCTTCCTCCTTCCCCCTCTTCCTCCTCCTCCTCCTCCTCCTTCCTCCTCCGTCATTTAACCTAAGACCGTCATTAAAATCCCACATCCGTGGGCACATGTCATCCACCTAGGGAACATTTCCTCTAATTTGTTCCCTAGAGCTCGGTTTAAGGTCAGGTATCGGTAATAGGCCAGGTTACCATAATACTCAATAGATGTTGAGCCCTCTGTTAAAGCACAAACTCATACCACCTTCTCAGGTCATAGCACACATCTTTCTGGGTGAAGAGAAAATTCACAGTGATAACCTTTATCTTGATGAAGGCAATTGCACTTGGAAGCTCCTGTGAAGTATGCATGTCTATGATATATGTTCATGAGGATCGCCAAGACAAAGCTTATACGAGCCAACTGGCAATGTCCATCTGGCAAATGAAATTGGTATCATATTCAGAGTTGTCCTGTAACTCAACATGACTTTTGATCGGAACTTAGTTGTTTTGCATACAATACTTTCCATATGTTGGTAAGTTTGCAGTGCATGCTTGGAGGTAGTGTGGAGGTTTGAATGAAGAATATTCTTGATCAATTCATTGAGGGTCAAACTCGTTTTGGCATGCCAAGAGGTGCTAAAATGAGTTTGGTCCTCAAGGAACTGAAATAGGTTGCTCTTCACATAAATTCAAACACTGCCTCCAAGCTTGCACCATGAGTGGAAAGACTCTATTGTTATTGTATGCAAAACAACCAATGGAAGAACATAGGGGACTAACTCTAGACAAAAGTCTCGTTGAGTTAAAGGATAGCTTCATAATTTGACTACTAATAATCTAACCTTGAGTCACATAGAGATGGAGTTATAGCATTGTCAATTGGACTTAAATTGGAGTGATGAAACAAGTGTGGGTTTCTATTTAAATGCTATTGAAGGAAAGTGGAAGAACTAGCGCATGTATGACTACGTCACAAATGAGTTGCCTTCTCTTTTAAGCTCCCACTTTGCTCAACTTCATACCTCCAAAGCCTCCATTTGCAATCACTCGATGGGCGGCCATGGTGCTCTCACCCCTTTTATGAAGAATCCTAGCAAGTATAAGGTGCTCATCTATATTTTTTCAAACTTTTGAAGTCTTTAAGTCAGTGATGGTGCTTGTTTGTTTGGGTCAAACATGTTTTAGCCCAATTAGTTATTGACCGTCTTTGTGGATTGTGACAATTGCAGTTGGTTTCAACATTTGCACTTATCTACAACCCAACAGAATGCCCCTGGGGGAACAAAGTTTTTTAAGGGCTATTTGAGAGAGGACAAAGCCACTTGGGAGGTGAGAACAAAACTGCAACTATCCACCTATCCAAGAACACATCTTACTCTCATTTATTCGATGATCATTATGAAAATGATAGAGTTATCCTCTAACATAACATGGCTTTTGGGTGGGAGTTGGTTGTTTCGCATACATTGCCTTCCATGTTTGGTAAGTTTTGGTGCATGCTTGGAATTATGTTGGAGGTTTGGATGAAGAACATGCTACATCGGTTGATTGAGGGGTCAAACTCCTTTTGGCATACGAAGAGGTGTTAAAATGAGCTTCGCCTTCAATGAACCATAATAGGTTGCTCTTCATTCAAATTCAACCACTACCTAGGAGCATGCACAACAATTTTGTATGCAAATCAACCTACGAAAATTAAAGGGACCCAACTCCCCACGAAACACCAATTGAGTCGAAAGGATAACTTCAATTGTGTATCAGCTGAATGCAAAGCAGTTACATCGTGGAAGTCATTTTCTGTATGGAACTGGCGTCATAAAAATAACAGTAGTCTGGTGCAATTTTCTCTCATTTGCAGGAGTATGATGCTTCTCTGCTTCTTAAGAATTATGAGGGTCCAAAAAACACCATCCTCGTTGATCAGTAACTTGCGACTCTCTGAGCCGTCTCATCACGTTGTTGTCATTAAAGTCATGTTTGACACAGATACATCCCAGTCAGGGCTCAGGGATAACCGGCGGTAAATTACAGATGAACTGGTTGAGTTTGAGAAATAACCGGTTGAAGTTCAAGACTTCAGGAGAATTACCGATCATTTTAGAGGAATCTGTAGAATCTACCTCAAATGAATAAAGCAAAACCGGAAGATGTCAACATGTAACCGGCTGGATTTAGAATCGCTAGGATCTTGACCGACTATGCCCAAAAACTTCCCGGGCACTGATCCCAATGCCGACAACACAACAAAATGGGTGGTGGTATCTCTTTGAGATAATTGCATGCTGTAGTAGCTAAAGTGGGAAATGCGACTGGTTTGCAGGGTGATGGAGACAAGTTTTATGTTGAAAAGCAGCTTCTTCCAGAAAGTTTTGAGAAGGCATGCAAGAGTGCAGGAATGCATTCCATCATTCTTCAACTCCAACCAGGCTATGACCATTCATACTTCTTCGTTGCTTCTTTTGTCGAATATCACATTCAACACCATGCAAAAGCTCTGGGAGCATAGCAGACTCCGAACAGTCACATGATGCCATCTCGTGTGACTAAACCGAAAAGCTCCTTGTAATGGAATGGATCCTTTTCACCATGTTGTGAATTATTCTCTGCCATGGTTTCTACATCAGGGCTTCAATATTTGTCCATGAAATATTAGGATAGAGGTCGGTACATGTCAAAGCGTTGACCTGTCTAATATTTTTTGGGCCATGTTTATCGAAGGTAGTGCAGTGCACTGTTATTTGTCTAGCATGCATCGATGTGCTTAAACCTCACTCCTAAAGACCAAGGCGGACGTTTTAGTCTGGGCAATCACTCTGCCCAACAATAACAATGTCCACGTTTCCATTATAATCTTTTGATTTTGGACACGTGTACAGCTGAAAATTTGTATGAACAATCTCAACTTCACAAAGCTTTCATCCAATCAGATCTACCATAAGAAGTAACAATTTTTTCCACAATGCATCTAAATTGGGCTAGATTGTTTTAGGCAATATTGGGAAGGATTTGCTTCGGCCTTGAGGGGTTAATGAAATCTTTTTGAATCCACGTCCATGAATTGGGAATAAGTTTATGTTGATAATGCTTATGGGTGCACTCTAGACATGAAATTGTGGACATAAAATTATGATTTTAGAAAATGTCTTATTTATTCCAATTTGAAGGAATTTTTTGAACATGGTTTTGAGCGCTTTGCTAGAGATCTTTCTCATTAACGCTACCATCGTTCTGGTTATTCAAGGAAGTTTATTTGCTTCAATCGAAGCATACCTCTTCAATGTGAAAACTAAACAATGATTTTTTGTTGCATCTTCACAATGTTGCACCAAATACATGTGGTGCCTACTTGCTCAGCATGTCACTGAACCAATGTGCAGATTCTTTGGGGTATCGTGCTCGATTGTTTTTGTAATCCACGTAATAGATACCGAATCGGACAGTGTATCCCGATGACCACTCGAAGTTGTCAAGAAAAGACCAGGCGAAATAACCTTGCACTTTCGACGTCTCGCTGCATGGATCCACATAGAAATGTATCCATTAATTGGCCCACACAAAACTAGCATGATATGGGAAAAATTGAAAATTTAACAATAACAATGCTACATAACATTACTCAGCAGGAAGTAATGCCGCATGGTGCAACAATGTTGCACATTGAGGCCGGGAATTTTGGGAGCATAGTGTTTTAAAAAAAAAAATTGGGCCACTCTTACGAAATGAACAATACTCAACCTGAAAACTATTCACTCTATAAGAGTGAACCTACAACTTCGTGACACCCATGGCTTGCGGCTTGGCATGCAGGTATAGTAGATCATTTTTTATTTTGAAAAAAAATCACCAACATCACACCCCACGTGTAGCTGGGCACCGGCTGGCCATGTTAGTGCCTCTGTCAAGCCAGCTTATTGCTTGGAATTAAAAGTGGATGCTACGCTAAATGAACATTGTGTTGAGTTTCACTTACTATTTGGACTTACACAATGCTATAACTCTTTATTGTATATCTCATTTTGTGCCAATAAAGGTCAAATTGGTTGTTTGAGCATTATAGAACATTAACCTCTTTACTTGGTAAAAAGTTACATCAATAGTTAAAGGATATAGCGTTGTGTAACTCCGAATAGTAACTAGCACTAAATCATATTTAGTGTAAACCCCCACTTCCCATTGACGGTCTCGGTAGTGTTATGTATGCTCCACCCGGCACTAATTCTAGGCATGAGAATAATATGGCCAAGAGTAGGGAATGAACATGTCGTGATTCTCAAAAAATGATTGCTTCAATCTTAATGCCGCATAAGGTCCTAACGGAACATGGCATCATCTTCTTTTTAGTATGGGTGAGGAAGCATGAGGTTCAGTAATGTTATAAGTCATGTGGATGTACGTACTTGATGGCAATGAGTAGTTGTTGGAGGTAGTCGTGGTAATATGAAATCCTAGCTTGGTCATTGAGTTGCTCTGCTAATGATTCAGTAGCATCTGTGTTTGCCTCATCATAACCTAGAACGATGATTCATAGCACCCATCATATATAAGATATTTGGCCCTTATGTGATTGCTCTTCATAATTAGACTCCTATATTTGAGCGGTATGTGACAAGGCTTGTAGCTAAAAATGGACACTAAAAAGACATGTGTCACACTGAAATTGAACTATGTGCTTAGAATACAAACACCATTCTAGGTTAAATCGAAAGAACACTATCAGGAGACCCTATGTGATCGCTCAACCAAGACTACGACAAAATCAATTACTTTCACAGCCTATAACTTCTGCATGTCAACTCTGATTCTTTAAGTTGAAAAGACCATCACTATGATTTGCAATTGGTAACAGGATGAGATGATGCTTGTTAGAAAGGTGATTTTTCTTTTACCATTTTCTGTGATATAAACAATTGGATTGTTATACCGAGTTCGAATCCACGCGAGGCTCTTTCGCATCCCATAGGGCACCACATGGAGCCAGTCTGAAGCTGCCTGTGATCACATACATAGGGGGAGATAAAAGCTTAAAATAACTAGTGAAATTGTTTGTGTACACTTGTCCATTTTTGGTTTGATGATATTTGACAAGGCGATGCAATGTTTAAATTACATAATCTGAAATCTTAAAGCACCTGGGGGCCAATGAGAGTTCCATTTCGTTGCGCTGCACATCAAGACACCCAATAGCATATCAATACACATAAAGTGGACGTTTTGTATAGAAAAGCAATACATTGAGACATTTCAACAAAAAGTCAAACATAAATGTTAGATCACATCCTTAGGTGGGGCAATAGCCTTCTATGTGGAAGAAACTTAGTGAGAATCCCTATGGAAAAAATAAAACCCCCGCAACTAAGGTAGACAACCCTTATTTGGCTACTTTTCTTAATCAGACACTTGTATTTAAATGGTATATGGTTTTGATGTGGTCCCAAGAACGCATACCAAAAGGACATGTGTTTAAAAGAATATGAAATGTGTGTACTAGTATGATACTATTTTAGATCCAATACTCAGATTACTTGGGGGAGACCCATATGACCATGTGATAAACATGATAATCTTCAATTTGACATTGACTAAGATATTCATGTGAGCTCCAAATATCATGAGGAAAGTGGCCACAACCTCAATTGGGATTTGCTAATTATCATGTACTTAATCACCACATGTCTCATATCTTAGGAGAAATAGGAAAATCAGAAAAAGTAACCACTTAGGGTCAATTTCCATGTAGGCTGCTCACCCACTAGATTCTATATAATAGTGGGTCAAAGGTGTCACATGCAGTTAAGCACAAGCCACCACCCAACCACAATCTGGCAGCCAACTAGAATGTGAAGGGTTGTGGATACGGGCCGCTAGACTTCCACGCGCCCACTAAAGAATCTTTAACCTAGAAGTGCCGGTCACTGAAGGATTAAGACTGGTTGAAGACTCAAGAGAACCAATGTTGGTCTAGAACTCCATCCTTGGTAACCGAGAGGAGGAGGCTAGTAGGCGGGCCTGGATTTTAGAAGATGGGAGTAGCTAATGGCCACATACGAACCCTACTCCATCAAATTCCCTCTGTAGTTGGAAAGGTTTGTTCTTATTCACACTAGAATTTGGTGGGCAAGCAACCAACATGGAAACTCGCCCTTAGTAGTCAAGACCCATCTACATTAAGTAAGAGTTAGGAATGCACTTACCAGTGAAGGTCACACGATTATCGTTAGAAGCACTTGATTTGTCGACTGTGGCATACTGTGATGTGTAATGGTTGAATCCTACAAAATCATAAGAACCTTTGATCCGGTCCTTTTCTTCAGCTGTGAATCGAGGCAACCGTGTTCCCAGGCCCAGCTGCATTGATGTGGGATATTCCCCAAAGAAAATGGGATCCAGAAACCTACAACAGTGACACCACAGTGAAAATTCTTGGAATAACTTAGTATAGATATGTATAAATGAAGTTGAAGCTCACAAAAGCATAAAGCATAACCTGATACCGAAAACAATTTAAAGAACTGAAAACTCACCAGCCAAGCTCAAATTCCATGGCCCTATTCGACGCATCGCGATCTACAGAATTGTTTTGAAGAGGCTCATACCAGGCAGAATCCACTGTCATTCCTATGACGCCATGCTGATACTTCTGTATCATACCAATACAAGTAAGATATACCATTGGAGTTTCACTCCCCACACTTCCAACAGACTTTGCAATTCATGAGTTCAGGTTCATGAATAACTTGGACCTCGCCATGAAATTACGTTATTTGCAAGTCAGGGGTTCTGCAAACATTTCTTGTGTAAATAATATTAGATTACCTTGAATTCACTTCGATAAATCCTCACAGCTTCTGCATGCCCATTTAGACAATTGTGTGCAACTATGTAAGGCTCCGTCGATGAGTTTCCTGCAGTGCAATTTCCATAACCTGGAGAACACCGGCCGGGGGCCAATGTTCCTAAGGAATATCCTTGAATTGCAAATTGATGGACCTCATTAAACGTGATCCAGTGCTTCACGCGATCACCAAACAATCGAAATGATAAACGCGCAAATTCCGCATATGCGTCACTGCAATCAATGCATACAACGTTAGAATAACCATGCACGATCCTCAGGTTGGGGGAAACTCCTGTGCGATGATGGGGTGTTTTGAAGGAGGCTATGAAGCAATGTGCACGTTCATTGGATATTTAGCACATGTGATGAATATCATTAGAATCTATATATTTTCAAAAAAGAGTCTTTGATACCCTAGAATTAAACTAAAAATCTATCACTTTTACTTTGAAATCCTAACTGAGACCCTATCTTTTGTCACACCATGTATTCTAGTGGAAACATCGAGCACTCCCTCCCCCCTTGGCATGATCATCACTTGTGCTAGTCGTGGCTCATTTGCTTGGAGGATTAGTCAACTCGGAAACATCGTGTCTAAATTGGAGCAAAAATACTTACACAGTTGTTGCATTGAGCCAACCTCCGAGTGAATCTTCAAGTGTTTGCGGTAAATCCCAATGAAATAGAGTCACATATGGTTCAATACCTGATTCACAACAACTTAGCACAAATGAACACAAACATCTTAAGGTAGATCATATATGATTTTGCCATATCTAATCATCTTTAATCTAGAGTTTTCAGACTCATGAGTCCTTGTGGAATTTAAAGATAATATGAACTAGGTGTTGAATGCGAGGAGCCTTGCCACGGACTGCAGTAGGCATTAAACCTACCGACATGCATGTTTAGCTGCAAAACATGTACTGGATGCCTGCTTATAGCCAATGACACAACGACACATGTCCATTACCAAAATGGCGGTCAGGCCATGGCAAGGTCATCAATTACTAGTAGGAATATATGCCTCCTCATACCCAATCAAAAATAGACATGTCACCAACATTGTTTGGCATGATGATCACTATATATGGTCATTCTATATTGTCATTAGGGCATTGACATGATAGTATGAACTAGATAGTGGATGTGAAGAGCCTTGCCATTGATTGCAGTAGGCATTCAACCTACTCGGGCGCGTTAGCGACAAAGTAGGTGTTGGGTGCCTACTACAACTAAATGACAAGGTGACATGTGTTCATTATCAAAGATAATGATCATGCCATGTCAAGGCCATGACATATGGATGACATATGTCTCCTCATATACAATTGAAAATAGACAATACAACAAAAGTCGCTTGACATGATGACTACATGTATATAATGATCATTGTAGGCTATTGCAAATAATTACACTTATTAGATCATATGTGCACATTTTTTATGATACAAGCATATTGGCCCATGATGTAAGATGTAGAAAGAATTCATACCATGCGCTATAAGAGCATCGATCAGTGTATTGTAGTATTTCACACCTTCCCAATTCACTTTTCCAGTACCATCTGGCATACACATGACAAGTGGACTCCTCAGCAATTCAATGTTAACAAAAGCTTGGATTAATTGTTGTATGTTGCTTTTATATTGTTGATTATTTCCTTGCGATTGTAGGAAACAAGAGAATTAGTTATGGTTCTTCACATACATGGGAGGATGCGGGACCATGCAATTGAGAAGCGGTATGCATCCATGCCCAAATCTTTCATCAACCAGATGTCCTCCTGCACAGAATTAACATTCCATTCACAAATTGTCTTCAAATAGCGTAAATTGAGAAACGTAAAATACATAGCACGTGAGAAAATTGTGTACATAAAAATCTCCCGTACTTCTTTGCACTCTTCTGTCAAACAGAATTTCATGATGAAAAGAAAATATGCTCATGAAACACATTTCATGCAAATACCTCAAAACGGTGATATTGGTCAACAGCAATGTCTCCATTGGTGTTCCCAAGAATCTTCCCTGTGGGTTTGGAGGCAAAAATATTCAGTCAATTAGTTCTGATGGACAACTGACTCGACTTGTTGACTATTCTGTATTTATCATCACGTTTACATTTCCAGGCCAAATACTTGCAACAAATCTGAGATTCAAACGTACTCGTATGGCATTCTTAAGAGATCAAAATATCCGTGTAAAAATCACCTTCCGTGTGACTGTAGGTGTCCCAAATACTGCGACCTTTGCCATCTTCCATAGCTGCTCCTTCATACTGCAACGCAAGCCATGTAACAGTTTGTAAGAAATCATTCCATTCATCCCACATTATGAAACTCGAAACTAAGATGTGTGCATCTCAGTTCTCTAAATCAAGAACTCACTCTCGTTCTTACAATACTCATCACAATCCAGTTGCAACAGGACCACTGAAATATTCCACAACACTCCAACATATTGCATTCTCACCCAGGAATTCTAAAGCAGCCTGGGATCGAGTACCCGACCTCCAATTAAAATGTCCGTCCCTAACATTGGGATAATGATAAGTGAACAGACGTTGCAACAATAAATGGTAATATGAGCGTTGCAGATAACCATTTCATCACAGCTGCAAGTTGACTGAACATCAGTGACCACATCTAAGTAGTAGATTAATAACCTGAATTGTGCGTGTCTATATTAACACAAAGTGGAAATGAGAGTCCACCTGGTATGCAGAGCTCGAAGTCCCAAACACAAAGTGCTCTGGAAACGAGCTTCGTTGGACTTTGGGCAGCTGACCAGAGGTGGAGGTAAAATTTTGAACTTGGGTTTCAGTTGCAGCCTGTGCAGGAATCACAAAGTGTGTGGCTAAAACCATGATACTGATTAGTAGACACATCAAATCTGCCACACTACAACCTGCAGCCATTTTGCTGTTGAAGCAATTATAGTCCTGGATGCAATGCAACCTGGATTAAGCTGTTTCTACAATATGGCCCGCAACCAGGCTGCTTTTATCACAGAACTAATGTGTAATAATATCGTCTGCTAGATAAACTATAACTGAGCTATAACTATATCATGAGTCATTGCAAGTATTTACATCTTGCAATGACTCTCATGCAATATATAGAGTGCACAAGGCGCACTAGTAGTAGTAGAAGATAAAACTGAATATTTACTGGATTTTTGTACGGAAGAATGGCATGGCGCCACAGCCTCACGATTTCAGGTCACTTTACGTGTCATGTTCATTCGTTAGTAACCAACTCAAATGCACGCTTGCCTTGACGTGGTCTTACACCACAGCAAACCTCTTTAGTATCACACAAAAGTGATGCTTCTTTTTGAATTTCCCTCTTTTTTTTTCTCTTTCAAGTTCTCTATCCTTTCATTGTTCTTAGAATAAATAAATACATGATCCCATCGCCTGGTACGTGTGCAACGAGCCTCACATATTCTATATCAACTTGTTTTCATAACAATTTATTGAAGTAAAGTTGGACTTCATTGAAGTTCAAAGTTAGTTTTTGATGACATTTTAGGTAGGGTCAAGTGCTATCTTGGGAGCGGTGAGCAATGAGCAATGAGCAATGAGCGGTAAGTTGTGGAAAATTTAGGATAACACAAATTTGGAATATCAGTTAGTGGTGGCACTTATAGTCAACAAAACAACAATTTCCATCAATCCAATTAGATGCAATATATTTTCACAAGAAACAACAATCGCGACTATAACAATTAGATTTCACAACGATTATCCATGCTTCCAACACATACATCCACATTGTTAAACTATTCTAAAACATGTAAATACAATATGCATACAAGTCCACCAAATATTTGCTGGCAAATGAATATGAAAAAATCATATGTCTTGATTTCATTATTGGGAAAACAAATCATTGGATCACAAATCCAAATTATTGACACAAATATTGCAGACCTTGGACAAATGCCAAATTAACTATAGTTAACTAGGTTTTTTTCAATACAGTTTAGGGAACAACTATAGTTAACTAGAAAAAAATTCAAGTATTATTATATATTCAAAGAAATTTGCCTCTTGGTTTTGCTTTAGCTGAGGGTCTTCCCGGGTACGCAATTCCCATATTATATGCAGGGGGCATCGTATTAAAAACAACTTAGACGACGGCTTTTGTAAAAATTATATCAAATTTTAAAAAATTAAAAGGACCAAAAAGTTGGGTGAAGATCAAATTAAATAAAATGAGATGTAGAAAAATTTGGGTTGCATATTAATTAATTTATTAAAAAATTCACAACATATATAAAGAATTGAAACACCTATTTTTTAACCTATGCATATGCATAATTTTAAAGGATCCTCACAAGTAGTTGCCTCCAATTAAAATTAAAAGTCATTGGCAATGTTTTATTTATAATAAACAAATATTAATTTTTTATTAAAAAACCCAAAAAGTTGGGTAGTTTGACCTATTGTACCTGTATTAAAAAAACTCATATAATTACATTTTAATGCAATTTTATGTTTCAAGGAATATTAATTTCCTATATATAATTACATTTTCGGATTCTTTGTTAGAAAGGCTACAAGAGTTTCCTACATGAAAACAAATTATATCACTTGAGATTGGACTAAAATGCAGGGCCATATAATACAGGAGTTGCGTACCCAGGAGGGTCTTTAATATGCTTGGGCCACTGAGGATCATCAAGAAACGCTTTTATACGATCACTCACAATGTTGGACTCCGGAACAACCTCCATGTACACAAACACAAATAACACACTAGTGACACTACAACACTACAATAGAATTTTGTGAACAAGTTGCACTCAACTTTAGTTAACTAGATATAATTATAGTTAACTACATTTTTTGACAGTTCAAATCGTGAACAACCATAGTTACAAAAGGCAACTAGTTAACTAATAGTTGAATTAGTTGGTTAGTTGTCCGAGGTCTGAAATATTGGTTATATGTATCAAAATCTATTATTAGGAATCCTCCTCATTCCCCTCCTTGGCCTCGTCATCTACGAAAGGGTTGCACATACAGTCAAACCCCTCTTAACACATCCCCTTAGAATGCATATCCCCTCGGAATGCATAAAAATTCTTGGAACACATATCCCTCGGATCAGCCCTGATCACCCCTTGGAATGCATATCCCCTCGGAACGCATAAAAAATCTCGCTCCCAATAAGAGGGGTTTGACTGTATGTTGTTTAGACCTACAACAAAGGATTGGTGTTGACAATTCAACCATAACTTGAGAGACACTCTCCACATGTGGAGGTAGAACGAACAAGGAAGGGGGGGCGACATGACGCCCATCAGTAATATTCAACAAAAATACACAAAAAAATTATGTTTGGAAATGATCAAGCATGATGATTTGGTGAAAGAGTTAACAAAGAAAGTTGCAAATATACATAATAAATCCATATAAGTACTTATTAATGTGAGATCACTTTGCAACCGTTCAAGGGGTGTCACCATCCTCCAATAAGAGAGAACACCCCAAATTTGCAGGCGGGGAGGAGATGGAACACCACACAAAGGAAAGATGATGACATCAAAAATTGCTTTATCTCTTTCATAAGCAACGATGTGGCAACTCATATGCTTGCAACTTTAATGGATGCACACGACACTAATGTGTTAATGTGTTGATGTGTTGATATAGTATATCAACATGGAAAACTCCATTTGGAAAAAGAAAAAATAAATAACTCTTACATTTACTTATGGAAGCATACGCATCAAGCACCACAACTCCGAGTTTAGTTAGAGCCTCTATAAGAAATTGCACAAAGACAAGGTCCTTCTCCCTTCCTCCTCTCCATGGAACCTTCCCATGCATGAGTTGAGTTGAAGTGTTTACAAGAGTGAAGAAGATCATGTCCCCCTGATATTCATGTCCTATTTCACATTGCGCTTATGCAATATAAACTATGTTACGGAATTCTTCTTGTGCACTAACAAAAGCATGCAAAAATCTCTTGTCTACAATAATTCAACATATGTTAGCAAACAATACATGAACTACATAAACCAACAAAATTTGCACAAAAAATATCCAAAGTTTAGCAACAAAGAACCACACAAAGCACCAACAAAAGATTATTGTGATCTATCATTGCATTGCTACCCAGTTTGGAGCATAATTGGCAAGTCGTTAATGCCCCACCAATCCTTCATGATCAAAAAACCATATAATTTAGCATAGGTCCTCATGTGATCCCTCACAACTTTATCATTGGGAATAAATGCAAACATGCACCCATTTTCGTGACCGTAAGAGTGAGCAAATTCAAACAAGCTTCCACATGCTCTCGGTCATGTATGATCCAGGCAGGAACAGTGGAGGGAGGAGATGAGACATGGTGCACGAGAAGCCCCTCGGGAATATCAAAAGGAATGAGATCAAATTTTCCCATAAAGTTTGACACTTGCAAACATGAATGCAAAGTTGTATTAAAAATAGCCCATAGAGTATGCTCTGTGAAAATGGATACCGTAACACCATAGCAGGTTCGTTCATAAATAATTCCCAAAAAAAAACGTTAAAAACAGAAATTACAGGCAAAGAGAAACGAATAACTCTCAAATTATACTGTGATAAAAACGAAAAGACAGAAAATCAGGGCCACCACTATGTCTACAACCTGGCAACATGTTCCACTCCCTCAACTTTCGGTGTTGAACGTCAAGCCCTGTGTCGCATAAGACCCTCTCTCACACAACACTCTCCATCTCTCATCTCGCAGGTACTCATTCTTGTTGCAATGAGTCGGTGGCACGATTTCGTTGAAGTGATTGTTTGTTTGTTGGAGGAAAGTGGTACAACTTCAACAGTTTGTATGTTGCCCCGGAGTTGTTGTCTGATTTTTACCTGTCAGCATACCTGGATACACTAGTGACCAACGGCTGGAGCATCTTTGTTGTTCAAGGAAACTAAACGACCTAGAACCGTTTCGCATTACCCCACTATGGACTCACTGTACAGGGTCAAACCTTACCTTACTCGGATCACGAGAAGAGAAAGAAGTGAACTGCAAGCAATTGAATCCAAACGAATTGCTTCCTTATTCCATGCTTGCCCTGAGCGATTCTGATCTGCCATCTAGTCATACTAAATTCATGTTGTGGTTTAGTGGTTGTAGTGGGGATGAGTTTATTAATAGAGATCCTTACCCAGGTTGATAGATCGGTTTTTCGAGTTAGGTTCGAGTTGCTTCCAGAGTCCAGCTCCAGAATTTCTTGTCATTTTAGGGTTTTGTGAACATAAGTGGACTCATCTCGGCCAATTTTCGATCCTCAGCCAGCGCCTAATTTGGCCACTTAAAATTTCTTTGAGGGAGGACCAGGAAGGTGACTTGAGACTCACATCATGGCAGATTAATCCATTTTACATTCTTATGAAGGGCTTGAATGACTTATACGCTGAGGATGCAGTTCGGTGTCATGTGGTCCGCCAGGGCTTCGTTTCGGGGTCCATTCCTGTCTGTGAGATGCTTCTGAATTTCTTAGACTCCACTTGAGAACTTCGTGTTTTTAATTGCTCAAATTATCGTGATGACTTTGGATCACAACATCAGTGCCTTAGTTTTCCTCCACGGAAGTGAATGGGCTAGGGCGTTCCTTCAAGAGTGCTCAACAAAACAGCAGGGAAATGGAGTGTTGCAGTGTGTGGCAGTCAAGCATTGGGATTACAACAAGTTGGCAGATGATGCTATGGGATGGATTTTTATGCAACCCAAACAATGCATCCAGCGATTGGGGTACTGAAGGAGTTTTTGGCCGATGGCTTACACCACAACAGGAATTACAACCCTTACACCGCAATTAGGATGAAATTTCTACACATCTTTCCCACCCTAAACACGAATGATTTTTAATCCAATAAATGAGAAGACGAATTTCAAAAAAATCTATTTTTGGAACGCGAACCTTATTTCCCCAAAAAAATTAAATATTCGTGCGGCAGGTGGCGAACCTGCTATGGTGTTACGGTACACATAGTTGTAATGCATTCTAGAAAACTTAAATAAATTTATCTCATCCAAGAAGTGGATGATCTCCAACATGATAGGGTGAAAAATCATTTGCTCCATACTCTATAATTGTGGCTATGGAAATAATCTTTTTCAAAACAAAAGAAGGGGGAATCCTAGATTTGTTTGTATTTTGCCAACCTGCAAAGAAGTACTTGTTTGCAATAGTTGTTCATGATCCTGAGTTCCACATGTTGTAAATTGTAAGACCACACGGGCCTGAGTGACGGGAGGATTGATGGTTGCTTTTAAACCACATTTGCATTTTTCAACTAGGCTTTAGACCTATATAGAGCACCAATTATGGGAGAGGTAGTGAGAGGGAAGAATCTCAAAAAGGGAGGACCTTTCTTCCTCCTCCTATGCAGTACAAAATGACAATGGAAATTCCAACCACTATAGACATGAATGCAAAATTTACAAAGGCCATGTTGCCATAAAGGTTCTGGAAATAGACACATGTCAATTGATTTGTCCACCCATGCCACAATATATTGAGGTAAACATTGTTTGAAAATTGTTTCCTTTGCAATCAATTCTTGTTGGAGATATCTACAACCAGTAGCACTTCCAAATATTAGACCTTAATAGAAGGCAAACATCAAAAAATGACAAAAAAAATTTGATATGAAGTAAGAAGACATTATTATGGGAAACACAACAAGCAAGGCGCATCACATCATCAAACCTATAAAGTATACATTTAATGTTGGAATCTGCTCCCTCCATCTTAAAGATTTTTGTAGACTTAGTGAAAGAGGGACTTCCATTCAACAACTCTAAAAAGGGTTATCCCCAAAGCAAAATTTTCCTTTTCTCAACGTAATCTCAGGGCGATCACACCCCCTTACGTTTCATAACCACGTGCGATAAAAATTTGCTACCCTGTATTATATGCCATAGAATTTTTTTAAATTATGATATTTTTCTGCATATACATAACCATTGATAATATCTTTTGTATATATTTTTTGAAATTTTTAGTCATCTTCATTTTTGTAGTAATTTTTTAATTCAATTCTGCGTGATTTTAGTTAGAAACGGTATGTTTTCTAAAAAAATAAAATCATCAAATTTGGTTGCCATTTCTTTACTATGTAATAGATACTGCGTATATCTACTCATCAAACAAAATTTGATAAAATGTTGACCCATTTTGGTGATGCTTTATGTAAAAAGTAGATTCTTTTTTATCGCATGTGGTGTTCAACTTGACAATGGAGTGCACCCCCCGGGAACGTAATCCAAAGCATGCCATGTGATAATTCCCGAATCCTTTTTCAATGCTTCAAATTGGTGAACAACTTTCTTTCCACCTATCAATTATTTTCTTAAATACATGTCATATACACCATCAATATAAATGTACAACGTTTAATTTTAAAATAGTTCGTAGTGCAGCATATTTACTAGAGCCCAAAAGGATATTTTTGCTAACCACTTGTCTAACTTTAAGTATTTTGTGTCACTATGATTAAGCTTCAGTGATACTTGACACATTGGACTAGAGTTCCACCATTTAAGCCATATGGCTTTTAAACAAAGCATGCACTAGAGTGGTGGTCATTTTATGGAGCTTCTCCAACATTAATTATAGGTTAGAGTTAGCACTCCAATGTTTATTGATATGCACGCACAATTGCAACCCATGAAATGAAACAACAATATTAACAAGAAAATGAAAAGAAAAGAACAACCTTGGATTGATTAATAGAAGCAATACTTCTGCCATGCAGTCATCTCCATTAGCAGGGTCAACCACTACGAACATCTTATCAAACTCCTTGGTCCATGCATTCAAAAAACAAACCAAAGGTTGGGGAGAGGGAACAACTCCTCCCCCTCCCATAGAGGCCAAAAGCAAAATCTAAAAACAAACAAAAAAAAGGTGGAGGAGGTTTGATCCCCTCCCTCCACCTTGGATCTCAACACAAGTGTGCATATCTCTACATATTCTTTTTACGGTCCGAGCCATCCAAGCTTTTTCAACAAAAAAACTACCTATTTTCATCCACTAGCATAGACCCTACCCTAGACCCGCTACCCCTAGTAATTGTTTCCACACTATTTTACTGTCCCAAGCAGTGTTGGACGATGCAAGCCAAGACTAAGGTCATGTGCAACATGAAGGTTGGACGAGGAAAACATGGCACTCTCATTCCCACATACACAAGAATGAAGAAAGAGTATTGATCCACGAACAACGTGGAGCATGAAATTTGGTTTTGCCATGGCTATATCTCGGGGGGGGGGGGGCACTAGCAAAAATCGTAGAAACAATGTGCGATAAAAAATAGGGTCTAATATATTCATTGTAGATAAATTTTGCAAAAATCGTACGTATAATATGGGGGTTTTTAAATAGTGAAACATGTTTACATGTAAAATACCATCACATATAATGGCCTATTTTATCTAGTCAGTACATGTAAAATAGCATGGAAACAATTACTAGGGGTAGCGGGTCTAGGGTAGGGTCCATGCTAGTGGATGAAAACAAGTAATTTTATGTTGAAGGAGCTTGGATGGATGACTTCGCAGGCTGGTTGGCTTGAACATTACTGAACCAACGTATCCAATGTGGGGTTAATGTTCTCTACCTACGTGCCGGGAGGGAAAATTTCAACGCACTGTTTGAATTGCAATCTTCTTTCCAATTTTCTTTGGCGCGCACTTGGGGATTGCTCGGGTGGTGGACATTAGGGTTTTGGGTTTCATTGTGGCTTGCCGGAGGAGGTTAGGGTTCAAGCAATTGTGGTTCAATGGGGTCTCCTTTCTGCATCAGAACTTAGGGTTTAGGGGTTTTGTATTCTTAGTCTTCTGGCATTATTGTCAATGGTCTATGGGTTGCAATTTGCAATGTCGCTTATAGAACCAAAAAAAATGGGGTGTAAGACACAAAATGCGGTGTAAGAGAAAAATGGACAACAGTTGGGCTCCAAGAAAAAAAAAATTGGGGTATATTCAAAAAAATTGGTTACTTGGGGTATAAGGAAAAAAATGCAGTATAATTAAAATAGGGTATTTTGAAACGATTCCCCCAAAAAATTATAATTAATGATAGGGTGTATTAAAATACAAGCATTTACCTTTATTTTTTAAAATACCATACCTTATGATCTTTTCTGCAAGGTAAATAGCCCCCCTGATAAATAAGTCCTAAGCGCATGTGTATGCAAAATATAAGAGGGAGTGCACCCCCCGAGGGCTATATCAAACAATGTGTGCAAGGGAATTAAAAAAATGTCGTGGATTGGCTCATAGTGCCTACAACATGGTTAGTAAAAGTGGGCGCCAATCTATCCAAAGAAGAGGTTTCAGCTTTAGAGGTTTTGGCCAGATTCTAATTTCAACAGCGGGAGGCACTATCACCATGGTGCAAACTTTCAAATATTGTGACCTTCTAATTCCTCACACACAAACCTAAACTCATCCAACAACAAGATACTACAAAATAGTTCGTTGAAACCTTGCAACACCCATAACCTATCACAAAAACAAATGGGAGAGCGTTAGACTCATGGATGGATACTATGTCATGAGGGTCACAACCATACCTTACCCAGGTTATGGTGGTGTCATCACCATTTTCTCGAAGGACAACAACTCATGCTGAGTTTCCATTGCAAATACATCTCATTTCATATGCCCAGACTTCACTAGATGTGCAACATTGCATAAGGAAAGAATGAGAAATGGGTGTACTACAAACACCATTACTATGAATTTAGAGTTATGTGCAAGGTAGATTACAACAATGACCAATTCATTCATGCCCTAACTTTCAATTACAACGAAGTCATGCGGCTACTTGAGCTTGTCGGGGTTGTAGAGCACTACACTATTGTGTCTAATTAGTGTGGGTGGGAAATGCACGTGGGTTGGAAATTAGTGTGGCCCACACTAAATTTCAAGTGTTTGGGTCACTTTGGATGAAAAATGTAATGTCATCCATCCGTGTGTGTTAGGGTTCTCCGCAAACAACCTCCATTAGGTCAATGTGGGGAAAGTCTTCAAACACAATTGGATGGAATTATGAAGTTTCATCCAATTGTGGAAACGACAAAACCCACACAAATTTTTCACCTTTGAAATTAGTGTGGGCCACTCTAAATTATAATTTGAAATTAGCGTGTTTTATTAGGAATTAGTGTGGCCCACACTAATTAGACACAATAGTGTAGTGAACAAGAGCACTGGTTGTAGAGTAACAAGTATTTGTTTGTTTTGAACTATCTTGATGTGACAAATGTTCTATGCTTCCATCATACTCTGCTCTAGAACCATTATATACTCCGAATGCAATAGAAGGTGTTATCTCTTGATTGAATAAAAAGTAATGTTCGATGATAATCAATATATTTTACGTGACTTACTCAATGTGAGAACATAAATTTTGGAAAATTAATCACCCTACGGGGCTTGTAGTTTTCATTATGGACCCCATACCCGTAGAAATAAAGAGATGTTTTATTAACTGCTTGTATGGTACTACTCGTTGCTGACAACATATTGCTCCCAACTCACATTTTACCATTCAACACTCATCACTCATTGCTCATATCTTAGCTTTTTTTTTTCAAGTAGGGTGCATGTCTCTAGCGGTTGTCTCAGGTGCATGGCACACAATCATCCCAAAAACATATGGCAATGATGTTGTTTCATGAATTAGACTCTAGTTTGAAGATGCCCAATGCAAATTTGACTCAGTTCTAATCATATAGCAGCGCCGTGCATTGGGCTGCCACCATAGCATATCTTCACATGTAAGAGAAAAAGATAGACAACTCTTTCGGGGTTGTTACATCATGGACCATGAAGTTGTCCCATGTCAGAGGGTATTTTCCCATGGTCAAACTTCATGGGCACACTTTCATGGTCCGATCTCTTAAAAATGCATTTTTAAAGCTTTGGGGCCCCTAACTAGGTGTAAACTGAATGTGGACCAAAAGAAGTGACCATGCACCAAAGAGTGGATGTGTGGATTTTTTAATGGGTGCAAGGATGGTAAAGTGGACCAAGAAAATGCCGCGGTCAATGTAAATTGGAGGTACCATTAGAAAGTAACCACTATTAAATATGAATGTGATTCTTCTATGAATATAGAAATGTTGCTCTTATTGTACACTAGTATAGGAATCAAGCGAGTGAAAGAAAAGTGAAAAAAACATGTGTTTTAAAATATCTATATGTTATTTTTTAACACATACACAAACATGTAAGGATTTGCAAGTGGTTGAAAGTGACATATAAGTAGTCTCATAACAATATTTTAAATTAGAATTTTTATATGATGACTTAGAACATACTTATATGCACATATTTGTTGAAAAAAATCAACAAAATCATTCATTTTAGTGTTAAAAACATTTGCATGAAACACAAATTTGGCAACTTTACTTATGAGTACTATTTGATTTTTTGGAGTTTTTATAGTATCATATACACGGAGGTCATAATAAATTAATTTCCAATATATATATATATATATTTTTAAACATTACATAGTCTAAATTTGATGTTTTCTGGAACAAAGTGCTTGATCCACTAGTTCTAATGCAAGGAGCACTAGGAATGCAAGTGAAATTAACGAGGGAATCACGGAAAAACATCCAACTTTTTATCATCATTGATTGTAAATCTTCATACGGTTATTAATAAACTTAGGATCCTTTCAATTTTGAAATCATTAGGTCTAGAAAGTATATCAAGTAGGCTTATAATAAACCTATGGATACTTTATGTGATATAGAGTGGAATAAAGGTTCATGTTCCATGCGGTTCCCTTCTTGTTTACTCACGTTCGCTCCCACGTTCCCATGATATCAACAAGTGGTGAATTCACTTACAACAAATGAGTGCAAAGATCAAAGATTATCCATTTTTATGTGTTTGCTCCCTAATATACATATGTCCAAAAAAAATTATGGAAAAGAAATTATGTTTGACCTTCTCCCCTTTTTTCCTCGTAACTATGGAAACGTTTAACCAAGTGTGTGTGTATGTGTGTGTCTATATATATATATATATATATATATATATATATATATATATATATATAGATAGATATAGAAAAAAACTCTGCCATGGTCCCCTAGCATTTTGCAACAAGAGAACCTATTTTGCCTCCCATCACAAAACCCAATGGACCATGATAGTGGATAATGTAGGCCTGAAAATAGGTCTTTTAGGGACCTCAAGTTCCATGGTCACTCTTACATGTTTTTTTTGATGTAAACCAAAGTGGTCCCATGACAAGTTCAATGGCCAATCACATACTTTAGAGGAGCAAGGGATGACTTCATGGTCCATGATGTGAACAACTACTTAGAATAACTAGAAGTTTGATCAATTCTATGGGAATTCTCGTCTAACCACACTCCCGTATCTCTTTTCTTTGAGGTCCACGATCGTAATCAATTAGCAACTCTATTTGGTCAAGCCCTTGCACTCCAAACAAGCACACATGTTTAAGGTATGTCACGGGTATTTTTATGTTCTTATTTCATGTTCTTGAGCTTCTACCAAATAGATTTACACAACAAAACTTGTGTTGCATTAGCAAATCTATGATGAAGTATCCACAAAAATCATATTAACAATCAAACCTCCTTTAATTCCTATGGTTCTCGGAAATGCATGTTTGTTATTTCTTTATTGCGTACATAGGTCTTTCCTATTATGTTCATTTTTTAGTGTGAAGTAGACAATACAATATGCGCACATGGGTGCACCTAGGCTACGATTTCTCTAAAATTAAAGTTGTCTGTTCTAGAATCACCCAACAAGGAAAAGCATTGGGTTTGCATTCTCCTTTGGGCCCCAAAAAACCATCAATACATACCTCCCTAGAACCTATGCCAATTGCTTGATGACTAAGCTTATAGCATTGGCTTGCAGGGCTTGCATTGTCATGGTGTTTGTGGTGACCGCCCTCACAAGGGAGGGTTACTGCCACTATGTATCGTTGGTGCAATCAGACTCTCCCTTTTAAATTCCTAGAAGACATTGATGACATCTATCGCTCCATGTGCCAAATTTTGGAATCTCCCATTAATTGCTTATAGAAACAACATTGCATGTATGTCACCTATCCAATACTATGTAATTCTAGAGATTTTTTTAATTTTATGGATTATTTTATCTATTTATCAATTGTGTACCTATGACATGTGTCTACTACTATGTGACCTAGTAGGGAAATAGGGGTGTCTCTAGAAAGGTAAGTTATATTATCTTGTTTTAAAATTTTCTTTTTCTTTCTTTTAAGTTCCAGTTAGTTGAGGTTGCCATTCAAAATAGGATGCCTTTCAAAAACATTATGAGGGTGGTTTCAACTCTTAAAGGTAAGATGCCCATTTTGGGCCTCAAGGTGCCATGGAACAAAGAGGTTAAAGATTGATTTTTCATGAGTGTATAGTCAAAAATGTAAAATTGATCAACATTAATAGCCCATTAATCATTTGCAATTTTGCAATCAAAGCAATAAATACAAGCAACTTGAATCCTAGAGAGATTTGAGCTTGTATCAATGAAATCCATGTTGCGTTTATTTAATCATCGTTGTCACGACTCACACATGACTTCATTCTTTCTTCGTTTTTTATTTCATTGTCTTGATTATGAATTAGTATGATGGACCAAGTAAAATTTTATATGAATACTTGTTGGAGGGTTTGTAAAAATCGCCATGTAACTCATATAAATACAACCCCGAGCCTTTAGGGGTAAACAAGTATTAAACATGTGAAAACACTTTGAGGTGCATTGAGCCTTTGGATTGTTTTACTCTTACTATCTTCATCTAGTGGTTGAGATAAGAAAGACAAGAAGAGAAGTGATTGCTTGAAGGAGCAATCTCGTCCCAATCTTCATGGTCAGATGGAAACTCAAATGTTGGGCACTATGCACTATATGCTCTGGATCCTCATGGGGTGTGCACAACATACAGCCACCGTTTCGATTTTGATGTTCAACACAATTGAAAAGGTAGACATGATAGTCAAAAAGAAGGCGAACCTTCACATTGACAACTTTTTCATTTTCACTCTACTTTCAAAATTTGAAATGACAATCTTCAAGTAGATCATACATGATCATTCACAATTCCTAGCCACGTGAGACAATCCACAATTTGGCCCACATGGCCTAAACAATTGTGTTGTGGAGTCGGAAGTGCCCACAATAGGACCACATGCCTTAGATCAGATCCCAAATTGGTACGAATTCCATTTCCAGGCCTTCCAATGAGGGACATGTTTACCCTTGACGCAAGGATTTTTAAACTAATGATCTATCCCTTTTAATTTGGGATTTTGAACACTAAAAATGAAACATTCTACGAATTTTCCATGTTTTTATGAAATAGTCCAAAAAATCCCTAAAAATCATTTCAAAAAATGGATGAAATTTCCAAGAGATTCAATTTTTTTGAAAATTAAAATTTTATAAAGAAAACCCCCACTACCTTACAATGTCTAGGGAGTTTTTTGGGCATAATCGGTCATAATCCTACTGTTTTCAAGTTCAACCGGTTGCATGTTGGGATCTTTCGGTTTCCTTTATAAATTGGAGGTAGATTCCATAGACCGGTTTTTCCTCAAACTCAACCAGTTCATCTGTAACTAAGGGCCACTTCACACATGAGCCTGAGAGACCATGACCATTACACTTGAAGCACTCTCATTGGTGCAAAAGGCAGAGCCGGTCCAAGTTCACTTCACACTACGCTTGAGGGACCAACATAGTTTGTGAATGCAAGATGGATGTAAAGTCTACATGGATTCCTACATGGCATCGAATGGATCATGTTTCATGGTCACTTTGACTATTTTCAAAAACCACCTCTTGGAGGTAGACCTAACACAAAACCGGGAGACCACGACACTCGAAACGCTCACAACCGTTGATGTATTCTATTTTATCATGCGTGAAGACCCGCATGAATAGAAATTCATGGGAATAGCATTTGGTTGAGGGCCCGGTCACATATGGCTTCACACTACACTTGAGGGTCCGTGACCCCACTACATGATTTTGGAGGTGTGTTGGGGCGGCCTTTGGACACTTTCTTTTGGGCTCTCACAATTTCGTGGTCACGGCTCTTGGCTCATGTGTGAAGTGGCCCTAAGTTAGCGTGGGTTCCCCCACTCACTGCTGCCTTCAAGATACAAAATATACGTGGTTGTCATCCAAGCTACAGTCACTCTTGGGGACACTTCTTGCAAGCCGCGTGTGCCATGCTTGTCCTTAAACCATGTGATGATCGGGTGCCACTTGGACATGATCGATTGGTAAAAGTTAAAGTCGGTAAATGTGTATTCATGGTGTGTGGGCATGATGGTTATTGCATCACAATTTAAATGCATTCTTCTTGCATTATCTATTATTTTAATTGAGTGTGAATCGACTTATGTCTACAAGGTTTGCTCAAACTTAACACTATCAACATGAAGCATGTCACTATTTCCACTTACAAATGTCTTGAATTAGTGTCATTTTCCATTCCAAATAAATCTTTCTTCCATCTATATACAAATAGAGCTTGTGACGGTGGGAGTTTACGAAAGATCGTGAACACATGTCGAATTAACTATCCAAAGAAAAAAGGTTACATGCCAAAACTTCTTTTTCAATATAAACATGTCACAATTTTATTTTATTTAAATGTAGAAAGATGGGAACTACAAGTGGCAAAAGGTGGGCATGGTGGGGAAACTACTCGGGGGGTCACTAGTGAAAATCGTAGAAACAACGTGCGATAAAAAAATAAGGTTTAATATATTCTTTATAGATAAATTTTGCAAAAAAACGCACATATAATATAGGGGGTTTTAAAATAGTGAAACATGTTTACATGTAAAATACCATCACATATAATGGCCTCTTTTATCTAGTCAGTACATGTAAAATAGCGTGGAAACAATTACTAGGGGTACCGGGTCTAGGGTAGGGTCTGTGCTAGTGGATGAAAAGAGGTAATTTTCTGTTGAAAAAACTTGGATGGATGACTTCGCAGGTTGGCTGGCTTGAACATTACTGAACCAACGTATCCAATGTGGAGTTAATGTTCTCTACCTACGTGCTGGGTGGTATTTTTGAATGATTCCCCCAAAATTTATAATTACTGATAGGGTGTATTAAAATACAAGCATTTACCTTTATTTTGAAAACACCATACCTTATAATCTTTTCTGCAAGGCAAATAGCCCCCCAATAAATAGGTCCTAAGCGCACGTGTATGCATTAATCACTATATTCGTTAATTTGAGACTTTCTCTTGTCTCAAATTAATATATGGACCACAACAACATGGTCTAATGTTTGGGTCGTCCTACCCAAACCGTCTTGATATGAGTTCTTAATTGGGTTCTTGATATGAACACCCGCTTCAAAGTATTTGCATCTTACAACATTCTCCAATATCTGTGTGATTTTATCCATGTTCTTATATTTGTAACTGTCTCAAAATGCCAAAAAAGTCCCAAATTAACGAATATAGTGATATTAATACTAGAGGGAGTGAACCCCCCGAGGGAAACTAAGGGGAGGTGTTGACATGGCATGGGAAATAGGAGAAAGCATACATGACTATACATGATTTTTTTCCTGCTTTTGTTAAAGCTACAATTTTTGTCTAATTAGAGTGGGTTACCACGGGAAGGTATGCATTGCTATTTTTTACTGAGAGCATCATTTTTTATCCAAATAATTTAAGTAGTTGGTATGCACACTGAAGAATATAACTTAGTTGGTAAATAATGATAATGTCAGTATAAAGTTATGGCAAAGAGTAGCTCCAAATGATAACCTTGGCACACTAATTAGACAAAAAGGTGTACATGAGGGCGTGGTGGCATCGTGGCGGGTCATGGGGGGGGCTTTATGATCATGGGCATGGGCATATGATTGCATGGGTGGATGGATGCACGGGTTTACAAGGTCTGGTTCATCTGGGATATTAATTTATATGCACGGGTGCAACTGATTGGAGTGGCATGGGTTCGAGCTAGTATCATTCATGAGTAGTCATAATTAGATGGGGACTGGGTCTCAATGCTCCCATTGGTCCAAAGTGCATGACTTGTAGTTGTGAATTTGGTATTCCTTTACCTTTACATAATTGACTCTTGTGTTTGCTATATCATGTAGTGTCATCCATATGACCATTTCATTTTCTCGTTAGTATCTTATATACTGTAGAGGGCTCTCCATTTCGTCTTTACCTATGTCGGAATGTAGTTTCCACGTGCAAATGGGTCTTAGTTGTGAGCATGACACATGGCAACTTTAGGGGAAAATGATTATTTTATGACAGAATAGAGTGACATCCACGGTACCATGTGATTAATTTATTTATATCAAAGAAACCTACCTTGACTATTGATACATGAGAGTTTATGAGATATTTTTAAAGTAGTATCTAGTAGTATTTAGAATAAAATATTTAAATTATGTTATCTATTTTCAAATTATAATATATAATTAAAATCATATTATAATTATACTTCTGCATATATTCACCTAACTATGTAAATGAATCCTTACTACAAATGCATAAAGATGGTGATCATATGTGTAATCTATCTAGCTTATTCTTGTAGCATTTGGAATCAGGAATTTATTTGAAGTACTTATCAATTTATTAGATACATAATATAACTCATGGTTTGCATTATTTGATCTACAATTTATTCATTTGGCATGGGTTAGTTTGCACCCCTCACATACTTAATTTTGGCTATGCATATATGAGGGGTGTGCGAACATTGTAAAAACGTATTGATTCCCCATTCATGTGTGTGAGTCGTGATTTTCTATCGGACACACTTGTTTGAATTGCCCTTTCTTAAGCGCTGCTAAACAATCCAGGGGCTTAACCATCAGACATAGAAAGGGAACCGGCAGTGTCAGAAGAAACCCCAAAAAGACATAGCCAAAAGTATCACCAAAAGACACATTCGGGGACTAGAGACAATAGCCGAAGACATGGAACCAACAGCCGAAGAGGAGACTAGCGACATACAATGACTGAGGAGACGGCCTAGGACAACATGGGCGAGTTACAGGTATACCCAGAGTCAGGGGTTATGGGAGGAGCTTTATGGAGCAACACATGCATTGGTAGTGGGCTGGGTATTGAGGAACCGAGACGGATATCAAGGAGGCATAACCCGAGGGTATGGCCGGGTGCCAAAGTCAATGAACCATTTTATGAGTAAGCATAGTTAAATTAGTGAGGCAATTTAAGATTAGGGAACTACTTTGAAATAGTGAGCCATTGGGGATTAGTTATCCACATGTAAGATTAATGAGCCGCTTAAGAATAGTAGGCCATTTTGACAATTAGTGAGCCACTTGAGATTAGTAGGCCACGGCAACAATTAGTGACCCACTTGTAATTAGTGAGCTCCATTTTGAGTAGTCAACCTAGTGCCATTTAGATAATTCATAGGCCACCTAGGTAAAGGTAATGGAGGTGGAAGCAAATAAGAGCCAAGAAATGACTTCTTGGTTAGCCTTAGGAATTTCCCCATACCTAGATAATACATAGCTAGATTCTAGAATGCAATCTACCACATTTTGATTATGGGAATTATATGTGCTCTTTTTGAAGATATCTGGGAAAGTTATCTTCATCTCCTTAGGAAATGAGAGATACAGTAAATTAGGAGGGGGGCACATGTTAGGCGCCTCCTCCCACTACATATAGAGTTAGGATTAGTGTTCGAACACCTTATTCACGACGATAGGCTACACAAGAGCTAGGTCCTTTGTATCTTTACCATTTTGGAATACAAGAGCTTCAAGCTCAACCCTTCTTCTTAGTTATTCAAGATAGAGGCAAAGTAATTGATAGCATATACATCATCAAATTGATTATGTTTGAGAGAGTTGATGAGTGCCATGCATAGAAACTCACATGAGGTGAGATAAACATATGTGTCGGAAATTAAGTGTGATTGAATTATATAGGACTTCCAAGAAGTGAGAAAATTGTAGGAGTTGAGAGGCAATTGTGTAAGGAGTGACTTATAAAGTCATACATGTGACGAGGGAATTGTAGTAATGAAAGGCAATGGTGTAAGTGTTGAGACATCATAGAAAGTCACATGAGGTGAGATAGTCATATAAGTTGAGAAATAAGTATGATTGAGAAAACATGAATGATTGAAAGGCAATTGTGTAGAGGCGTACATGTGGTGAGGGAATTGCAGTAATGAAAGGCAATTGTGTAAGTGTTGAGAGATCATAGAAGTTCACATGAAATGAGAATAGTTGCATTGCAAAGTTTATGATTGGAGTGATTTACCAAGAAAGACTCATGAAAATTTAGCACTCATACATGAGAGAGAGAATATCGGAAGGAGAATGTATGAGGTTGCATGCAAGGATGTTGATAATTGAACTCATGTATCTTCCTAAACTAATGATTGTTATGGGTCTAAGAGTTATTAAGTTCTTGACATGAGCCAAAATTATAACTATATCCTTTGCATATCTATTTCATTCCGCTATCATTCATATCATAATGATTTTTGAACCTATGTTATCTATAGTTCATGAGCATGATTGATTGCCTAAGGAAAATAAATATGACAAGTAATACGACCGTAAAAGGTGTTATGATATAAACTTTAATATGATAAGTCGAGTATATGAATATATTACCAAGATTATTGTTGTATTATTTTTGCTCTAAAACTAGACTGTGCATGTTATAGCTGATGCTTGAATAAAATTAAGTTGCTAAAAATGGGAAGTGTTCTATGTATAACTGGAGCTAAGATACATTGACTGCACTATAATTGGACTGAGACTAATTATAGCTGGACTAACATACATTAAGAGGATGTACTAAAAATAGATTGTAATCTAGTTATAGCAAAGATTGCAATACAACTACTATGATTTTGCTTAAAAGAAACTATACCAAGTATAGCTGAGAATCCAAATGACATTGTTATGAGAAGAAAATTAATTATAAGAGAGATTGAAAATTAAGAGGAATTGCTCAGTTGAGAGAATGACTCAAAGATGCCTCCTCAAGAGTTGATAAGAAAGTGGAAGGTTAGTAGAGGCATTACCACACATGTAAAGAGGAAATCTTCTCTACATGGAAAGAGAGTGTCTAACAACAACTTCATTATTATTAAGTTGCTATCCACACATGTTTTAACGAAAAGAAGTTCCGGTAATGAAAACTAACAATTAGGAGACTAGAGATAAGAGTTGGGAGAGAAAAAGTTTTGGAACGAAAGGTAACTTTGGTTACTTGGTTACTTGGTTACTCAGCGACTTGAAGAAAGGTTACTAGCTACTTGGTTACTCGGCAAATTGAAGAGAAGTTACTTGCTACTTGAAGAAAGACTATTTGGTTACTTGAAGACAGTTACATGCGGCTTGAGATACTTAGAAGAGAAGAGTAGACTTGTTACTTGGTTACTTACCGAAGTGAAAGTAGAAGTGAACTTGTTACTTGGTTACTTAGCTAGTAGTCGATCACCAAGAAGAAAGGTTACTTGGATACTTGGTCACTTGGTTACTTGGCTACTTACCGACTTGGAAGAAAAGTAAACTTGTTACTTGGCAACTTGGTTACTTGGACGGTTAGCTAGTTGCCACCAAGGAGAAAGGCTACTTGGTTACTTGGTCACATAGTTACTTGGATACTTAGATAGTGGTCACCGAGAGGAAACTTGTTACTTGGCAACTTAGCTACTTAAGATACATAGAAGAGAAGGAGAAACTTGTTACTTAGCTATTTAACGATTTGGAGGAAGAGTTAATTTGTTACTTGGCAACTTATAGAAGAGATACTTGGCTACATGGTCACTTGGTCAACTTGTAAGAGAGGGTTACTTGGATACTTGTATCACTTGGTTATTTAAGATACTTAGCTATTGAAGAAAGAGTTAACTAGTTACTTGAGAAGAAAAGAAGACAATTGTGGCACATGAAGAAGTACAACACTACACCACACGAAGAGAAGAGAACAAGATCTAGATCAAAGATAGGAAGTAACACTTGAGCTTAAAGAGATAACTGTGGCACATGAAGAAGTTCAACACAAGAAGAAAGTTACAAACAAACAAGTTGATAGATTAGAAGAATTACTTGGTCGAACGAGACTATTTGAAGAGATATCATCAAGAAAATAAGTTCATTACAACAAAAGAAGACTTTTAAGTTATACTTAAAAGTCCATCATGATGAATACAAGGTAAAGGAGCTTTTAAAAGAAGAACGAAGACACCTACCAACACAACAAAAAATACAACCAAGATAGAAAACAACAAACGACAAGGAGATTAGATAGTTTAGTCATCATAATCCAGACGACGCTCTAAGTCACTACGATATGGTCAACCCTAAGAACAAGTGGAGGTAGTTGGGCTCTACACCCTTTGGAGGTCAACCCATGTATTTTAGTGGCACCACCTAAGAACACATGGGATTTTAAATTATAATGGGTTTATTTTTCTAAATTAAAGCAGTTCGTGACACCCCTTCAATTATTCAATTAAGACTAGGGTGTTATTTACTATAATGTTTTTAACATCTATATTGACAAACACCCTTACTTGGAGAAAATGAATTATCTAATTCAAGAACTTGAACACCAACAAACGCCAACAATTTTCTTAACATGATTAGTGAGTTTAGAACTACATGGTCCAACCAAATTCATAACTACGACAGCCATAAGACAACATTCAAATTCAGATACATACAATGCACATGGTAATAAACCAATGTCAGGCAAGCATTAAATTTGGCACCAAACCCTTCCAATAATGTCATAATGTTTTCTCACCTAATAAAGTTACTTATGATGACAAATAGTAATGATATTGGCAATTAGCGGACGTGATATTTTGACACCTCTAGGCATCTAGTTTAGGCCCTTCGCAAATAGTGTTTGTGACACTAAATACCATGAATGGTGTACAATGATTAACCTACAATGCAATAGTAGTTAATTGTAATAAGATAGTATCACTAGGTATATTTAAATGTCATTAGGTAATTATACATGATATATCCAAATTAATAAACCTCAATCAATTAATAACCCTTAATCTATTATACATATATGTAGATATACAATATTTATTTGTGTATGATGCAAAGCATGCTTGAGGTTTGTGGTATGTATGTAAACTCATCCATTGTGGATGAGAGGAATCTAATAAAAGCATGTCCCCTATAGGTTGAGGGTCAATTCATTCCCACTAGACTTCATCATACTAATTTTGGGTTCATGATGTCATTTCCATAACCAACAAAAAATTAAACGTTTATGAGGACTTTGAGTTCAGCTGCCTAAAGTTGGAAATCATGTAATGACATGGATGACCAACCTAGGGCCTCATTTCCGGTGCACTCTACCACTATGGACCATTCAATCGTAGTGGGGTATTTAGGTGAATCATAATAGATTAGTTTGCCTGACCCTACTAGATGGAATTATATAGTACTTTTGACAAGCCATGTCTGTACACCCGGTCAAATTAAGGAGCCCTCTACAATAACAATAGTTTCAACTAAACATGTGTGAACTTAAGGGCTTGCCTTTGACTAAGACTTACATGTGCCCATTCATTGTGGTGTTTGCTTTTGAAATGATGCAATATTCTTTAAGATCCCTTTGATTTTTGTGAAGGCAGAGAGCTTGTGACAATATATATATATATATATAAGATCAACTTGAAGATGAAGTAATACCATAATTCATGTTGGTGACAAAACCTCAGTAGGCTCTTTTCCTTTGGTTTCTTCTAATTGGTGGTGTGGACTTTGAATACTTGAAGCTCATACTTAATGGGCTTGGACCTATTAAACCATGTGTACATGTGGTGTAATCGGTAATTCATACATGCCACATCATCTATGACATGTGAATTGTAGGGTGACCTTCTAAGGATTTCCAGTGCACTTTATCACTATGGATCACCTAATCATAGCGGGCTAGCAAATATTGTTCAAGTGATCTACTTGCATGTTGTCTTTGGACCAAGTCATGAGACTTGTGAGAATTTTGTCACTGGTAGACGCATGTGCATTATGAAAGGACACGGTTTTCTCTCTCTCTCTCTCTCTCTCTCTCTCTCTCTCTCTCTCTCGCTTTGCTCTTAATTTTGCCTTTGAGATATAATTCAATGTAACATTCTTGACAAGGTGATTAAAATCTTCTACTAAGACTAAGACACTTAGCAGAATATACACCACATTTAAAACATTAAACTAAACCTAACCATGAGTTAAGTTACCATGGTAAAGGAAAGTTACTACGCTCCACGGTTTAGGGTTTCAGTGACCTAAAGCGGCCACCATACCTTACTAAACCAATACTTAAATCCTATACTCCTCCATGTGAAAACTCTTTTACATGCTTGAAGGAGGAAACTCTTGGCTTCGAATGTGGATACAAGACTAGTGTGGAAGTGCATGGTGTTTGGTATACTAAAGATTGTTACTATCCAAGAAGTTACACAATATGGCAAAAGAGCAGGTTTGTATACTCATTGTTTTGTAGTGAGTATTGGTGTTTGCAAACATTCAAATGGACTTGACAGGTGAGGTAAATGTGTGACATGGATTGCAACTGAGCTTAGCTGAAGACACCTGACACACGCCTTTCTAACACACAATTGTATGTTTGGGTTGGCACGGGTGCAGGTGAGGCTAGCTCTTCACATTTTCAACACCAACAATAGTGCATTACTTGTGTTTGAATATTCTTTCACTTTTATGCTCTCATATTTGTGAAAGTTACTATGTTATTTTGAAATAGTATCTTGGCATGTACACAAACTCTTGAGAGTAGTTGAGATGTTGAAAATACATACAAGTGAGGTATGTAAGTTTATGTAGGACATCTTTGAGGTATTACTTGATTGTAACAATAGTTAGCAAACACAATGCAATTACATACTAAACTATGTTTTGAACTCAGCTGCAAGATGTAATGTATTCTTGTGAACATGACACACATCATTACATTTTAGTACTTTATGCCCTTCTAACACCATGCTATCAAATTTTGATTTGAAAGCAAGGCAACATAATAGAGTATCTAACCACTTTGATGACTATACATATTCCTTATTGAAAGTTCAAGTTACTTAGCATAATGTAGAACATAGCATTAAATCCATGGTTACAATGATGGATACTATGTTTTGAGAATGCAATAGACTTGTGATGAAAGAGAATCCCACCCACCCACCCTTGCTTTATTTTGATGAAGAATAGAAAGGAAAAGGCCTCTGAAAAGAGGAAGATCAAGCTTTGAAAAAAACTTTGAAAAAAGACAACTCTCTCTCTCAAATATGGACCCAAACTTGGAAGTGGAATTGCATTTTAAAATCAGGGCTAGTTTTGACTACGATGAAGAAGTACATCGTCGGTCAAGATTTTCAACCCAAGAAAACTTATTTGAGGAAATGGCTGGTGTGGCAAACAAGATGGAAAAATAATAAATAAAATACCTCAGGTTGGAGTTCCATGGACGCCAAGTTTCTTGTCCAAGGGTTTGAGGTTGCCCAAGAAACTTGACCACCAAAGAACTCCCCTAGCAAAAAGCGTTGCCATGTTGGCAGCCATGCCATTTTTTCAATCATGCTTGAAGTTCTCGACTAGAGTTGTCTTGGCCGTAGTGTAAACCCTAGCTGGTGGACAACCCATTTCATTCAGCGTAGTCTAAACCGGCCCTTAAGTCTATTGTGGGGCCCCATGTTGGCCTTTGGAAGGTACCAACACTTAGCAATTAAGTTGCCATGGTGGGCCCCCAAATCCAAACATATGTTGTAGTCCCTCAACATGGTTCACTTTCACTTTACATTAAGCTTGAGGCCCCACCAACTGCAAAATTGGATTTCTATTTTTCACGGTCCAACCTTTGGATGGTTTTCAATGGCCCTTAGATTTTCAAGGTCACTGCTCTTGGTATGTGTGTAAAGCGGTCCTAAGTTATGCATTTGCCAAATTGTCAAAGTCTTTGAGAGGGTGCATTTTACTATGTTGTATGTCACGGTGGTCTCTTTGTGTTAGATTGTGTCAAATTTAGTTGAAACCTCTCCACCTTTTGTTTTTTTTTTACTTCTCTTTCAGAGTTAAGGGCCTCAAGGTTGCCAAGGCCCAAAATTGGTTTTTATTTACGTATCTTGGGATTGCTAGCAAATGGGAATTGTATTTGAATGACATTATCTAAGGATTTATCAATCTAAGTGTCATTTGACATGTAATACAAAAAATTTGGGCATAATCTTTTTTATTGTGTCCCTAAGCCCTAGAAGTTAGCAAGAGGACATTGACAAAGTGTGAAAAGGGCCATAGGATGAAAGTATGAGGCAATAGTAAAATAAAAACAGTTACAACCACTTAAGCCTATGGCCATTGTGCCGGATAGAAAAAGGCCAGGGCGATAGCCAGAAAGTACCTAGAGAGCTCATTTGTGAGGTAGTGCATATAGCACGAGGGCGATAGTCTAGATTGGAGCTCGGGGAGGTCACTAGCGAAAATCGTAGAAACAACGTGCGATAAAAAAAAATAGGGTCTAATATATTCATTGTAGATAAATTTTACAAAAAACGTACATACAATATAGGGGGTTTTAAAATAGTGAATGCCATCACATATAATGGCCTCTTTTATCTAGTCAGTACATGTAAACTAGTGTGGAAACAATTACTAGGGGTAGTTGGTCTAGGGTAGGGTCTGTGCTAGTGGATGAAAAGAGGTAATTTTCTATTGAAAAAGCTTGAATGGATGATTTCGTAGGTTGGTTGGCTTGAACGTTACTGAACCAACGTATCCAATGTGGAGTTAATGTTCTCTACCTACGTGCCGGGAGGGAAATTTTCAACGCGTTGTTTGAATTGCAATCTTCTTTCCAATTTTCTTTGGCAGTATAAGTAAAATAGGGTATTTTAAAATGATTCCCCCAAAAAATTATAATTATTGATAGGGTGTATTAAAATACAAGCATTTACCTTTATTTTGAAAAATACCATACCTTATAATCTTTTCTGCAAGATAAATAGCCCCCCTGATAAATAGGTCCTAAGCGCACATGTATGCATTAATTAAAGAGGGAGTGACCTCCCCGAGGATTGGAGTTGGAAAATGCTAAGGCAACGAGGAAAGGCTATAGCCTTCAGTGATAGGAAGTGAAGATAGAGTCCGTGCATGTGAGAGGACTGATTGAGCATATATAGCATGACAATGAGATTGCGTGTGATAGGAAACAATGTTCTTATGGTACATAATATAGCCAATGCGTTAATCACGTTGATGTCGTGTGTGTGGTTTCATGTAACTATTGGTCTCAATGATGTGAAGTTGGAAATAAAGAATGAAATTTGCTAAGGGAGAAACTGTGAGAGGAAACTAAGAGATAAGAGAATGTAGCCTACTTGCGTGAACGTGCAGCATTGATAATGTTAGTGGCAGAATCTATAGAAGTAAAAATGAGATGTAGGTGATAAGGAAGACGGATGGACAATGTAGTCCAAATAATCTAGATTGAGAGAAAAAACTTTTGAGAAAGATGACTTGGAGAAAGTGCCGAAAAGAAGAGGCAATAGGCTACCGAGGGATTTTGGTGAAGGGACATGAGATGAGCGAGATGCTTTAACCCTGAGTTAGACAAAGGAATGAAGAAAGAAAAGGAGGAAAGGAGGCAATAGATAGGAGAGAGTATTTGAAAGGGTTAGAGCAATGATTGAGCAAACAAGTTAGGTCACTGGTTGGTTAGCACTATGATTAATTGTTAATGTGCAAAAGGGACTTGCCTTTGCGGCTAATTCAGCAGCCATGCTATAGCCGACACAAATCTTACCGGAATTGATCATTGCCTTGTTATTGTACATGTGTGGAAGTACTGTAGTAGTTTTATTACCTTGCAAGTGTTGGCCTTGGTCTTTTCATATTAATTAACTTGTAAGTGAATATTGGAAGTTTGACCAAAGCAATGTTATGATGAATTGCAATTAAAATAGGAAATAATTAATGAATGGAGTAACACAAATCTCATGACAAAAGTCTCAAGAAGACTATTGTCTTTTGAAAAGGAAAACCGTGTGGAAGGGCTCTCGCTCAATTGATCAAAGATACGCCGGGGATAACAGGTTGATGACTCCCAAAAGCTCTTATTGACGGAGTCGTTTGGCAAGACTATTGCGAAGTTACAAGACAATTGCCCAAAAGTCATTGAGCTTCATGACTAAATTAGAGGATGGAATTAGAGTGTCCACACGCATAGGACTGAATCATATACGACTATAAGAAGCACAAATGAATAATCTTGAGAGAGAAGTGCATAATTAGCCTTGTTGAGAGGGAATGGGGAGTGAAGAACCATAAATTGTTATAGTTTTCTCATCCTTGAGACCTAGTTCCCTAGTTTGTTTTCTTTTATGGGTTGAGTGATACCAAAAACCTAAACTACATGACCTACCACTCCCCCCTCCCCCCCCCAAAAAAACACTATTACTTTACCATTTTGTATGTGGAATACAATATGCCGGAGTCAGTTGGGACCCTTGAATCCACATCCATGGCCACACCTACCATGTCCATCGGCAAGGCTACCACGACCATAATTATACCCACCATTTTTGTGAGCAAATTGTCAAATTCAAATAATATTCACAATGGCCCCATTCCATGGCCATGGACAACCCTGCAACTTAGCATGCTTACAACGGTATGGCAAGGTATGAGAGAGGACAATGAGGACTAGAAGTGGATGAAGTTTTTATTTAGTCTCCATACCTACATTGCATCTATTTCCGATGCATGCAATTTGGCTTGGGTATATAATCTTCCAAAATACACTACAGCCATATTATGTTGTTCCTATGATACTCATTGGCAAGTCTCCAAGACTACCTCCATTGTCTCCACCACTGACATTGATGTCTACCACGGTCGGGTCCAAGGCCATAATCTCCATGGACATGGCCATTGTCGTCATATCCACCACCACGTAGTTGAGCTTATAAGAGATATTTCTATTAAAAAAAACACATTCAGGTTGGTTTATGAGCTGGAAAAAAAATCCATAGATCTTGCAAAACTAAAAAGAATCTACTAAATGTTTATCAGTACATAATAAATTCATATGCAACCTATAGAAATTTGCAAGATTTTCTAAGATATGAACTTTTTAATATCCATTTGGGGGGGGTCCATTGATGTTGGATTCCTAGATGAGAATCACTACAAAGTTAATCTTATTATGGGTGACAATCTTCTATTAAGTGAAGTTGTTGTCCTCTTTTGTGGTCATTTCTTACACCACCTCGTTGAGCGGATAGATCTTCGATTAAACATTGAGATTGGCCGAAGTTGGTGTTTTTTTTTAAAAGCATTATTGCATCCTTCTTACACTGCTACTAGGAATGACCAAAGTGGTGTTATTTTGTATTTAATGCTACATATGATTAATCATTTTTAGCAATCACTTACTCAATGGCATTGTTGCACTCACTTGTTGATAATTTACAGATGAAAAATAGGTGTCACCAAAAGGAAGGTGTTACTTTGAGGCATTGCTACCTTACATGGCAAATGCCAGCATTGCAATGTCCACACCCACCATGGCCACAATTACCACATCTTGGGAGGGAAGGACACCCCTTCTTGAATTTGCATCCATGGTTGTTGTGGTTATTGCATGGTCATGTAAGTCCAACTCCAAATATTGCAATGCCAATAATTCTAGGAGTCCCTCAATTGGGTGGATCTAGGTTGATATTGAATGGCCAATCACCATCGGCAATTGCTAATTACCATATGCGTAGTGTAGACCAAATCCACCTCATGCCATGGGTCAACTAGGCTATCAAAGCTCATATGCATATCCTATTCATCATTGACCATTTCATCGTCACACTATTATATGGCCATATAGATTCTCCTCCAAATATTGCAATGCCAACAATCCAGAAAGGCCCTCAACAAGGTGGATTAGGGTCGATAACTTCATCATAGCATTTGAGATGTACTACACAATGGTCAATCAGTTAAATATGCACTAGTAAAATTAATAGGCAATAGTTAGTTAAACATATATTGTAATGATGCATTGTGTTCAAGACCCGTTCAATATGCAATGGCCAATTACTATAGGCAATGACCACATTTGTAAGACTTTCCATGTTTTTCTAGACATTGAAATAGAATGAATTTATTATTTAATTATAATAAAATAGTAAGTTGATCATAGAATAATAGTTTATAAAATAAAGAGTTGTGGTATTTTCTATGCCCAAAAAAAGATCCTTAAAAAGGTAAATGTAAAAATAAAAATTGTACATATGATCATGTGCACATGTGTAAGGTCAGTCTAGGCACTAAGGAGATAAGGTGTAAACTTGTGCTTGGGAAAGTTATGGTTCAAACCCTCAAACTAACAAGGTAATTATGTCATGGTTGCCATATTGGTACTAGTACTTAAAATACATCTATAGCTCTCTCACCATGATGTTCAAACAACAATGACATAAATGAGGTCAAATACGTGTATTTTCCTAAGAGGTCGTGCTCAAAAAGGCACATGTTTTTGCCTTCATCCTAGATTAAATTAACCATAATTTCTTCTAGTGATGTAATTGCTAGTTGCCGTACATGCAAGATGATTACCAAATCAAAGTCCTTCACTTGGCCATGTAGGCTATTGAAGCTCATTTGCATATCTTGTTCATTAACAATAATTACATTATCATGCTCTTTAGTGGTGATCAACATAACATTTCTCAAGCTACTAGTCCTTCTCCCTTTTCTATCCCGGAATGCTAGCAGTCTAGCTTGAAACATGGGGCCTTTATTCATGGGATTGACAGCTTAAACTAATAGATGTTGGAGATGATGACCTAGCCAAGCAGTTTAGCGACCTATGTGGGGCCTCGGCCGACAGCTAGGTTGCATCATGCGATAAAGTTAACATGTTTTTGAATATCTTAAAATCAAGTATTTCAGGTGCTAGGCATAGTTGTCAATCCCACTTGTAAAATGAACAATGCTCAAGGTGAGTATTGTTCTTTTTGCAAGGATAACTTGACATAAGCGGATAATTGATCCCATGAAATTCTCAAGATTCTCAGCACTAGGGGTACAACCCCTAGTGTTGAATAATTCCAGTCATCATAGGCTTCTTTAACACCATTTAAAATTAGCACAAAAGAAAGAGGAGCAAAAGTCGCGACCCAGCTGGTTGGTGACAAGCCTGGTACAAGCTGTATTAACGCAATGAGCAGGAAATAAAGGTTTGCTGGCTGCAGGGACGAAAAAGGTTTGATGGGACGAATGTTAAAGCAGTGTATTTAGATGTCACGAGTTTGTTTGAACAAAACCTGCAAAATCAGTTCCATACCTGTGTTAAAGCCATCACTACGAAAGCACGGTCGGCACTGTACCATTTATTTGCAAAAATGTGACATAAAGCCCATTTTTGTGTCACATTACAACCTACCAACCTATAATCCTTCCAAATAAGAAATAAAGAAGATTCCGGAGAGAGCTCGTGGAAGAATCTGAAATTTTTTGTTCTCCTACTAACAGAGATGGTCACACTGTATTTCTCGACACCCACAGCACAGGCAATCCGCTATAAGAATCGTGCCTGACTTTCTCATATGACTGTATTTTCAAGTTCAATCACAGGATGATGGTTCCTAAATCATCATGACACTCACCTCTAACCTTAGAGAGAGCTGATGCACTTACTCGTGATTTTGCAGTGCACTTTCACAGAGTTTTCTGGTCACATGCACTTGAATGGTTCGGCAATTTGAGAAACTACTTGGTTGCTGCTGAGCTCAAAACACATCATAAAACCAACATAATTGCACTACTCAGCAAAGTAAGTAATGAGTATTTGAGACCAACATCATCTTTACCCAGAGTATAAGACGACAATGCAGACCTGGCTTTCACAGGGAGACAATCTGAATATCAGCTATAGTGCAAATTTGCAACATTACTCTGAATCAGATGACATGGATATAATGTGTAATATCTAGAAAGATGATTGAACATGACCCTTGAAAGAATGGAAGATAAACTTATGTAATTTTCTCAGCACTTTGGTAATGGCTCCACAATCATTCAAGACAGAGAACCCCCTGCAGGATGCTGAGCATCCTTGCCAGGCATGCACCAAACAGCTCAAGGAATCTTAGGTTTTTCAGTATGGCCTGAGAAAGTTGGCATAATTTTCTGGCTGTAGTTAAATTACTAGAGACTTCAAACCAAAGACTCAGAATGAAGTGCACAAAACCAGAATATTGAAGTTCACAAAAGCCTAGAGCTTCCGTGATACAATATCATGCATGACCCTCTTGGCAAGTTAAGGGGAGACAAAATGAAGGCCTGAACCTGCCCACGTTCCAATCCAAGGAATTAAGCAGAGAAATGAAAAGGCCCAAATCGTATGTATTTGTTGAAGAGAGGAGGTAGCATATTAGGAGGAATAATTACCTTATATCTGGTCCCTTCAGTTTTGTTGCGTAGTTCATTCTCCACATCTCTAGCAGTCTGTCGTTGAAATGTCTTGTGTTAAAGGATTACAGAGCAAAGTGGAGGGGATCAATTAGCCACATGCAGAGATACTTGGCAGTTGTGACTTACCATATTGTTCTCCAGTGCACAATGATGTTTCACAGAAATGAATATAATATATGACAATCTCTTTCATGCGAGGGACCTTTAATAGACCACAGGCTGTGCAATTTTCTGGATACTGCCATTCCAATAGCTCGATAGGCACTTCTTTACTTGTTCCTGACTGCAGTCCTGCAAATTAAACCATAACATTGTATTGCCGTGAAAGACACTCCCTCCAAATTCTACGAAACGTTGTCACAAACAAACCCTACAGAAACATGGAAACTCCCACCTTTTTATCAGCTGAAATCTCCAAACATGTCCCACTTCTGCTCTTCAACACCCCTAAGGTCAGGTTTCCAACAAGATCGAGGGATATTGCTCCAAAAAAGTATAGAAGAACCCAGGATAGATTTTACTATGCACGAGGATTTTGAACAAGCTGAAAATCTGCCTGCATTCCTGACTATAGGATTGTCAATTGTCAATGGCATTGACAAGCAGCCTCTGGAAAAGTCTATCTGGAAAATCATAGGCCCATATAATCTGGTAGATATGACTTCTATCGTCGATCTCTGACAAAATTACAACTGGGAAGGTAATTGAGACCGGCATTGCCCTTCTTAGGGTTGAGACATCGTTTCTCTGCCCTGATGAGTGCACACTGAGGTTCCAGATCGAAAAACTTATCCTAGCAGGGGACATATTCTGCACGATGCACAGATAAAAGAAAAGCATATGATACATGATGGAAGCCAGGAAATCACGAACGTAGCCGGAACGTAGCCCTATCCAGTTACCTCAGGTTAGGAGAATTCCGACAAGAGAAGGAGAGCAGCTGCGAGACAACCTTTACTCCTCCATTTTCGTACAGCCTACTAGTGGAACCATTTTCTTGATTGCTGCACACAAGTGCACGATTCACATTAGCTTCGATTATCTTTTCCTCCCGATATTGCCCATGCGAGGACTTTCTATTACGGCAGTTAAAACATGATGATGCCTCCGAAGTTGCAAATTGATAAAATCCACTTCATGTAACAGATGTTGTGCCAATTCGACTTTTAAGCCTCAAAGGTTATGGAACCAGAAAGTAACCAAGAAACCTACAATCCGATGTTGCCCGTGCCTTCGAAGCTTGAATACTTGATTCGAATGCACAGCTGACCAAAATGCTCGCGTTGCACAGGATATACACATGACTTGATCAATTCCGGGGAAAAAAAAACTGAATTGACTTGAGGCAAATGGAGCAGCATGGTCTCAGGAACCACGTTACGTGATTTTGTGCTTCGATCGCAATGGACCTCGTCTGCAGCACGAACTGTACTTGAGTTAATAAGAATACTCTCCTCTCAAGATTGATGAAAAAGCAGGAAAATGATCTAAATTGGTGTAGACTGTTTTAAGCGATATTGGGAAGGGTTTGCTTCGGCTTTGAGGGGTTAATGAAATCTAATTGAACCCACGTCCATGAATTGGGTATAAGTTTAGGTTGATAATGCTCATGGGTTCACTCTAGAGATGAAATTCTAGACATAAAATCATGATTTCAGAAGATGTCTTATTTATTCCAATTTGAAGGAATGTTTTGCACATGGATTTGAGCGCTTTGCTTAGAGATCTCTCTCATTGACGCTACCATCATTCTAGTTATTCACAGAAGTTTATTTGCTTCAATCAAAGCAAAACTCTTTGATGTGAAAATTAAACAAAGATTTTTTGTTGCATCTTCACAATGTTGCACCAAATCACGGGGGGTGCACCTACACTTGGTTTATGTATACATGTGCAAGAACCCCTTACTTAATCGGGGGGGGGGGGTATTTACCTTCCTTCGTTGAATATTTTCCACCCTATAAGTAGCTAAATTTCTATTGGATGGTATTTTCTAACACCCTATCATTTTATATAAATTTTAGAGTCGCATAATTATAATCACCCTATCCTATTTATAAGTAGTAGAAATTTCGTGTGAATAATTTGTACATACATTACGCATACAATATACTATGCATACATTACACTATGCATATATTACTCTGCACAATTACACACATACAACCATCATACTATAAACTTTAGCATACTACATATGATTCTCGAACCCCCCCAGGAAACCCTAAATAAACCAGCCAAACCTTCCATCGTCGGATGACAGTACTTTACATCCAAAGGCGACCATTTCAACAAATCCATCCACATATCCACATACATTTTGCTTATTTCTCATCCAATGCCACTAATGACAAATGATTTATGTTGAACCTATAAATAAATAAAATATAAACTTAGTTCTATTTATGATACTTTACATCTAAATACAGAAATGCCACAACTTAAACTACACCGAACATTATATATAATTCCCAAATTCACATTTAGAGGACGCTATTGTATATCTAAGAAAAATGTAAAAATTATGTGTCTTGAATAAAATCCACCCTACATTTTCTTACATGTGGTTTTCCACATTTTTGCTAGTGCCCGCCCCTAGTACCACATACATGTGGTGTCTACTTGTTTAGCATGTCACTGAACCAATGCGGAGATGTTTTGGGATATTGTGCTCGATTGTTATTGTAGTTCACGTAATAGATACACGGGTAGGTCACTCTATAGGATTTTTGTGTACCACATGCGGCGGAGGGGTATTTGTTTAGGGGCTATTTACCTCCAAGGCACGAATTAAAAGCTCCCTATAATTACTTAATTTTTTATAATGGCCTATTTTTTTGCACCCTACCATTACTTATAATGCCCATGTCATTGCAAGTTTTTGTAGTTTGCATTCCTTTTAATTAAAAAATAATAATTTAAAAGTGTATGCAATGCAGAAGTGGTGGGAACAAGCATGGCAACAAAAAGGTATGAAGAATACATATCAGTGTCGTAAACTTCAAAGTCGCTGCCGGGTTTTGCTTTGTGAATACATTTCTTAATGTGAATCGGAAACATGAGATTGGGAATCCAAGACTGCACATAACACATATACTTTGACTTGTCAAGAAGATAACCACAAAAGCAACCAAAGTTAATATAACAAGATTTGTACAACATATCCATTAACATTTCAACCTTGAGCTCAACTTATGATCTCAGTCAAGGCAATGATTTTATAGTTATAACAAAACCTTGCGCACATGCATACTCATTGATAACTTACTAAAATTTAAACACATAACACTTGCCATTAGTATGTTCAACAATATTTTCCTCTTGCGTACTAAAACACAAAACTATCATCTCAAGTATCTCAATATTAATGTATTTTATAACCAAGTAAGGATGATAATGTTCTATATTGTCCAAACAACCAATTCAACCTTTGTTGGTAAACCAGTGAACAATTATAGCATTGTGTGATTCCAAATAGTAAGTGACATTAGATATCATATTTAGTGTAGTTTATGAAACTTACATGTGCCTCACCATAGGCCATGCATGCTCTTCTAATAGGCTTCATGTGCTAAATTCATATCACCTTTACTAAAGCAATGTGCAAATGGGTCATAGGCCCTACTAATATACAATTGTCAATTAGTTAAATATGCATTGGTGAGTTGAATAGGCAATTGTTAGTTAAGTATACAATATTACAATGCAAATATGAGTCATATCGAATATGCAATGGCAAGCTACCATAGGCTATGGCTAGTTATCATAGGCAACAACTACACTAAATATACCAATTAGTGAGTGTGGGAAATTAGTGAAGGTGATACTAAATTCCTTTATGCAATGAATTAGTGCCAAAGATCTTAGATCTAAGACTAGGGAGCATTGTTCATCTCGGCACTTGGCACTAATCACTCAATGTATGGGCACTTGGCAATATAGTTGACAAGCATTAATCACAAGCACTAATCACAAGCACACACAAATTTCTTGAAACCTATGGTAAATGAACATAGAATATACCATAGTCATGAATGTAGTGTCACTTAGTAGCAACTTTAGCCCTCGGTACCTTTGAGTGTGTGTGACTTGAATTAGTACCACCCTCACTAATTTGGTATATTTAGTGTAGTTACCATAGGCAATGACTAGTTATCATATGAAATTGTCAACTGCCATAGCCAAGATGATTAGCAAATCCAATTCCTTCACTTGGCCATGTAGGATATTGAAGCCCCTATGCATATATTGTTCATTATCAATTATTGTATTATTGTGCTCATAACATGGTCACATAGGTCCACCTTCCAATATTGGAATGCCAATAATCTCCAATAATCCAAGGAGACCAGTGGTTTTTTTGCTGGCTACAGACTCGTGGAGGGAACAAAGATTAGTGCTGTAAATCTGGAGGGAGCAAGTTTGGTTGGTTCCCTCCATGAGTCTGTAGCCAACAAAAAAAACACTAAAGGAGACCCTTAATTGGGTGGATAAAGAGCAATATGCAATGGCAAGTTACCAAAGACAATTGTGCAATGGTGCATTTGTGAAACATGCACTAGTTTGCCATTTCTCAAAATTAGTGACGGTTGAATTTTTTTACAGTGATAGTAAATTCATGAATACATGCTCATTTACCACACATTTCAAGAAATTACTGGGGCGTTAAGGTGTTTTTAAAGTGTATATGTTGTTTTGGTGAGCTCAAAGAGGCTTCTCCTTCTTCTATTCACATGGTGCCACTCACTCCCGAGCCATCTCCTGTCACCAAGAAACTAAAAAAAACTTGCATCGAAAGTTTTTGGCACTTTGACACTTTGGACTTTTGAAACCTTACATCTTTTGGTGGCACTAATTTCATAACGTAAAGAAGTTTAGTATCACCTTCACTAATTTCCCACATGCACTATTCGACTACCCTCACTAAATGGGATAATTAGTGTAGTTACCATATGCATAGTGTGGATCAAATCCACCTAGTGCCAGTGGCCTCCTAGGCTATCAAAGATCCTATGCATATCTTATTCAATATTGACATTGCATTGTCACGTTCATTAAATGCTCAAGTAGGTCCTCCTTCAAAATATCGAAATACCAACAATATGAAGAGGTCCTCAAATTAGGTGGATCAAGGTTGATAGCTTCATCACAAGATCTAAGATGTACTACTTAATGGTTACTTCGTTAACCCTTTATTGTTGGAGGGTACATTCCAATGAACTTGGAACTTTCATACCACCCTTGATGTCCAAGGCAATTCACCCCACTATCACCAACATATTTTGAATGATTATCCACTTGTATGCCAACATTGTTTTGAAAGTGGAGGGTGTCATCATGGATGTGACAGCCATGGCCTAGGACATGGTGGGTGTCACCCTTGCAATAGCAATATTAAGTATGTTGCACTTGGCCATTCATTTAGCATTCCATAGGTATCGCAGGTGTGATTGACCATTTCGGGATTACATATAGACTTACACCAACTTGAAAATGAAGCAAAACTATAATACATGTTGGTGGCAACATTGGACTCGTCTTTCTTTCTTTCTTTCTTGCTAGTATACTTGCACTAAATATTGTAAGTAGTGTCGGATGGTATTTTATGCCATTGTGGTAACTTTTCTAGTGACACTTCTTATGATTAAGTTTACAAATATTGTCATCCCAACTTACTTTTAGTTCATCTAAATGCCAATCCTTGAAACAAAGTTTGGTATATTCTGCATCCTTGATTGAAATCTGTCATGGATGATTGAAATTTGGATGAAAATCACTTAGTAAGTGAGAATTTTTACAACATTGTAAATCTATAATGCCCAATTCTTTTTATCACCCCCCCAAGGAATGACAAATAATGTTAGGTCTACATGTAGTGTTGGTGACACTACATGGGCGGTTTACAGTTAGTATTGAGAAAGATAATTAGAATTGGTGACACTAAATACAATGTTTAGTGTAGCGCTTTACAAAACACCCATCCTAAAGTTCACTTCCGAGCAACTTTCTAAGATATTTGACAGTTTTCCACTCATAGATGCCGAAAGTCACAGAAGAAATCTTCAGTTCCACTTTAAGTGTCTCCAAAGCATGAGTTCTTAAGTTAGTGGGTTTAAGCCTCAAAACCCATGATGATGGAATTGCACACAATAGCATTTGAATGTCGAACCTGGAAGAACAGTGGTGCCCTAATTCTTCTGTTCAACTTCCAATCTCCGAAATGATACCATGCTCAAGAAGGTAGTTAGCCATGCACACAAGCTGAGGAAAGAAGGATTGGGTTGCCCCAGGATCCCCGCTTCACTGTGACAAAAGGTTGATTTCTGGAATTTGCAGTGAGCGAACACAGCACGATGTTGTGGTTGCTGGGAGCCATGGCTGCGGTGGAATCTTCGGTAGCCTTGCTGCTGGTGAGCAAGGTGAGCCCTTTGGTGCAATTAGGGCAAAAGGTCGTGGAGGGATTGCGGAGCAGCAGAAGTGGAGCAGCTGTGGTGAAGACGTTGTCTGGGGCGATGCTTGTGCTATTAGCCTCAGATTTGAGCTCTGTTTTGAGGATTCGGAAGCGCATGAAAAAGACGGGGGCCACTGATGTGGACCAGTTTGCAATGCAATCACAATTACTGGAGATGACCTTAATTGGTGAGTGAGTGTGCTTCGCAGATGGTATCATGGTAGGGTCGTAGTGTGAGGAGATGCATTTCGAGGAGGCAAGGGTTTTATTGCTTTCCGGAGGGTTAGGGAGAGTGCGGATGTGTGAGCAATTACTCCTATTTCGAAACTGGAGTCATTAGCACTATGTACCTACCTAGTTAACTTCTCCCATGCCAAATAGATTTTGCAATCAGGCCGCATGTCTCAAGTGCAAACTTGTGACGATCGTCATAAGTTTTGAGCATTTGAGCCTCGGACTTGAGTTCCATTTTGAGGATTCGCAAATGCATGGGGACGACGGGGGCCACTCATGTGGACCAGTTTGCAATGCAACCACAATTACTGCAGATGACCTTAATTGGTGAGTGAGTTTACTTCTCAGATGACATCATGGCAGGGTAGTTGTGTGAGGAAATGTATTCGTGGAGGCAAGGGCGTTCCGCACTGTTAGGTTGGATAATGATGAGTGAGCAATGTCTCCTATTTCGAAAATTGATTTATTAGCACTACCTAGTTACCCTCTCCCATGCCAAAAAGATTCAGCAAAAGGAAGAATAAATAAAAACATCAAGGGATCCGTGCAATGACAGAAATAAAGACTTCCCAGGCCACATGGCTCAAGTGCAAACTTGTGATGATCTTCACAAGTTTTTGAGTATTTGAGCCTCGGACTTGTGCTCAGGTATGAGGAATCGGTAGCCTATGTAGACCACGTGAACTAGTTTGCAGTGTAATCGCAGATTATTGAGTTGACCTTAATTGGTGAGTGAGGCCCCCTTTTATAATTGCGAGGTAGGTTGAGAGCTTGAAGATTGAAAGCTTGGAGAACTTCTCCTCTTACGCATGCTTTTCTTCGCTCAAGTCCACTGTATCCTTGAACATTTTACCAGAGTTACGACGCTTAGATGGCGCCTTGGTGGATCTCATATGGAATGACTTGTCAAAATCCGTAGTTACTTCATGGAGGTCGCTCAGGAATGCTGGGAGTTTGAGCTCTCGTTTTATGGACCCAAGCTAATGGGCTTTCAGACGATCTTTGGCTTGTCATGAATTCTCCTTTGTTCAGTATCATCGCCCCTTGATACCTCAATTTGAGCATGGCCACAGACGTTACACTTGCTCAAATAATTAAGAGCTTAAGGATCGGTGAAGCTCTCATTAGTTCGAGCTTTGTATGAAAGCCTGTCAAATCTAACAATCAAACTCGTGAAAAAATTTCAAGTTCAAGCTCTATCGTAAAGGAGGCCTGAGTGTACTTCACATAACATGATGAAAGTTGTGTGGGAATTCATTCGTGGGAACAAGGGTGTGTTGCATTCCAGAGGGTTAGGGTGCGGGTTTGAGTACTCGGATGGGTGACCTTCCTAGTACTTGGTTTCCGTTGCACCCTACCACCTGTGGTCCACCGGAGATTTTCAACCAACCATATGGGAACAGAGGGGGTTTGCATTTGGGGGAGGCCGGCTTGTCCACTTCCATTCGAGGTGTTCACCTTTGAAAGGAGGCCGTAGTCTTGAGGGGCCCTCTAATTCTTGGGATGCCCATTTCAAGATGACATATAGACTTTGACAAACTCGAAGATGAAGCAACACCATAATTCACACTGGTGGCAACATCCGAGTCATCTTTCTTTCTAGGGTTCTGAAATGTGTGTACACTTTTGAGGCAGGTTCTTGTCTTCTTCTGGAGCTCACAGTGAGCAGCTTGCATTCTTCGTTGAAGGCAGTGGAGGGACTAACACGGAATGTGGATGTTCTCAAGAAACAAGCCAGAGGTGCTTACTGAATTCTCCCCCCCCCCTTTTTTACAGAGCACTTTAATCTTTCAGCTATTGTGCACACCAAGAAATGTCATTGAAGGGTTGAATTGAATTAAATTTCCTGCAGGTTAAAAAGTATAGGGTGTTTGACAAGATTCTTCCATGGGGTTTATAGGTGCTCAAGCAGAGTATCTACGGCTTCAAGACGAGCAGAATGCAAAAGCAGGGAAAGGGGATGAGGTGTTGGTGGAAGAGGTAAGGTCGTTGAAAGAGATCGTTTCAGATTTACGGCAGAAACTGGAACAGGTACAGGGAGATGTAAACTCGAAAGAGAAGGAGTTGAAGAGCGCCAAGGCAAATCTGAAAGCACTTGAAAAACAAACTGAAGGCTTCCAAAATGAGTACACTCGAATGATGGATGATAACGAGAATTTGCGCATCCAGCTATCATTGTTTGACCGTAAATACGCAAACTCAGACACCAAGAAGTACTCCTAGTACTTACAATTTCACGATTGCAACTAGCATCCAAGTGGTTGTCCACAACCTGTTATCAGCCGAAGGAAAAAGGAAGAAAGATGTCAACCAAGTGCACATCAGCATCATCAACGAGCTTCTTTAGAGTCTCTTCAGCTAAACCCTAAACTGCATTGAGAGTGAGTTTAGTCTCTCAAGAGTTTGACATCAGCACAAATATCCACACATGTTAACAAATTTCTTCGATGTCAAAAGTACTACTTCCTTAGCGTTGTTGACAAAAGACCATGTAGGTTGTTTCCTCAGAATAGAAATGTGGTCTGTTCAACCACATAGGAAAACATCGAGACTTTCCAAGGTTTCGTTCACAGTTCCATGTGGTCTGTTCAGCCAATTTTTTTCCTTTCAAGAGTTGGCTTTAGCAGAAAGGCTGATACATGTTAACAAATTGCTGCGAGTGGAACTCAGCATTGTTGACAAAAGACCATGTAACAAACACTCTCAAATAGAAATGAAGGGTTGTGGAGTAAACCCTCAATGAAGTCAAACAGAGTTGTGACAAGTTGTGGAGGATTTGGTGTCATGGTTATTATAAAGAGTCTGGTGATCTTAAATCTAATGTTGTCAAGGGTTTAGGGTTCAGGGTTTAGGGTTCCTTAAACCCGTATACCTGTTGTTTGCAAACTCAAGCATTCATTTGTGACCCTGACAAGGAGATATTTGCGTAAGGTAGACAGCCCCAATTTGGTTACTTTTCTTATTAGGACACCTATTTTCGAGTGGTATGTGGTTTTGTGGGGATCCAAGAATGGAGACCAAAAAGACATGTTTATAGGAGATTGGACTACCAGCGCAAATATGATAACCGTTCTATGCTCTATAGTCAACATAATAGGGGGTGCCTATATGATCATTCAATGAGCATGAGAATCTTCACTTTGATAATGAATAAGATACTCATACAAGCTCCAAATATTATGAGCAAAGTGGCTTCAGCCTTGGTTTGGATTTGCTAACCATCTTGTACTAATCATGTGTGTCATGTCTTGGGAGAAGTGGGGTAGTTGGAAAAAGTAAGCATTTAAGACCCACCTACCTTAAAAGTCATGGACAACCTTGGTTAAATGCCAGGAAAGGGAATACTTTGATCACATAAGATGAGTTGGATGAGGGGTTGTTTACATCATGGACCACGAAGTTGTCCCATGTAAGATGGGCATTTTCCATGGTCACACTTCCATGGTTGTATTTCTAAAAAATGTCAAATTTTATAGACTTTGGGCCCCCCACCAAGTGTAAATTGAACGCGGACCAAGAGGAGTGACCATGCATCAAAAAGTGCACGTGCTGGGTTTTTTTAGTATATGCCCATAAGGGCAATTTTGGGATGTTTTTCATGTTTTACTTTCTCCCTTCTTCCTCCCTTCTTTCCTCTAACTACAATAACGTTTGGCAAACCATATATACATATACATATCAAAAGAATATTAAAATGGCATTTCTCTGCCATGGTCCCCTGACTTTTGCAATGAGAGAACCTCTTTTGCCTTTGTCATCGCAAAACCCATTGGACCATGACAATGGATAATGTAGGCCTAAAAATAGGCCTTTTGGGGACCTCGAGGTTTCATGGCCACTCTTACATTTTTTTTCCTTGATGGAAACCAAAATGGTCTCGGGACGAGTTCAATAGCCAATCACATATTTTAGGGGAGGAAGGGACAACGTCATGGTCCATGATGTAAATGTAAAGATCCATGTTTGGAACCATAAATGGACCACCCCGTACTAGGTACATCATAAGATGTACATCATTCATTGAACCATAAGTTGACCATTTAGTGGCAGTTGAATTGTAAGTAGCTATACCTAGACTTACTTATGGCAATGGAAGCCCATCTTATCCATTGTTGAAACTTGAGATAGATGCCAATTTGATCACCATAGACTCATGCGATCTATTTCTCATCTTACAAAGGGCATGTTTACACTAAGTGTTCATACGTAGTGACCGATGACCAGTGATCACTGAATTTAAAAAAAAGCATTGGTTGATAAATGAGTTGCGGTCCCACTTCGTTTTACACAAGGTTGTTGAAAATAATATTGATCTTGGGTGAGCATGTTATAATATGGATGAGAAAATGACATGAAAATGGCTTGGAATCTTACATGTCCGGATATTGACAATTTTTGGTGGTCACGCAGATTTTGCGGCGAGAGAACTCACATAAGTTGTCTCGACATAAAATATGATGACCCATGTCAAAAGAAGAAGAGAATCTATTTTATCACATTGTAATTTTGACATGTATATTATTTAATAAATTTTGAGATGTTTAGTGTGTTTTTTATTTTTATTTTCATTGAATCACTATGTCCTGGTCTAAGTCTACTGTACATAATGACCCGTGACCAAGGCTTTTGAAAAATGAGTTGGATCTCTCTTGGTCATGGTCTTTAGACCGCCGACCATGACCATGAGAAACCCTAAATCATTTTCTCTCATGGTTTTTGGTCATGTGTGTAAGACAACCCTAACTTAAGTTAATGCTTGAATGTAAATTCCACGTGGGATTTAAGCAGCCACACCCAATGTAAGAATGACATGTGGGAAGTTTTGAAGGGGGGGGGGGCATATTATTTGCTGTCGAAATAGAGATCCATCTACTGTACTTTGATGATGACGATTGCAGCCTGCAACACTACATTGATAATGGTTGATAAAATTGGCTCACACTAATTTAGAGTGTCCAGATCGTTGAACAATTGGTATAGATTTGAATCATATGAATGACGAGAACCCATGCAATTGTTGTGGCCCAGGAAATTTTAGAATTGATAAAAGAAAAGCATAAAATAAAGTAAAATTATATATTCACTTCAATGCAATAAAACTTATCACTCATGTTTTTACCTATTTATCAACAACAAGTAATCATGTTGTTGTTTGAATGTGCTTCGAATAAATAAGTAAATAACCAATGTTGGGCAATCTGACGTGAATTTGAGCCCGTTGGCCCTACCCTACTCAAGAATCCTTTTGGTGTAGGTGTGGGTCTTACTACCTACCTGGTGGTGGGTGGGCTCTTAGCTTCCTACTACCTACCTACCTAGTTTTTTTTCTGTCAAGTAAAGAGAAGATTTCACAGCGGGAATCAAACCGCCAACCACTCCATTCGGAAATAGGTACCTCACCGCTATCACCTAGTAGTTTAGGGTCATCTCGGACCTCTCAAACTACTCACTTCTTGGACGCATTATAATTAAGCTCTTGAGGAGCATGGACATAACATTATTAAGCAGCTAGTTGATGGTCTCTTTCCAAAGAAAGAAGTTGTGATTAAAAAAAACTATGATAAATTATAGATGCTTGCCGAAAATTATACAATCCATAGTTTGAGTGCTCTCCATAAACATGAGATCCCAGAGTTAATGAAGAATTATGCTTGTCTGATACCTAGTCCCCCATAACGTAGCCAAGGAGCTAGAGTAACGTTATGGATGCATGGGAGATGCAAGGAGAAAAAGAATCAATAATTTTGTATTCTAATACAAGGAAGGTAATGAATTTGAAGTCAAACTTTGGCACATGTTATTCTGGCAGTTGACCAAAAAAAGATTCTAGTGGAGAATCTCAATAACACTCAAAGGTGTTTCCTTGGATGCTATCTTCATCTGAATCAATAAGGACCACCACATCATCTACCTCCAATTTAACAGTGCGAAGATGCAAGTGTAGAATTTTGGCATGGAGTTGACTATAGAGTAGGTGCCCCATAAACAAAGGGCATACCAATTTGTTTTATTTTGAATCCCACTACCTCTACATGCATAAAAAAAAACGGACATCCGCATGGTAAGTCACATTGTATATATCCATGGAGGGAGGGAATAATTGTATACGAGCGTACCTCTCATTCATCCAACATACCAAAAAAACCCTGAAATAATATGCAACCCAAAGATTATTTTTAAAAGTTGATTTGACACTGGAATTAGCTTTAAAGATGCCGAATTAGTCTACTAGAGGTCATTTGAAATGAATTGGCAACAAACATATAAGGGGGTCAGATTTTTATCTTGGATGGATGAGAGGTGCGCTCATATACGATAATTCCCTCTCTCCTACATCCACTCACAAGGCTTAACCCTTAACGTCCTATATTATATCCAAAATGGGATTCTCAATCCCATATTGTTGGATTTTGGGTGAAGAGAAGTACAAAATTTTAAGCTATTATTATTATTATTTTGGAAAGATTCTTTTATAGCACATCTTAGAACTTATCATTTTGGACCTACTCCTTCGGGGCTCCACCATCATAACATTATTAAGTGGACTTGGTCTGTTTATGTGGGCCCTTGTAATCTACAAGAAATCTTCTTCGAAATTAGTTCCATGATCTTAATCTCTTGCTCTAGTTAGGTGAAACATGGATGGAGTTTTGATGAATTATGGCGGTTTAGAAAAGAGAACAACAAATGTTGAGCAATGTTATGAGTTATCAATAAAATCCTCAACATGTAAAACAATAAAGTGGCTCGTTAAGTAAATCTAAACTTATGCTTGGAATTTGGACATAATGAGATTTTGTATGTGCACTTCTATTGGGGACCCTATGACAAAGTTGATAGCAACTAATCCTAAGAAGCAGACTACATTTCATGTTGTAGCACGTGTTAGGGGTTGTTTACACGGTGGACCATGAAGTCGTCCCAAGGCCCTGTAAAATATGTGATTGGTTGTTGGACTCGTCTTGGGACCACTTTGGTTTTGTAATGTAAATAGAGATATTTGATAGAATTTATTAAGAATCTTTTAACCACACGTGCCAGTGTGTAAGTAGAGGATGATGGGAGCAGGACAACTCCCAATTGAAGATGGATGGACTGGAGTTAGACAACTCCAAGTTGACAACATGTGCACTGGAGTTAGATAGCTCCACATTTAGTGCACTGGAATTAGACCATTCCATATTGAGAACATATGCACAAGAGTTAGACAACTCTAGATGAGGTGCATTGGAGTTAGACCATTCTAGATTTAGAAGGTAAAGGACTTAAAGATCTATGGACTAGATCTAATCATGAAATAAAAAGTAAAAGACTAGAGATAGACTACTAGTTCGTATAGTGTGGGAACTTAGGAGAATAAGGTTCGGGGGAGAGAAGGTGGAAGCTCTCTTTTGGTTGAGATCTCTTCTTTGTGGTTGGGTGGCTGAGCTTAGACCAAGATATAGTTGGTCTATGATTGTACTTAGATGTTATTAAGAAAATAAACTGAGTTTCTTCAACGCACCATTGGATTAGTTGATTATTGTGAAGTATTGTGAAAGTTGGTGGCAAACTTGTGGGAGGTTTGTTACAAGTTTACACCAAGAAAAAAATGTCAGAGTGACCATGGAGTTCGAGGTCCCCAAAAGATATATTTAAGGGCCTACATTATCCAATGACTTGGTCCAACGGGTTTTGTGGTGGGAGAGGCAAAATAGGTGCTCTGGTGGAAAAAGGCAGGGGGCCCATGACAAAAAAATGTTGTTATAATAAAATTTTAATGGAATTTTTTTTGGGAAGAGAAGATCAAGACAAGAGAATGTTCAAACTTGAATTTCTTTTTCAAAATTTCCCTTTTTGGGCATATGTTAAAATAATCACCACATTCATTTTTTGGTGCATGATCATTCCTCTTGGTCCACATTTAGTTTACACCTAGTGAGGGGCCCAAAGGCTTTGTAAATTGCTTTTTTAAGAAATCGGACCATGGAAGTTGGACCATGAAGTCAAATCATAGAAAAAGGCCTTCTTCCATGGTCTGACTTCATGGTCCATGGTGTAAACCAACCCTTAGTTGCATGCACATTGTGTTATTGGTAAAAAAACACAGATCTAGAGAGAAGGCACCTTGCATGGCGCACGGTATAACAACCCAAGCAACCAAAATTAGCATAAATGTTATTACTATACTTGCATATTGCTTCTCAAAATATGTATATCTGAGGTTTTCATCATATTTTTCTAGTTTCTTCCCCAAAATGCTATTTTACAACGTGCATGTTTCAACAGTGAAAAAAAAAACTCTCAAATGCATTGTGAATTTTAGACAAGTCTTTTGTCCATATTTACTTCAAGCCTAGTTCAAGATACCATAAGTCAAACACATGTCATCCAAGAGACATCACAAACACAACTCATTCAACCCTTGAACACACAATTCATCATCCGATTTGTGACATGTAAGGTTCCACATTTACTGGCTTAAGTTAACTAAAATTCATGTAAAGTACTAAGTACTTAACTTCCTCTCTTAAGATTAGGTGCCGGGGTGGGTGGGGGGGGGGGTAACATGTGTAATCTATATGGAGCTCTAGACTATAAATTCTTACATTGATGTCTTGGGGAGAGCTATGAAACATTCCATAACAAACAAACATATTGGTTGATTAGACATTGTTCTTGAAGGCCTTGCAATAACTCGTGAGGGATTTGAGGGTGCACATGTTCTTGAGGGAGATCATTCATTTGTTACCATGTCCTTGAGGGAGAATCATTCAATACTTTTACCCATACTTTGCATATCGTCTCAAACCTCCCGAATCTCATAATATCAAGACTAAAGTCACATTGATTCAATCACATCGAGATCATATCAAACTCCCATTAAACTACAAGAACAAATCAATGCCCGACCAAATATGGAATTGCAATTCCAATTGTTTGTTTCGATATTTTATAGTTGTAAGACCTAAACGGCTAGTCACTTATGGGTTGAAATGAGTCATTTACTCAAAGGATGAGCTAGAAACGAGGATGTGTTAAATTTTAAAGGGTATGTATCAACATTGTCCCAACCGTAAACCCTTGACCAAGGGATATGAGCAGAGACATCTATGGACTAGATAATCAACTAGAGGAGAGTGGATGACAAGCCACATGTTTGGCAAGTCATCTACTTACTTGAGCAATTTATCAGCTTAATTGATAAGCTCAAGGACAAAACTTGAGAGTTATGGATAACTAGCAAGGCATAATGCAGGCCCTATGTGGGATTGACGGGGCTTCTTGCAGCAGGGTGACAACTGTTGAGTTCCATGAGATTTTGAGAGTGGAAGGTGACACATGGAAACGTTGGGGTCAGGTACATGTGGCATTTGCTCCCGGGGGGTGGACTCTTCATTGGAAACATGAATGACTGTGTGGGTGACTGTGGAAAAAACCCCTATATATAGGACATGTATAGAGAAAAATAAATGTATACATACTAAAAATAGGCTAGAGAATGGACTCATGTATTTATACTAAGCTTTTCATTTTAATGTGATAAATGCCTACACTACATATACAAAATATAAATCATGTAATAAACGGGCCTTTGTTACATATATAATCCACTTTCACTTTCCAACGAGAAAGACATTGAACATTCTTTCGTCTATAGGATATAACTCATAATAATATGACCCTAGAACACACATCATTTGAATGAAATAAGGTAAATTGGATGAAAATAACACACCTAATTAGTTCGCACGTGGTATGAAGAGTCCACCCCCCGGCAGGGGTGCAATATATAAGTACTATGGGAGGTTCTAAACTCTTTTTTGTTAGGTGTGGCCCCTTTTAGCTGTAGCCCTTCGAGGGAATCTAGCATTGAGGGTGCCTTCTAGGCCTTGTTTCCTTCTCTTTTTTATTCATTATAAAGAAAGTTTTCCCATGAATTTAGCTGATGTACATTTTTTCCTCTTCTTCAGTTTGGTGTTTGTGATCCCACATGTTTGGTAAAATCATTAGAACTTTGAATAACAAGAAAAAGAATCTTCACTTTGACCTCCTATAACTTTTGCATCCCACCTCCGATTCTAAAACTTGAAGCAACGATCTGCACGATCCACAATTGCTAACCGGATGAGACAATCTCCGACTCGATCCGACGGTCCAAATCCCCCCCACATGAGACCTTATATTCTTACTACTTGTGTAGTAAGTGGAAGGGGGGGGGGGAGTACGATGATAAGGCTAGAATGACGCAGAGAGACGCTCCTTCCGTCTCCTTCCTTCCTTCCGCTCCTGCTCCCCGTTCCCCACCAACATCCATCCCTCCCCATCCCTTCATAAACCCCGCCATAACTCCCACTCCTCGCGCGCACGTCCACTCCCCCCTCCTACCATTCAGTTACATGCAGCGCAAAATTCCAACACATTCAACCCAATTCTTGCGCCATTTCATCCCGTATCGACTTCACAAGACACATTTTCTTACACTCAGGGTTTGGAAACAACGAACCCCTGCTCGCTCACAGATTTTTTCCCCCTCACCTCTATCCGGTACCCATCCGGTTCACAAGTTCCAGGAATGATTGAATAAGTCCATGCTTACTTGCTCATGTTGGGATCCTTACCTTAGCTCACTAACGATCAGCTTACCTACCTATTCTCTCTCATTCCAGGGCAGAGGCTTCTGTAGAGAGTATTATAGAATCAAGCGTAGGTGGGATTACGGGTGTAGGAACTAGGAAGTTGTTTCGGTTGAATTGAGGAGCATTTGGGAGGTGTTTGTAATCGAGCTGGGCGAGGATGTAATGGTAGAGTACTAGAGGGTATGGTGGAATTAGGGTTTAGTAGAACCCCCGTGCCCATCAGGGTTGATATTGCGGGAGGGGAGTGGATTAATCTGTAGCTAGCTCTCATCATCGTAGCTTGTTATCAGCAAGGACGAGAATCTTTGTCATTTTTTGAGTGGGATCGGATGTGAAGGCATCCATCATCGTAATTGTTATGATTATGATGTCAATTATGTATCATCATGGTTCCCTTGTGCTGTGGTCTTAACATGTGCACGTCATAGGCAATGGTAAAACATCAGGATCATCATCACTAGGTGTATCGAGTTTTTATATATAGGAGCTGAGTTTTTATGACTTTGACGAAGGGAGAATTGTATTAAGTAAGTAGCTTTCCTGCGAGGAGCTCAAATTCATGTATTATACACTGGGGTTCGAGCTTGCGAAGGAGCTGTGGTTTGAGTCAGGTTTCAATGTTGGCATGACAGAGTACAATAACCTTTGAACTATCTTCACATCCACGAGTTATTACTGGTGGCGCAATTTCTGAGGTTTTTCCTGCGCCGACGAGTGCCAAAGGTGATGATAATCAGGCTGTAAGGTCCGAAGGGGGTTCAGAGCAGAGATGTATCTGTGCCTTAGGCCGAAGATGCCACGACTTGAGTATTTTGTGGGGCCCTGGTTTAGGGAGGGCTTAATGCATTGAAATTTGGCGAAGGCCTGGAAGGTCAGAGCCCTATGGGAGAAATTTACGAAGACTATAACGAAACGGGGCACGATGATGAGGAAGAGGAGGAGGAAGATGGAGATGGCGAGGGAAGGGGGCGACCAATGCTTGGTTTTATGTTTGGGAATGTCGATGATTCGGGTGACCTTGACGAAGAATATCTTGATCAGGTTCCTTCATATACTTCTTCATGCTCTTCATGCCAACCTTCTTACCTTACCCACCACGACTATTTGTCTTTTGAAGCAATTTGAGATTATTCGGGTTTACGACTTTTGCTCAATTTAATCTAAATGCTCAGTTCCAAGATGGTTTTAGTACAGAGCAATTGCATTATGATGAATGAGTATCCTCAGATGTAGTAAAATGATAAGGGAAAACCCTTTAACCACTAATGAAATGGAAATTGAATAGTATTGGCGGGGCCTTATGATTGATTGCACACTTTACTTATCGGCCGCAGCAAAATCCAACCCAACATTTTTTTCTCCTTATTAAGTTCAGTAACACACGACGAAATATTACGATTCTAATTAATTAAAAACTATTATGAAAGAAGTCAAAATTCGTTTCTTTTGGATTTTTAATTTTTCCAGTGAAGACATGATCAAGTAACCTTAATTCTGTCTCAGCTTCCATCTTTTGTTCGTGAATTATAAGAGGGTCAAGAATCTCTTCTATTTCTTAGGGCTTTATATCTTACATGTGAAATAGACGGAAGTTGGGTTCATGAGCACCCAGCTGAAACCCCAGGAAAGATCTTTCGACCTCCGTCTGAGGTGCTGTGAGGTTGTTTTTGAAGAGGTTCTATGTAATGCAGTAAGCGACTGGATGCTATTTGATTTTCAAAAATGAAATCTGAGTTCAGTGACCATAGTTCTGACTGGGTCATTCGCAGAGTGTTAGAGCTGAGTAATCTCAACTACACTCTTCACATCTTGATGATGTCTATATTCTTAAAGATAGAACTTGCCAAATTTTTAGCGTGTACTGGAACACTCGTGAGCCTTAATGATTTCTGACTCATCGACCCACATAAAAGAAGAAGTTAGTATGAAATGAGAACCTTTTATTAGAAACGGACATCGGTTCATCGTACAGAGATTGTTACTTTGTGTTACGATGAGATTCAAATTGTGACCCTTGCCAGAAAGCAATAATACATCCTTTACTTACACAAACAATCTATGAAACCAACCCTCTTGAACTGCTTCATGATACTATTCCATGAATTATTGAATGTTTGGGCATTCATTTCCACAAAAAACCTGAAAATTGTGATTTTGACAAGCAACAACAGAAAGAATTCACGCCCTGGGTTCTCTTTCGGTCCTTAACCAAGTAGTGTCATGGATCTGTTGCTGCAGTCATAAAAGGAACTTCATTTTGATTTCATTATTTTGTTTGCTTCACAGCTTACCCTCTCGGGTAGGTTTAGCTTGCATTTCTCTACGTATATTCAATAAGCAAAATCTTTTAACAAGCAAAACAAAGCCGTGAGCTAAATTTTGTTCATTTGCCCAAGTTTGAAGGCATTTGATGCTTTAAGTAGTGTTGGAGTCCCATTTGTTTGTGGTTCCACAGTCAATCTAATCAGGGAGTCCTGTTGGTTTATACTTTTCACATGAAAATGTTCAGGTTCCAAGTCGTCATTTTAGGGCTCATCCAAGAAATATCTGCTCAGATGTAAGAGTAGTTAGGAAGAGCAGAAAGTGCGGAGAGTTGTCATGAAAGTAACCAATGGGGTCAGCAATTTGTGGGAGCAGTGGAACCCCAAATAGGGAGTGTTGATGTCATCATTGTCAAACTTTGTTTTGGATTTCCATGATGAAAATCTGAAGTTTACACTTGTTGTTTCTATTTTGTGGAACGTTAAACCTGTCCTCATGATTTCATTAATGATCTTCATCAATTTTCTATACAGGATGCAAAGGAGCGGTTGTCAGCCTTGGCAGGCCGCTTGCCGTCTTTTGTTGATATTGAAGTGAGTTCTGATGTGCTCAATGACTTTTGTAGTTGTTTGCAATTTGACTAGAGGTAATTGAGCTTTGAGGGCCTGTGATTACAAGTTTTCCACTGGGCCAAATTTTGTTCCAGTACATTTAGGTCAATTTTTTTTGAGTTCACTATCAACACATAAACACTCTTTGGAGTGCACTATGTCAAGTTACAGCTTGTAAGATGTGATGCTTAACAATAAACTGCGCCCAAAAACTAGGATATGTGTAGAAATCAAGGTTTCTTTCTATAGCTGATCTATATTGAAATCTTGAACTTCTCGTTTTTGATTCTTATTCTTGCTATGTTTAGCAGCTCTATGCCAAAAAGAAGAAACTGGCTGTGAGGAACGGGATAGAGGAGCATGAAGGTGAAACTCTTCAGGGGAACCTATTGTATTAAATGGAATTCATGTTTGGTGTTTTGGCTAAAGTGACAATGAACACCTCAAATTCCAGACTAGCTCAAACTCTGTAATTGTTATTTGGAAATGAATTATGCAAATTAAATACCATTAGAGGCACTGTAACCACCTGTATTAATGCAATGTTCTGGTTACAAAACATTTCTACATCTTGTTAGCATTTTGATCTTGGCTCTTCTGTAGATGATAAACATGTTGGTCCTTGGGGTTTAAAGATGATAGTAATCATGTCTGTAGCCCTATCTAATATTTTATCGAAGTAATTGTGTAGTGATCTACAGGTTATTGTCTGGGTTCTCACAGTGGAGGGTGTGTGCTTTTAAATTGCAGATTATGATCAGAAAGCAGAAGATGCTGTAGATTATGAAGACATACAGGAACAGTATGAGGGTCCAGAGGTCCAAATTGCCCCACAAGAAATGCAGTTCTATGCCCAGGTTGCCTTGGCTGGAGTTCCTAAGATTCAAGAAGATAATTATGACGAAGATGAAGATTTTGATTCTGCTGAGCAGCCCCCAGAGACACAACTTGAATTGCCTACGATCATGCCAGGCATTTTAATTCAACCACTGTGTTAACACAGTCCTGTCTCTGTGAATTCACTTGCCATGGTTGATTTAGTGGGCGTTTTCCTGCAAAAAAAGAAAAAGAAAAAAAGAAGGAAAGGAGAACTCCTATGTTTATTAACACTAGCATGTATTATAGAGTCTCTTCATCCGCAGGCTACTGCCTCAATTCATTTTCCTGCAGTTATAAACTGTATGCTACTATTTTTTTGTTGAGTAGTTGGAATACATAACAAGATCTGTGTATCTCTAGAAATTTGTGTATGACATGGGTCTTTGAAATGAACACATCTGAGTTCCTTTATAACCAAATAGTCAATATGGCTGATTTGAGTTACAATGCTTGTGCAGGACCTTCTCATTGTGTGCAAGGTGCAGTTAAATATAGCTCTTTTAGCAACCGTTCTTGGGTTTATTTGAAAGGTGCTTTGGAGATAAATGACACTTAAGCAGTTTCACTCGTTTGTTGCAGAACTACCAGTGGAGGTATCTGTGGCAGAAGAAGAGTGCCGCACAAGTGTAGTGGATGTGTTAGCCTCAGATGAGGAGGCTGAAGAAAATGAAGAAGATTGGGAACAAGGAATAGAGTCACAGGTACTATATTCTGTGGAACTCCTCATTTTGAATTCTATTAGAATTTATGTAAATCCTTATTTTTGCATTAGGAAGGTGCTCATATTCCCTTTTGTAATATGTGTATCTTCAGAATACGCCTTCTTTACCAAAAGTGCCAGAAGCAGTTGCAGCCAAGGTTGAGTTACCTGTTCTTTGTCAAGAGGATGGGAAAACAGTCCTAAGATTCTCAGAGCTTTTTGGAGTACGAGAACCTTACTGGGTAATTGGTCAACGGAAAGGGCGTCCAAAGAGAAATGTTGCTAAAGGTGAGTCTTCTGCGTCACAGGATTATTTTATACTGATGGAGCCAATGATTATGCAATCTAGACACAGTTCCATTAAGCAGGGGTTTGATCATGTTCTTTTTAGTTATTTTGGTATAGAAATGACCAAGATGCCCTGCTTGGACATCCCTTTGTGGACCGCAAGACTTATGAACTGCCTTTAAGAACACTATGGAGCTGGTCCACTTAACCGTTTTGTCCCCATGACCAGGAGCATATATATGTATTAGAATCTGGGCCAACTTGGCCTTACCTTACAAATTGAAGGTACTTACAGGTTGAATTGCCTCGGTATGAATGGATGGAGAAGCTGATCCTGTGACCTCATTGGACAGAGAAACGGGATCGACCTCGGGAGGATCAAGAAGCCATGGAAGATGATGAGGAGACTGTTCTCAAGATGTGTTCACAGCTGCCTTTGCCTTTGGCTGATTTGAGTGCAGAAGGTGACTCTGAAACTGAAAGCAACCCAGACGAGTCAAAAGACTGGAGTGGGAAGGAGGAGGAGGGCATGAAGACCATTCCTGTCCTCTCGCATTATCGAAATGGTCGAAGTAAGCCAAAGAAAGCTGCGTTCATTCCAGCAGAGCCCATGAAGGAAGACATTCTTGCATGGGAAGCTGATATTGCTGATTTCAGGAGGAGCATTCCTGCAGCTAATTTTGACCTTATTCACCAACAAGAATGGGAAGCTAACATTGTTTGGGACAAATTGGAATCAACCAGAGGGAGTGGTCCAGCAAACCGGTTTGGTGGCAGGCATTTAGTGGAGGTAGACTCAGAAGATGAGCAGAGCTGTGTACTAAGCAGTTCGCATGAACAAGCATCATCGGATGAGTTTGAACAGGGATCACGGAAAAAATCAAGTTGGCGCAGGCCTCTGCTTGTGGAGCCTTTATGTAGGCCAAGTAGTAGTGATGAAGATCTTGATGAGCCCACACAAACTTCTCGTCACCCACAATTGCTTAGGCTTGAGACAGTGTCCTCTGCAAAAGACCCTGAAGGAGCAATCTCTGATGGTATTACGAAACGCATTAGCAAAGTAACTTTGGAAACAAAAGAGAAGAATCTTGAGCTTGCAGGGGGAGATTGGCTCACCAAAATTTCTTGGGAGAAATCAGGGTCCTGTTTACCGAGGTCACAGGTGGCTTTTGGATTCTTATATATATACATATATATCTGTTGGGACCCCTGTTTTCTCAGTGATGTATGTAATGTATGATAAGTAATCAGGTCTTAGAGTTTCTATGAGCTGAAAGTTTGATGTATAAAGCAATTGTGCAAGTATGTTAAAGAGTTGTAGTTTGACATTTTTCAATTCTTTTGCAGTAGTGTTTCTAGATCACAAGTCTTTCTCCTTTTCTCCTTCTCACGTCAGAATATGATAATGTTAGTTTTTGGGTTTCTTTCAAGTTTCTTATTGTGCTCCAGCATGCCTTCAAAGCACCTCATTTAGCACCACGAAGATCCTTGTCTCTAACTACAAGGTTTGCTTTCAATGCAGAGAATACTTGACATGATGGACCCACAAATGGTTTTTGAGGTCTCAGACACAAAAGAAGGGCAATCCATACGACTCCATGCTGCCGCAGTTCTGATTAATCCACGTGGAAAAGAGGGCGTTCCTGATGGAGGGGAGGGAACAATCAATACTTCGGTGCCTCTCACTAAATTTAATATCTCAAATGATAAGTATTACACAAACAAGAAGACCCATCAGCAGCAGAAATCCAATGCCAAAAAACGGGCTATTCATGGAGTTAAAGTCATGCATTCACTTCCTGCCATCAAGCTGCAAACCATGAAGCCAAAGTTATCCAAGTAGGTTCTTTTCCTCTTGAAGTTTTTGCAAATGCAATGCAGGACATAACTGTTGGGAAGTTCTCAATGGCTATTTTATATGCCATGTAATTGTGACATGTAGTTGTTATTTATGGACACGTCATAATAATCTGCAATTAGGTCCTGGTGGTTCAAAGAGTCTCATGCATCTTGTGACAGTCCAAACTGCACAGTAAATATATTCTATTAGTGGTATAAGTTGCGTTGTAGATTGGAGTTACAATCGTTCAGTTTCTGCTCTATGGTGGTGGATATAGTTGATATTTCTGTATTTACTCCGACCTTCTTTTATGGGGATAATGATGCCTATAGTCACTGAGGTTGATCAGCTCTCTGCTAGCTCTAGATCCTCAAGAAGAAAGTTATCAATACTCAGTTATGAGGAAGGAAATAGCCCATATCAGTGAAGAATAAAGCTCAGTTGACATAACTATAAGTGGTACCCTGAAATCTGTATAGCATATGATGGAACATTTTTTTCAGAAATCAAAACTTGATTGGCTTCTATGAAACTTCATCCGTTAGTCTGATCCACTGCAAGAAGGGTATTTAAAAATTTGTTTTGTGGGATCCTGGGTGGGGGCAGTAAGGATTTGGCAAATTTTCATCGCCCAAAAGCAGTGTGGTATCCTCATCACAACGAGGTAGCTGCAAAGGAACAAGGAAAGCTTGCTGCAAAAGGCATCATGAAGATTATATTGAAGACCTTGGGAGGGAAGGGAACCAAGCTCACTATTGATGCCTCTGATACCCTGAATATTCTTAAAGCAAAAATCACGAAGAAGCTTGGAGGTAAAATGATGTGACCTGTTCTTAATTAGGAGCAAACCTCAAAGAGAATTCAAAGAGTCTGAACTAATTGAAATGTTTGATTCCCTACAGATTTAAAACCTTCAGAAAAGTGGAAGGTGTTCTATTTTGGGAAGGAGTTAGTCGAAGGCCTTACTTTTGCACAACAGCAAGTCCCACCAAATTCTGTGTTGCATCTAGTTCGGACAAAGATTTATCCATGGCCAAAAGCACAGCGTCTGCCAGGCGAAAATAAGCCTCTTCGGCCTCCGGGGGCTTTCAAGAAGAAATCGGAACTTTCTGTCAAGGATGGTCATGTTGCTCTGATGGAGTATGTATCCTGAATCCGAAATGGATCATCTTATATATTATGATATGGTCTGCTCTCTCTATGTACAAGTTGGGAAGCTAATGGTTTTCTGTCTCTCTTATATGTCTCACTCAGTATTAATTTCCTCATATTCAAGGACTGTTACCTCATGTTGGATGTTACAGATTCATCCTGAACCCCTGTAGCATGCCCCCAATTTTTGCATTTCAGTACAAGTTTTCTTTTTGTTCCAATTTCTGTGATTCCAGCACAATGTTGTTATCTTGGGGTACATTTCATGGCACATCATTTGCCGTTCCTCAGTGCATTCTGAAGATATGTCACAATTTATATAGGGCAATTGAAATCAAAATGGGATTGCCAATGACTTTCTTCTATGTGGATGAAGGTACTGTGAGGAAAGGCCACTTCTGCTTGGGAATGTAGGTATGGGCAGCCGTCTATACACTTACTACCGGAAGCAGACTCCCACAGATGCTACTGCCACCACTCTACGTGCTGAGCGGGGTCCTTGGGTTGGCATTACACTGCCTCTAGAACCAACAGAGGATTCACCATTTCTTGGAGACATTCGACCTGGTGAAACTCAGTCCAGTTTAGAGACAAACATGTATCGTGCACCCATTTTTGCCCACAAAGTGGCCAGCACAGACTTTCTGCTTGTGCGCTCACCTAAAGGGACTCTTTCTCTCAGGCGGATTGACAGCGTCCATGTTGTTGGTCAGCAGGTCTTTCTTCATGTCCTTACAGGGATCCAGTTTACACTTTCTTTCTTGAGCTCATTTCTTTGTAGAAGTGGATGACAGTTGGCATGCGGTCTACTGGGGGGGACCTATGCGAGTTATGTCCAGAACAATGTCATGTACGGCCTTGTAATCTCATATGTTATTAAAAAATAAAGGGGATGACAGTTGGTCTACTGGGAATAGTTATGTGAGTAGAATGACTCCAAGTAGGTCCTTGACAATTCTGAGTGACTTACATTTTAGATAGTACATCCGGTTATTTAACTTGTCAAAGTAAATTTATGATATGAAACAACTTTCTTTCTTTCCTTGGCAGGAGCCCCACATGGAGGTGCTGACACCAACTTCAAAGTTGGTTCAGAACTACATAGGTAACCGATTGCTTGTGTACCTGTACCGGGAATTCCGTGAGAAAGAGAAACCTGGTGATATAGCACCTTATGTACGGGCTGAGGATCTCACATCACAGTTTCCTTCACTTGCAGAAGGCTCTATGCGCAAAAGACTCAAGCATTGTGCTGAGCTTCAGGTTTACTTTCTACAGATGTGTGGGGTTTAACAATATTGTGTTTGCACATTGTTGTAAGCAGTGGAGCATGTTTGCAAGGAACTATGCCTGCAGGTCAACAGGGACAACCATTTCAGCTGTTATTGTACCTTTATTCTTTCATTTGTTATGCTGATTACACTGTTCATTAAGGCTGCTTTGTTGCACTGTAATTGTCGTTCTACTTTCTAATTTATAGTAACTTGTCATTGGAATATGATTCAGAGGTATGGAGGGGAAATGTGCTGGTTGATGCGTCGAAATTTTAGGATTCCCTCTGAGGAGGAAATGAGGCGTATGGTGACACCTGAGAATGTATGCTCCCTCTTGCTTCTTCCTTAAAGCTGCAGTTTCAGATTGGCATTAGAAAAGGATATGTCTCAAGCTCATGATCACTACTTTCATCAATACATTGAGATTTGTGTGCCTGTTTTGCTAATAGAGTGAGGGATTCCAAGCAGTAGTCACTTGCCTCTTGAACTACGTTTGTTTCTCTCTCAGGTGTGTACATATGAAAGCATGCAAGCTGGTCTGCATCACCTGAAACGCATGGGTGTACAGAAGCTAACTCAGCCTTCAAGTTTGGCGGCTGCTATGAACCAGCTTCCTGACGAGGCTATCACCTTGGCAGCTGCATCACACATTGAGCGAGAACTTCAAATCACTCCATGGAATCTCAGCTCCAATTTCGTGGCGGCCACCATGCAGGTATATTTCTCCTTGTGGCTGCAATGTAAACACACTAATTTTTGTTGGTCGCTGATGCAGCTTGGTGAGAATAGTACATAAGACTGACATGTGAGTCACGAACTTAGCCAAGAGAAAAAGAGATGCGGAGGTCACTTTCTATTCAGGATAAGGGCTGTATACTGAATGAAACAGGGCTGGTGAAGTTTTTGGTGATCAATTCGTATGTCTAACCTAGTCCAAGTTGTAACATGTTCTTTGTACTCAGTTCACTTCAATACAAGATTTTCTTAAGGTTTTTGCTAGGTTGTCTTAATATGGTAACCAGGTGCAGCTAATGACATGTGTTATAAAGTTCAAGGATCATGTACATTTGTGTAGATGCGGCTATTCTTGCAACCCTGTTCATGTACTTCCAGTAAAATTCTAGCATTTGGTTGGGCTAAATGGTAATATAGCATGTCCACCTTAAGATCTCAATTGAGAAATTTCTTGAATAGGAGAACAGAGCGTCTCTCTAAAAAAACAGTATGTGGTTTTCCTTAATTACATGCTAACCTCAAGCACAAGGCTAATTGGGATACTGCATAAGATCATTCATAAGTGATTTGTGTCTCTGGACTGTCCCTGCTGTTCAGGGTCGGGGGAGCTTGGAACGGCTGGAGATTGTTGGGCCAGGTGATCCATCAGGCCGAGGGCTGGGCTTCAGTTACTTACGTGTGGCAACCAAGCCTCCAAATGCAGGTGCTCTGGTTGAAAAGAAAGCTGCAGCTGCACGAGGTGGAGGAGCAGTGACGGGTACAGATGCAGATCTTCGCCGCCTTAGCATGGAGGCTGCCCGCGAGGTTTGACACTGATATCTTTTTGCCTCATTTTCCAGCATTGTTCTCCCCCATATTGATTCTACTTCATTTTATGCAGTTTGAAGTAAACTGCAGCTTGCTGTATCAACCTGCATGAACATTGCACCTTTTATGAAATGAGGTTCAAGGCAGTGAAATGCTCTAAGTCGAATTCAATCCCTGCTGTTCCTGGAGTTTGTTAGAGGAAGTACTGATCTGGGACTGTCTTGTCTGATATCTTAAGCCTACTATAATTATCTGACTTTCTCTTTGAAGGTGGTTCTGGAATGATCACATAGGCACTGGGAGGGCAGCGGATACAGTAGCATCTTTGGCATGTCCTAACTGATGCCATTTTTACCTGTATATATGTCCCCATTTATCAACAACTGGTGGTTTGTTCTACAGGTTTTGGTGAAGTTCAAAGTACCAGAGGATGAGATTGATAAATTGACTCGGTGGCATCGAATTGCAATGGTTCGAAAGTTGTCAAGTGAGCAAGCAGCCTCTGGAGTTAAATTAGGAGCAGCTGCATTGAACAAATTTGCACGTGGACAGAGAATGTCATTCCTTCAGCTACAGCAACAGACACGTGAGAAGTGTCAAGATATTTGGGATAGACAAGCACAGAGCCTGGCCATGACTGAGGGTGATGATTCAGAAAGTGACGGAGAGGCTAATGGAGACCTTGATTCTTTTGCTGGTGACTTGGAGAATCTCCTTGAAGCTGAAGAAGGAGATGAGGGTGGAGGTAAGAGAGGACGGAGGGAAGGCATGGGAGGACTGGGTGCTCGGCGTCGTAAACAACTTGCTCAGCAGGAAGAAGATATTGAAGATGAAGAGGCAGAAGCAGCAGAACTACGACGAATGCTTCGAGCAGGTAGTTTAGCGGTGAAGCTTGCAATTGATATTTTCTCTTCTTCCATATTGGTACTTCACATTGTGCTGAATTGACCTGTATTGCCTGTATTTCTACTGTAGTGGCATCAATTACTGTACACGTGTAATTTGGAAAGAAACAACCTTATTCTAGTCTTTACTATACTTAGTACCTAGACAGGTCAATGCTCAGGGCCAGTGTTTCATCGAAATCTAATACCATGAAGAGAGGTTTCCATTACAGAATGTCTTCATCACTGAAACTTATTATAGTATGAGCAGGAACAAAAGAGGCAGCACTGAGATTCTGAGAACCAACCAGATGAAGGTGCTATTGGCTTGACCTCATATCTATTGGGCAATGCATCTTTCTTCCTCTATTTGCAGATGATGAAGCTGAGGAGGAGCAAAAGAAGAGAAAGGGGGGTACAGTGACTAAAGAGAAGAAAGAGGTGCAAAAGAAAGAAACTATCACTGATGTTGGTAAGTCTATTCTTTGATGCTACGGTTGATAAGGTTTGAGATTTGCATTTTTTGGTTCGGTTCTTATTTTTGTTGTGTATTTGCTTAGACCTCAGGTGGATATTTGAGCTGCCAATGACTTATCCATAACCATAGCTGTCCATGCTGAAAGTTGTCATGGAATTACTGGATGAGGTAGCTGAAAAATGACTTGATGTGGAGGCATATTGTGAATGGTGACTACTTGTAATTATAACTATAAATATATTTTTCAGTGGAATGTATTACTTTCTAATGTAGAATTTCAATGAAGGTGTTTCTCATTTGCATTTGTTTTGTAGGTGGAGACACAGCTGGCAAAAAGAAGAAAAGAATTCTCAAACGCATTATTCGTACAAAGAAGCCAGATGGCACTTATACCTCGAAGGAAATCATAATCACAGACCCTAAGGAGGTACTTGTCATCTTATCATGACAATATTATTTATTTGCTTGCAGCTGGCAATGTTCTCTTTAGTAAACTCAAAGTAAAGTTTTTGGTGGTCAATCTGTCTGTCCTGTTTGCTGGGCTTTGGTAAGCTTGCATTGCTCTGGTCCAAGTTGGAGCAAGCTGACTTCTAAATGCACCATCTCATGTGCCAAACGTCTTTGTATGTTTAGGTGCTTACCTAGGTTTCTTGTTTGGTGTATCTATAGGTGGCGCTCTATCTAGCAAAGAAGAATGCACTCAAAGCAGCAAATCAAAAAGGAGGGGTTGATAAAGATAAGTCTGGAAAGAAGGGGCCTGGAAAATCTTCTCAACTTGCCAAGAAGGTGAAAAAGGGGGGAACCCCTGTCAAAGAGGTAAAGGTATGTCTTCAACTGGTTACCAACTAAAACTACTTGGACTGTAAGTGCACAATGATCACATAAGCATTGAGTATAGGGGCAATCATCGGTGGATATCATGAAAATTGTAACCTCAACTTGGAAGGTTCTCACTGCCACACTTGTCTTTTACATCTGGATTGAGATTTTGCAAACTTTAAGCAGCCTTTGAATGAATCATTCTTACAAGCTCACAGCATTTTTGCTGATTTAGTGTGCTATGCTTATTTGTAGAAATATTCTTAGATGATTATGAAAGCATTGGTGTCTAACTTTCTTGACTCCCTTGAACTCAAGAGCTTCCATTGAAGTTCTGGACGATCATCTTTTATATGTCCCTGGTTGGTTCATTATGAAGGACTTTATCTTAGCCATCTTTCTGGGTGTGGCAGATACCAACTAAGGGCAAGGCAAATGGAAAGTTTGGGCGAGATGCATTATCCCTGGTTTGTGGGGCCTGTGGACAGGTAAGAATGCTACTTCACCTTTCGAATTTTGGGTAGAATGTCACTCGAAGATAGTGTGAGTTGTCAACTCAGATTCTAACTTCAGTTACAAACTTCCTTTCACAAAGTATCTGCCCTTTTTATGGAAGTTGGCTGTGAAGTTAAGGTTCAGATCCAGAAGAAGCTTATTGTTTTCCACAGACGAGTTTCATGTTTGTGGGCTTTTGGTGAATTACATTGAATATAGTTGAATTGTTGATGGTCTTGCAGTTGGGGCATATGAGAACCAACAAAAAATGCCCATTGTATATGGAAGATGGTGAGCCTGTGGCTTGGCAAGACCAGGGGGCAGCTGCCGAAGGCTTAGTGGAAAGACAAGGGACAAAGATCACCATAAAGAGAAAGTCGCTCTCCACAAAGACAGTGGAAGAACTGGATTCCCCCAAATCTGTACAGGCTCCTCCACCCAAAGTACCATTGCCGAAGAAGGATTCGAAAACCCCACCACTACCACCACCTCTAGCAAAGCTTCCTTCTCTCAAAATCAGGTTGCTGACAGGGAACAGCAGCCAGAATAGCACAGATGATATCGCAGCACCACCTGTGAAGAAAATTGGGAAAGGAAAGCCTGAGAGACGACATTCAGGTGATGCCAATGGTACAGGAGACAGTGGGGCTAGACCTCCCCTTCTCAAGCTAAAATTGAAGCAGAAACAGGAGCAGGAGCAGATGCGACTGAGAAAGGAACAAGAAGCCGAGGAAGAGAAGAAGAGGATTAGGAGAGAGCAAGAGGCATATGAGGCTGCACTTTTGGAGGAGAGGTTAAGAGAAGAGAGGGAGTTGGAGCGACGTGAGAAGCTGTCAAATGCTTCAAATGGTGTGAAGAGCAAGAGGTTGTTGCCAGTAAAGACACTGAAGAAGAAGGTTGTGCATGTGAAAAATGATTCTGTATCACTGAAGAGGAAGGAACGAGAACATGCAGAGAGGGAGCGGCAGCGAGAGGCAGAAGAATATCAGAGGGCACTTGCAGAAGAAATGGAACGAGAACAGGAGGAGCTCGAACGGAAGATGGCGGAAGAAGAGAGGGTTAGAGCTGAGCAGGAAGAGAGATCTCGACAGGAACATGAGAAAGCAGAGCGGGACCGTCAAAAGCAGATGAGAATGAAGGAAAAGAAACGGGAGAGATTGCAAGCAGAAGCAAAGATTCGGGAAGCTGAGATGAAAGCGGAGAGGGAGGAAAGAGAAAGAAAAGCCAGAGAAGAAGAGAGAGGGAGGCTTCGGGACAAGCAAGTGAAAATGAAAAATATAAAGGAGAAAGTAAGGGTTATGGCTGGATCTACTCCCTTACCAAATGTGAAAGACAGGGGGAAAGGGGTCAAGAGACGACCTGAGGTACATGTTCCAACATATCATCAACCAACTCCTGAATCGGGTAATGTGCAAAAACGAATACGCAAGAGAGGAGGCCAGGTGAGCACTTTGGCTTCTTTTACTTACAAGTTACTTCTGGGTTTCCTCCACTTTGCCTCCACATTGAGGATTTCTGTACAAATTCAGGATTCTATCCAAAAAAATTGCACTGCATTTTATTGTGATTAGATAATTTATAGGATCTGGTGGAATGTCCTGCAGGTTGAATTGTGCAATATTTTAGAAGGTGTACTGGAGTTCTTAAAAAATGCAGACTGCTCTTTTCTATTTCGAAAGCCAGTCCCTAAGAAGGATGCCCCCGACTACCACTATTACGTTCAGCGGCCCATGGATCTTTCAACAATCCGTGAACGGGTTCGTAAGCTGAAGTACAACAGCCGTAGTGAATTCCGACAGGACGTCCAACAAATTGCTGATAACGCTCACATTTACAATGATGGAAGGAATCCTGGGATCCCACCATTGGCAGACCGATTGCTTGAGCTGTGTGATGAAGAACTTGAAGCAAGGGATGTCGAGCTTGATGAAGCTGAGTCTGGTATTGAACCATTGGAGGATAACTCGAGGGGAAACTCTCCAAGACTTGACCGCCGCCGGAGTGTACACATGTTCTAATTCACAGGTCTCTGAGGATTTGTCACCAAGCTCTAGGTGGATTTTGTGAAGCCTAACTTGGACATAATCCACGGTTGTATTCTGAAGGTGGAACAGAAACCCAAACAACTGGTCAATGTCCTTCTGGAAGAGGTCAGTGTCCATCTGGTCCATTATGTGTGCTGTATTTGAAGGTGCGAAACCCTGTACAAAGATGGAGAGGGAGAGAGAGAGGGAGAGAGTAAAACAGTTTATCATTCTTCTGTTCATATTGCTACATTATGTAGGTTTGAAGGTAGAGCAACAAGCAGTCATGTTGGAAGCTCAAGCAAGAAATTGCTATTAAGTGCTGATATTTGATATTTGCAGTTTGTGATGCGGTGCTTGCTCTTTCTTGTAATGTCTCATTATTTGAATAAAATCACTGTCAACCCCAGTCGTCCTGCTTGCAGGATGTTGTTTTCCTTGAGGATCTAACCCACAGGGAATCCTCCGGTCAGCCCTGCTTTTGGATTCTGTCAATGCACTGCCAATCACAAGCAACAAATACTTGAAACCTCTGAAGTTGCGCTCGTATCTGGAGGATAAATCCCTCCAGGAATGTCACTTATTGAGAGCCCTGCAGGAGAGGCTTTTAAGCCGCAGGAGTCAAACTATGGTGAGAATGTCAATCCTTTAACCTTAAAATGCTTGTCAGCCCCAGTAATTCCATCCACCTAGAGGCTATGGTCTTTTTTTAAACACAAAGTTGAAGTCTCAATGTTTAGCACGTGTCTGCCACTTTGCACGGTAGCAGACAATGAACTCTTTTTTTGTCTTTTTCTTTTTAAAATTTTTTTATATCATAACTATCACATCTGGTAATATGTAAGAGCAGACACCTTCTATATGACTGGTCCACACTAGGATTAGAAGTTTTGTCAAAGTAATGTAGTAGAAGTGAGAGGTTTGGTAGCTTCTTGAACAGCCGCCACACACGCTATTCTAAGGTGAAGTTTTGAACCTCAAAGCAATAAGTTAGGCAAAGCAGATTTCCAGAGGCGTATGGAGGACCACATAGTTTTCAAAGAGTGACATGTTTCATTTCCAATTGTCCATGATTAGAAAGGGCAGATGATATATGAGTTGAAATTCTTGGCAAACTCAGCTTATCTGTTCTGATGTTGACATCCAAGGTCAAGAAATCTGAGGTTATTTCAATCAATCTTCCTTTGGACATATTTAGCAGGTATATATCCTTGACTAAAGCGGCCCAAGCAAGCTAAGCCAGTTTTGTTAATAGTCACCTGGCTGTTGAAGTTGACCTACAAGTTTATGTTAGAGACGTGTTCAAGCAAGATCAATCTGGTAACAATTCCAAGGTTCTAATCATGAATTATCATGCATACTCAATCAGTGAACAAAGCGGCAATCGTGTTTTTAACAATGTCAACATTAAACAAACTTTTTCTCATAAGAAATTTCTCACAATCTTTATGAGATTACACCTATGCTAATGTTGGTGGAGAAGTGTTGGGACTGCATGAGAGAACGAAATCACAAACTTGGTAGGTGGTATAAGATATGTGGGTGTTATTCGCTTAATTTTCTTAATCGGACACCTATATTTGATTGGTGTGTGGTTACGTGAGGATCAAAGAACACACCATAATGACACATGTTTAAAAGAGATTGCACTATGTCTTCAAATTCTATTCACTACTCCACACTCAATAGTCAACACAAGTAGGACGATCTATGCATGCAGTTAAGGATCAACAAGCATGTGCTTCCAATGACCATAACTAAACCAGAGGTCCGGTTCTGAATCTGATTTTTGCTGATTTAATGCAACACAAGTCTCGTTTTGTAAATCTAATCGGTAGAAGTTGGAGAACATGAAAAATGAACTGAATAACGTCCACATACTTTAAGTGAATGAAATGGTAAGAGAGAACATTAGCCTCAAGATTTACTCTTTTGGACTGATGCATGTCCTCATCTGATCAATAGGTGTTTACATTTCCACTCACAAGGATTGCACCAATTCACTAAGGATGTGTCCGTTCTAGTGTTGCATCACATGCACTTTCCGTTTTCCACTCAGTTTTTTTTGTTGTGAACTACACCATTTATGGTATTTAGTGTCACATGTGTAATAGTGTCACTGACCCTATTTTGAGGCGTATGCTAGGTTACACTAATGACCAACAACTTCACTATAAGTGTCACCTTGTGACACTTGCTGTTCAAGTGTGCTTATTAATATCTTGGCATGAGCATGTTACACAATGTTATGAGGTGTATCCCTATGTTACACAATGGTCTACAAGTTGACTAAAGTGTACACAAATGACACTTGACAATAGTATGCTCAAAATTATCTTCTTCTATACTAAAATGTAAACACATGACACTTGCCATTAGTATGCTCAATAATTTCTTCCCCTTGCCTACTAAAATGCAAAACTATCATCTCAAGTATCCCAATGTGTTAAGCTAAATGTCATGATATAAATAATTTCACTTAGAAAGCTACTTATGTTGACGAATGGTAACACATTGACATTTAGTGGACGTGACACTTTGAGATTTCTAGGCATCTAGTTTAGGCCCTTTGCAAATAGTGTACATGACACTAAATACCATAAATGGTGTACTTGTTTTTTGGGCAGAAATGACTTCTTTCTCTTACCGAACACTGCTAAGTTTGAAGGTTCAATGCACACAACACAACCGGGTTCTTCTTCCAAAAGGCCTATGGTACGTGGGCCTAAATCAGTTACTTATCATGATTAGACACCCATATTTGAGGGTTGTGTGATTAGATGTAGATCTAAGAACATACACCAAAAAATACATGTCTTTGAAAGAGATTGGATTATGTGCTTAAACTACACTAGCTATATTAGGTTTAATCAACATAATTGGGGGGGGGACCTACATGACCATTTAAAGAAATAGAATATTATATTCGATAATGAATATGATATTCACATGAGCTCCAGAATTTATGAGGAAAATAGCTACAATCTTGATTTGGTTTTGCTAATCATCTTGCATTAATTGCATGTTAAATGTTCTAGGAGTAGAAGGCTAATTGGAAAAGTGTCTAATTTAGGCCCACTCAACTTACAAATTCACCGAAACTATGGATGTCAAATGCAGCTATACCTATCGAAACTTGATTAAATAGCACCAACACCCATCTTCCATGTCAACAAGATTTAGCAAGGGATTTTCAAGAAAGGGGATCCTTGTCATGAGTAAAAGTGAAGTATTTCCCCAAACACATGACTCTAGTGCAAAGGAGAAGCCATCTTGAAGAAGGTTGCTTTCTTATATGGGTGTGCACACAATCGCCTTCAATCCTCTAGCACCTAATTATTGAGGTGACTAACTTACTTGGTAAGTATTTTCCCTACTCGCTATAGACAACTATCCATGTGTCAGTTTTAAGTTCCCCTAAGATGGCGCTTCCTCTAGTGGTTTACATCATTAAACAAAGACAACCAATCAGAGATGACTAATTAAGGATAATTTGGATCATCTCACTCTTGCTCATCTCAACACTCTATTCATGATAAATTTACTTAGAGCCACAAATTTTCTTGGAGCAAGTAATGACAATGTGCTAAGGTAGGCATACCCAAAAATAATACATAACCTAAAACCGAGACCCAAAATGTACGAGAGGGATACATAATGCCAGTTTTAGATTCAACACTAATTTTATGTTGATGTACAACAATATGTGCAATCAGGCTGCCTTCACAAACAAGTTGCCTCTTTGACCCATGTGAATTATGTTGGGTCAAAATCAGATTACAAAAATGATAACTTTTATTCATTCACCCGTATAACAACCACAGTAAAATAATAATTATTGTATTTTGTAACGTGGTAGTAGACATTCAAAATAGTGTGGAATATCGAAGTATTAGCTTGGGGCAACCTAATTGCACATATCCTCGTCCCTTCGGTGGTTGAGTGTATAATGTTGACAAGGAAGTAAAATAATGTATATTCTGGCAACATGCAATAAGAGATTTTCAGGGAATATGCCTGAAGAACTTACATACTTTGAGATCTTATGCTCTTGATTGAGAGGCTTTTCTTATTGCTTTTGTTTTTCCATCAAAGGATATTTCAACTGATCACTATAGACCAAAATATGGGATTCTACGTGCCAAATCATATGCCCCATTCCGCGGCTCAAAAAATCCAGGTTCCATGATCCTTATTTTCTTTGATCCTTTTTTTGTTTTTGTTTTGGGCACTGAATGTGCCGCCAGATTTCATTCCAGCCGTTTACAGTTTCCGCACGAATCGTGCTCATAATTTTCTCCTTAAATTTTACTAACATCGACAATCGTGATCGGGGGATTTTTGGGCATAATCGGTCGAGATCCGTGTGTTTCTAAGTCCACCTGGTGACATGTTGACATCTTTCAGTTTTTTCTTTATTAAATTGGGGCAAATTCTACAGATTCCTCTAAAATGGATTGGCAATTCTCCTAAAGTCTTGAACTCCAACTGGTTATTTCTCAACCTCAACCAGTTCATCTATAACTACACTACTAAATATGATATTTAGTGTCGCATGCTATTTGGAATTACGCAATGCTATATATGTTCACTGAAAATATCATATTTCACTAAATTATATATGTGAAATTGGTTGTTTGGACGTTATAGAACATCAACAACTTTACTTGGTAACAACATCACATCAGTAGTAAAAAGATATAGCACTACTGTGTAAATCCAAACAAGTGACACAAAATGTCCCATTTAAGTGAGGCAGCCAGCAGAGCCCTGCATTGTCAATTGAAGTTGTACCCATGCCCAGACCATTAATATCAACTGCGACCTTTGCCCACCCATGCCCAGACCATTAATATCAGTTGCGACCTTTGCCCACCCATGCCCAACCCATACCAATGCCGTGCCCACCAGTGCCAAGCCTGTGCCCATACTATAAACTTACGGATGTGTGCCTGGGAGAAGGAATCACGTTTATGAGGACTGCAAGTCTTGATTTGATCGTAGGAATAAATGGTCATTGACTATCGTAGGCTTCAGCCCCGAGTGTTTTGGGGTGAGAGTATTGCCAGCATCGGAAAAATTGCATTCTGATTTTGAACTAGATGTTGGGATACACAAAATTGAACGCGCTACGCGTGACATGATCGGGAAAGACAAGGCCCCTTTCAGATTGCCCACCCATGCCCACTTGGAAGCAATGCCCCACTGGGATGTCGTGCCCACCCATGGCCACCCATTATCATATCATCGGCACCCATGCCCACATTAAACCCATGGGCATGGGTGGGTATGGGCTTGGGCATGGGTATGGGTGCCCAATGCAGGGCTCTGGCAGCCAGTTCTCCCTGTTCATTGTCCTTGCCTCCACTTGCCAGTAGAAATAAAACGGGAAAAAAGAGGAGGAAATAGGAAGAGAAAATGCGAATGGTGTTTCATGAGCCGTGAACGTGAACATGAGCCATGATGAATAACTGACGTCACGGATCATGCATGCAAAAAATGGATTGCCTATCTTCCAATAGGTGGGATCCACTTGTCAGGACTATGTAACTCACAGTAACCTTTAACTTTTTTCCAAATAGCAATTTGGCCCTGGAAGTATATTGTATAAGGGATTTGGGCGAACCAACCCATACACTCGTTCCTTGTTGGATGCCTAAACCCTTGCCTCCAAGGAACCAGTGTACGGGTTGTTTCGCCCCAAATATAAATATAAATTAAATATAAATTAAATTGCACATCATATGAATATGCTACAATTTTTGAAGTCACTTACCCCTAGCTTCCTAAATCCATTCCTAGTCCCAAGCTTTTCCCATTGCAAACAGCTCCCAAAACCGTCCCGACACTCGTCCACAACCACCCCCATTTGTAGCCCAAAACCAACCCCCCAGTTTTTCCCAAAACTACCCTTGTTCTAAAACCAACACTTCACCCAATAAAACAATTGAACCCTTACAACTTGCATGTTTTTGCAGGATCTTTTAAAAAAGAAGGAGAAAAAAGACATAAGTAACCCACCCGTAGTTACATTCTGATGCTTGCCCAAATCTGATCCCACTTTGGCCCTAAACCAACCATACATTCTCCCGAAACCTCCTCGTTGTCCACCCAAATCTGCCTCCACTTTGCACCAGAGACATTTGGATAGTTTAAGATGTGCTTTGGTTATTCACCTTCATTACTTCATGTGCAACTTACATTCATAATTTGCCTTCATAGATGAATGAGGCTTCCTCATCAACAGATTTGAGCTCGAGGATCCCTAAATCGAGCCTTGACCTGGTAGGTCCGAGTCATTTGCAACTCATTCATTGAGATAAGACAAACATAATTCATGCAAGAATTTCTCAACATGACTCTTGAATTTGGATTCGAGTACAACTAAAGTCATGGATTATTGCAGTGCTTTCACGTAGTAGTGTCGCCTAACACTTAAAAAAGATGTGGGGTCCCAATATACGACCAAATACACAATTTATACGGGCCTCATCAAGTTCATAAGTCATGTACACTAAATCGCTTAGAGGCCTAGAAGTGTCGTGTCCACTAATTGTCAACATGAGTAACTTTTTGAAGTGAATAATTCTTTACAATATGACGCTTAGGATGGCACATTGAAACACTTGAGATGATAGTTTTATAGCAAGTGTCATGGGGTTACACCCATTGGTGGACTTGTATAGCCAAGCGTCACGTGGTTATACCAATGCGACCAATGCCCCCTTCCCACCTGACTTTACCAAATAACCAAAGTATTTCTTGAAAACCGGGTAAAGCTCTCTCTTGGTTATAGCGGAGGCATCCGGCTATCCCAACGCACCTACAAGAACTTGCTCCGGAGATTGTGGAGTAGGTTTTAGTTGAGTAGTTTTCACACATGTTCATTGATTTATCTACCAAGCAACGAATGTTCTTCGATAGTTTTTGTCCCATCCCCAAATGCCTTACTACTCTCATCTATCTCACCATCGGTTTTTGTTAGTGGAGTTCCTTGTGCCCTCATAACTAAGACTAAATGCAACCAATCACAAGGGCCATAGGCGACATTTTTAAAGGTCCTACATTCTTTGCCTCATGTTTGGGTGCCGATGGGAGGGTCGGTGCTCGAGGCTTAAAACCTCCACTTTTAAACCATGCCACATCATTTGCCACCTAGGCTCGGGACTAGACAGTGTCGATGGTGTGAAGGCCGTGTTTTTAGAACCAACTTTTCAGCTTAGCTAAAGTCAAGTGGGAAGGGGGCACAAGTGTGCTCCCTAGTGGTTCTTCCCATAGAATTCGGTCAACCAAAAAGTTTAGATATGGTAACAATATCTAGGCATGTCAACGCCTTTACAACATGGGCTATGATTGGGGAGAACCGGCAGTTAGTTACAGATGAACTGGTTGAGTTTGAGAAATAACCGGTTGAAGTTGGAGACTTCAGGAGAATTACTCATCATTTTAGAGGAATCTATGGAATATACCTCAAATTAATATAGAAACCCGGAGGATGTCAACATGTAGCCAGTTGGACTTGCAAACACTAGGATCTCAACCGATTATGCCCAAAAATCTACCCGATCACTGAACATGGGTGCAAGTTGGTAATTTCACTTCCTTTTACTGCTTTGCGATCTCGAGTCCTTTATGGTGAATGCAGAATACATAACAATGATGAATGATTAACAATGATCAGAGTATCAAAAGTGGGTTGAATCTGTTCTTCACTGCACAGAGCTAAAATCACTCAGTCGCCAAAACTTTCATTTACTTGAAAATCAATAATTCAACAAAAATCAATTTTTAAAAATAGATGCACAGTGGGTAATTTTCCGGCCAGAGAGTCCTCAATGGCGGACGTTAAAGTACCCCCTACGAACTTGTAGGGACAGGTAGATACATGCTAGGGCAGCCCCCTAGAGTTTTTCCTGAGTTTTTCTGAATGAACCCGACCGAAAATTGTTGCCCAGCCCGCCCAACTTCAAAAAAAACATTGCCCTGGCATTCTTGAAGGTCGCTTGTCCACAAATCCCATAGTGAGTGCATTGCACCTTCAAGGTCTAGAATCCAATATATATGTGCACTTCCAATTAGTAAATAAGCAGTTGATTGGGATTTCATTCCGAATTAGTAAATAAGCAGTTGATTGGGATTTCATTCCGGAAGTGAAACCATCAATAAAGCATGCACTTGAAGGTGAAGTGCACTCAATATGGGATTTGTGGACAAGCGGCCTTCAAGAATGCAAAGGCAACATTTTTTTCAAAGTTGGGCGGGGCGGGCAACAGTTTTCGGTTCGGTCGGGTTCAAAAAATCTCAAAAAAAACTCTCGGGGGCTGCCCTAGCCCATATATGCATCTCCCTACAAGTTCGTAGGGCGGTACTTTAATGTCCGCCGTCCCCTTAGGTAGAAATACCTAAAACGGTGAATGACCACTACTGGTGCACTAGACTAGGGGTAGAATGATTCTTGTGCGGACCCAAAATGGCTAATTGTAAAAGTGGTGGCCCAAAAAGGATGCACTACTAGATGGGATGCAATGATTGACCGGACAGGTGTAGTTTCACACCACTTGCAATCACCTTTGGGTGCCATTAAAATAACCATTTTGTGTGTCTTTGTATGCAGAGTAGACTATTTTAATGTTCAGATTAGGGAGACTCTATTGTACAAGTAGGGGGTTTGACTTACTTGCCTCTTTGAAAAAATGTAACTAATTATTTACAAGGAATAAAATTACGAAACAACTTGCATTCCTCATCATTTCCTCTTCTCCATCTCTGAAAAATATTGCACAAAATTTCAAGCTACTGATTCTAGCCGAATCAGCTTATTTCCACCGCTTTCCGTATATCTACCTTATTGGGTCCAAAGAATACGGAGGAAGTGGAACCGGTGCAGATCCTCTGCAGGCTTGATGGGGTGCAGGCAGCAGCAGAAGGAGCAGTTTTGACGTGTGATTCCAACTTGCCGTGCATAAGTTAGTTTCTCAAGTCGATGCATCTGAGGATTCTGTCACTGGATTTCGAGCAGGAATCATAAGCTGTGCAGAATGCTGATTCCCTTTCACCGATCCAAGAGGGATGCTGTGGTTGCAATGGGACAAAATGGAGACTGCCGCAAACCTCGCTCCTTGATTGGGGTGGCACCTGTTCTCTTCTGCCATGGTGGCACCAAATCTGTAGCTTGTTTGCCAGCGACTCCTTCAATCCATAGGATCGATGGTTGCCAAAGCTTCTCGAGTTCGCTATATTATACTTCCTGCTTATTGTGAATGCAGACAGACACACATTCCCAATCAGCCAGTTCTTCTGGGAAATCCCACGCATGACCAGTACAATACAAAATGACGATTAGCAAATCCAAGCCAAGGCTGTAGCTCATTTCCTCCTTATAATAATGGGAGCTTCTATGAATGTCTTATTCATTATCAAAGTGAAGATGCTCGTGGTTCACAATCAAAGGATCATACGGGTCTACCTGATCGTGTTCACTTCTCAAGAGTGCACGCATGTTGTTAGAGCTTATCATACTAGGATCTATGGACCAAACTAGTCTTGCATAGGCCGAGCCAAGACTAGGGTGGCGGGACTTATGGACAATTTTTTAGCTCTTAGAGCTCTTTCAAAATTATTTGGATTGAAAGACAATGTCCAAGGAGTTCCACCCATGTTTCAAAATTAGTCTTCGACACAAGAACCTTTGGTGAGCTCTTAATAGAAAAAGTCCTTCAAAGAGGCACGTTTGGTGCCTCCTTAAGGGCCTATGCTAATAACATAACATATATATCCTTAAAATCTCTCAAAAACCCATGTTTTCATAGGGCCCATTGTTGACGTTTCATAATGTACAAAGAGTGTTCAAGTGGTGTCAGAGCCTCCAATTTTGGTGAAGTGAAGGGGAAGCGTTTGATTTTGGCCAACATAAGTCTATATAAATATAAACTCCTTGTCAAACTTTTGAGAGCACCATTTTAGGTGCCTTCAAAAATTTACCATGAAATTCGTTTTTATGTAGCGCTCTTTTGGCCAAAGTCAAACACCTTCCCTTCAATTCACTAAAATCAGGGGCTCCAACACCCTTGAACACTCCTTGAACTTTATTAAATGTCAAAAGTGGGCCAAAACTCCCTACCAGATCATGAGTTTTTGAGAGACTTTAAGGATAGCCCTATTATTGTCCAATTGTTTTTAAGCATAGGCCTTTTTGGGGTTTGTTCATAGATCTACACCTAACCACACACCACTCGAACATAGGTGTCTAATTGAGGTAATTGAGTGATTAAATTAGGCATGCTTAGGTACCATGATATTGCTTGTGGATTAATGGATGACAAGGTTAATTAGTGACAAGTTGGACACGGCTCTTCAAGCTCAATAAAGGTCTTACAAGACCCTAAGGGGTTGTTTACACAATGGACCATGAAGTTGTCCGAAGGCCCTATAAAATATGCAATTGGTTGTTGAACTCGTCTTGGGACCACTTCAGTTTACACCAAGGAAAAAATGTCAAAGTGACCATGGAGTTTGAGTTCCTCAAAAGACATATTTTAGGGCCTACATTATCCACTGACATGATCCAACGGATTTTGTGATGGGAGAGGCAAAAGAGGTCCTATGGTAGACAAATACTATTATAATAAAATTCTAATGATTTTTTTTGGGGGAAAAGACACTAGTACAAAACATGGCTCTTTTGAACATGAAAAAGGAGCCATTTCAACACAAAAGGAGCCATTTGCACTAAGAAAGCATGCAAAGAGAGAAATTCTATTGCTTTCTTTGCAAGCAACTTCCTGCGTAGGTACCTATATTCAACAATTACACATAATTAGTCCTCACATTGCAACCAACATAATTGTTATAAAATATTCAACAAACTCAAATGCGGTATTAAAGTTTAAATTACCTGTATAAAATTCTCTTCATAGCTATCTTTCCGAAAGGAAAGTCTAAAAGCTTGGTGCCCTTAGAGAATGGAGGTACTGCACGTATTAAAGTGAAGAATGTTTTATCCCAAAACATAATACACCATTTCTTGACATAATCAAAGGCCTTGAGTATATCATCCCTCCATTTGACTTCATCCAACTCTTTCTTGATATTCTCGAATTCATTTACAACCTCCTCTTCCAACTACATAATTAAAAAAAATGAACATATACAGAATCAATAAATAAAAATAAAAATTACATTAAGTAATTAAGCATCCACATATGACATGAAATTAAAACATTTTCAAATACTTGCATCCACAAAGAAGCTCGAGCAAGAAATGACTCCAAAAAAATTTCCTTTGCTAGAGAAGGCGGAAAATGATTAAATGCATGTAACATAGGGCTAGAATTCCACCACCTCAACCACCGCATCTTGTATGTACCATGAACAACTGATGTAGCAATTTTTTGCAATTTTTTCAATGTCATCTCCGGTTCTGGATTGGAGTTCCAATGCGTATTGACCTATGCAAATATTTAAACAAAGAATATGTATCAAGTATACAAGATTAAAGCATGCAATAATTAAAGTATGAAAAAATCAAGTATTCAATTATGTAAAAATTCAAGTATACATGAATTCAAGTATCCAATAATCGAATATGCACGTATGCAAGAATTCAAGTTTATAAGAAATCAAGTATACAAGAATTCAAGTATATATGAAATCAAGTATGCAAAATTTAAGTATACGAGATCTAAATATACAAAAACTAAGTATGTTAAAATCTAAAAATATAAAAAAAAGGTTAAATTTGCAAAAATTCAAGTATATTAGAATCAAATATATAAAAAATCAAGAAATAACTCATAATGACAGAGTCTACAAATGAAAAATAAAATTTACCTCCTCCAAAAATTCCACCCCGTTTTTCGGATCTGCAATAGCAAGCAACTTCTCAAATTCCTTTGATATGATACTTTTGATGATTTTCATATGGGTCTTTGATATTATCTCCCCCCATCCATGTTCTGACCTCTCGACGGAAGGCGTAGTTTCATTATAAATTCTACATGCCTCGTCTATAGCCGCAACAACTTCACGTTGTACACATGAATAAATAATAATACTTTAGATTTCGATATAAACATGAAAACAAACATACAAAAATCAAACATGGGTTGGAGATTCGACCTTATACAAAAATGCTGCAAAAGAGTCAATTGTTAAAGCATATCAAATCGAATTGGTCTTTTTTTTTCCAATTTTTCTGTAGTCAGTAGCTGGAATTAATGATTTGAAATCCTCGAGAGGTAGAATACCAAAATGACGAATGCGATGAAGTTTGTAAACAAGATTGTAGACCTAGAAACAAATAAAAATATTAGTCAAAATGATTAAAATCAAGTAACAAAACAACTTGCAAGAAAAAAAATACAGAATTTATACATGTTCACATCATGTATTGCTTCAAGAAGGATTCTAACATTTCCAGATGCATTTAAACATATGCAATCAACTGCATAGTGTCATTCTGAATCCTCTGCATGAAAACGCTCTATATGTTGTCACCATGCAATCACTCGGTGATTTTCTTCTCAAACAAAAAATATTTTATTTCGTAAATTGACATAGTCTTCATCAGCATTAAATTTCTCTTTAAAAAAAATATTAGCTGCACGCCAATGAATATTGCAAGTTGCTTCAATTTTAGCATTCAATTCAAATTAATTACCCTTTTGATCATAAATTGATACATAGAGAACTCTGTCACCTTCTCTATAGCCATTGATAAATTCATTCTCTAAGAATTGCACATCAATCTCAAGCACAGGTCGAACCACAACCAATGATATCAACCGATATATAGGAATAGAAATCTTGAACTTCCCTGGTGGTTTAATGTGCAAGCTGCTAATCATAGAAATAAAGTCCGTTTTTTGGGGGTTTGCATGTTATTTACAATCTTCTCAACATCCTCCAATGATTCAACATTCGCATCATTATCATCATGATTACAAGCGTCACTATCCTGAATCCAAAAAATAATACGAATTAATATTGACGAAATATAAAGATTTAAAAACTAAGATGATAATAAGAAAAAATATAAATATAAATATAATTATCTAAGCTTCAAATATATACATGATTTCATATATATAAAAGCTACATTTCATAAAAACTAAGAATCATGGAATTTTAAATATAAAATAATTAAATATAAAAAATCATGTATGACAAACACACACACACATCATTGGATTTGTTAAAGACATTGGATTGCATACTCCAAGTTCCTTACATTTAGTTTATCTCTCATATTCATATTAACACTCTTATTCTCATTCACACTCTCATACATACATATTTTCATTCACACACACATATACACATATTTTTATTCATATACACACATACTTTTCTCATTCAATTTTGTAAACACAATGGGTTGTACACTCCAAGTTCCTCGTATTTGGCTTATCTCTCATATTCATACTAACACTCTCATTCTCACACTCACATTCTTATTCATACTCACACACACATATTTTCATTCACACATACATACATATTTTTCTTATTTAATTTTGTAAACACAATGGGTTGCACACTTCAAGTTTCCCACATTTGGCTTATCCCTCATATTCATACTAACACTCTCATTCTCACACTCACATTCACATTCTCATTCACACTCTCACGCATATATTTTCATTCACATACACACATACATTTTTCATTCAATTTTATAAACACAATGGGTTGCACACTCCAAGTTCCTCGCATTTGGCTTATCTCTCATATTCATACTAACATTCTCATTCTTACATTCACATTCATATTCTCATTCACACTCTCACACATACACAAATATTTTCATTCATATACACACATATTTTTCTCATTCAATATTGTGAACACAATGGGTTGCACACTCCAAGTTCCTCGCATTTGGCTTATCTCTCATATTCATACTAACATTCTCATTCTTACACTCACATTCATATTCTCATTCACACTCTCACACATACACACACATTTTCATTCACACATACACATTTTCATGCACACACACACATGCCTTTTTCATTCAATATTATAAATACAATAGATTGCACACTCTAAATTCTTTGTTTTCGGCTTGTCTCTCATACCCACACTAATACTCTTATTTTCACATTCATACACATATTCTCGTTCACATTCAAATACACATTCTCATTCACACTCAAATACACATTCTCATTCATATTCAAATACACATTCTCACTCACATTCAAATACATATTCTCACTTATACTCATACACACATTCACATTTACACACAATCATACCCATAGATATACATTCTTATTTACACACAATCGCACCCATACTATACATTCCCATTCACACTCTTATACATACACATTCACATTTTCATTCACACTCTCATACATACACACATACGCTCTCATCACACTCTCACACATACACATACACATGCACATTATCATTCATACTATCACATAGACATTCTCATTTACACACACATACACATACCTTTGTCATTGGATTTGGTGAAGATATTGTATTGCGCACTCCAACTTCTTCGCTTTTGGCTTGTCTCTTATACTCACACTCACATATATATTCTCATTCACATTCTTATTTTTACTCACATTCTTATTCTCACTCACATTCATATTCTTACTTACACTCATGTACACAATCATATTCATGTACATTCACACTCACACTCACATGTATACACACATTCTCACACATGCACACTAATGCATATATTCTCATTCATTCTCTCACACACTTATGATAAATTCTAAAATTGAAAACATTAGGTTGCACACTTCAAGTTCTTCGCTTTTGGCTTGTCTCTCATACCCACACTTATACTTTCATGCTCACACTCACAACCATATTCTTACTAACATCCACACACACATTCTCTCACACATTTTCAATCTCACACACATATTCTCACTTATACTCATACACATATTCTTATTCACACTCTTATACGCTCACACTCACACACACGATTTCATTCGCACTCCAATACACTCACATTCACACCCACATTCTCATTCACACTCACACAAACTTACACTCATACATACACATTTTCGTTCATACTCTCACACACTCATACATACACATTTTCGTTCATACTCTCACACACTCACACTTACACATACATTCTCACTCTCACACTTACACTTATGATAAACCCTAAAATCAAAGACCTAATACGTGATTTATTTTTTGAAAATTTCACGACCCCGTGGGTGAGGGAACGGGGGTGAAGTATATTTCTTCAAAGTGGCATCTCAGATCCGAGATGACAATTTGAAAAAATATATCAATCCCCCACACGAAATTTTTTACAAACAATTATATAATTATTAAAAAAAACACCTCAAAATTTTTAAAACATTAAAAAAAATATCCCACAATTGAAGACTATTAAAACTTATATGTAAGAATAAATTTATAGTTTTTTGAATTTTCTTTGAATTCCTTTGAATCGTTTGTAAAACTTTCTGAGGGGGTGATCATTTTATTTTAAAAAAATAGCATCTCGGATCTGAGATGTCACTTTCATAAAAACAAACTATCTACCCCACATAAAATTATGCAATCAATTTAAAAAAAATTACTAAGTATTTTCAAAAACACAAAAATAAATCACAAAATCCAAAACCATTGAGCTCACGTGTAGAGACATATTCGTGAATTTTTTTGAATTTTTTGGAAATTTTCAAAATCAATCATGAAACTTTGCGGGAGGAGGGGATCGGTTATTTTTTTAAAAGTGGCATCTCAGATCTAAGATGCCACGTTTTTTAAAAACAATGATCTACCTCCCGGAAAGTTTTACAAAAAACTCCAAAAATCCAAAAAAATCCAAAAAAATCCAAACCTATGGAGTTGAAGTGTGAAGACAAATTTGTGAATTTTGTGGAGTTTTTTTGAACCATCTATGAAACTTTCCGGACAAGGGGGGTCATTTATTATGTACAAAGTGGCATCTCGGATCTGAGATGCCACCTTTGTGAAAACAAAACATCTACCTCCTAGAGAGTTTTACAAACAATTCAAGAAAAATAAAAAAATCCAAAACATCACAAAATCCAAACTTATGTGTGAAGAAACATTTGGGAATTTTTTTAAAAAATTTAAATTTTTTTAGAATCATCTATGAAACTTTCCGGGAGGGGGGGCCGTTTACTTTTTTTAAAGTGGTATCTCGGATCCGAGATGCCACTTTTAAGAAAATAAATGATCCCCCTTGCCTAGAAATTTTTACAAACAATTCCACAAAAATTCCAAAACAAAACCACAAAATCCAAAGCTATTGAGCTCACCATTCATGTGTGAGGACAAATTTGTGGATTGTTTTGAATTTTTTTTTGAATTGTTTGTTTGTTAATTTTTCTTTGGGGTACATCGTTGTCTTTTCAAAAAGTGGCATCTCGGATCCGAGATGCCACTTTTTCTTTAAAAAATGATCTACCTCCCATAAAACTTTATAAATGATATAAAAAATCTAAAAAACCCCAAAAAATCCAAAACTATTGAGTTGATGTGTGAAGACAAATTTGTGAATTTTGTGGAATTTTTTGAACCAGATATGAAACTTTCTAGGCAAGGGGGATCATTTTTTATTTAGAAAGTAGCATCTCGGATCCGAGATGCCACTTTTTTGAACAAGAAACATCTACCTCTTAGAGAGTTTTACAAACAATTCAAGAAAAACCCAAAACATTCCAAAAAATTCCAAAAAATTCCAAAAAATCACAAAATCCAAGATTATTGAGCTCATGTGTGAAGGAACATTTGGGAATTTTGGGGAATCATGTATAAAACTTTCTGGTAGGGGGATTGTTTTTTTTTTAAAGTGGTATCTCAGATCCGAGATGCCACTTTAAAAAAATGATCCCCCTTGCCTGGAAATTTTACAAACAATTCCAAGAAAATTCCCAAAAAAACCACAAAATCCAAAGCTATTGAGCTCACCATTTATGTGTGAGGACAAATTTGTGAATTGTTTTGAATTTTTTTGAATCGTTTGTTTGTTAATTTGTATGTGTTGTAGATTGTTCTCTTTTCAAAAAGTGGCATCTCGGATCCGAGATGCCACTTTTTTGTAAAAAAATGATCTACCTCCCATAAAGTGTTATAAATGATTCAAAAAATCCAAAAAAATCCAAAATAAAATCCAAAATATCACAAAATCCAAGACTACTAAGCTCATGTGTGAAGAAAAAATTGTAATTTTTTGGGACTTTTTAGAATTTTTTTGGAATCAGCAATAGACTTTCTGGGAGGGGGGATCATTTATATTTTTTAAAATGGTATCTTGGATCCGAGATGCCACTTCTTACAAAATAAACGATCCCCCTTGGTCGGAAAGTTTTGCAAACAATTCCAAGAAAATTCCAAAAAACCACAAAATGCAAAGCTATTGAGCTCACCATTCATGTGCGAGGACAAATTTGTGAATTTCTTTGAATTTATTTTGAATCATTTGTTTGTTTATTTGTCTTGGGGTTACATTGCTGTCTTTTCAAAAAATGGCATCTCGGATCCAAGATGGCAATTTTTTCAAAAAAATGATCTAACTCCCATAAAGTTTTATAAACAATTCAAAAAAATCCAAAAAAAACCAAATTTTTTTTCCAAAAAATCACAAAATCCAAGACTATTGAGTATTGGAATCAATAGGAGATAAGATTGCACAAGCATAGACACCTATACAAAGGCATATGAACAATGCTTGGAGTGAGATGGTCTCATGCTCTCCTTGCTTTGTCTTTTATTGCTTTTCTTCTCTTCATCAGTTCATACAAACAATATGGGATAAGTCTTATCCCTTTTCGGACTAGCATGGTAGCCTTATTCTAATCTTATTATGTGTCTTCCATTATATTTCTATTGACTACGAGCAATCTAATGCTCTACCCTCTACACTGAGCTCATGTGCGAAGAAAAATTTGTAATTTTTGGGGACTTTTTTGAATTTTTTTGGAATCAACTATGAAATTTTCTAGGAGGGGGGGATCAATTTTTTTTGAAAGTGGTATCTCGGACCGGAGATGCCACTTTGTATAAAATAAATGATACTCCTTGCTCGGAAAGTTTTGCAAACAATTCAAAGAACATTACAAAAAAAACCACAAAATCTAAAGCTATTGAGCTCACCATTCATGTGTGAGGACAAATTTGTGAATTTTTTTGAATTTATTTTGAATTTATTTTGAATTGTTTGTTTGTTAATTTTTTTAGGGGGTACATCGTTGTCTTTTCAAAAAATGGCATCTCAAATCCATCCCCTCCCTATAAATGTCTACAAAGAATTCAAGCGAATTCGGAGAAAACTTCAAAAATATATGATAATCCGTCACATCAACAGACACTCGACAATAGAAATTTGAGGGCACATGTGTTGTTGAATATGGAAAGATGTAGGGAGGATTGGAGAGGTCACTTCAAAATAAGATTTCTATCCCCCCACCCCTTGAATTTTTCCACAATCCCACAAACCTTTACACACACACATTTCAAAAAATCCAAAAAATTGGTAGCTCAAATTGGGAGCATTTGTCAAAGTTGAATTCCAAGATCTCAAAAATGAACATTGACATTCATACACACCCTCATTTGAGACTTCCGAAATATGCATACACATGTTCAAGGTTGTATGGATGTGAGTGTGTGTGTGAGGTTCATCGTTAAATCTAACTTCAATCACACACGCGCACACACATACACATATACACACACAATCTTTCTATCACATAGACAAAAAAACACACACAAACATAAACATACCTTGGTCATTGGATTTGGTGGAGACATTGGGTTGCTCACTCCAAGTTCTTCGCTCTTGGTTCCTCTCTCATCACTCCTTCCCTCATCGGATTGAGTCTGCAATTCAAGGTTTTGGGTCCGTGCTTCAAGCTCTTGGTTTGTTGCCTCTACACTTGGCTCCTTGGTCCTCCTCCCTCGCATGCCTCCCTTCCCACGTCCCCTTCCTTGTGCCATTGCACCTACCTTTTGTTGTTGTCCCTCCACCCAATGTCCACAGCTTGCAGTTCTTAATTCGCATCTACTAGCTCGCGGTTGTTGACTCGCAGCTTGCATCTCAATGTTGTAGCCCACGGAGGCTCGCTCTCCTCCCTCCGTCCTCCGACCTCCAACATTCGTCCTCCAAACTCGCTCCTGGTTAGGGTTTAGTGGGGCGTTAGCTAGGGGTTAGGGTTTAGGGTTAATTAGGTGGGTTGGCTGTGTTAGTTGAGGTTTAGCTAGGTGTTTAGTTTAATTCAAGAGACAATATTTGCCAACTTTGAAGGTCCAATGTGACTATTTATCAACCATGAGACATTCAACTAAAACTTCTGGCTATATACTACGATTAAGTAGCGATGACCGATGCGTTTTCTAGAGACCGATTACGAGCAAAACAACAAGTTGTGTACCTGTGTCTTATTATTGGAGTTGGAATCTGAATCGATGACCATGTCTGCAAAAATATGGAGATCCGTCTGGTTCGCTTGTTCGGTGCACAATGTTAACCCTCCTTCAAATGGTCAAATCCTTGTTGTGTCTATGGCATTGCCTTCCCCTTTTCGTAATAAACGCTTGCCCATCCTTCACTTCTTTAGTTGTTTCTTGGTACTGAACCGAAAAGAAGACTTCCTTCTCCTTTTTGATGTTGTTCACTCACATGTTGTGCTCTCACTTTGTATCACTTTGGGCATTGTTGTTAAATGTCATCATTTGCCATGATAGATCACACAATTTATTGTATTTCTTTTATTTGAATTTGTATCTTATCAGTTTAGGGTTTTGGTGATTTAAGGCCTGCCAATTTTTGTGTCCTTCCTCTCTAGAATATACTATGACTATAAGAACTGTCATTTTAACCTACCCATGTGCCATGTGTCAGCGGAGGTAGCTAGGGTTCCCAATTAAATATGTATTTCACTAAACGACACTCTATACAAATAAGTGCACTTTTCCACATTGTGATGTGCATCTGATTCATTCTTTAATCATGGCTACTATCCACGCTTGTGGATCGTTTGTGCCCTTTACATAACCTCTTGAGGATAATGGTCATGTGAGTGTCTCAAAGGATTTACTTAGTTTGAGGTTCAATCTCCGAATAGGAACCATGTACATGGAGCAAGAGATGTACACTGTGGATGGTGATATATCGGAAACAATATTGATGCAAAAGAACAAGAGTGAGGATGGTCATATATGGATTTTGGGTCCGGGAACATTTAGGGTTATAGGACTTTCTGATTCCCAAATGCAAACTTCTTCTGTCATTTTAACGAACGAGTCTGTCACATCGACGGTCAAAATTCCAAGAGTCCCCACTGTTAAATTGGAGCCTATTGAAGATGGTATTTTTGTATTGTCGGATTTTGATGAGGAAGTTTGTTCGTCACTTGTTCTTTCTAATACGTTACCTTTTTCTATTAGAAATAGAATCCTGACTCCTTCCAAAGTTTCAGCGGATGTTGACAAAATTCCTTACAATCCATTTTCTATGAGGATGGCCCACCATGGAACTCCATGTCAACGTCCACCTTTGTATCCTCTTGTCTCATCTTCAAGTTTGAATATTGTCGAGGCATTAAAACTAACAAAGTCCAGAAAAAGGTCTAAATCTGATCTTACAACTATTGACTTTGACAATATTGATGTTCGTGATATCAAGTATTTGCCACCATCTTTTGACGGTGACATTATTTTTGTGTTACCCCCTTTGGCAATGGGACAAGATGTGTGACGGACAAGATGTGTGACGGACATTTTTGGTGCACAACAAAAATAACTAATATCCAAAACGATTTTGGATTCTCATACAAACGTTCTACTTGTGTTCATCTCTAGTGTCCAAATGATTATTGTGATTACATGTATCGCAATGGAGGGGTTCGCAACAAGAGCGAATGGACAGGATCAACTCCTATCTCATTTTATGTGGGAAATATGGCCCCTGAAAGATCAACAATGGAGTGTAAGGTATGTCGGTCAAAACATGTATGCATTGCATTATGTCATGCTCGTATAATATACGTTCATTCCACATCCCCTAGGATGTCAAGGGCTTGTATTCATCTAGATGTACATGACCACCCTGTGTCTAATGGTACATGTCGTGAGTCACTGGACATGGCTTACAAATGCGTTGCTCAAGAGGTCATGAAAACACCTACTGCCAAGAATTCTACTATAGTAATGGCAGCGAACAAACAATTCTTGGCAGACTACCTTCTAAAATCTCCATCAAATGGTGAAGGCCATCATTTGGCAGGTTCGTCATTAGAGGTGGTTATGGATAAATTCATTTATCTTGTCTCTCCAAATTGTCGTAACTTTGTGTCAGATTCAAAGCATTTTGTTCGTAGTGGAATGGGTATGATGGATAGTATAATGGCGCTCAAAGACTATTCATGTTTCAAATACATTCATGGTAGTAGGTTCCCAGGGCAATCCAAAAATAAAGTGTTTGTTTTCAAAATATCAGTAGACCTTCCAGGGAGTGGTGTGGACCTTGTAAAGCGTATGCAAGTCGGAGGGGACATGGAGAATTCATGGATAATATTTGACCATGTCAAACGTTTGAAGGATTGGACTACCTTGGCATGTCATATGTACAATAGCAAATATTGTAAGGTGTTGACGATTGCGTGTTGTGACATGCAATCTGAAGATGGTATAATACAAACACTCTTTTGGGAAAACTTGAATTCTGTCATGGCGGAGAATGGAGTGTCAAAGGTAAATTTGAAGGGTTTCATGGCAGATAATGCTCAGGCTAATCGGAATGCAGTGAGGAAGATCTATGAGGGTGGTGATCCACGTCTGCTCATGGTCGATCGTGAGCGCACATGTCTTTTCCATTGGTCTGCAAGTTTGGATAAGGTGACGCAGAAGTATATCAAACCATCCTTGCAATTTCAACACAAGCAAATATGCAAGGATTACAAGGACTCGAAGATAATGGACGAAGCTGAGACTAAATATCATGTGTTTCGTTCATGGTGGTTGTCATCTAGAACTGCCACAGAAGAAGACATTCTCGGTCTCTCCGAGTAGTTGGGATTTTGGCACTTTTGTTACAGGCAATGGGGTGGTCATATGCTTATTGTAAATGTATTGTTAAATTGTGCTCTTGAATGTTAATTTATTTTGAACATCTAAAAAATATATAATAGATGAATGTGCGGAAATGCCAACGTGTAACCTTGCAAAGACGGTGCACAAAAAGTGGCTCCAACAATCCGGCAACAAGATGACTTGTCTCTACGAAGCAACAGTGGACGATTTGATCCGTGCATTCATGCAAATTGTAAATTATAGGTCATGGTTGAAAGGGGGTTCCACTGGTAAAGGCCTTGATTCAACGTCCTTGAAATGGAAAGTTGCTGCAAGATGTGGAGATCCTAAGTTGCTAGCAGATGCCATGAAGTCTTATCCAGGGGCAGAAGATCTTAACACTAGGGATTGTGCTTTGGAGGGCTCGGAGTTATTTGGATCTACCAAACGAAAGCTTGACTTGCCACCCGGAGCCGATTGCGACTCACATCGACCCAACAAAGCGAACTACTCCATTCCTCGTCCTAACACTCGCCAGGCTAAAAGAACATGCGTTGAAGAGTCTTTGAATTCTGGAGAGCATGGTGTGGCTCATATCACATCCGTGTTAGAGACTAATTGCCTTGCTTCTCAGTGGCACATTGCTAGATTGCCCCCAAACTCGGCCAAAAGATGTTGGGCAATGCAAGCCAATACAGGTTCTTTATGCAATACAAAAATCAACATTGGAAAATATGGCACTCCTACTCCGACTTACAAAGGGTTGAAGAAAAAGTTTCGTTCCACCAACAATGTAGAGCACGAGTTTTGGTTTTGCCCCAACGACATCAAGCGTTGTGTGAGTGGCAACAAAAAAATTACGTTTTGGATTGGCCTATAACACCCAACACATGGCCGGTGAAGATAGGTACCAATCTCTCGAGGGAGGAGGTGTTGGCGCTCGAAGACACTGGATTCCAATTGCAGCAAAGGGAAGCCCTTTCTCCACGTTGCATGCTTTCAACAATTGCAACACTCCCGATCCCTCAATTGCATTTTTGTGTGCTCCCAAACCTGGACACCCACCCATCTTCCAAATTCTCAAAAACAGTGCGTCACAATCCAACAGCACCCACGGCGGATCACAAAAACAAATGGGAGAGCGCCGGACTCATGGACGGTTACTATGTTGTTGGAGTGACTGCCATTCCATATCCAGGATTTGGAGTGATAATCAACATCGTCTCCAAGGAGGACATCTCATACCGTATCACAATTGGCAACATCCCGCATTGCACATGCCCGGACTTCACAAAAATGTCATCTCAGGCTTTGGGAAAGAAAGGGAAATGGGTGCACTACAAACATCTTTATTATGTGTTTAGATTTCTGTGCAAGGTGGATTACGACAATGACAAGTTTATTCACGCTCCAACGGATGTCTACAATGAGGTCATGCGATTACTTGAACTTGCCGGTGTTGTAGAGTGTGAGTAATGTTCCAAGTGTTGTGTTCAACCGCATGCTTGAAAAATGTGAATACGTGACATGTATTGGTGTGGAATTTTATAATAAGAATCAACAATGGACTGATAGTTTTTTAAAGTATCCATGGTAATAGGCCTCCTTTATTGTTGTTCATTCAAAATATTAGTACTTTATAATTAACAAATATAATAATAATTATTACCAAATTTAGAGTATGGACCCTAAAATCATGCATAGTTACTAAATATGGCGTCATCGCTCACATGTTACCGCTCACTGCTCATGTGTTACCGCTCATTGCTCATATGTTACCGCTCACCACTCAATGCTCACCGCTCATAGCTCATGTCTTAGCTTCCCTCGCAATAGAGGCAAGCAATCTTTGATGAACTGTGTATTCAACAACCCAACTTGCAAGTGAAGTGTACGGCAATCCTTATTCATTTATTGTCGGGCCTTTCAAAGTTTCCAAGGTTTTTCACAATATTATCTATACTTCTGACCTACCTTCCATTGCAATCAAATATCTAGTGGACCATTTAATGTGGACGCCACCCCGAGCTTCACTTGCGACTACTTCTTCCAATGACTTCACACCAATGTTTGTTTCCAAATGCATTAATGCAACTCCCTCCTTGTGTACCCTCGTCACTTGCACGAATTGTTGGCCTTGGTTTCACAACCCACAACATCACATTAGTCATTCTGCAACTCAAATTGAAGAACTCACATGCATCCTATCATAAAAAACAAACTCACCTTGGACTCCATTGCTGGTTGTTGCACAGAGTATGGTTTGAAGACTCCAACGATGGCATGTTGCAGCAAACCCTAACCAAGAGGTTTGGGGGTAGTGTCGGAGTTGATGACCAGGATGATAGTTGTTCAAACTAAACCCTTACATCTGACCCTCAATCCAACATATAAAACACTGATTCCAATTGCATGGCTAATATTGGACCCTAGATGCTCAATGAAGTGGCCGCTTCCAAATGAGAACATGTATTCTCTAATCTCAAGGTTCTTGCCTAATGGTTTATAGACCAACATTGATTCCAATTGCATGTCTAATCCCAAACTTGTATGCTCATTCAAGTTATTGTCCAATTGGATAAACCCTAGTTATTATTTGGGTCGATATCATTATGTCCTAAGTCTCTAACTTGGATGCGAGATTCACAAGGTCTCAAAAGAAATCTCACCTAAGTGGAATCTCACATGAGTTAAGGGAGAAGAAATCTGACCTGACTGCCAACATGGCGCCTGACCTGCACGTGAGATCCACTCCTCGAAGTTGGAGGTGTTGCCAATGGTCACTTCCCCTATAGAAATCCAACCATTCACAACTCACATCATCACATTAGTTATTCTGCAACTCAAATTGAAGAACTCACATGCATCCTATCAAAAAAAACAAACTCACTTTGGATTCCATTGTTGGTTGCTGCATATAGTAGGGCTTGAAGACTCCAATGATGGCATGTTGCAGCAAACCCTAACCAAGAGGTTTGGGAGTAGTGCAGACCTTGGATAGTTGGCCAACTAGCATCACCTAGCTAAATTTTCCAGACCCCTATTTGTCACTTAGCTTTAGCTAGCTAGGTTTACTGAACCTAAGATTCTTACTTAGCTTTAGCTAGCTAACTTTTCTGGAACTCTCATTTTCACTCAGCTTTGACTAGCTAAAAATTTGTGTGACATGCATATTCCTTCTAAACCAGAGAGAAATCCATTCAAACAAAACCAAACAATAAATATTTAATTGTACTGCTCTTGGTTGGCTTTGTATTTTGAATTCATGTTGTTGCACAAGGAAATTGAAAGGCTTAAAATCAACATGTAAAGTCGGCTTCCTCACTTTCGACTGGCACTGGTGATAGATCATCATCTTCGTCATCATCATCATTATCATTATCTTCTTCATTTTCATTATTATCATAATCGTCAATGTCATCTGGCAATTCAGGACGAGATGGAATCAAAGTGTTCCAAATCGAAGATTCGGTGACATCTGCCGGATTATTAGGAATTAGGCTCATGTTTAGTTTCAAAAACATCGTTGCTGCAATGAGTTTGGGTTTGAGAGATGACTGTTTGGGTGCAATGACATCATTCATTCCACCGAGATTACATTCAGATTCCAGCTAGGTATTAGCTAACTTTAGCTAGCTAACTTTCCTCGCCCAGATTATGGCACTTAGTTTTAGCTAGTTGTTCTTTTGAGGCACCGAATTCTTGCGTAGCTTTAGCTAGTTGGAGCTTTTAGCTAGCTAAATAGCTACCCACTTAGTTAGCTGCACGGGGAGGTCACTCCCTCTTTAATTAATGCATACACGTGCGCTCAAGACCTATTTATTAGGGGGCTATTTACCTTGCAGAAAAGATTATAAGGTATGGTATTTTTCAAAATAAAGGTAAAAGCTTGTATTTTAATACACCCTATCAGTAATTATAAATTTTTGGGGGAATCATTTTAAAATACCTTATTTTACTTATACGACATTTGTTTCCTTTCCGGCACGTGGGTAGAGACCATTAACTCCACATTGGAACCATTGGTTCAGTAATGTTCAAGCAAGCCAGCCTGCGAAGTCATCCATCCAAGCATTTTCAACAAAAAATTACCTCTTTTCATCCACTAGCACAGACCCTACCCTAGACCCACTACCCCTAGTAATTGTTTCCACGCTATTTTACATGTACTGACTAGATAAAAGAGGCCATTATATGTGATGGTATTTTACATGTAAACATGTTTCACTATTTTAAAACCCCCTATATTATATGTACGTTTTTTGCAAAATTTACCTACAATGAATATATTAGACCCTATTTTTTATCGCACGTTGTTTCTACGATTTTCGCCAGTGACCTCCCCGTGGTTAGCTGTCCGAGGTTTGGAGTAGTGTCGAAGCTGATGACCAGGAGGAGAGTTGCTTGAACCAGCTGCTCAGTACCATCGGATGACATCGAGCCTGCATGCAATTTGTATGCTTATAGTGGATGAAATAAATAACCCTGGATAGACCCATAGGTGCCCTCTTGACAAGGGATGGCGATGATGTCAGATGGCACCTAGAAAAACAAACGCGGGACCAGGCTCCACATCAATTATTAATTCTAAAACTACTTGGATATTGACCAACAGTGAGGTGCCTCCTTTGACATGATGGCTCACATTATTAAGAGAACTAGTCATTTGGACCATGATCCATTGACACATATGCATAACATTAAGTAGCAAGCCCGGATTGACCTTCTCAAAAGAGTATCAAACCGGCGCGTGCCGGTTTGATGCTCTTTCAAGAGCAAAGGTTTGAGTTTTACTTAGGCTATTCTTAATCTATTTGGGTAGTTACTTTCAATGCTTAGTATTTTTTATGTCGGTTTCTAGGACAAAACTAATGCCAAGTGGTGGTAAAGGTTCTAATCTAGGCTAAATTACGATCTAAACAAATCTAAATAGCTATAAAGCAACGGGAAAGTTGGTGAGATCAAAAAGGTAGTTGCACTTTTTGGAAAAGCCTCCCGACACCCGCATTGGAAACCTCTTTGATGCCTTTTTGAAGCTTCTATATTTGATTAATTATCCATTCATTCACCCTTGCTTTGCAAGCTTTTCCCTTCTTGTTGAGGTAAATGTGCGGGTACTCAAAGGGTACCCTCCTAGCATTGCTACTTAATGTTATGTGACAATTGTGTTCATTGCAAGTGTTCAAAAAAACCACCTTTTGTATTAGTGAGAAGATGATGACAAGACAAGACAAGAGAATGGTCAAACTTGATTTTTTTTTCTTTCAAAACTACCCTTTGTAGGCATATAGTAAAAAAATCAGCACATTCCACATTCAATTTACACCTAGTGAGGGGCCCAAAAGCTTTGTAAATTGATCTTTTAAAAAATCGGACCATGGAAAAAGGCCATCTTCCATGGTCCATGGTGTAAAGCGGCCCTAAGTTACCTAGGGCGGTGGTTGTGTCAATGGCAGTCTTCAAGACAAAAACATTCCTGAGTCGTTCGAGGCAGCACCAGATTATCCTTTGGACGTTTTTCAATGTGCGATACTTGCTCCCATTGCTGGCCACAGCACAAAACGACAAACTAGCCATTGAAATTGGAAGCATCAATACTGCGAGCATTGTTGGGAAGTGGAGTTCTCGTCTGTTATGTTCCTTGTAAACAGAAACACGGACGCTGTGGTTGAGGGGCGGCTAGATCTAACGGTTGCATTTTCAGCAGGTTTTGCCACAATTAAGGGCCACTTCACACACAAGACTGAAGGCCCGTGACCATTGCAATCTAAGAGCTCTCATTGGTCAAAAGGGCGGAGACCGTCCAAGTTCACTTCACACACGAAGGTGAAGGCCTAAAGGCCCAAAGAAGACTTCATGGATGAAAAGTTTACATGGAGTCCTACATGGCGGACTATGGATAAGGTTTCATGGTCTCCCAGAATTTTTGTCAGGCTCACCTCCAAGAGGTGGGCCTGACACAAATTCCGGGAGACCATGACTTTTTTATAAAAAAATTCCAGCAGGACAAATTTTAGGACAGATTGCAAGGCAAATTCCAGAACAGATTCTAGGACAGATTCCAGGACGGACAAACACCACCAAATAATTCTCTCAAATTGATAGAGTTTGAGACATATTATATTAAACCAAATCCTCCCCTCTTTTTCCGCCAACAAATATGCAATGGTCCCGCAACATGGTCCATTGTGACTTCACAATATGCTTGAGGGCCCGTGACTACTTAAAACAGCTTTCCCAACACCCATGGTACGGCCTTTGGATGAGAGTCAAGGGTCCTCACCATTACAAGGTCACAGCTCTTGGCTCACGTGCGAAGTGGCCCTAAGTGATGCCCTTGCCAACTTCAAGATGGCAGGGGCTTCCTGCCAGCTTGTCTTATTAAATTATATCCTAACTGGGAATTAAAATAAATAATCAAGGCCTCACTGTAAATGTAGGATACCTAAGTTAGTGTATCTGTGGCAGCTGTATCGAATTTGTGGGATCCTGTACCTGCATCAGACCACGATGTCAAAAAAACTGAATTTGTTTGTAAGGAACATAGCATTTTAAAACATGGGCCGATCGTTCACTTGTGTTATTAAGATTTTACAATGGGAAAGTCAAAATGGGGCCAACATAGTCAATTGTGAACCATATGTTACTTTGACTTAGTAAAGGTAGTTACATTTTCACATGTGGTGATCGTGCAAGCAAGTTATCTCAATTGGCATTTTTAAGTATGTTAGAAGAGATTCTTCGATAAAGTGGACTAATAAGTCTCTCTTCTTTCTGGGCCTAGCGCCCATATCGACATATCCAATGCTAGTGTCAACCCTCACTCATGGGCGGCTAGGACGAACCGACCCATACATTGGTACCTTACCGGATGTCTAGTGATGTCACATTCGAATGAATCGGCCCTCAACCTCATAGGGGGTCTTTTTGTATTGGAGCCACTTCATCCACGATATGTAGGATGGTTGATTTTAAGTGAGTGCCACGAATCCCCAGCCGTTCGCCCTCCCCGGTAAGGTACGGATATATGGGTTGGTTCGCCCCAGCCCTCATGGGCAGTGTGTATGTTTGACAAAGTTTTTGCAAGTTTTTCACTTTTGACACGCAAAAACTCGCGCAAAAAAAAATGCACGTCAATTGACACGCACAGTTTAGAAGTTGACACATATTGTGACTAGTGAAGAAAAAAACCACACGTCAATTGACATGCTAGAAAATGAAATGACACATATTATTAGGCAACTTAAAGTAATATAAATTGCAGCTCAAGAATCCAGAAGACATAACCCATAACAGTAGGAGAACTTCCTACACTCACTCACATACTTTAGTTCAACCTTGTTCTTGAAATTTCCTTTGTAACCGGGAAGGCTCTACAGCTGAGATAGTGATCAGAGAGGTGGTGGAGGCTAAGTACAAGGCCGACAAGACCGTTGTTCTTGGTCTCTTGCGGATGTATTTCCACGATTGTTTTGTGCAAGTATGTGAATGAACAATTTGCCCCAGCAGAGCTCAAAGAGTGATGCTTTGGCCGGTTAAATATTGGGTTGATTTTGAGGCGTCTCAGCTTGACATTAGGATGATTTGAGGTAGACTTTGCATAGTGCAGAGATCCCCTTCAAATTGAGTTCAATGTACAATGTACAATTCACAATGCCTGAATTAAAGCTAGATTGGAAGTAGTATTGTTGTTGGGTCTGTGATGTGAATGCCATCAACATTCACAAGTCCCTAAAGTCCGTCACGTACTCTAGGCTAGTGGTACATAATCCACTCTCACCAATGGCACGGCCTACATCTGTGATAGATACTTTTGTATGGTCAATTCCTACACCACTTGATTTGAAGTTTTAAAAATGGGAGGAGATCTAGAGTGCTTTGTTTGATTAAAAATTGGGGAAAGTAGCCATCTCAACTTAGAATGATTTAAATTTTAAGGTCTTGCATAGGGCAGAGATCCCTTCAATTGAGTTTAATATACAATGTGAAATTCTAATTGATTCAACGCAATGATTGAGTTGATGTTAGATTGGAATTAATAGTGTTGTTGAGTCTGAGAGTGGAATGCTATTAGTGTTCACAAGGCCCTAAAGTTCATCCCTAAGTATGTCCCAATATCTAGGATAATGGTAGATATTCCACTCTCACCAATGGTACCATCTACACTCCTGCTAGATACTTTGTTTTGGTCAGTTCCCACCAAGTCCAATCTCTAGTCATTTAGGTTGATTAGTTGTCTCAGCTTGACAGGATGATTTGAGGTGGTAGACTTGTATAATGCAGGATTCCTTTCAATTGAGTTCAATGTACAATGTGAAAATCATAATGCTTCAATACAATGCTTGAATTGAAGTTCAAGGGATACGTAGGATATGAAGAAAGAGGAGCTGTATGATTCTGTCAGAGAGAAAAGAGCAGTTGTTGTGCACTTCAATGTTATATCGGCGTTTTTTAGTGTTCACAAGGCCCTGAAGTTCGTGACATGGTCTGTCCCAATATCTAAGATGTTGGGAGATATTCCACTCTCACCAGTTTTACCCTCTACACATGTGGTAGATACTTTGTTTGGTCAATGCCCAACTACACTGATTATCCCATGTAGTGTGTGGTATTAATTCCCCGAAACATGCATTATTTTGCCAAATCTTAAAATTAGTTAAGGGTGAACTTTTTACTAAGTGACACTAAAGTCATGAATACATGCCCATTTACCATACATTTCAAGATAATTAGTACGTGCTCTAAGGTGTTTGTAAAGTGCATAATTGGTTTTTGGTGAGGTTGAAGAGGTTGCTTCTTCTTTTCAGACATGGCCACTCACTCCTGAGGCATCTCCTAAGACTAAGAAACTGCAGAGAGCTTGCATTGAGAGTTTTTGACACTTTGTCACTTTGGGTGCCTGAAACCTTGGCTCTTTTGGTGGCACTAATTTCATGGCATAACAAAATTTAGAATCACCTTCAATAATTTCCCATATGCACTATTAGCCCACCCTCACTAAATGGGATCATCAGTGTAGTCCTTTCTTTTGGTCATTTAGGTTAATTAGTGGTCTCAGCTCATGATTATTTGAGGTCTTGCGTAACGAGATTTCCCCCCTCAACAATCTCTTGAATTGAAGTTGTTAAATGGAGATAGTGCTTTTCAGTCTCTTGATTGAATACTATCACTATTCAGAAGGCCCTGAAGTTTGTCACCTATTTCTAGGATTATTATAGATATGCAATGGATTGGGCTACCATTTCAACATTCGGAGAAACATGCGAGACCGAAGGATACTTACGTTCAATTGATAGTTTTTCTTGTTACAAATCAAGATTGTATTTTGATTATTCAAAGTATTAGTTTGTCTAAAATATTGTGTAGCCCAAAATTGAGGTAACATTTTAGAATAAAATGTGTATGTCAATTGACATTCAGTTTTGTTTTTGAAAACGTCACGTGACACTTTGGGTTTGAAGTTGAACGTCAAATGAAATTTGTCAGACATACACACTGCTCATGGGTTTCCGCCCGCAACGGGCCACGGAGATGCTTGCTAGCACCATTGCCAAATGTGGAAGTACACTTGACTAGTTTTCACCTCTTAAAACCTGGAGATCCTCAAAACTGTACAGTGCATGAATTTTACTCTGAAGAACCTGCTTCAAAAACCTGGAGCGGAGTTAGCATGTCTCCTAAACCCAGTTTTCAAGCTCAGATTTTGAGATTTCAACCCAGCGCGAAGACCAATGCAATATGGGGCCGGATCAGATGAAGCTGGAAGTCAAAGAGATGTTTACCTATGTAATCATGCACGCTGAAGGCGCGGGTGGAAAATTCTGCATATAACTATCACAGCCCCATGTCTTGCTCATCCTTGCTGCTTGCTGTTCAGCTTCCACCCCTCCAGGATCAGCTTCCACAAGTTGCTTGAACGATTGAAGGTTTTTTGCCCATGTGCAGGTCGATGATGGATGGCCCGCAGCCTTGAAGAACGTTAAAAAGGAGGCTTGCATGAATAGCTAGGAAACTGGGATTCGGCGGCAGGAGCTCCCAGAATGTAACCCCCTCTTCTTGCATTCTGTTGTGTCGACATCCTAGCCTGCATGTCAACCTGAGTCGTGTGAAAATCGTGTGGATAGTTTCGCCAAATCTATGATCTAAAACTTTAGTGCCCGCTTGCCACCAGTGAGGCCAGTTCTGAGGGATCGGTCGCATCTTTTAATCATCCATTGGATGCCTGCGAGCTGCTACATTTTCGCCGCAGCTTGATTTCATCAGTACCCAACTTGTTTTTGTGATGTCCTGTCCTGTCACAATGACTTTGTGCAAGTTTAAATTCATGTCAAACAGACAAACACCAGGTTTTCTTTGTTATTGGTATGACAATAGATAGGTCACATGATTATGCAGCCAGGAGTCTAGCATTTCATTTCCTCTTAGAATATTTTGCATGGTGCTAGATGCCATGTGTTTGTGAGCTCGGGGATCACATGATTATGTCATTCACATGTAATCTGTGTCACTTTGCGAGTTCCTTCCAACCCAGCGTGTGGAGATGAAACGTACCTCTCCTACATCATGGTAGAATTTGGAAAGTCGTACTGTAAATATATCATGGATCAACTTCCGTGCAACGCGCCAATGTTATGTGTTGTTCCTGACCCTTCTCTATCCACTGTCTTAATGAAACGGGCGTCGGTGTTAATTTCCTCCCGTCATCATCCAAGCTTCATTCTCGTGAATTTGCTCAAACTCGTGTTTGTAGATCACCTCCAAGTGAAAAAAACGTTGGCCACCAGTTCTTCGCTCACCATGGAACCTGACGGAACTTTTCTAGAGGCAGAAGAATGCAAGACATATCCTGCTTCTGAGATACGGTTGCATGCTCTGGAACTGATGAACAAAATAATGTGATGATGGTGTTTCCTCGTTTGTATGTCTCGCCGCAGCTGCAACTCCATGGCAAGCCAAACTGGCCTAAGCAGAAATAAATTCGATCGAGTGTGTAGCAGCCAATTATCCAGTCTACTCCCGTTGATTGTTATCAGGAGAAATTAAACCGAAACTCGAACAGAACCTTTTCTTGTGATTGAAGCTTTGATTGTCTTCTTGCAGAGACTTTTTCCATCTGCACCAATTCAGGAACGTCATGGATTCCGTGAAGGCTGCGCTTGCGAAAGTACCGACTTATATGCATTACAGCCCAGATGCTGGTCTCGCAGAGCAGGCTCCGGCATTTTATTTGCTCCTGGCCGCCTTGATCCTCATCCCTTTGGTGGCACTGGTGAAGTCACAGCAACCCAAGCTGAAGCTACCGCCATCTCCACCAGCATGGCCCATATTGGGTCACTTACCTTTATTGGGGAAGCTGCCGCATCAGAGCATGGCGAACTTGGCTAAAAAGTATGGGGAAATCTACCACCTCAGGCTGGGCTCCGTGCCTGCCATTGTGGTCACCACGCCGGAGATGGCCAAAGAGTTTCTGCAGACGTATGATAAAATTTGGGCGTCCCGCACAACCAACCTGGCATCTGCCTTCTACTTTTCCTACAACTACACAGGTCTCTCTCTCTCTCTCTCTCTCTCTCTCTCTCTCTCTCTCTCTCTCTCTCTCTCTCTCTCTCTCTCTCTCTCTCTCTCTCTCTCTCTCTCTCTCTCTCTCTCTCTCTCTCTCTCTCTCTCTCTCTCTCTCTCTCTCTCTCTCTCTCTCTGGGAATTTCAAAACATTCGATGTCGGATGGACATTGGTAGATTGCTTTGATCCAAAACCCGGCTTTCTTTGTGGGTTAGCATGTTAAATGGTTTTGGAAGTGTTCTATCAATGTCCATCGCATAACTTAGTGGAGAATTAGCTTTGCTAATATTTTAAATTTCCGTTTTTAATGGGTATGACGATATTCCAGTCTGAGTTTTCATTTTTGATTGGTTTGACAATAACCCACTATAATTAGCACAAGTATGTATAGCAGTATTTAGTTCGCAGATGAGCTGATCAAGAGTGAAACGGAATGAATCAGGTATTGCATTTGCGCCATACACACCTGTGTGGCGCCAGCTCCGGAAGATTTGCATGCTGGAGCTGTTCACGGTGCGGAGAATGGAAGCTTCGCAAGCTGTGCGGGCGGAGGAGATGAATTACATGATCAGGTCTGATTGCAGCAACCTCCTCAGCTACTCTCTGCTAGTTCTCAAAAGAATAATTTACCTTGGTGTATCTTTGCTTATAGGAAGAAAGCTGGACTTTTCTAGTTTTTCTACCCTGACATCAGGCGAGAAGAAATGTTGGAAATTGGATTTGGTAAATTTTCTGACGAGATGTTTCATGATCAGGTCCGTCTTGCAAGATGCGCAGCAGGGGAAGACGGTGGACTTCAAGCTGAAGCTCAACTCATTGACCGCCAATGTGGTGGCGAGGGTGGTGCTCAACCGACGATTCTCCGCAGGCGCGGATTCCACCGCAGTGGAGGAGGCCGAGGCTCATGAGTTCAAGGAGATAATTGAGGAGCTCTTCATTTTGCAAGGGACATTCTTCATCGGAGACTACGTGCCGTGGCTGCGAATTTTGGGCTCAGGTACCGAGCGGCGCATGAAGGCGTTGAAGGTTCGACTGGATGCGTTCCTGAACAAGATCATCGATGACCACGAGGAAAAGCGGTGCAAGGGCCCCATCGCCGAGGAAGATAAGGACATGATCGACGTGCTCTTGAGCGAAATGTATGAGCAAGATCAGAAGTCCTCGGATAAGCTGGATTTGAACAACATCAAGAGCACTGTCCTGGTAATTAACGACTAACCCACAAATCTCTGTTTCATTGAGGCCAGCCTTCCCAGTACGCATCGTAGACTTGTAATTTGAACATTAAGTGCAGTGTACGTAATGTAGGTAATGGTGTAAGTGCTGATCGAGGGTCCTTCAGCAAAAACTGAACTACCCAATACGAGAATAAGTGGATTGAGGCACACACATTGTGTGCGCATCAATTTCAATGTGAAATTAATGTTCAAAGCATCCTCTTAATTAGTAATGAAAGAAGTAAGACTGCCTCCCTGGCCTTGACTTCAAATCTTACTAATGCTTGTTGAGCACTTACGGAATTTTTTCTGGAATTTGAAAAACATTAAAAACGTTGTAATGGTGAAGACTGCTACTAACCCACAAACTCAATTGTTGATTGAGGTTCACTGAACTACCTAAAACGAGAATGAGTGGATTGAGGCAGCAGGTACACAGATTGTGCGAGTCTAAATTTCAAATTGCAATTATTGTTCAAAACATCCTCTCTTAGTTTGTAATGAAAGACAAAAAGAGGCTTCAGAGCTGCCTGGCCATGACTACCGATACTTTGTCGAGCACTTTACTGATTTTGTTTAATGGGTTTTTGTGGCGATGCAGAACATGTTCGCCGGAGGGACAGACACCTCGACAGTCACAATGGAATGGGCCATGTCGGAGCTCATTCGAAACCCACACATCCTGCAAAAGCTGAAGAAGGAGCTTGACACGGTGATTGGCAAGGACCGGTTTGTGCGAGAGAGCGACATCGCCAACCTCAAGTACCTGCAAGCAGTGATTAAGGAGGTTTTCCGACTGCACCCCGTCGGACCTCTTCTTGTGCCCCACGAATCAACCCACGACTGCGAAGTGGCTGGCTACCAAATCCCCGCCGGCACGCGCTTGTACGTGAATACATATGCCATCGGACGCAACCCAAAAGCGTGGGAGAGGCCACTGGAATTCGACCCCGAGCGGTTCATGAGTGGCCCAGAAATCGATGTGAGGGGGCAAGACTTCCGCCTCCTTCCCTTCGGCTCTGGCAGGAGAGGGTGCCCTGGCATTCCCCTGGGGCTCTTGATTGTGCAATGGACGATAGCCACCCTTGTCCACGCCTTCGATTGGTCGCTTCCAGCAGGTCAGAGCCCCAAGGACTTGGACATGACCGAAGCGTTTGGCCTCACCGTCCCCAGGGCCGAGGCACTCTTCGTCAACGCCAAACCTCGATTGGCAGCCCACCTCTACTGATCTGCAGCACAGGACAACCTGTACAAAACATCGACCTCACCGTCTTCTCTCTGTCTGCCGCGTAGCTTAATAAGGATCTCGAGTGTTTGCTACATAGTACTAACTTATAGATGGTTCTGCTCTCATCTCTCAGAGGTTCTCTCTCCTCTCCGCTCCTCTCGTCTCCCATGTACAGGAGTGACATGAGTATACCTGCAGTAGTACTGCAGTAGTACTGCAGGAGTAGATTTATTTAGATGTGTGGCTCAAATCCAAGCACTCCTTCAATTCTCTTTGTTTGTAACAGATCAGCTTCTGATAGAAATCACTTACATTGTTTGCAGTGCGCTTCATCAAATATCTCGCCAGTCGAAAGTTTCCGGTCAGATGCTAATCTAAGCCAATGCTTATTATAAGCAGCCTGCATTTTAGCATAGAATGAATTTGCCGAAGAGCTTCTGAGACATATTTCATGTAACAGAATTTAAGCAAATGAGGAGCTATCAAGGCGTTTGACCAAGTGTCTAACTGTATGATCCTAATCTCAAAGTTTTGCTGGAAAACCTGACACAGAGTAGACCTCCTAGAATACGATACGATGGAATTTCAAGAGAAAACCTACCGGAGAATTCAGACAACTCTGCGAGGTAGCAGCAAAGAGCAATCAATGATTCAACAAGAATGGCACTCAGAGGATACGGCAAATGACAAAAAAAAATGATCTACAACCTGAGCCATATGTCAAACAGTTCATACAACAGCTAAATGCACATTAAACCTTTTGACGATGGGATGAGATCAGAACTGCACGGATGAGCATGATATCTGACAATTCTCAGAAACCAGTATTATCATCTCTGATTGGAGGAAGAGGCTGATACAGGTCAAATGTTGCACATTGCTGCTGAAGCTCCACCTTGAGGTTATAGTACAGGAAATGAAAGAGCTGTGGAGTGAAAATGTATTCTTCCTGGTCTACCATACAGAGTGTAGAACTCCTGTAACAAGATCCTGATTTGTATGTCACAATACCTATCAAATGCTGAAACGGAACCAGCTAGCAGACCACTGATGTTCAGGGTAATTGAGGGTCACAGTAAGTGGGGGAATTAGATCATGATGATTGTAAAGAATGGTGTCCCCATAACAACCATAATCGATTAAGAATGTCAACCTAATCTAAGAACCCATGTCTATGCTACTCAAAATTTGCTTTACCTGAGCTTAGTATGTGCAAGAACTTCCCGTTGATAAAGTTTATCTCAGATGGTCAGGGTTACTGAGCCCCTGCAGTAATAGCAGGCACATCAGTACCTGGAGGTAATTCTGTCGTATCCTGACTGTCACCAGCAGCAGGGGTATTGTTCACATCATAGGAACCAGCAGGAAGGTCAACCCCAGCCCGAGCCGCCTCAACAGCTCTGGCTATGACCTCTTGTGGGGGTGGATGATCGTACTTGCATGTTTGCCCAAACTTGCATGCACCTGTCTTCATGTAATAGGCGCACGGTGCCTCAGTCTGTCACAACAGCAAAAGGAAATGTCAAATTTGCTCAAGTACCGATGATGCAGAAATACTTGTGGAGACTTCTCTCATGCAACTTGCCCCTGCAAAATAAAAGCATACAAACTTATTCTGAGTGATTCTTCATTTTGTCTTTGATTTCATTTAGTGCAGCTAAGGTTGTACCATCAAACATATTAACCCACTTACTTTACTACGTTTTTATAGTTGTACATCCTGGGCTAAGATTGGGTAAGCAGTCAGACTCTGGTACTGTCATATAAACACCATTGCTCACACTGACAGCTGGAAACATGACATTATGGGGGCATAAAATATTGGATCATGTGATGTCAGAACTTTTGAGTGCAGGAAAATTCATGAGTTAATTGTACATGACCAAGTTCCGCATGCTGTGTGCAAGCCCTCTGATGATAGGGCCACACATGTCCATCCTGCTGTTTACAAGGACCAAGGAATATGAGAAATGCTAACACAAACTCTCCTCATATGGAGAAGCCGGTTATCTCCATACTTTTGGAGGAATATGACCTTCCAACATTTAAACAGGTGGGATTTGTCAAACTCATTCCACCATTTCAGGACCGGATGTAAGACTCCAGAAAGGGGAAGCCACTGACTCCTCAAAATCATAAGGCAGAGAGAGTTTGTACAAGCATTTCTCATTTTTTCCTCCAGCAAGGAATGTCCATTCCAAAGCAGCTAATTTGGTATGTGTGGCCCCCCATTAATAAATATTATGACCACTCTCAATACAAGAAACGTACAGTGGCCACATGCCACTAGAAAGAGAAAGCTGCAAGTTGAACATGTTCTATTTAGATTGCATATAATTTCTTTACTTCGAGGCAAAGTATACCTCTCTTCTTGGTAGCCCAGCAAGACTCAGTTTCACAGGAGTTTGGTTTTTGACTGGTTTGGGAATGCCACTTGGAACCCGGTCAGGTGGGTGATGGAATTTGCAAGTAGCTCCGAAACTGCACTCTCCAGTTTTGATGTAGAACTGTTTGGCAACATATAGGCCACATTAGGATAACCAACCACTTTGCTTAAAAATATACAATGAGCATATAGCTCCTGCAATGACCCTTCAGGATGATAAACCTCTCCAATCCTTATCGCCTCAAAATTGGTAGTCTCTAAATGCTCCAATCAGTGTCTAACCAAGACGCCTTGAAATTTTCAAGTAGGACCTACAAAGATCAATCGCATATTTCATTATTGATTATTTCTCATGTGTGGCTCTTGAATGATCAGGCCCTCTGTCCAGGAGTTTAGTAGCAATCTTCCCCACATTGAGCGACCGGTCTAGATTTCAATTATCCACAACTGCAGAGTTGCAACTACGTGAGCTTGGCACACCTGTGTACTAGAGTAACTTGTTTGACAAGACTTGACGGATCTGTTGCCTCCTAGTGGAAAACAGCACATTATAGGATATAATTACTGCAGGGTAGCCTACCTGTCATAGAGGTTGGCAAAATTTGTGCATATTAAATGTATAAAAAGCACTTTTTCAGAACATAAGTATTGTTTTAACTGTTTATGTATGTGGCGACTCCATGATGTCAACCAATCATGAACCTTATAGACCATACTGGCATTCCTAAGTATGAAAAGAGATAGCTTGAGATTTATGAGGAACGTACAGTACAGTCAGGCTCCCCTGGCCGCTGAGGATGTGGCAGTGACATTGTTGAATAGATTGCTTGAACTGGATTTTGATATGCTTGCGCCGCAGCATAAGCATACTCTTGTGGAGCCTGCACAGGGGTGACAGTAGTATACGAATACTCTGAAGTCTGTTGCCCAGATGTATCCATAGGATAACTAGTGTACTGATCTGTCACTGCTAGAGAAGGTTCTGTACCATAAGAATAGTCTGTCCCTGGCTGGCCTGATTGCTGACAGGGATAAGCATATTCTGAATGAGGTTGTTGTTGAGTATAAGGATACTCCACAGTAGCCTGTGCAGATGTTCCTGGAGGGTAAGCTTGCATGGAGGTTCCAGGGGGATATGGCTGTGCAGTGGGAGTTCCTGGAGGGTAAGTCTGCGTTGTGGGCGTTCCTGGAGGATATGACTGTCCATTTGACCCAGGAGGGTAACTTTGTGACACTGATCCTGAAGGGTAAGTTTGTGAGGTAGTTCCTGGAGGGTAAGTTTGTGAAGTTTGTGTTGGGGTTCCAGAAGGAGGGTAAGCTTGAGCAGGTGATCCTTGTTGGTAACTTTGAGGAGATGTTCCTGGAGGATATGCTTGTGCACTGGTTCCTGAAGGGTAGGCTTGGTTCCCTTGAACATAAGCTAGCGAGGATGTTCCTTGGGGATAAGTTTGGGTAGTTGTCCCTTGAGAGTAAGCTTGGGTGGAAGTTCCTTGTGGATAAGATTGGGTAGGTGTTCCTGCAGGGTAGACTTGCATGCTTCCAGGGTACACATATTCTGTTCCAGTCTGCATAACTTGACTGGGATAGGAAGATGTTGCATTAGGAGGGTATGCAGAAGCTGCATTAGAATATGTGGAAGTTGCAGTGGGATAGGCAGGCGCAGTGTTTTGATATACAGAGGCTGCACCAGTATAAGTAGGTGTTGTAGTAGGGTAGGTGGATGTTGTAGTAGAATACGAATATTCCTGTGTGGCTGGCACTGGCTGCCCCACCTCACCCAACCAAGAAGGACGTCTTCAGCATTAAGTTGGAGCAGCAAAAACCAAAGTAAGCAATAAGAATGCCATTTGATTAGGAACCAATTGACCTAGAGCAGATCTTGTAACAAGGTGCCCCTGTCTTGTTTCTGAGTGAATTAAATACATGTCGTTTGAAGATGCATTAAGCAAGTACACTTGTCAAATCTGACAAACTACTGTATGTCCTACAGAACATTGCAACTTAACACACCACCTGTAAGAGCAAGCAAAATTACCTGAACCATTTGATACTGCACAGATGCCTGTTGTTGTGGTTGTGCATAAACAGCTTGTTGTGGTTGAAGAGTCGCCCCAGTTCTGCCTCCTGCTAAAGGAAAGAAGAGAAACCATGATGCAAAAACAGCTAGAAAATCAAACAGCAAACAACACAACACACTATGACAAGGCTTTAGTGTGATGAAATGAGTTGGATTCCTCAAACCTCAGTTTTAAACAGGTTCCAGAGATTCCACCAAGGACTCTTAACCAGCCACATATGACAGGTAGAAAGAGACAAAAGAGGTAAAAGCAAGATTGCTTGACAGGATTACCCATGCAAGATGCCACCCGATTGTACAAGAAATAGTATGTGATAGAATAAACTACTGTGTTAATTGAGCAAGATTGGCATGTAATAAAATGATATGCAATATTCCAACATTAATGGAAACATGTTCAGAAAGAAATAAGTACTGAAGAATCTGGCTGAGAGTAGAGTTCCCATATCCAGATTTCAGACTATACAGCATCAGGTGTATGAATTTGCCAGAGTATTACGACAAATATCTTTCAGCATCTATTTATGTAAGGATGAGTCAGGTCAAGACAGTGGAGTCATGTAAGGTGAGATAGTTCTGTAGATTGAAGACAATCAACAGAAGGAAAACACTTGAGAATAACTTGAAACACAGAGCCTAGCTGTAATAAGTAAGGAATTCAGGACAGTATTAATACCTGTTAGTAAAATTTCTGGATGGTTGTAACGGCATGCCACACCATACTTACAGCTGTTCACCCCAAAGACGACCTACTCTATGTCAGGATCTATCTGTTGCAGTAAAGAGACAAGACACCATCATCACATACAGATAAAGGAAAGGAGTAATAGCAAGTCAACTTGTGAAATACACTGAGATGATAGACCTACAAACCTTCCTGTTTTGCCATAGAATACACAGTTACCCTCCCCCTGCAAAACACAGGTACAGGCTTGAATGTCCAAGCTTTTTTGACTAGGAATTGCATAAAACACATATTATCAAAAACACATCCTGTAAACTTATTGCCATACTTGTGATTTACATGCTTTCATAAAAAGCCCAAAGACAGTACTGTGAAGTTTTACTTCAATCATGACCCTCTTGAGTGCCAGGATGAATGTTCTCAAAGCAGGAAAAGAAACAACAAGCAGTCTGCAGGTCACTTGGTGTCCTGGTGACCAACGTAAAAACCCAAGAGTTGTTGAAGATTTTCAAAGCTTTCAAGGTTATAAATGCACGTGTCCATATCACCAAGTCTTCTATATAAAAAGAAAATCATTATATGAGTTGCTAAAGTTACACTTCAGCTGCTATTAGTGGACCCCAATTTGAAAACACTGAAAATAAGGAGAGAGCATAAAATCAAACATTAGACAAATAACCATAAACAAATTGGCACAAGATAACACAACAGTGCATGGTTCACAAATTTAGCTCGAAGTTGGTTATTGACCCAATAAGCTCCAGTCATTTTCACATATAAAAATAGGCAGTGAAAGGTTATAACTAATCCCTAACCCACATTTTGACACCATAACCGGATGTGGCACAGAAGGTGAATGGAGGCCTGTCACTCACAGGTCGCACAGGTAAGCCCTTTGAGTTGAATGAGGTTGCTGGTTTGACTGGGAGAGACGCAAAAGCGGCAGCAGCAGTAGCAGTAGCAGTAGCAGTAGCAGCCTGGTCATCAGTGCTGCTTGGTTGAGACTTGTCTTTCGGATGGTTAAATCTGCATTTGGCCCCATACCTGCACTCTCCTGTTTTCACAAAATACTGCACAAGCATACAGATTATTGCTTGTCAGATAAATCTTGTTATCAAGTGTACAACAATGTGTCACCACCTACTTTCTCTCTGCAAGGCTTGAGTGAAGGGAAGGAACCGTAGTGACTGGCCATGATCATGTAGTTACGATCGATGTTATTGCTTCAGATTTGCTTAAAGATATATATTTCTTTTTTTTTTAGAGAACAATACTTTCTGCATGTCAACCTTCAAAATCGACCTGACTTTTATTTGTGCAGTCACAATGTACTACTTGGGGGAACAGCACTTCCACAAGAAATGCTATGATGTACTTCTGTTGGAGTTTCATAACTCTTCACTTTAACTGATAAACTGCAAATGGTTTGAATTTATAATAAATGTTGCAAAACTTCAAGAAAATGAAGATGTTATGAAGGCTCCAAATACATTGAGCTAGGATTATAAGTCACAAATAAGGTACTTACTGCACAGTCAGGTTCTGTTGGTCGTTGAGGTAAAGTGGCTGGATCTACAGGCGTCCCGATGGCTGTGACCTGGTCACCCATTTCACCCCCTTTTGATTTGAGTAGACAACTCCCACCAACTGCAATTAGCTGATACTGCTCGTTTCAATCACCTGATTCTCGTGAAATTCAGACACTCAAGATGACATAGGAACTGAACCTGCAGGTTAATAGATGGAGATATGTCCCCCAAGAAATGGAAAGACATCACTGAGGCCTGTGGGTGCATACTTAAGCAGCAAGAGAGTGTAAAATATCCCTGTGCACATAGGATAGATTGACGGAGTCTCTTGACATGCTTCTTGGGGCTTCTTTGGCAACCTGAAGTCACTGAATGAATTGCTGAATAAATAGATTATTCGGATGCTGCAGTTGCTCTCCAGTGAGACGGACTTGACTCACTCTATAGGGTGAACTCCCTGTAGAGCACAATTTGAGCATGATACTTATAGACAGGAGCAGGAGAAAGGAAGTATATCCTATGCTGCTGTCAATTTCAACAATTATTTGAGACAATTTGACCACAAGGTGTTCATCTGAGGGCTCTCTCCCGACTATGGAAACTCGTCCATTGTGGATGAAGGGGCTCTAGTAAAAATAAGTCCCATATGGGACTATGGTTAATTCAGTCTAACTTGGTCTCACTAGACTAATTTGGGATCTCAGATGCCATTTCCTGAGTCCAAATAGCTAAAACATGTTGTTTTCAGGGTATAAAATAGTTCACTGCGTTTTCACCTTCTGAATGGATGACTTCACAAAATCAGGGGGAAGCTCTAGCCTTCATTTGAGGGGCATGCACAGTAATTTAGATAAACCCATATTTTGGTGAAGACATGTACTTCAACCTTCCTCATTGTATTCACCTTCAAGATAGACTGATAGATTTCATTATCCAGACTGCATGTAATTCATTTCAACTACTTCATATCTCCTGTCAACAGACATTAGGTGGAGTATTGTATTCCCTGGTTGGGGTTCAAGGTAAGAGTCGCTTCCTTTACTAGGTGTGAAAGGATTCATCCGCCTGAGACTTGAGGATACAGAAGCGCCAACCAAGTGCCACATCGAGGGCCACCAGACCTTACAATTATACAAGAGTACACCAGGTTGTCAATGAGACCTAACATCACAGAAATACACTGAGGGTAAGTACTCAACCTCCTTCCAGCTGGGGATGCCACCCACTGGCACCCACGCTGGATGATCAAATCGGCAGGTAACACCGAAACTGCACGAGCGCGTGGTCATGTAGTAGGCACACATTTTCTCCCCAGGTCTCTGAGGATATATCTCTCCTGATCCCCCCGCACTGTCCGGCAGGGGCCTCTTATTAGGTCCAGCCATAGCACCCGAAGCTATAAGAGTGGAACCATTATGACATAATTGAGAATGAAACAGACAAACCAACAATATTTATTATTAAATGCATAGTAAGAAGCACAGAAACAGGAGGATTAAGGTGAAGATTACATCATACAGACCGTAGTAGGTAGTGCAGAACACCGATGGAAGGTAGATAGTAGCGTAGGATATATACGTAGTAGCCATCCAGTATAGTACATTTGCACGCACAACAACACCCATGGTCAGATTCTGTCCCATTGAGATCTTTGAAACACACTTGAAGACCCTACAAATCTTTTTTAAGTATAGCGCTTACTGACCTTGCCAACACTACAACATTTTAATGTGATGAGGCTAACATTGTCACAGACCATTCACTCAAATCACATAGCTGACAAGAAGAACAAATATATGACAACAGAAGTAAGACAAATGCCACAATACTACAGTGAGCAGATGAAACTTGCACTAGCCTCTAAGTTAAACTTTCATTAAACAAGTTGAGGGTGGAATGCTGCTTTGTGTTATTAACCACAAAGTATGAATTTCTCACCTCCATAAAGCATAGCAATGTTAGGGTGCCAAAAGTCTGGGCAATGATTATAATTTCAGACATGAGAAAACTACATTTTCAGAGAGTGTTCTTTTAGAAAAACTCTGCCTCCTCAAGGACAAACCAAAATCACATAAAAGACATCACGTTGAGAATCTTGAAACTCGCTTCCGTGCAAGTAAATATTTTGACAGCAGAAAATGAAACACAGAAGGCAAAAGAAGCAGTTGTTGGCATTGTTGATCAAGCCCCTCAATAATGCCAAATTGTAGACTTGGACTGCAAAATAAATGTCAGATATAAACTGCCTCCAGACTGAAGCAAAAACAACAGATAGTCAAGTATCCTAGAATGTCTAATGATTGTCATTGTTCAACCTATCACAAGCAGAATCTGAAAATCTGCAGTGAAGAGTAGGGACATAATCACAGCAACTTTGTGGAAGGGTATGATTGGGTTGTGGAGGGATTGTTAGATATGATTATGTATTCCCAAAGATTCTACAGAACTCTGTTGGTAATGGTTTACCCTAATTTATCCAGAAAATTTGGATATGTGTATTCAGATCACAGGTGAGTTTCTCACACACATGCTTCAACAACAAATCCATACTTCAGTCATCAGCGATTAGCTAGATATCTCATTTTGAGATCACATGTTACGTGCTATAGAAAAGAAGACAACAGACACCACAAGTGTCACAAAACATCTGTAGCAATTTGCAATAAGTAAACATTACAAAAACTGAACAAAGACACTTCAGTTGTCTTTCAGTTGACGCTCTCTCTTGGAGTCTCCTCAATTTCAAGCATCACAAGTGCCCTAGTCGTGGAAGCTATCTATCTGCAGGTATGTGTATGGGTTTGTTATCACAAACAATATGGAGAAGAGAATTCAAAGAGATTGTAGGACTTACTCTCCACTGCAGTATTTCAACTAGATAAAAGAATCTGAAACTCTGATTTGAAAGTAGCGTGTCCACTAGAAAGCTAATTAATTTTTCCATTACACTGAACTGCAAGTTTAAGTAGAGTAAAGAATTGATGTTGAAAGAATACTGTTGGCCAATGAAAAGACTTTCAATTGAGCAACAGATGAGGTGTAAATGTGGAAAACCACAGACCAAACAAGTTAGGTAAGGACAGTGAACAGTGTTCATCCATGGGCCTTGAAGCATCAAAGTTGATGTAATTTGATTGACTACTGCAAGCTCAACACCAACCCCTTAACATGAATGACCCCTGATTTCTTTATCCATGGTAAAATTTGACATCCATTTACAAACAAGAATAATGCTCCCCAATGGATAGTTTGTTTTGTATATACTGTACTCTTCTCTGAGCAATATATACCTTCAGTCTCGTAGCAAACGGAGGACACTTTCAGTTGCAAAGAACATGTTCAATCTCGCATCCCCTCTATAGTCTGAAAGAGGTAATCAATCAGACATAAGATATGCGATTCATATGTAGAGCTGTATTGCTATGGATGTTTATCATCCTGTAAGGAATTTAAATATATCAATGCTTCCTCCGAGCATACTAAGAGCATAAATCCAGTAATCAAAACCTTGTGTACTTCCTCGTGAGAAAAAATCTACCTCAATATATTTGTAGGGAAAAGAGCATTTAACAGCATTGTAAGAGGGGCTATATTTCTCAGACCTCAGAAAGGGGTCAATATAATTGTTGCTATATTTTTCCCAACTACTGCGGGCAATAATAAGGTTCTGTAAAACACAGGAAACTGCATAGTGGATGTAGGTAGGTGCTATTATTCACATCATAAAATAGCAGTAGGAGACGAAAAAGCTTATCAAACAAGCAAGATTTCTTCACACTCAAATGAAAAATACTCGGTTGACGATATCAATTCAGAAAATTAAAAATAGCACAACAGCAGGATAGTGACGTTAAGAGAGAAACAGCAATTTCGTATTCATTGCAGAATGTCCTACACTCTGTTGGACACCACGCATACCATAAAATTCCAGCGGGACACATTCTCATTTCTAGAGTAGGTGCATATGAGAAAGCACGAGAGACAGAAACTACGTGGACTGTAAACCGGTTGCATTTCTTATAACAAAATCGGTTGTGACCTACGCGGTGGACAAAATTACAGCATCATCGTGATGTGATCAACCTCTTGCATTGGAACCATTACAGCTTGAGAAGTGATTGCACTCATAACACTAACTACATCAAAATTTTAACATGCGCATCAAAAAAATAACACATATCATAAAACTCCAGTGGGCACACATATACTTATTTCTTAAGTCGGTGCATATGGGAAAAGCACGAGAGACAGAAACTGCGTGAACTGCAAACCGGTTGCATTCCTCAAAATTTGTTATGACCTACGCGGTGGAGAAATTTACAGCATCATCGTGCTGTGACCAACCTCTTGCATTGGAACCATTACACCTTGACAAGTGATTGCACTCATAACACTAAACACATCAAAACTTCACGTGCACATCAAAAACTACACATATCGTTAAATTCCAGTGGGGCACACATACACACATCGCTTTAAGTCGGTGTATATGAAAAGGTACGAGAGACAGAAACTGCATGAACTGCAAACCGGTTGCATTCCTCAGAATAGTATTTGTTATGACCTACGCGGTGGAGAAATTTACAGCATCATCGTGCTGTGACCAACCTCTTGCATTGGAACCACTACACCTTGAGAAGTGATTGCACCCATAACACTAACTAACTAACTAACTACATCAAAATTTCATCTCCGCGTCAGAAAAACCACAATCACGTACACATTGAGAACATCGAGAAAACCACAATACAATGGCGATCGCAATTCTATCTGCGGTAACCGCACGCCGATGAGAATGAGACAAAAAAACAATTACGATCGTCGCTATGCAAAACTTCCTTCAACCAGACACAAAACTTCCCCTCTCTCATGCAACCGGCTCCATTAATGACAGAACCGCACGAGGAACACGTGATCATCATGTAACACAGCCTAGCAACGAAAGGAAGGAACAAGAAGTAAAGAATACACACCGACTTAATACTTATAATCAGCGCGGCACAATGCTCTCGTCATTAATGGAACAAATGGGATGTGACACAGACCAGAGTCATCTCAAACAGCATTTCAAACCCTCGGTACAATCCAATTCAGCATCGCTATTTCAACCCACAATAAGAAGGGGGAGAGAGAGAGATCAATTAATTTTGGACGACGAAGAAGAAGAAGAAATGACGAAAGAAATTTCAATCCGAGGCAGGAATTAAGGTGCGATCGAAAATAATACAAGGATTGTCTACCTTCTTCCGCGGGGCGTTTGGCCCCTGCGTCCGCGGGCTGATCGTACGCGGCCGCAGAGGAGGCTGCTGTAGCGGTTGCGGCTGGGGCCTGCTGAGGTGCCCCGCCATATTGCTGCTGCTGCTGGGGCGCAGATTGCAGCGGTGGTGCGGCATAGCTTGCCTGCGGCGTGTAGTACTCGTATTGCACGGCCTGTTGCGGAGCCGCAACGGCGTACATTACTTGCTGATTCGTGGTCGCCATAGCCAGCAACGCAACTGAGCTCGCTCCTGCCATCTCCAACTCCCTTTCCCCTGCCCCAGAGAGACAACACCCTCCGCCGCCCCTCGGTTGCCGTCCTCGGGATGCTACAATTCTTACCGCCACCGGCCCCTCGTCCACCAGTCACTACTCAGATCCACCAGTCGCCCATACTCCTCTCCCCGTCCTCTAGTCGCTACAGTCATCTTCCCCAGCCATCCCCAACTCCCTTCACCCTGCCCAAGAGAGACAAACCACCCTTCCCCGTCCCCGGGTCGCCGCCGAAGCTTGTGCTACACATGATCTCCCATGCACCGGTCACTACCCCAATCCACCAGTCGTCTAAACTCTCCTTCCCGTCCTCCGGTCGCCGTATCCATCTTCCTCTGCCATCTCCAACTCCCTTCCCCCTGCCCCGGAGAAGAGACAACCACCCTCCTCCGTCCCAAGGTCGCCGAGCGAAGCACGCTACAAGACGAACCAGTGGCTCACCTTCTCTCCCTCCATCCTCCGGTCGCCCAGACATCGGCGGTTGAACTTCCTCCAGTGGACCTTAGCGACCACCGGTCGGTACTGCGCTTCCGCTTATTTGACGGATGCCTGCTTGTTGTGTGCGCTTCGGATCGTGAGGACTTTTGGACGGCGCCTTAAGGTAGGAGATTGGGAATGTTAGTCCCCGGGGTAACGGCCGTGACCATGGTTGTTTCATGGTAGTACAAACTTGGCCACTTCTATGATGTGAGTTCTAGACTCATGATTGGAGTCCCAGGTGGCCCAATGGCGTGCATTGTCGGCGCCCGAGTGGCATCCGAAGGCAATTGACATGACGAGTGGGATAAAGAGGAGATGTTCATGACTACAAGTTTTTGGGCATTTTAAGTGGTTATTCTATTTTATGGGTTTTTTTATGTTGGGTTTTAAATCCACTCAATGACAAGTGATGAAATGGGTATAATCTAATAATATTGTGAAGGGCAATATGATGTTATAAATCTAGAGTAGAGGTGCCCAAAACCGATCACTTAAGAGATTTTGCGCCAAAACTGGAGAAGTATAAGGCAGTGCAAAAATCAAGAGGCTTGCAAAAAAATTGATAATTTAATCCCTTAGATTGAAATTATTGTGAATTTTGAAGTCCAAAGTTGGTCCGAACACATTACCAATGTCTAGGGTTTGTCATAACCACTTATTTTGAGACGAATTTCTCCTCACTTTAGCACTCAAATCAGGGATGTGGATCGTGGCACAATCGATTCCTTGGTGATACCATAACCGAGGTTGAAGACTTAGAGTCAGTTTTCATGTAGGTTGCTCGCCCATCAAATTCTAGTGGAAATGTAGATTCCACCTGGTGGCATCTACATTTCAACTAGAATCCGATGGGCAAGCAACCTACATGGAAACTAACCCTTGGAACCCGTGAAAACATGGAACCTTGTGTTGACCACTCACAAAAAGAAATTACCAAAATTAGTCCCAACCTGATCGAAATTATGCCACCCTATAGATTCCCAATGGGGTCCTAATCGGGAATAGGTGGTTCAACTCTATAGGTTAAGGCGAGTGCAATATTCAATATGGACAATTCTTGGATTCCAATATATGTAGCAATTAGATAACCAAAATCAGATTTAAATGAGTACATTAGCAAATCCAAATAAGAAACATAAGAGTTTATCTTGTCATTTTGGAAGCCAGTGTCAGTATCTTATGAATTTTGTAAGTGAAAGTTACTATAGATGATTTATTATGGATTTTGAAAATGAACGTGTACATATGCGGTAGAATCCATTGTAGGTCATGGTTTGTGATAGGTGCCCTCACCTACAACAACCATCTCATGTGTAATTTTGAGTTGTTGGAACATGTATTCTCTATCTCTTCCGTTTCTCGATATGACTCTAAATCTATATCAATAATACAACTAGGCCCTTTGTTTTTACCATGTCAATCACAAAACACTTCACTTCTTTGCCCATAACATTACTCAGTGTTCATCCTTCATTACATGAACCCTCAAAATATAACAGCTGGATGCTTGAAAAGTTATGCAAGGAGATTCATATTCAAATTGAGAGTTCCCATCATCCCATTGTTGCATTATGAGGACCCACGTTGTTGCTCAATGTTATGCTAGGCCCCATGTATAAAAACTAATTATTGTTTATGCCACGCCAGTGATTAAAGGTTATAAGCGTGAGTGACAATTATTCATTCTGCAACCGTCAAAAGGCAGGAGGTCTTTCAAACACAAAGTTCTCATGCCCATTACAAATGTTCCTAACTATTTTAATGGCCATTTATTGTCGAGTATTGGGCTCTTACACCTTCCACACCCACCGTTACTGAGCACACATATATTTACGTTTACTATTATGCAAACATAAAGAAACAATATTGTGAATGCATAAATGTTGTGCTCATGGGCATTATATTGTAACAATCAATAAGTGAATGTTTCAACATAACATTATTCAGATCCATAACAGTGTTTTGTGGGACTGACATTATTCTATAGAATATTTTCGAATTTTCCACACATTCAGTATGAATGTGGGGAATATTTTGTGAAATATCGTCAGTCCCACAGAACAATGTTATGAATTCCGGACCCCAAAACCCTATGTTTCTTCTTGTACCCTTCTCATGCCCCTTCTTGTAAATCACCATATTGCAATTTCATTGTCGATGAAATTACTTGCAAATTTAATAAATAAATAATTAACCGAAACCATCAGCCAATTCACACACGAGCCAAGAGCCGTGACCATGAAATTGTGAGAGCCCAAAAGAAAGTGTCCAAAGGCCGTCCCAACACACCTCCAAAATCATGTAGTGTGGTCATGGACCCTCAAGTGTATTGTGAAGTCATATGTGACCAGACCCTCAAACAAATGTTGTTTCAATGAATTTATATTCATGCGGGTCCTCACACATGACAAAATAGAATAAACCAACGGTTGTGAGTGTTTGGAGTGCCATGGTCTCCTGGTTTTGTGTTAGGCCTACTTCTAAGCAGTGGTTTTTGCAAATAGTCCAAGTGACCATGAAACATGATCCATTCGATGCCATGTAGGAATCCATGTAGACTTTACATCCATCTTGCATTCACATACTCCGTCGGTCCCTCGAGCGTACTGTGAAGCAAACTTGGACCAACTCCACCTTTTCCACCAATGAGAGTGCTTGAAGTGTAATGGTCACGGGCTCTCAGTCTCCTGTGTGAAGTGGCCCTAACACAAAACCAGGAGACCATGGCACTCCGAACGCTCACAACCGTTGATTTGTTCTATTTTATCATGTGTGAGGACCCGCATGAATAGAAATTCATTGAAATAGCATTTGGTTGAGGGCCCGGTCACATATGACTTCACAATACACTCGAGGGTCCGTGACCACACTACATGAGTTTGGAGGTGTGTTGGGACGGCCTTTGGACACTTTCTTTTGGGCTCTCACAATTTCATGGTCACGGCTCTTGGCTCGTGTGTGAAGTGGCCCTGAGACCATACATTGAAAAACCTTGATAGGATCATCTGGTACTGCCGTAGTTTAACAGTTGTTCTACCAATTTTAACTCGTTATTTAACCAACTAAAGGTGAGACAAAAGCACAAACATCGGATGACGAGATTATGTTGTACAAGTTTAGTTTTCTAAGACCATATTGTACCTTTTTGTAAGAAACACGGGCATAAACGACTTGTTTTATCTATGTTTGGACACATATGTATGTACTTCTACATGTAAAAGTTTGAGTCTACACTAAATTGTCTACCTACCGTGGGCTACCATTTGGAGTTACGCATTGCTATGATATTTTACTGAGAGTATCATGTTTTACCCACATAATATAAGTACACTAAATATGATATTTAGTGTCATATGGTATTTAATGTCACCTTGGTAACTTTTCGGATGACACTTCTTATGAATAAGTGTGCAAATACTGTCATGGATGATGGATGAGTTCCTCCGTTGACCAAAACCCTACTTTCTCCTGTCAACAACTTGTGATGAAATATTGTCATGGATGATTGAAATTTGGATGAAATATCACTTGGTAAGTGATAGTAATTGCAACACTATAAATCTATAATCACCCCCCCAAAAAAGTACAAGGAATGACAAATAGTATCAGATTAACATTTAGTGTCGGTGACACTATACCGCGGTTTATAATTAGTATTGAGCAAGACAATCAGAATTGGTGACACTAAATATCATATTTTAGTGTGGTTAGTATGCACATTGAAAAATATGATATAACTTAGTTGGTAAAAAAGTGATAATGTCTGTAAAAAGTATGCAACGTGTAACTATGAATGGTAACCCACACTAATTAGAAAAATAGTGTAGCTTTTGAATAACCCACTCGAATCAAGTGCTTAACTTAGTTTGTTTCAACTTTGTCTTACATGAACTTAAAATCCAAACTACATATATAAATCATATATATATACTATTTGTATACCAAACTACATATGATATACATAATATCTTACTTACAACATGTTTATCCTTACATGCCTTTCCGATTCCTTCTTTATTATTTAGTATCTCTAAAGTATGACATGATCTATGTTAAGTACAAATTTAAGGTGCGTGTCCACACTAGTACAAAACTATGCCTAAAAAAACCACATCCAAAATCGACTACGGTTCTTTTGACCAACCTGATTTGCAATCGCTAAATGACTACATTTTTCTTTTCTTTTCATTTTTTGATTGCAATTTTAAAAGTTTGGGTCATGTAATACACCGTTGGACTGGTATTTTCAAGACCTTTCCAACAGCATGTTACACGCCCTCAAATTCATAAAATTTTAGTCGCTAAACAAACAAAAACATAAACATAAACATAAACATAAACAAACACAATTTTGCAATCGTTTAGCGACTGCATATCAAGCTGGTCAAAATCGACTGTAGTTCTTTTTGGCATAGTTTTCTACTAGTGCCACCAGTGTATAGCAAGCATGACACGGTTCCTCAAAAGTATTCAAATAACACCTTATGGACTTTATACATTGCATGTTTATGTATTGGTCAAGCTCTCCAAAGCATTGTGGATTTTTGTAAAATTTGCAAAATTAAACCGTATGTGCAAATCTCTATTTTTACAACAATCAAAGTTTATGAAATTGAAGTATACTTATTATTTGTGTGAGATGTTAAATTCATATGCCAAGTAAGAAATTAGATCTTATCCAACATTTTCATTGTCATGTGCATGATTATCAATTGCAAGGTCCTAAGTACAATAAACATATGATTCAGTGTGGCTCACATTATTCATCGTCAACTCACATGAGACATGATTTTTCTTGTAATCATTGACGACAATTAGAGAGGGTGTCACATGGCACTCAATGCTACATGACAAGTCATGAAGGCCACTCTAAATAACATGGCACACCATTTTCAATGTCACACCAATTACAATCTATAGTGTTGATGTGAACTCATGTAGTTATGACATTAAATAATTTCTTAAATAAACACTTATTATTGTCATCTCCTTTGTGATCCACAACTACCTTTGTGTGAGATAATTGTTCTTTCATATCAACTATGTAGCACGTCAAAATTATTTGGAACCGTTTGAACAAAGTCACATATTCTTGTTCACATATTTCTACTAAAATTATAACACATTTCACCTTCCAATGAGGATTAGGATTCTACTAAACATGATCTCTAAACATGTATCCAACATTCAATGTCTTACTAGCTTTGGGATCATCCACTTTGAGGTTCAAAGAAAATAGGATAAGTTTGAAACATACAAACATTATAACATTTCTCAGCAATGGGCCTTTGTTCTCCTTTCTAAGCCTGGATACAACCTCCATGTTCTACAATGTTTGGATTGATATGCATCGTTGATCTTGCTTTAGTGGGGTTGATTGACGTCTCCCAAGAGCAAACAAAAAGAACTCACACTTAGATTGAATTTAGGGTGTGTTAGATTCCATGCCATTTTATTTATGAATTTTTGCAAGGCTAAAAATGTTGGCCCCACATAGCAAACTTAACCTACTAAGCAATGTTATGATTACACATTTGGCCATGCTTAACATTGTCGAACAAATCGGTCACCCACCCTTTTGAGTTGACATGTTATAATTTGAGAGAATCTCCCCTACATAGATATTTTTGAAAAACAGTCAGTCAATGAGCCAAGGCAATGCATGTAGAGTCCTAACTGCACTAAATTTTTGATTAGTGTGGCCTACACTAACTGTCAGCAACCCACATTTGCTATATTGCAATCAACATTGGGTGACAAATAGAGAGGGTGTCACATGATACTTCATTCTACATGACAAGTCATGAAGTCATTATAATCAACATGGCACGCCAATTTTAGAACCACACTAAATAAGGTATTGAGTGCACCTAATCAACAAGACTCCATTTAGGATAGGTTCCGATGGTTGTTAACATGTGGTTGGAGATCAAGGGATGGGGAAGAGTTCCCAATCTTTTGAGTGAAGAAGTGAGGAATGGTCCATTGTATGGACAATAAGTGACCCATTATCCATGGCATGTAGCCTTAGGTAGGGGTCCAACAGACTAGTGCTTACTATGTTGTGCTAATGTTGAGCAAAGAGAGGAATCCTATAAAATTATGCATCTCATTCATCCAACATAAAAGCCCTAAAACATTGTGTAGGATGGGGGTTACTTTTTGAAGTTGATTTGACACATGAATTAGCTTTAAAGACCCTGAATTAGTCTACTTGAGGTCATTTGAGATCAATCAACGACAAACCTATAAAGGGTCAAGTTTTATGTTGGATGAATGAGAAAGACGCCCAAATATGATAATTCCCTCTCTTTCATGTTGAGCATGGTGGAAAACATCTTCTTATGTCATAGGCACATGCAACATGCTCTAAACTTAAAGTTGAACATGTGACTTCCTTGAAAGAAGTTATGAAGCACATGTTACTGTGTGTTATAAAATATCATTTCCAAGGTTTTCTTGAGATTTATAACCAAAAAAAGAAACTACAAGGCACTATCAAACATTCCAAAATAAATATAACTGACTCTTCCTCAATAAATTCATGAGCAAAGCTTTGAAAATACATCATAATCATAGATCTCTTGCAAGTTGGTTTACATTAGGATCCATGACCAAAGGAACTCCAAATTGAGCAATCCTATTGGACAAGAGGATTATAATGGACCCAAGGAGTTTACACCAAGGTTTGGAAAAAAGGAGGGGTGTTAATGTAGCATCATTTTCATGCCAAATCTCATCGGTCCCCACTCACGAAAGTATTCCTCCTAGTTTAAGAAACCAATCTTCAAATTTGGGTCCATTCTCAAGTTTAAAAGTAAGGTCCATCAAAGGGTGTTTTGAACTTCAAGTTTTATTGGGCCTAAACCTTATGGCAAACTCATCCTAAAGGGTTGGGCACATGGCCTAAAAATGGGTTGCTTCAGCTACAAGTAGCAGCTTGAGAGGCCATGTAGCCAACTAAGCAGCTGTAATGTGCAGCTAAATCCACAATACAACCAAGGCAAGCCACCATGCAAGCTGCAAAATGCAGTAAAAATGTAGCCTGCGTTGTACTAGAACGCAAAGAACACATTGCATGTGTTTTACTTGACAGTAAAAACATGTGTTTTTATCGTAGTTTTTTACTATCACATTCATATTTGTGTTTTTTTCTATTGTTGCGGCCCATGTCCTCCAAGGGCCACCCAAGTTGTAGAACCCTAGGCCATGCGCCTAGCCCTTGAGGACTTGTTTACATGAAAGCCATTAGGCCCAAGCTCTAGGCAATCCTTAAATTCCATTGGTTGAGAGTGCCAAGGGTCCCCACTTTAAGGTTTACACAAGGGTAGTTTTAGACCACAACCCATAACATCTTTAGTGGATGAAAATCTACAATATAAAACCCAAATTCTTGTCGTAAATTCTGTTAGGCCTACCTTTAGTGGATGTAAACTCACCCTTAATTAGTGTAGTGTTTTAAATAAACCCTTATTAGTGAGGTGTAGTGGTTATGTGAAGGGGACAAAGAGAGAAGAAGAAGAAGAAGAAGAAGAGTCAAGAAAGGCAAGGTAAGTGACTCATCAGCATTCAAAGCCAAAGGAAGGGAAGCTGAAGAGCGCTTTCAACTGGGCGTGTTGTTTGTTGCCGAACTCCGATCGGTGAGCTAGGGTTTGCAGCCATGGCTGGGGCGAAGCAAGGAATGTCGCTGCTCAAATACATCCCCAAGGCTGTGCGTCCCACCACGGCCGACATCAACTCCGGTGCGCTGTGGGGCGGCACGGCCGTCATCGGGGCCATATGGCTTGTGCAACCCTTCGGCTGGATGAAGGAGCAGATTTGGCCCACGCCCGAATCCGAACAGAAGTAGGAGGAGGGACTCCGCAAACATGGAGGATTGGTCTTTCCGCTGCTGTCTTGGACATGGTGATCGGGGTCTCAACAGAGTGTTGGGCTGAGGAGCAGGTTTTTTTTAGGTTTCTTTGAGAATCTTGGGGCTTTCTTGCTATGCGGATGAGGAGGGGAGGGGTTTCGCATTATCTGCGGTCCTGAATTGAAGACCTCCACTACCTCTTTGGAAGGCCCTTGTTTGTATGGGAAACCAGGCTAGACAGCTATTGTTGTTGTTATTGTTTTCCTGAAGGTTCTTGAAATTTAGAAGTATATACTGTGCTCCAGGGGTTTCACATCATTGCTTCTTTGTACTTCCTTATCTTCTCATTGAGCCCTTGTGTAGAGTTGGGGTGAGGGCTCTGAAGGTTGGAGGAAATTCACTAGTCACTGGCGTTCTTTTGTATATTTCGATAAATGGGAGTGTTGAGCTGAGGACGAGATTCTAGGTTTCTTTGCATGGCGTGAGAATCTTGGTGTTTCTTTCTTACCCGGATGAAGAGGGGTTTTACTCCATTGCTTCTTTGCACTGCTTCTCCTCCTCCTTTAGCTTCTCCTTGAGCCCTTGCGACATTATGTTTTGTCCTGTTTATTCACCTGTAGTGATTGGTGAGGGTTCTGAAGGTTGGTAGATTATACTATTCACTGGCGTTTGTGCATGTCGATGAATGGTATTTGTTGTGTGGGGATGAGAGTTCTGGGTTCCTTGGCATGGCGTGAGAATCTTGGTGTTTCCTTACGCGAATGAAGAGGGTTTTCGAAAAATTTGCGGCACTCAATTGAAGACCTCCACTAGCCCTTTGGTAGGCCTTTCTTTGTTTAGGCAACCGGGTTAGAATGCTGTTGTTGTTCTTCGAGATGTCTTGTAATATTAGGGCTAGATCAATGTCTTGAAGTTCAATCAGGGATGAAATGAAGTGAAGATAGCAATGTAATTTGACACAACAGACAGGAAAAAGCAGTGCTAATAGATGGTTTCCTTTCGATGACGAAAGCAAATATCTTGAACAAGTGGTTGAACACATACAGTACCTATCATCTCAATAATTCCATGTATCTGGTTCGCAATTTGACTAGAATACCATTGAAGTGTACCTATTATGACTTTTTATCCGGTGGCATCGCAACTTATATGACTCTTAGGAATGTTATGGTGCTTTTCCTGTCTCCTGTTTGTGTGCTCTTGTAGCGAAATTCAAAGAGATTTGTTCTTGTGAATTTGTGGATTTCTTATGTTGATTTCTTTTGTGTCTTTATCAACTGGCATTGAGTCTTCCCATCACTTACCTCCAGAGATGCAGCAAAAACTCAACAAATTAGGTAATGATGAGGTCCGTGGTGATGTCCAGGTGTTGGCTTCTTCCATGCGAAGGGTTGCAAATGGGCTCTGATCACATGGTTTACCAACAGTTTAACTACCGCATTGTTTTCCCATTTTGCAGTTGACACTTTTACCTCTATTTGGTAGAGTTACTTTGATCTCTGAAGTGGTTGTCACAGGCCTAACTACTGTACTTTTTGGGGGTAAGGGTGACTACAATGTGCCGATCAACAAACAATTCACGTAATGTCATTGTTGTTGACTCATTGTCTAACTGCATCTTCCATGGTGTGAAACTCATTTTTGTGATACTCATGCAAGTTGAGCATATTGGGTAGTCCTGTGTTCACCATACTTCGGACTTTTGTTAAAACCAACATTGCTTTAAACGATTACACCTACTAGAATGCAGTGATTTATGATATTAGTTTTCACCCCTCAACGAGATTCCAAAGTCAAACATAATCTTCAATCTGATGATTTATACGTGTTGCATACGAGTCCTGTTGATTTGAACTTGTTTATCCTCATAAAACATTCACATACCGGCACTAATTTTTCACTATCTTCTCGGAGGACACTAAACTGCTGGAGAAGTATATGATATACTCATCAACCTTACACATGGATGGTTTCCATTTTTTGTCCATCAGCAAAAACCCCAACCTCATGTTATACTTGGATGAACTTTTTCTAAGAACTGAAGCAACTTTATGTTATTTGTCATAACGTATGAAGAATTGTGATGGGTGGCAATGTGTGCCAGCAATTTCTCTGCAATCAAGTCAAGCATGCAATGATCAACACCAAAGAAAATGGAGATCTTCACGTTCATCTGCTATCAAATACATTCTTCCATTACAATGCACTCTTTTCTTGTGCTTTCAATTCCTGTAGATCCAGCACTGTAGGTCAATTGACTTCTGTAGACACTTAGGCACACAATAATAGTCTAGGAGTAGAGGCAATGAATGTGTGGCTACTAAATCAAACCGAAGTCAAGAAACAAGGAACAAGAGTGCTCCAGAAGGAACACAAGTATATCCTACACATAATTGTGTACTGTTTAAATCTCTTCAAAGTCATCTTCAAATGGATCGCGCTCTGGGAAGTCTCCAACCTGCAAGATCATTGCAGTCAGATTTTTAAAACCAATGTAGACATTCACACTGAAGTAGGCTCAGAAAAAAGGTTCAGAAGTTGCCAACATATCTGTTGCTCATGAGCCCAGATCTTATAACATGACACTTTTGTAAACTCTAGACTCAGAAATACTCATGGACTTTTGTAGCTAATAGAGACTATGAGATTCACTCAAGAGAGTAGGTCTGAGGAAGAATACATGAGACATGAGAAAATCTTAAATCATCTAGGTCCCAATGCAAAAACTTTAATGTTGTACAAAATAATTTCTCAGACACTCGCCACTTCACTGATGAAGGTTAGAATTTCTGGTGAGAGCAGGGTAAGATAATAATCATTACCTTGACCTTATCAGGCCGTAGCATGGAACCGTGGCTTGGGGGACACGTAAAGTACCGCTTTCCTTTTGCCCTGCAGGAAAATACAAGAGTCATTTCCAAATCCTTGATGAAACAAAAAAGGAGAGTCGTGCATTGTCCTTAACTACTGTTAAACTTTGCCATCTGCACGATGTAAATTCACAAATATAATTGTAGTCTAAGGATGTCAGAATCATACATGCCATCATTCTTGCCTACAGGCTCATCATACTGGACCCCAACCCAGTAGCCAGGAGCAAGACTCTCTGCTTTGCCCACAAATTTTACTTCACCTCGCTTGCCTCCTGGGTCCACTTCACATCGGTCGCCAACCTACAGCAAAGCATCAATCTTGTTAAATGTTTTTGATAAACTGATGCAAATATTCATTCGTGTGTACAATAATTAATGATATCTTCACTACTACACTCATTAGTAGTCTTGAATGTACATAATTGGCCCCAGTATAAAGTTAAAGAAGTAAATAAGGGGTACCTGAAGTAATTGATGTTCACAGGAGTTGGTAGAAAATCTCACCTTAATGTTTGCTGCAAGATCAGCCATATGATCATCTGTTACCTGCAAAACAGAGAATACATTATGAACATCAATTGGAAGCAAAGATAGTGCCCTTGCCCAACTAATCTACAGAGTCATCTGAAATAATAATTCATTAATTGCACTGTCAGCTTCAATACCTTTGCAAGTTGAAATCAAAGAAAATAACTCATGGTGAGAACAGAGAGGTGAAGAATATTCAACCTCTTTTTGTGGAGGAACAGGTTCACCTTTACGCATTGCCATTTCCTGCACCCACAATGCCAATCCCACCAATCCAATAAGATTTTACCTATGCTCCCTGATTATAACACCACCATACTGATAACAGGTCAGCAAACAGAAGAAATACAATTGTCAAGTTACAATTGAGGTAACACATGATTGGATAACTCATCTTCAGCAAAGCTACAATTGTTGAAATTTGCAACATAAGATGACAAATGCACAAGGGCAAGTCATTCACACGTTCAAATTCCTGGATGCAACAGCATCTACATGAAATATGGAAGTAAGCCACCTCTCCAGAGGATGAGGGAAGTACCAAGGAAGGTCACCTTTGCCAAAGTCCAAGTTGGGTCTTCAGCAAGACGCTTTTCACGATATTTCTTAAATGTATCTGCAATAGGAAGTGAATAACCATTACCACTGTCTTATCCACGTGAATGCAACTATAATGAGCAATGCATAATTTCAGTTACATGCTATTCAGCAAATTACACTGATTATGGTGAATGGTTTGCACAGATGTAAAGTGCGTCTTACCCTGAGCAACCCTGTAAAGTGGTCCACAGTATACCCCATCATGCAAGAAAATAGTGCGCAACCCTAGTTACACATTTCATGCCCCCATGATGTACCCACCTTCTTCCACTAGGTGGACGTTTTCAAATCCACTCTATTTTCAATCCAATATTAATATTGTAACCTATGACGTGAACCTTTGACGCTCAAACTGTGGGTTGGCAAATAGTGTGCACCCATGGTATTATTCTCAATGTTCCTAGTGTGGAAATGAGCCCAATAATGTGGCCCACAATATTTACCATAATCAGTGTATTGAAGTAGTGGAGTAGTGAATTGATTGACTCCAGAGGTAGAAATTTCAAAACAAGATACATAAAACCAGCTTTAAGCATATATGTCATGGACAATTTTAAACAAACCTTCACGCTTGTTATAAGCATCTTCAGAAATAGTGTACTTTTCCACTAAGGAGGTGTCCTCTAACCACCCTCCTGCAGATAAAGACGTTGGGTCCCTGTCAATCATATGTATGCGGTATCTGCAAGAAAATACTCCATTCTTAGTCATCAGCTGAACACTGAGTGAAGAAGGCTAGAAACATCTGGATGATATGCTCTCAAAATTCAAACACAATAGAGGTATGCTTAAAAGGTCGAGATAGAGGTTGAAACACAGATAAAAATCCTGAGTTTCAAAGTATTTCTATTCTTGTATAGCTTGCTTCTCCCATGCTATAACCTATAAATAAACACTTCGTCAAAGAATTTTTCCTCCCATTCTCGGCCTCACTGGAGTTTGATCCCGAGTTCAAACGTTTTTTCTTGGGAACATGTCAATTGAGCTTGGCACCTTCTTGGGAGCCACCAGGTTGGTGGGCCTAGCATGTCTATATATGGAGTGCATTGTTGGAACCAGAAAGTTTCCGGCTAGCACTGCAAAGACAAGATGTACCTCCAAATACCAAATGGTTGCTCCCAAATCTTTAGGGGTAACTCTAATATAGTCATACCAATCCAAACACCTTATCAAACCTCTCGGCCATAGTTCAGAGATCCATGTGCAGATATTGAGTTGAAGATTATGGGTACTGCTGGACACATCTGAGATTAGGGTTTTAGGGTTCACTTGATACAATTGGCTATGCTACAATTACTATAGATTGGTTGCAGCTCTAAATTTTTTGTTTCTATATTTTATAGTTGCAAGACCTAAGATTGAATTATGAGTTGAATCAATGTTGAGTGGATCACTTAGCTAAATGTTGAGTTAACATTGTAAAGGTATTAAACCGTGAGAGAGTATATATCAACTGACTCAACACTAAAAAAAGGTCACTTGCATTTTGAGATGTGATGGGAGAGAACAATGGACTTACCCATCAAGTGGTGAGTAGTAACCAAAAGGCCGGAAATCATCCAGCAGGTCACACACTTTGTTGTTGCTGTCATCATAGAGCTGCAAATACATAGACTCCACTGCTGTACCACTTCGGTCACGCAGCCTTTCTTTCAAAGACTGGATGGTAGTCTGCATACATCACAAGCCTCTCAATCCATATGTCAAGACTGATTTCACATTGATTCAATCATATTAAACTACGACATTGAGTCGATACCTACCAAACATAGAGTTGCAAGAATCCACAAACTCCTGGCAATAGACCTAAGGAGAAAAAATTGACATTTCGATCGGTGCTTAAAGAAAATCTATTTTATTTTGTGTTGAATGTGAAAGTGGGGGAGAATAGATAGTAGGCAAAAATATTAGTACATGAAGATCGACCCGAATTTCGATGAAGTGTTGCTTGAGATTGGCGTGCGTGACATGGATGACAACGGTGTCTTCCGCTTGGTTCTGCGATGTGGGCTTCCGGACGAACTCCTTCAACGATTCCAACATGGCAGACATGATGATTCCTCACTTCCACAACCCCCGATCTCAATACCCACCAAAAAAAACACACACACAGATCTCTCTCTCCCTCCCTCTCCACAATCACAATGTGCAAGTTCGGAGAACTCTAAACCCTAAACTCTGTATGTTGTGGACAACTTTCAAAAAAGGATGATTTCCTACCTTATTTACAATCTTTAGAGACAAAATGGGGACACTACACTAAATATTGTATTTAGTGTCACCAATTCTATTTGTCTTGCTCAATATTAATTGTAAACCACCCGTGTAGTGTCACCAACACTAAATGTAAACCCAGCATTCTTTGTCATTCCTTGTAAACAAATTTGGGCATTATAGACTTACAGTGTTGTAATTTATTGTCACTTATTGAGTGATTTTTCATCCAAATGTCAATCATTCAAGATAGTATATCATTACAAAAATTGATAGATGCAGAATATATCAAACTTTGTTTCAATAATTGGCATGGATTTCGTCCAAATTTAATTTGACATCCATGATAGTACTTGTAAACTTATTCATAAGAAGTGTCATTAGAAAAGTTACCACAAATGACATAATATACCATATGATGCTAGATACAATATTTAGTGTAGACCTAAAATCCCCAGCAAGCTTTTTGGAATAGCCCGAGAATTTTTTTTTGGAACCCAACTGAAAAACAATGCCCGCCCCGCCCGACTTCAAAAAAGAATTGCCCTTGCATTCATGCAAGTCGTATTCTTGGAATTTACTTGTGAAATGACAAGGTGAACTTCAAGAATGCAAAGGCCACTTATTCTGAAGTTGGGCAGGCCAGGCAACATTTTTCGGTTGGGTATAGAAAGGTTATTCTCCGGTTGCTGGATGGTTGTGGGTCACAAGCCCCAATCTTTAATCTATCAGAGACCCTTCCCCCATAAAGCTTGTTGGAGAAGGTCTAGCATCCCCCAGTCAAAACTCTCTCACTAAGAACAATGTCTTCAATACATGAGGTATGAAGGCCTTTTGTGTAGCTTGGGGTTTGTGGCGTCTATGTAAACTCATCCATCGTTCATAAAGGGGCTATAGTAAAAATTAGGCCCCTACAAGTCGAGGGTTGATTCCTTCCAATTAGATCTCCCTATACTAATTCATGATATTTGATGCTATTTCTGGAGCCAAATTTCACAAATATGATTGTGTTTTTATAATCTTTGTGATCTTCAAATTGACCTTTTATAACTTTTGCATCTCAACCCAATTTTTGAATCTTGGATTGATTACCCTTAGATTGAGAGGGTTCAAAAGAGATACAACAATCTTCATTTGAATATGAGAACATTTGTCCAAAACTTGGCAATTTCGTCCAAATTTTGTGTTTTTTGGGGGGGAGGAGGGTTTGACAATTTTTCTATGAAAACATTATGAAATGTTTGGTTTTCTATCTTTAGAGTCTCCATTTGAAAATTGCCCACTTACAAAATATGGTCGATCTTCATGATTCACAATTCTTACCGTCCTATTTGGGTAGCTTTGAATCCAAGATTCGAATATTCATTTTATTAATTTTTCCAAAAATGGACTTCGATAGAATGAGAAATTGTTGCTTTCTCAAAAAGGCCTTTGCTAAGTTTTACTTGCCTACAATTCAGACTTCATAAATTTTGGACTTTTTAAAAAATATTATGATTTCCACCAAAGCCACCTAGATAAGACGGCATTAACCAAAGGAGACAATTTCCAATTAGACTTAGTTGTCGGAATTGTTTGTGGAGTTGGAAGTGCCCACAATAGGGCTGCATTCATTAAGCACACACCAATGTTGTAATTTTGTCAAGTGTCAATGTGATGTGCAACATTTTCATAGCTACATGACACTTCTTGAATTAAGTTTTAGTGCAATTCATAACACTCTTCTGTGCCTTGGACCAAAGTTGTGGTAAAATGGTCAGATGCTAGTACGATAGTGCAAATTCTGGTCCATGATGATCCTGACTACTGGATGATAGTGGAGAGGTGCCCAAACCAAACAGAGTGGTTGGTGGTTCGATTCCTAGCTGTGAAATTGTCTCTCTACTTGATGGAAACTAGCCAAGTGGTCAAGCGCCTCATGTATTCCAAAAATAAAAAACAATAGTGCAAATTCAATTGGATCTCGATTCTTTGGAGATGGGCAAGGCATACTTGTTACATTGTGAGAGGTACTGTAGAGGGCTCTCTATTCCGACATGAAATAAACACCCCCCCCCATCAAATTTTTTTTTTGGCCATGTGTCATGCTCATGTTCGTCAAGACCCACTTGTATCCCATGTGAACACTACATTCCAACACATGTAAAGATGAAATAGAGAGCCTTTTATAATACGTGGATTTGTAAAACAATGAGATATTAAAGTCTCGGGGAGATCACTCCATTGTAGAGTTGAACAACCACGTGCGATCATTTTAGATGTAAAAAATGTAAAAAATGTAAAAATCATCACCAAAATGGGTCACAATTTTATCAATTTTTTTTCATGAGTAGATATAAATGGTACATGTTACATAGTAAAAAATGGTGACTAAATTTGATGATTTGTTTTTTTAATAAAACATACCGTTTCTAACTAGAATGACGCAGAATTGAACTAAAAAAATTGCTACAATTAATGAATATGACTAAAAATTTCAAAAAAATATACAAAAGATACCATCAATGGTTGTGTATATGTAGAAAAAATATCGTTAAATTTAAAATTATTTATGACATGTAATATAGGGGTAGCAAACTTTGTTCGCACGTGGTGTTCAACTCTACAATGGAGTGATCTCCCCGAGATTAAAGTACATATCACTTCATTGTTATGCTATGTAAGCTTCCAAAATAGAGGAAAGTGAGTTTGACATCTCCTTTTAGCCTTAAATATTGTATTTAGTGTCACCCATTCTATTTGTCTTGCTCAATACTAATTGTAAACTGCCCGTGTAGTGTCACCAACACTAAAAGTAAACCTAACATTATTCATCATTCCTTGTAAAAGTTTGTAGGCATTGTGGATTTATAATGTTGCAATTATTGTCACTTACTAAGTGATTTGTCATCCAAATTTCAATCATCCATGACAACAATTCATTACAGAAATGTTAGGTACCAAAAGAAAAGAAAAGAAAAGAAAAAATAATGGAGGTTGTTTGCGGAGAACCCTAACACACACGGATGGATGACATTACATTTTTCATCCAAAGTGACCCAAACACTTGAAATTTAGTGTGGGCCACACTAATTTCCAACCCACGTGCATTTCCCACCCACACTAATTAGACACAATAGTGTAGTTGGGACCTATCTTGAGGCAACATAAGATTTAATAAGCAGTGTGTGTTTGTTCTATGGGCCTTGGGAACATAACCATGGGATGCACAAATCTTACGCAAGGAGATTCATATTCAGATTGAGTTCCTAGCATCCCATGATTATATTCTTAGGGCCCACAGTTGCTTAGTAATGTTATGAAAGGCTATACATTCCTTTGAGCTTATAGAATCTTGAGGCTAAGCTCTAGCCATTAGATAAAAAAAGAATTTAGAGTGGGTTCAAATAGGGCGAAGTCCAAGAAATTTGGGGCTCGAAACACTCGTCATTGAACTCGCCTCTTTATTTTCAGTTGCAATTGAAATTTTATTGTCAATGTTGGTGTTGGACCTTGTTGTTAATGCCTTGGCTCTAAATTAACTCCCTAACTTGTGGTCCCATAAGAAGAACTCCGGTCTCCGGAGGAGGCCGGAGTGAATAGAGTGTATGTTCGTAGAACATCCTTGGCCATGTCCTAGGGCAGCGGCGTTAGATGTAAAACTACTTCACCCTCTGCAGGGAGTAGACACTATATTAGTAACCAATAGCCGGTTAACCGGTAACCGGTAGCATGTGACCGGTGTTAGGGGGTTTATTCAGTATAGTGGCATTGTTTTACAGGGTGAAGGATATTGGATTATAGGTTTGTTTATTAAGTTATGCTAGGTCTTGAAGGTATGTGATAGATTGTCGGTTCTCTAGTCTTCGTTTATGAACTAGTATTGAGTGTGCATATTGTGTGGTGATTATGTTAATTTGTTGGAATGTATTTTTTTATTTTTATAAGAGGGAGTTTGAGTTTTGTTTCCAGGTTTTTCATTGATGGGATGTGTGTAGTGGCTCTTGCGCCTGCGACTAGTATCATGAGTGGGGCTACATTCCATCCTCTTGTTATGATGTTATTGATGAGCGGTTGGTATTTTGTGGTTTTCCTATCAAGGGTTTCTGTGGCAAATTTGTCATTACAGTATGTGAATTCTATGAATTGTATGGTGATTTTTGTTGTAGGGGCTTCTGGCGGGGGTTGGTCATTGGATGTCCTATGACGCACAATATGTCCGGTTTAAACCTAGCGTTGCAGTGGCATCTCTGGGTACCACATGTGCATGGCAATAGCCATGTTGGCATTGTATTTTCTTGAGGTTGTTCATTGTACGTTCCCGCATTCATAAGCGTATAGTGTCTAGATATTTTATTTGACATAATTAGTTTACGTACTTCCCATACAGCTTTGTTATGTCATTTTGTTATAAGTGCATGAATGTGTTGTTGTTTGCATTTGAGTAGTACATGTAACCATGTGTCGGCATCTGATGAGTTGTAGATGGGGCATGTTTTTGATGGGTAAGCTTCTCTACCAAAGAAGAGTTGCTTCCGGGCGTGGCCCATGTACTGTCCCGTTCGGAATTTGATTAGACATGTTTTTTTGTTTATCCGTAATACTTGGATTTGTCCAAAAATTGTTTGATAATGTCTTGTCAATATCTTTGTTTTGGAGCCATTTGTGTAGTTGGTGTGTTTGGTTAGCTATGACTTCTAAATTATGGTTTTTGTCATATTTGAGGACGTGTTTTCCAAGGTGTCATATGGGGCCTTTGTCTAGTGTTTCTTGCATTGAGTGCCACCAGTCTTTTTGGAGGTAGTATGGTGTAGGGTGTGCATGTTCGTGTGGCATTGCGGCGTCTCTATGATCGCACCCTAATTTGGTTAATGAGTCTGCTTGTTCATTGCCATTTATATTAGCATGGGCTTTGACTTTATGGAGATGTGGTGATTTGTGTGCGGGATTGTAGCATTGTGGTCATGGATTTAAGGATATTTTTGTCTAGGTGGCTATTATGTAGTGTGGGGTGTTTAATTTGAGTGTTTAGTAAATATAGGACATTAAGGCAATCCGTGAAGATATGGGATGGTTCGTCACGATATGTGGTGGTCAGGAGTTGGAGAGTGTGGTGTATGGCCATCATTTATGCTCGTAGTATGTTTTGTAGCCATGGTAGTCTTACTGCAATTTTTAGATTTTTTATAGAATTGTAGATGCCATACCCTGATTTTTCGCATTTCCAGTGTCCTTAGATGTTTCTTTAGATGGTTTGAATGATCCATTTGTGTAATAGCAGAATTGTGGTAGGTATTTGAGGGGTAGACATATGTGGTCCCAATAAACAGCCTAACGGCCAGTTCACATAGGTCCCAAATCCCAAGCGGGGGGGGGGGGGGTGGACTCTTCATTGGATACCTACACAATGTGCATGGGTCATTATGAAATCAACCCCCCTATGTATGAGAAGTTTATAGAGAAACACAAATTTTACATACTAACGGCATGGAAGAAAATGCACTCATGTATATATACTAAGCTTTTCAATTTTAATGCAACAAATGCCTCCACTATATATACAAAGGATAAATCATGAATCAAATAGGCCTTTATTACATATAAATTCCACTTTTGCTTTCCAATGAGAAAGTCATTGAACATTTTTCATCCATAGCATGCGATTGAATGATTGCATCAAAGAAGCAAAGACAAGAGCATAATAACTTAGCCACAATCCGAAGAGCAAAACTTAAGTTTGAAAAAATCTAGAACCAAATGCAAACCCTAACAAGAATGGATAGGGTAGTCATTGATGAATATTACCATACGACAACAATGGATGACATGAATCGGATTCAACTAGAAAATCTATTGTCATTTTTTTTTCCTCTAAAACTTAGGGCCCCCTTTTGTACATTTACCTTTACTTCAAAATGCTTAATGGCCTTTTAAATGTAAAAACTCAAAAAAAACATCTTCCTTATGTAAGTTGTGTACGCTAATGCCTCAAAAAAATACCCCTTCTTACACTCACGTTAGTTCGTACGTGATATGAAGAGTCCACCCCCTGGGGTCCCAAGTCCCACTCATGTTAGCAAGTCCCACTCATGTTAGCAAGCCCCAACATGGTCCCACTCATGTTAGCAAGTCCCAACATGGATGCAAAGTCCCAACTTTTGAGCCTGGCAAAATCATTAAAATATGGTTAATTATCATTAAGGTCGGATCTTGATTATTTCATGCAAAAGTTTTTGTGGGCTTGTGTTGAGAGTTGGGTCTAGCTTTTTGCTCGACCCAACTCTCAACACAAGTCTCCATGCCTCACCTCCAAACAATGTTGCCATGTAGGCAACCATGTCATACTTGAGACTTGGGACTTGGGACTTGGGACCTCACGTGAAGTGGGAAGTCCCAACTTCCATGCTCTCAATGGTTAAGATTGCACGGTTGACCTCAAGTGACTTGGGACACCCAGTGAACCGGCCCTAAAGACCCACTAGATTTTGAAACAAGATATTGAGCTCAAGCAAATGATGACTTTTATTTTGCAAGCTTTTCATGACCTTTCCAGACCTTGTACAACCGCTAGCCCATGGACTTTTTGGGCTAGCGGCTAACCCAATAGCTAAGAGTTATGGCTGAAAACGGTACTTGAAAAAAATGGGCTAGCCCAACTATGGCTAGATCGAGGCCTCAAAAATTATGGGCTAGTCTAGCTATGGCTAGATCGAGGCCTCAAAAAATATGGGCTAGCCCAACAGTTATTAGCTAGCTAAAGATAAGTCATGTAACTCAATCGGCTCAAGCTAAGGCCCAACCATGTCACCCCTAACACTACCATCTTCTCCCCACCTTTCAAACCTCTCCTAGTTATTGCTAAACTAGTCTCCTAGTTTTGGTTTTGCTCCCCCCACCACCCAAGTGGTTCTCTTTGTTGTGGAGTTTTTCTTTCATGAACATGGCCTCCCGAAACTACATTTTTGTAGGACTTCAGTAGCAAGCTGGGATAAGTTAGCGCTTGGTGGGGAGAGCATTAAGCTCAACAATTTGACTGAGCCATGATCGATTTCTTCATCTGCATAGGGCGGCGTTTCAAGGGGCTCTAAAAGAACGAGGAGGCATTTCATTGCGGAGGTGAAGGCTACTGTAGGGAGTTCAATCCACTGTCCGGGAAGATTTAGGGTTTAGATAATCTATCCAGATCCAAGTGTTTCCAAATGCAACCGGTTACATGTTTACATCTTTCGGTTTGTCTTTACTCAAATGGGCTATATTCTCTATATTCCTCTAAAATGATGGGTCATTTTCCTGAAATCTTGAACAAGAACTTCAACCAGTTAATTCTGAAACTCAACCAACTCATTTGCAACTAGTAGCCGGATCTCATCTGTAATTCAACTAAGCCAGGATCAACTTCATCTGCACGGAAGAGGATCCAATTCGATTGAGCCAAAATCGATTTCTTCATCTGCACAGGGTGGCGCTTCAAGGGGCTCTCAAAGATTGAGTGGGCTAGAATGTGACTTTGGCAGTCTAAATGATATCATTACCCCAAAGAGCTCATCGCTTGGGGGAGGATTTGCAGAGGTGTCGATGATGTTGAAGTTGAACAAACATCTAATGCCATACGATCATGAAAAGTTGATATTGCTGGATTATTCTGATTGGAAGAATCACATTCCAAAATGCCCTATTTTCGATGAGGAGTTGCAGATAGAGGATGGTGACAGTTTGTTGGTAGAGAATGGCAAGCAACAGGTTTTAGACATTGATGACGATGAGTGATTTTGATTGATATGAAATATGATTGTATTGATGAAACAATGCTTCCTTGAATTCAACATATGAGCTACATGAATTAGTTTATTAGGTCAGCTAGTCCAAATATATGGCTGAAAACGGTACTTGAAAAAAATGGGCTAGCCCAGCTATGGCTAGATTGAGGCCTCAAAAAATATGGGCTAGCCCAGCTATGGCTAGATCGAGGCCTCAAGAAATATGGGCTAGCCAAGCTATGGCTAGATCGAGGCCTCAAAAATATGGGCTAGCCTAGCTATGGCTAGATCGAGGCCTCAAAAATATGGGCTAGCCCAACTAGCTAATGGGCTATAAAAGGTCTGGACCTTTCCAACAAGCTGTCATTTATCCATTACGATGCTTATGTGAATGCAATTTTCCATCTTTTTGGGGTAGAGAATTGTCATCTAAAAAAAATCTAAATAATGCAGATAAGAATCTTCTATGCTAACCTTTGTGTCCCATTTTCTTGTTATTTTTAATTCACAATTACCATGTGTGAAATAAATAAATAAAAGTAACGTCGGTGTTTTTTTTTTAATTTTTTTTACACCAACGTGAATGGGAGGTTGTTCCTCTATACCGTGATCATGTTTTACCAAGCGTCACCGTAAGGGTACTTCCTCCCTCTCGGAAGGTGGGCTCCTTTAGTTTTCAAGAAAAGCGCTATATCTAACCTCTAGGGGGGATCAACGGGGGGTTGTTTGTTGTCTAATTTTCTTTTGTTTAAAATCAGGTATGTGAGGTATTTAATGGCAATTTGGTGTAGATGTTTCATATGTGTTTTGATTTCTCTTTTGGGTATTTTGAGTTTTTCTAAGTCTTTAATTGGTTGTTCATGAATAGCCCCTCTAACGCCAGTTGTGATAGTGATGAGAGGGTTGACTTGCCATCCGGTTGTTCTGAGTGTTTGGATGAGTGGGTTGTATTTCGCGGTTTTTTCATTGTGTGCGGTATTTGGGAATATGTCGTGATAATATGTGAATTCAATGAATTGTATGACATTTGGTGGGGTTGGCGTTAGGGGGGTTGGCTTTCGGTGGGGGCGCCTAGCACGCATAGTATGTCCGGTCTGAGCCTGGCTAAGCATGTGCATGGTATGGTGAGACATGTACAATGGAGTAGCCATGGTGGAACTGTGTTGTCTTGTGGTCTAGAGTTTTGGTTGCCTGCATTTATAAGGGTATAGAATCTTGTGTGTTTACTTGATTGTAGTGTGTGTGCAATTTGGTGGACTTCTTTATTATGGCGTGCTATACGTAGTCCCTTTAGGTGTTGGTTTGATAGAAAGTAAATGTGGCCATGTGTCTATGGCATTGTTAGGGCATAGTGTACAGTTTGGGTTTGGGTATAAATTAGGCCAGAAGATATTTTTACGGTGGTTACCCATATATTGGGCATATCGAAGTTTTAGAGTTTGTGTAATTTAAGCGTCTGTGGTTTCGGGGTTTCTCCAAAATTGGTTGGAGAGTTTGTGGTTGATTTGGTCATTGGATGTCCATTTGTCTATGTATGTGAATTTGGATTGGGCCCAACTTAATTCTTGGTTTTTGTGCTCTTTGTTAATGTATGTTTGTAGGTTCCATATGGCACCCGTGTGGGTACCAGTTGGGACCCCGTTTAGCCAGTATGGTGTAGTATGGGCTGTATGTATCCTGGGAATGTTGGCATGTTTGTCTAAAAGGGCCCCATTATTTGCTAGTTGGTCCGCGATTTCGTTACCTATTATGCATGTATGTGCTCTAACTTTGTGAATTGTGATTTTGTGTGTGGACCAGGTTATATGGTTGACTATAGCGGCAATGAGTAGTTTATCCGGGTGGCTATGCTGGGATGATGGATGTCAAATGTGATTATGTATTAGGTAGATATTGTTAAGGCTATCTGTGAAGATATGTATGTCTTACCATGTGTGAACTCCCTCAACAACCCTTTGAAAAGAAATTTATTCTTTTCCTATCATATGGGGAGATTCCTTGAGGTTCTTGCACGCTGGCCGCTAAACCACCCCTATCGAGCTCTGACCGCCTAAGAATCTGCCACCCCTGGCTCATGCGTCAATGCCCAGACCATAATTTATTGGTGATGCCCATGTTGTTGCCAGTAGTTTGCTTGACTGGACGGAACCATGTACGGAGTTAGCTCCAACAACATGAGTCATCGTTCGAGCCACAGACCTTCCTTGGACATTGGAATCATTCTTTGCTCCTATTTCCTCGGTTCCACACCACATCTATCAATGTGTTATGCAAACAAGTTATACTAATGTGTTATGCACTAGATCCAAATCCAAAAATATGTTATGCACAAGATGTAGATCCAAAAATGTGTTATGTACCAGATTTAGATCCAAAACATGTTATGCACTAGATCTAGATCCCAAAACGTGTTATGTACCAGATTCAGATCTAGAACTATGTTATGTAACAAAATTAACAAATCTGAATTTGTTAGTGCGCACGATTATTTCATATAAATAGTGATTGTAATCAAGTGGTCTTCCTCTCTAAGCATGTGATGCCAAAATTCTACAGCTTAGTGCAAACTCATTTTTGTTCTATGCCTACACTCACATGATTTGTAAGTTGTGTACGAGTATTTCTTATCGTACTTAATTGGATTATGTGCTAGTAGTTGATGTGGTGTTATGACATTTTGCTACGTCTGATAATTATATTCATTCACTACAATCTACCGTTCATATCAATGTAGGCCCATGATTGTTTTGTACTCGTTCGATTAGGCCATCCTTTATGAGTTTTGTGAGTCTCCAATCGGTTAGTTAATCCAATTGGTTAAATAACACAAACTTGTTGATCTAATAACATATATTCATATACACATAACACATCCAAGAGACATGTTGCTTTTGGAGGAAGGAAATAAATTTTTCTAAAGCAAAATAAAAATGTTGAAGGAAATTATGTTCATTCATTGCAAAATATATCAAATTCAATAAATGATGCGTATTAATGTGTTCTACATAACACATAATATATAATAGATTTTGCACAACACATTCTACATGATAGATTTGCACGACACATTTTGCATGACATAATTTTGTACAACACGTTCAACATGACATATTATGCACGACACATTCATCATGATATATTCTACATGATATTTTCAGCATAATATAATCTGCATGATGTTTTTTGTATGACAATTTTTGCATAACACTTTCAGTATGATGTTTTTTTACATGCTAGAAACAATGAATTAATATAGATTAGAGTACTTTTGAAAATCAACATTTTATATCATGGCTGAACATCAACTTGAGTTGATGTAATCAATAAAGTGCATAATTCTAATAGGCAGTCTAGTTTGCAAATGTTGCAACTAAGGTCTTTCCTAAAATCAATCCTCATAATTGAAATTAGTACTTTCATATTTCGGTAATATTCTTTGCCCTTGAACAAGAAAAATGACTACGCCACTTGATTTGCAACCTAAATTGTTGGCCATTCCCAGATAAAAACACATGTAGAATGTCGTTGTAAAGACAACCAAATTAAATTGGCATCTTTGTCGTCTGTCTTGTGGTTGGGTTTGAAGTCAATGAAATTGATTCTCCAGTAATGATAATTGCAAGTATTTTGCACAAACTACGACCTATTTCCAACAATGTTTGGATCAACCATGCCAGAACTGCAAAAACTCATCAAATCAATGTGTTATGTGTATGTGAATATATGCTATTAAATCAATAAGTTTGTGTTATTAAACCAATTGGATTAACTAACCAATTGGAGACTCACAAAACTCATAAGTGATGACCTAATCGAACAAGTACAAAACAATCATGGGCCTACATTGATATGAACGGTAGATTGTAGTGAATGAGTATAATCATCAGACGTAGCAAGATTTCATAACACCACATCAACTATTAGCACATAATCCAATTAAGTACGATAAGAAATACTCATACACAACTTACAAATACTCATACACAACTTACAAATCATGTGAGTGTAGGCACATCAAAAATGTGTTTGCTTTGAGCTATAGAATTTTGGCATCACATGCTTAGAGAGGAAGACCACTTGAATACAATCATTATTTATTTGAAATAATTGTGCGCACTGACAAATTCAGATTTGTTAATTTTGTTACATAACATAGTTATGGATCTGAATTAGGTACATAACACATTTCGGGATCTGGATCTAGTGCATAACATATTTTTGGATCTAAATCTGGTACATAACACATTTTTGGATCTAGATCTAATGCATAACACATTGATAGATGTGGAACCGAGGAAATAGGAGTAGGGAATGATTTCAATGTCCAAGGAAGGTCTGTGGCTCAATGGATGACTCATGTCGTTGGAGCTAACTCCGTCCATGTTTTCGTCCAGTCAAGCAAGCTATGGTCAACAACGTGGGTAAGACCGATAAATTCTAGTATGGACACTTACGCATGGGCCATGGGTGGCGGATTCTTAGGCGGACAAAGCTTGATAGGGGTGGTTTAGCGTCCGACTTCTTGCACTAAGCCATTTAAGCTATTTAGTGTCACATGCATAATAGTGTCACTTACCCTATTTTGAGGTGTATGATATGTTGTATTGATGATTAACAACTTCATCATAATTGTCAACTCATGACACTTGGTGTTCAAGTGCGCTAACTAATATCTTGGCATGAGTATGTTCAATAGTGTCATGAGGTGCATGCCTATTTCACACAATGGTATGCAAGTTGACTAAATTGTACACAAATGACACTTGCCATTAGTATGCTCAAGAATATCTTCCCTTTGCATATTAAAATGTAAACACATGACACTTGTCATTAGTACGCTCAGAAAATCTTCCCCTTGCATACTAAAATGTAAGACTATCATCTAACGTATCTCAATGTGCTACTCTAAATGTCATAATGTAGATATTTTTTCACTTGAAGGAGTTACTTATGTTGATGAATGGGAATCGTATTGGTAGTTAGTTGACGTGACACTTTGAGACCTCTAGGCATCTGGTTTAGGCCCTTCACAAATAGGTATGTGACACTAAATACCATAAACAATGTAGTACAAAACATGGCTCTTTTGAACACTTGTTTCGACACAAAAAGAGCCAAAAGGGGTCCATTTGATGCATACTCAACTTTTGGTCTATGGCTCCTAAGGTGATTCGAAGAGCGTCGTTTGGGCCATGTGCTAAGGGTCATGCCCTTTTTGACACAAACCAAATTTTATTGAAGCATTAACAAATTCTTCATTCTAACAAGGTAATTTTTTGGTCTATGGTAAGTTTTATGGAGTAATTTTTGTTAATAATTTATGGGGGTCATTTTTAGAAAACGAGTAATCATATTCATTCCATAAAAAAACATGTCTAACACATATCACTACTACGATAGTCATAACAATAAGTATGAGTGCTAGGGTTGGGGCGAAACAACATGTACATTAGTTCCTTGGAGGCAAGGGTTTAGGCATCCGACAAGGAACGAGTGTATGGGTCGGTTCGCCCAAATCCAAGGCTAGGAGTGTACCCTTTGAGTACCCGCAATTAATGTTACCTCAACAAGAAGGGAAAAGCTTGCAAGGCAAGGGTGAATGAATGGATAATTAATCAAATATAGTAGCTTCAAAAAGGTACCAAAGAGGTTTCCAAAGCGGGTGTCAGGAGACTTTTCCAAAAAGTGCAACTATTTTTTTTACCTCACCAACTTTCCCGTTGCTTTATAGTTATTTAGATTTGTTTGGATCGTAATTTAGCCTAGATTAGAACCTTTACCACCACTTGGCATTACTTTTGTCCTAGAAACTGACATAATTAATTCTAAGCATTGAATGTAACTACCCAAATAGATTAAAAATAGCCTAAGTAAAATTCAAAGATAGCGCTACGTTTGCTCTTGAAAAAACATCAAACCGGCACGCGCCAGTCTAATGCTCTTTTGAGAATGTCATTCCGGGCTTGCTAGTTAATGTTATGGTAGGGCCAAGGCGACATCAATTTTGACTTCATTTTTACTGTAAATGGCTGATATGACTATAGTCAATTTAGTAACCAAAAGTGACACCTTCAATCAAATAGCTATCGTTTGAGTCATGTTACAATGACCATGGCCATTTCACACTTTTTATGTGGTAAGTATATTGCATTGTAGATATTTTGACACCATATGCCCGCAGGACCTGCTTCCGTTATTCTTGTTTTGATTTTAGTAAAGTGAATTTCATTGTAAATTGTTTAATATTTAAGAATACATTCATAGTAAGCAGTCAAATCTGCCAATAGGTAGGGCCCAACATGGCATTTCCAAGTACCTCGGGTGTTAGCCTAGAAGAAGTGGATGGCAAGGTGGTTTGAACTGGGATGTCATAGATCCCAAACCAAACCCTTAGCCATCAACTCCACTCACATTACATGTGCACATAACTAGTATGTAATGTAGTTATTGGGTAAAGGAGATTTCACCTAGTTATTGCACATATTTATTGTAAAAAATTACTTACGTATATAGTTATTGTACATAATAATTCACATACTTACGTATATTGTTATTGTACATAACTATTGCGTAGTTACTACATATAGTTACTATATACTTTGCATATTTTTGTAGGTCACATGTGAATTTTTTTGGGATTTTTTAATGAAAATTCTTTATAGATTTTTAGATCTATGGAATTTTTTGGAATTTTTCCAATTTATTTAACCTACCTAAAAGGCTCATTGCTTAAAATAACTTTGGAAGTATTTAGGTTGCATATGAATTTATTATTTTTTTGAAACTAAGTTTGTAGACCATTTATAAGCTTAAAGATCTATACATTTTTTTGGAATTTATTAACATTATTAACTTGCTCTTTAAATACTTTGCAAATTTGTGTAGGTCACATATTAATATTTAGTTTCGTGAACAAGAAACCATGGACTCTTTAGCCTTTACCATATATATATAGCATTGAAATTTTACAGGTTTTGAATTTTTTTGAAGCTAGCTGGCATGCCTAAAAGTTTGTCTTTGGTTTTAAGTTCTCAATACTATGTTGGTCCGAGATGACCCTAAACTACCGGATGATGGTGGAGGGATACCCAAATCTCAAGGAAGAGGTTGGCGGTTCGAATCCCGGCTGTGAAATCTCCTCTCTACGTGACGGAAAACTTGCCAGGTGGTCAACTGCCTCTTGTGCTTTGGCGTTGGCCTGTCGGCCTTCTGTCTCAAAAAAAAAGTTCTCAATACTATCTTAAGCTCTATGGAATTGCCATGATCGTGGGCCAAACAACAAGGAACTTACAAAGTGACTACATATTTGTATGAGTGGGCAAATCTTTCTATAACTAGGATGGCAGGTTCAAACACACACTTGTAATTGACTCAATGGTCCTTTGGTGTAAAAGTGACCATTTGGCAAACAACTACTTCGACACAAAGGACCATTGTGTTAAATGCAAGTGTGTGGTACACTAAATACGATATTTAGTGTCACCAATTCTAATTGTCTTGCTCAATACTAATTGCAAACCACCATATCAACACTAAATGTTAATCCAACATTATTTGTCATTCCTTGTAATTTTTTTGGGAAATTATAGATTTACAGTGTTGCAATTATTGTCACTTACCAAGTTTTTTTCCATCCAAATTCCAATCATCCATCATCCATGACAATATTTGTTCACTTATTCATAAGAAGTGTCATCCGAAAAGTTACCATAGTGACATAAAATACCATATGATATTAAAAAACATCATATTTAGTGTAGTACCTACAATTCTAGTAGTGTATGTTGGCCCTCCACACTTGAGCTGCCTAAGGTATATAGCCAACCACCTACAAGGTTAGGCCAAGGGTGGTGGTCAATAGCTTTAAACATAGGACCTCATGGGCCCCACTTGGGTACCTTAGCCACCAATTCACTGCATCCAATGTTCAAGATTGAAGCCCTCATACGAGTTTCATTTTGAAGGGCTCTCAAATTTCAGCTTTTCAATTGAAGGGCTGGTTCAAATCCAAGACGTCAATCCAAAAATATAGAAATGATATACAAAACTCATATTAAACTTGTGCATGAATTATATGGTACATGTTTCTAGTACAATGTGAAGAATTAAGAATCAACCATCCAACTCCATTTCTTGTAGTGACAATGCCCTACGCTTGTTGGTTCTTGTGGCAGGCATATTATATTGAGGACTTCAAGTGACGTCTTCATTTTCAATCTGGGGTTGCGTTTTGAAGGGCTGTTTTGAGAGAGGCAAATTTTGAAGGGCCAAATCACGTTTGAAGGGCATTGAAGACTTCAATCTTGAACACTGACTGCACCACACACATGTGAAGAGAAGGCTTTTGAAGCACTTTATATGTGAAGGTTGTTTTTATCTTGTAATGTAAGTATCTACCAAGTACAACACCTCTCATCCATCCAACACATTAACTTGTCCCTAATAGATTTTTGGCAGATTCATCTCAAAGGACTTGGACTGGACTAATTTGGGGTCTTTGAACCAAAATATGGTATCTAGATAACTACAATCAGTATAAATGCGGACCATTTACTATTTCAGTGCTTCTATGTTGGATGAATGGAAGACGCACTTATACGTATGCAGTAATTCCCTCTCTTTCACATGTAGTAAGTACTTAGGTAGGTGACTCACATCTAAATCTAGATGTAGATCTACAAGATCTCTAAAACTAAACAAAGGTAGAACATCCCTTCACGGATAATCAATAATAAACATGGAATCTAGTGTCTAAGCTTGCATGAGTAGCCAAAAATATATAACAATTTGGAGGAGGGGAAATAGATCACTACAAGAAGATCTCTAAATTAAACAAAGAGATAACATAAGTTCCTTTATATTGTACATTCAATAGTTACAAGGGATCTAGATATTATGAGTAAGCTTGAATGGAATCTATATCTATCAAGTAGCCCAAAAAAATAACATAAACTTCACGGACCTTTTGCATGGCCAACAAAATAGCAAGACGGCACCATAGCCCACAAGAATGTGATTATAATCTAGAAGATTAATATCACAAAACTAGTGGTGGCCCAAATGACAAAATGGCTCCAATGGTGGTGCAAAAGAGTGTGGATTTCAACATGAAAAAAATCCATGTTGAAGCCAAGTGTTTGAAAGAGCCATGTTCTACACTAGTGTTGGCATGGTGATTTATCCTGTTGAGTTCTTACTTTAAGTTAATTTTTAACAAATTGAACCTAAGTTCAAGTTGTTTCACTCAATAGAGTTATCCGTAAAGTCCTGCAAAGAGGAATGAAATTGTGTGTTTGATCCTTATTTGAGAAAACTTTTTAGTAAGAGCATGTTAGCCCATCGTGTATTGAAGCATGTTTTGAAAGTTGGGTGAAACTTTTGGGACCTCCTCTTTCCACCTCTCAAACTTTTAACGAATTTTAGGATCTAAAATAGGGTATGCACATGGGACATGTTGTCCTAAATCTTGGATCAGCCATGCAGGGCTAGCTTGGCCCACCCGTCCTAGTAGGACAAGCTAGAAAGCTAGTTTTTGATAGCCTGACACCACCCCTTGTGTATGGTAAGTTAAGCATTAAGAAAACTTAGATAACGTTGTTTTAGTTCTCATAAACTCATGGTTTGGTATTAAAGCCATGCTTTCATTTGCTTTACTTTACAAATAACTCAAAGTTGTTTGTTTGTTTTCCCTTTCTCCGAGTTTCTACCTTCATTGGTAAAAATTACTTGAAATCTTTTAGGCTACGTCAACTAAATTTTAGTCCAAGTAGTTGATGACCATGAAACCCAAAATGTAATCCAAAGTTTGCGCCCAATGTCATCACTTGTCCACCCGGAAACCTCCAATGATGTCAAATACGGGTTTTGAATCTTTTGGTTTCAAAATTTGACACTTGTCATCCCATGGCCAAGTATAGGGTCAACATTTCCCCATGTTGTGAATGGGAATTGTATGTGGAATAACCTCCTTCATGCGTCTAATTGTCATTCTTCTTTTTTGGCATAATCCTGAAACCTTATGGAGAGTGGCATTGTACGTATGATGGCCGAAATATAGTTCAATCCTTATTGTAGTTTATAGACACATAAATGGTCTCTTGGATACGGGATATGTTATGTACAATGATTGTCGTTAGGTGAAGTTCCCTTCTTTGCTTCCCTTGCTAGTAGGTGATATGCAACCCATTCACTTGGAGTACATGGTTCAATGTGTGTGCATCATGTACACAATTAATGTTCATCATCCTTGGAACATTATGCAAATGAATCAATTTTTGCGTAAATTTTTTTTGTAGTAATAGTTCGCACATGATGTACCCATTTGTGATTTGAGAATGTTTTTTTTTATTTATTTTAAAATTTTGGTGGGTTTGTTTTTGTTTTTTTGTAGGGAATGTGTCTTGTGTAAAAATGTATTGAAATCATGCAATTCTTGCATGATGTAGACCCTATAGTGTCCCAAAATGGATTTGAACTACCTTAGCATCCACAGGTCATAAGAGGTGCACATCAAACCATGATTGGATGAAACTTGACACAATACACATTTATCAAGAAGAAGGACAACTCCGCTATTGTCTATGACATGAGTTATGATGTTGCTTCATTTTCAGGTTTGTCCAAGTCTATATGTAACCCCGAAACATATATTACGAGATTTAGAAGGCCCCAAAAAACTACTGCCTCCTTTCCCGAAGGTGAACACCTTGAATGGACATGGACAAGTCTACCGACACCTATCTTCCCCAAGGACAACCCCCTAGGTTCCCACACAATTGGTCGAAAATATCTAGTGCACCCAGATACCCCCACTATTGTTGGGTGGCTCATACTGTATGTTTTATGATGTTAAAAAGGTATTAGGTGTGCCATACACACTAGTGCAAGAAGTTTGTGTGGTCATGAACTTTGGGAGAGTAGCTATTAAAAAAAACTAGAGCACCAAATCCTCCGGTTAGCCACAATAAGGGTTTCCACTTTGTGGATGTACACTCAGGGCCACTTCACACATAGTATTGAAAGCCCATGACCATGACCAATCTCTCATTGGTCAAAAAGGATGAGACCGTCTAAGTTCACTTCACACGAGAAGGTGGAGGCCTAAGGACCCAAAGAAATTATCATGGATGAAAAGTCTACGTGGATTCCTATATCATAGGCTATAAATAATATTTCATGGTTTTCCAAAATTTCAGTTATACTTACTTCCAAGAGATAGGTTTGACACAAATTTTGGCAGACCATGTTAGTAGCACGACCTTTGGATGAGAATCAAGGGCCCTCATAGATACATAATCACAACCTTTGGCTCATGTGTGAAGCGACTTTCAAACTCCTAAAGTCCTAACTAAGTGAAAGAGGTGCGACAAACATGGTGAGGGACCCTATCACTCTACAATAACTCTAAGTTATCATGTGAAAAGAATGTCTTCCCTATCATGGTAGGTTGACAATCAAGAATTTGGATACATGGGAGCATTGTGGGATTGGACGGATATGCGGTCTTGCCTTACAAAGCTATGATCATCACAAATTTTCCAAGGGTGGGAAAAAATGTAAATATCCTATGCAATATGTATTACTCTTATGCAGCTATTTTTTTTGAATAAATATAATGTGGCACCCAATAAAGTATAATAAACCAATGTAGTTATCATGACATTGACTGCCAAATTCTATGGTGTTGTTTCAACAATTTTTTATTTTATTTTAAAAAAATCCCTTTGAAAGCTTGTTTTTTTTTGAGACAGAAGGCCAAACCAGCCAACGCCAATGAATTGCCTTTGAAAGCTTGTGATGATAACTCACATGGTGGAGAGGAAGAATAATTGAGAGTGGTGGGATGTTCCACTCCATAGTTCTTGGTGATCCCATACAATATGAAGAAAACATGCACATATTACAAAGATATAAGAGCGGTGCTCCAAGCCTGATTGTGAGGCAAACATAGGTTCAACATCTATAGTAGGAATGCACACAAATCTTTATATTGTTGTGTTTAAAGATTTTTGTACGTTGGATGTTGAACTACAACAATCATAATTGTATACCTTTGAACGTCACCGTCTGACGCCGCCCCACCTACTTTTGGGGGTGGTTATTTTATGAGCACAATGTTTGACATCAGCATATGTGATTTGGGCGAACCAACCCATACACTCGTTCCTTGTTGGATGCCTAAACCCTTGCCTCCAAGGAATCATTGTACGGGTTGTGTCACCCCAGCCCCTAAACTCTTGGATTTGGGTGAACTAACCCATGCACTCCTTCCTTGTTGGATGCCTAAACCCTTGCCTCCAAGGAACCAGTGTACGGGTTGTTTCACCCCAGCCCCTAAACCCTTGGATTTGGGCGAACCAACCCATGCACTCCTTCCTTGTTGGATGTTAAACCCTTGCCTCCAAGGAACCAGTGTACGGGTTGTTTCACCCCAGCCCCTAAACCCTTGGATTTGGGCGAACCAACCCATACACTCCTTCCTTGTTGGATGCCTAAACCCTTGCCTCCAAGGAACCAATGTATGGGTTGTTTCACCCCAGCCCCTAAACCCTTGGATTTGGGCGAATCAACCCATGCACTCCTTCCTTGTTGGATGCCTAAACCCTTGCCTCCAAGGAACCAGTGTACGGGTTGTTTCACCCTAGCCCCTAAACCCTTGGATTTGGGCGAACCAACCCATACACTCCTTCCTTGTTGGATGCCTAAACCCTTGCCTCCAAGGAACCAATGTACAGGTTGTTTCACCCCAGCCAGCATATGTGTGCTCATGCCCTATCCCTTGGGTGTAGGTTTTATTAGGGATCTAACCCCTGCCTACAGGGACCATCTATTAGTTTTGGTGTTGAAACAAGCATCCATAATTATCTGATGTCTCCATCATGGTGACCTAGGATGACCTACGTGAGAAAAAGGTGATACACGTGTCATTGAGTTGTGAGCAAAAAATTAGCCAACATAATAGGCAAGTTGTAGAAGAAAAAGTTACTAGGACTCTTTGCTCCAATCACCATCTACTTATCCTCTTTAACTACAAAATGTTTATAACCGTAGGATGTGTACACATATTTAGAACTAAAATGTATATATATGATGATGCAGTTGTTGGTATCATCTCTTGAGATACATATTACACTCCTTAAGGAGTTTGTCATTGCTATAGCCTTTAAAATTTCTTCATGATATCAACACCATGGGCTTGAGTGCATGAGCACGAGTCCTATTGTTGAGGAGTCTTGAATGAGGGAGAAGTTGTTAGTGAGTTCGACATTGGTGGTCGACTCTTGGGAGAGAGAGAGATTCATGTCTCAACTACTACAATATGTTGTGGCTGCAAACTTTTCAGTTGAAGAAAAATTGTTCGTCAATGTGAGTCAAATGTTGCGCTTGATAATGTGGTGCAGGCAAACACAAACTTTGTTTGAGATTAGAGTCCATCTATAGAAAGATTTGGATAGACAACGAGTTGTTAATATAGACACTTGTGGAATTAGTGAATTTAGAGAAGTCACTTAGATTTTTTATAAACTTGAAATGAGTGAAAATCTTGTGTTTAGGAAAGAACTTTTTTTTTTTCATGCACAATGAAATCATAATGGTTGGAGAAGGTAGTTTCTCTATGACATACAAGGATTTCACGTCAGCATCTGTCACGTTGTGTCGATCATGTGACATTGACGTGATGCTGGACTCCAAAACATGACATTGGCGGCGGCGGCGGCGGCGGGGGGGGGGGGTTGGGAGTATGGCAGTTACCCAAGGATAAAATGGATGTTGTCAACCTCTGGTCAACAATCTGGTCGATTTCTATGTTTGACTTTTATTTGCAATCGATACGGCGATCAATTGCAAAATAAAAAATTCCAAACAAATTATGGACCATTAGATCTTGTTGGCTACTAGATCTAGTCGACTGGTTGGTTGATTGCTCTAGGTTGACTATTGTAGTCGACCAACTAGTCGACTACTCCAAAATGATTGTTGTAATTGACCATGAGCAATTAGCTAGTTGATTGATAGTTAAGAGCAGTCAACTTCTAGGAAAACCAATACAAAAATCAAGAAAATTCCAAAAGAATTGGATTGTTAGATCTTACATCCAACAAGATCTAACAGTCCAGAAATATTTTGTAATGTTTTGGACCTTTTAAGAAATTGTTATTAGAAGTTGACTGCTCATAGTTATGAATTAAAGCAATCGACCAATTTTTTTTCCTACAAAACATTGATGGAATAAACAAAAGTCACCAAATCAAGAAACATCACATTCCGACATGATGATGTGATGTCATTTGTGACATCACATGACAACTAGGGGCCACATCATGTCCATTTGCACATCCATGATGATAGAGAGCAACGAGTTAGAAGGAGCCAAAGAATTATGGAGTTTAGAAAGTCAAAGTCCGTACTTTGCTCAAGAGAGAAACATTGTGGGATCTATTGTGTCCAACGGAACACACAACCATCATTGTAAAGCTTGTAGCTGGTCTAGTTGATACCCCACCAATGATTCGCAACAAGAAGGAAAGGGCCATGGGCATTCTCATCATGTCACTAAAAAAAATGACATCATTCACTATGTGACAAAATTATAAGATCCAAGGGAGTGTTGGATAACCCTTAAAGACGTTTTTGAAGCCCAAAACTCAGTTAGAGCTCTCTTCTTGGTGAACAAACTTCATTCAATCATAGTGGATAAAGGATGTGTCATTATGTTTGACTCAAACAAATGTTGGATTGTTAATTCCAATAATACTAACATTGTTTTGGCTATAGGGAAACAAAACCCTGCAAATGGTCTCTACATGTTAGAATCCAATAATGCTCAAGCACACGTCTACATGATTGATGCAACCTCAAATGTTGATATTTGGCCCAATCTAGTTGAAATTGTTGATTATAGATCTCTCTATAACATGTCCATCAACCTATGTGCCACAAGACTTCCAAGCATACCTTTGGTAGATCATAAGTGTGTTGAATGCATGTTAGGAAAAACAACACGACAATGATGTGCCAAAAATTAGTTACAGTAGGGCAACTAGGCCAAACCGGCTCATACATTATGACCTTTGTGGTCCAATGTTGAGAAATTCATTGCATGAATCCAGTCACATTCATAGACGACTTTAGTCATAACACATGCACTTACTTCCTATGATGATATTCGTTATATCGAGACATTTTGGAGTCTCATTTTATCCTTGACTCGAAGATAAACCGCTTTATCTCTTTACTAGAATTTTTTAATAAATAGGTAAGAACACCAACTTTTAGAATTGTATTAGCATATCATTATTTGAACATTATTTATTTTTGGTTTTAATTACTATTTTTTAAAATGAATTTCCAATAACTAGCATTTTGTCTCAAAATCGCTGAAAAGTCTCGATATAACGAATATCGTCATTCCTCAAGAGTAAGCCATGAACCTTATGAAAATTCAAAATATTCAACAATACGGTAGAAACACAAACATGTTTAAAAATTCCAGCGTTGAGGGGTGGAGAATATATGTCTAATAAGTTCATTAGATATTGTGAACAAGAGGGCATTGAGAGACAACTGACCCATGCTTATACCCCTCATGAAAATGGGGTTGTGATGCAGGAAAGCAGAATTCTCATGGAGTGTGCATGTGTGTCACTAGTATGTCAGGCCCCAACTTATCTATGGACTGAGGTTGTATCTACAGCAACATACCTCACAAATAGATGCTCGAGTCGAGCGAATGTTGAAATGACTCCAAAAGAACTCTATGTTGGAGAGAAACCTTCCATTGAGCATCTTAGAATATTTGGCTCATTAGCGTATGTTTATATCCCAGAGGTTCAGCATAACAATTTACAACCCAAGTCTTGCAGATGCATGCTTGTAATTCTCGCAGATGATATGATTACAACTCAAAGGCATATAGGCTATTCAACCTGTTCACTAGAAAAATGATCATTTCCAAAGATGTTGTAATAGATGAAGCGATTTGCGGCATCAAGAAGATCACGCAACCAAAAGCACAAAGAGGAAGTGACCCACTTACCAAGATTGATGCATCATGATGATTGAGCTACACTGGAAGCTGATTCAGAGGGGGAAATTGCATCAACAACTTTTGATCTACCTCAGAATCCAACCTCTAATGTTCAATGGACGTGAAGATCCGGTAGTTAGTTACAGATGAACTGGTTGAGTTTGAGAAATAAACAATTGAAGTTCAAGACTTTAGAAAAATTACTGATCATTTTAGAGGAAGTTATAGAATAATATACCCCAAGTTAATAAATAAAAATCAAAAGATGTCAACATGTAACTGGTTGGACTTGGAAACACTAGGATCTCGACCGGATATATCCAAAAATCTCCATGGACACTGGAGTAAGCTAACATGGTTGGGTCCAACCACAATAAGGTGTACCATATTTATGTCACACGTCACTCCTTTTTCACAATCCTTGACACTCTTTTGCATAGTTATCATTTTATTATTATTATTATTATTATTATTGAACTTACATAGGTTTATAGTCAAGAGTTAGCATGTTTATAATTATTGTCATCACATTTGATTGATGGTTTGTAATTTTAATTAGTAGTATTGTCTCAAACATAAGTCTTTATGAAATGTAAGGGCTCCTTTTTATTTAGTCCTTAGTGGTATACCTTATCATGGTTGGACCTAGTTATGTGGTGCATTATAGATTCAACACAAATGGTGCTCCCAAAACTTCAATAAGTCTACATTCATTGTTTGCAATTGATCAACTATGATGAAATTTTTTCTTCAACTTTTGGTTATGGTATTATCCAAAGATCAAGTTGCAAATTTTGGTGAGAGGGTTATTGTTACAAACGAGTGTATCTCTCACCATCCATGTTAAGATCCTACCCCCTATTGGTTTGTGGTTGATTCATTTAATATGGGGTCTTTGAAGCCAACTCCAATGTCACACTATCTAAACAAAATAACCGCCGATGTACATACTATTTCAATATGTTGTTGTTGGAGGTATAACACCTTATGTTGCATCACTGTGATCAACATTAGGCCAAAGGGCTCACATTCATGCCGGTACCTAGCTACGGGCGTTATTTTTATTTTATTTTATTTATTGTTGTTGTTGGATGAATGAGAGGTAAGCGCATATGCAATAAGGCATGCATGTGTTATCCATTTACTTTTAAAAATTGGACACCTATTTTTGATAGGTGTGTGGTTCGGTGAGGATCACATAACAAACACCACAAAGACACATGTTTAAAAGAGATTGCACTAAGTCTTCAAATTTTATTAACTACCACTAGAAGAAACTTGTCCATTGCAACCATCTGTTGTGACTTGGCCATTGTGACTCAAGAAAAGAAAATTCATAAATTAATCATTTTACATGTCAACCATAATATTATCCATTGTCCAAAAATTGCAGCCAAAAACCTATGGTTGGCAACCACAATTATTCATTTATGCATTTTCTCGCCATGAATTGCAATGGCCAAGTCGAAACATATGGTTGTAGTGGACAATTTTTCTTCTAGTGTACTCCACATTCAATAGTGAACACAATTGGAAGGACCTGGGTGCAAGCGCGGTAAAGTGGACAGCCCTTGATCGTTGCTCAGGTTTAAGTGAAAGTGATCCAAAACTATATACTAACTTTGAATTTTATGAAATAAAAATTCATAAACATTTAGAAAACATATGAATCTACAAAGCCAAGCAATTTATGTTCACAAAAAACAATTTCAAACAACATATATGTATTTTAGAAGACGGTGCAAGTGGTGGTGCAAGTGGGTGTCATTGAAAAGATAATTGTCAAAAACTTGTTTAAAATACAATTACATTACATTAAATTGATTATTTTTTGAAAAAAAATTACGATGACCTCAAGTTTATAATGAATTCAAGGAATATGAAAAGAAATTCCAAGTTCAAAATATTTAAGGTCATGAAATTTACGTTCAAAACTATATTTAGTCAGTTGCTTTTACGCGTCACTTTTGATGATAGGTTTTGAAGATCTCATATTGATATTCTATATTTGAGTACCTAACTTAACAATAGAGGTCATCATGAAAAATAATCTATTTTAAACAACATTTTGCTACTACTTATAGGCATTTGACCAAAAAAATCATGGCTTTCATATACCGGAGCACTTTTTTGGTCCACTTTACTATGCTTGCACCCACCTATAATGTATTCAATCAAGAGATCGACAATTGAACTTGCACTTTTGACAACCATAACTAAATAAGAGGAAGTTCGATTTTCAAACGAATTTTTATTGATGGGTCATCATAGATTTGGTAATGCAACACAACTTTTGTTGTATATATCTAACTGGTAAAAGTTGAGAACATGAAAAACAAACTGATTAACATCCACGTGCTTTACTACATCAATTCCCTATCGACTAATTTTACTATTGCCCTCAAAGTGGGCCCTCTTTTTCTTAAGGCATTGAGTAAAAGGCAAAGAATTGCAAGTATGAAATTCTTGATGGGCACTTTAAGGAAAGAAGCAGTAGTTGGAGTCACATGCTAGGATTCAAATCCCAACCATTCAAGGCTTTGGTGCTTCCAACTTTCACACCCAGGGGGTACACTTTTCATTACACGTATGAGTATACGTGAGTGCACAAAAGGGGTAGTTATTTGAACTTTTCCGTACTACATATACATATGCTACAAAAATTATAACTCGTAGTTATGTACATGTTATATTTAATAGTATATAATAGCTTTCATATATGGCATTGAAATTTGGGAGGTAAGTTGAAAAACTCTGATTGGAAGGTTCTCAAGAAGGGTGTGAAGATACATACAGTATGATGTCTCATGTGAAAGTGTGTTCTTTAACAACCCATCATATTTTGTTGGTTGAATTTGGAGAACTTCCCCATAGAATTATATGTTCTTAAGCTTACTACTCCCTCCGTCCTAAAATGATCATTGTTTGTGTTTCTAACTTTGGTGAGATTAAGGCCCGCTTACCATTGACCAAGTAGTTGTAAGTATGACTCTTAAAATAGAAAACAATAACTACTCCAAAACGCCACTGGAGGTTGCGGTGTTGAAAGACTTCTTGATATAGAAAGTTTACCGTGAAAATATTTGACTTTGAGCCTCAAATTTCCAGCCAAGCAGATAAACCGGACAATCATTTTGGGACAAATTTTTTTGGAAAGTAGGACAATCATTTTTTGGGATGGAGGGAGTATATATTTTTAACAATGTCTTGCCCACCTACCCTCCTCTTGGCTAGTCAGTCAAGCAACCTCATTTTCCCGACACCTTGCCAAACAAGGATTAAACACTTGGCACAAATCGACAACCATGTGAAAGCCATCATGGGTCTATCTCATTGGGAAACCCATGACAACCCAACCACATCAAAAATTGCAATCGATGATATCAAGGAGGCTTTTCTTGCTAAAGAGTGGAACTCTTTCTATCTCTCAAAGTAGAAACTAGAATACCTCCACCTCGAGGATTTTCTCAAATACGAATGCGAATTGTACTTGAAGCTACCATTGACACCACAACAACGCAAGACCATTGTTGCTTATTGTACCTCAAATCATAGGCTTATCATTGAAACTGGATGGTGGTCGAGTGTCCCTATCTCTAGAGATAAGAGGTCATGCTATTTCGACTCTTATAATGCAGTTGAGAATGAGGCACACTTCATGTTGGAATGTCCCCTATATAACCCCATTAGAGATAAGTTTCCATCATTATTTGAGGATGCAGTATTAGATAGCCTCAAGTCTTTCTTTCAATTAGATCAGCAAGTTAACATTAGTCTCTCTCTCACGGAGACTACCGCACTCTGCCAAGCTAGGAATTAGCCCGTTTGAAACCATTTTGGTGTACTTTCAAGTCCCATTAGCCTTTTTGGCTTCCCGGACTTTAAAATCAATTTCCATTCATCTTACTTAGTTCTATCATTCATTTTGGCGTTGGCTTTTTGACCACCTATCTTTCAACATAAAATAAAATAAAATAAAATTTGACCTCTGGCTCCAGAGCATCTGGACCATTATGTCCAAGCACGGGCTACGGAGATGCCTTAACTTCGGAGGGACACGTGAGAGCTCTACAACTTCAAAGCATCACCGTACTCACCCAGCATGGACATACATATCATTCCCAAAGCTAAGATTAGACGGAAATCGCTGTATCCTCTTCGAGCTGGGCCCCTACCAAGATTAGCCGAGGTAAAAACATCGCAGGCAGTTCTAATATAGCGTATATATTTCATTTTTTGGGAGAATTTGACCTCGAAATGAGCAACAAAGGCCCCCAATTTCTCTCTAGAGCGAGCCACTTGAGATGAATAAACCACAAACCGATGATCGGGGTCAACTGAACTCTAAGTATATACGTATTTCTGGCCCCATTTCTGCAGAATACAAGGGCATCATGGGGAACAACAGGAGCTGCTGATTCGGATATTGTTTACCAAGATCAACCTGAGCAGACTGCTGCAAGGTCACTGGCAACGAAGGTTGGCTAGTCCTCCAGATTCTCTGAAAGAGGAGTTCGTGAATGATAAGAATTCCTTCGTATATTTAGTTACAAGCAACTTCGGACCGTGACAACTCATCACAAACCAAGTTTCATGGCTTGTTATTAGTTAAGTAATCACTCCACATGCCGTTTTTCCCGATCGTGGCCTCGTGCCTTGCAGCAAATCAATCGCCCGAGATCCTTGCAGCTTGCAGACAGTACATCTACAAGTCTGGCTGGGAGGTAGTACTACAGTACATATACCGGGGGTTTATAACCCTCTCAGTCTATCTAAGTTAGCATGCATCCAGTAGAGAATTATGTCCTTTCATTTCTTTCAACTCATATATATATATGTGTACCATATATATTGATATGAGCCACTGAATGTGTATCTATAATGATGAATATCAGCTCACATGCTTGGATTTCAGTGCAGGTGATCGGCCAGCATTTAAGTCTGCTCTAACGCTGGATGTTGCTGTGGAGTTGAAGAATGACGCAGTAGCCCAATTACCTTGACCTGGCTGGGATCTTTGTTGATTGCATTACTGGAAACATACCGGGAATTAGAACTTTACAGGTACAGACGACTCTCCTTTACGACTTCAAAGTTTATGCAAATTGTAGAAGATTTTGGGAGCTACAGTGATGATCGACCTGTGTTGAATCATCGGATATTTCGAGGTCGCCTTGCAGTTCTTCCACTCAGCACACATGGTCTTTACTAGTTTGTAAGATGGAGGGAGGCTGCATGCACAAGACAGACACATTGTTCGAAATTGAGTCTTCGGAATGAAAGTGACCATGACAGTAGTGCAGAATAATATTTATCCTTTCTTTCAATACTTGGAGTCTGGCATTTGCAGCTGGTCCAGCATTAAACTCTATTCAAATGGGTGTTACGTCTGTGGAGCTGAGGAATGAGGTAGCAGCCCAAATGCTTTCACTCGCCTAGCATACTTGCAAAGTAGAATTCTGGAAATCAACAGGAGAAAATACTGGGTATATGTATAGTCCGGGGGTTAACCCTCACCTCAGACTCTCTCTCCTTCTCTAATTCAAAGTTTTGTGTAAATGGAAGGTCATGAGGAACTTTGATGCTGTGATCGAGCTCTATTGATCTGATATACCGAGTTCGTTTGATTTCTCCTTGCAGTTGATGGCCTAGCTCGAACACAGTTTTTTTCTTTGCAAGATGGAGTGAGCTGGCTGCGCATGAAGACAGACATACGTATACATAGATTCTGAGTTTTCAAAATGAAGGTGATCTTGCATGCTAGCATGACTTTGACATGTCCTTTCTTTCTGCAAGCTGCTTACATCGATCCTTAGAATGATCTGGTCCTGTGGAGCTCAAGAATGACGCAAACGTAGCCCGAGTGGATGATTCATAGCCTCCCAAGGCTCTGCAAGTCACCCTTGAGTGGCCACCTCGAGGACAAAGTGCAACAAAGTGATTTGCAGTCTGATGTTATGCTTTTCTCTCAACGGCTGGTCAAGGCGACCCAGCTTTACCAGATCTAGCGACATCTACTTCGTAAGTTTCGTGAACATGATGCTACCTAAAATGACATTTAATTAACAATAGACATGCTCCTTGTTAAATGATCTAGCTCGGTGTAGAAACACTCTTTCTAGTTCTGGGCTTCACCGACTAGAGTTCCTTCTTTCTCCTCAAGGCTCGAGAGGCGTCAACGAGTCTTGACAATAGGGCATCATCTTGCGAATTAACAGAACCCTGACTTATTCAGCCACATATATCTGAGTGTTGGTCTGAGCATCATGATCCCAAGTTTCCTTCTGTCAGGTAATGAACTTTGATCACTAATTACTAAGTATAAATTACAAAGTACTAAAGTCTACATGCATTACTATAATCCAGATAATTGAGGATAGTAGATATCTGAATCATATATACCTTGAGAAGAGGTTCAGAATAATGTACTAGTCGACGATTCGAGATTTCTACACTATAACTTTGCAAGTGTACTACATGACAGACAACTAATAAGATTTAATGCATATGACGGTTATTCAGTTATCAGAAACTTTTCCTTTGTCACTTGATGAAACTACTGAAATTCGACAGGAAGAAATGCTGGTTAACATACTGGAGGTCAACCTTCAATTTGGACAGCTTTCGCCCCTTCACCACTTCAAACATTTGCGCAAGTGAAAGAAGATGAGGAAAATAGGAGCTCTGCTGCAGAACCAAGACCAGCAGAACTTGATCCTGTGAGCTTTTAGATCCGATTTTCCCTTGCAGTTTCTTCTTATAGCAAGCACACAAGTTTATTTCCTTTTAAATAGGGAATTGTTAAATCGACCACAGAGACGCATCGCGCAGTCACATGACCTGTCAAAATTTGACTTTTCATTGCACAGATGAAGAGGATCGAGATATAACCTCTGTGTTAGAATCAATAAACTTGGCCAACTTGGATACAAGTCAAAAGCCTAGTCGACACCTTATATTGACTGTGGTTGCTCAAACCAGTGTGTGGTCGATTTAACAATCCCCTTTAAATATTGGAGTGAGGCACGAGAGTACACATGATATCTGAGTTCTCGAAATGAAGCTGGTGATCGTGCTAGCAACACTTCGACGGTTCAGAATATCTATCCATTTTTTCTTCAACCTCACATGTTTGGGGTATACAAGTCTTGGGTGGTATTGTGGGGCTGAAGAGCGAGGCAGTAGCCCAATTGCCTTCACTCGCCTGGGTTAATCCTTGCAGATTAAACTACTGGAAATCGACTGCAAAGATGCTCAGCACATACCGGGGTTAACCCTTAATTACTTCAGACTCACCTTCAGGCCCACTTCAAGGTTTTTTGCAAATGGGAGAAGGCAAGGAAAGTCAGAGCTCTCCTTTGGAGTTCTACTAGCTATAGCTATAGCACACATGTTTATTTCCTTTTCAGAATGGAATGGAGTGACGAGGCACAAGAGTATAGCCATGCATATTCTGAGTCTTCAAAATGAAATAGGTGATCGTGCTAGCTAGCATAAAATCGACACTTGATCAAAACCTTTATCCTTTCTTTCTGCAAGCAGGTATATCCAGCGTGAAAGTCTCCTCAAATGGGTGGTACTGAGGAGCTGAAGAATGAGACAGTAACCCAAACGGATGAACAACTTAACCTCCTAAGGCCCTGCAAATCACCAGGCTTGAGTGGGCAAGCAGATACTTTCAGCGTCTCTTTAACTTTTCGCGGAAGCAGGAATTCTGCAACGACCCTCGACCTCCACGAATCTGCAAGATTAAAGACGGAGTCACGACCAGAGCAATCACCGAGCAATTGAACTGCGGATTGAATTACTATTTCAATGGGTGAGGTGAGACCAGCTTTGACAGAGACACGTGTACATGTATTTCAATTTTTGTGAACGTGTTGTAAGTATTTAGAACGAGACGTGAAAACTAAGAAACAAAGAAAGAAAGACGACTCCGATGTTCTCACCGGCGTGAATTCTGGTGTTGCTTCATTTCGAGTTGGTCTAAGTCTATACGTAATCCCCTAATGCTGTTGCTTCCTTTTTGAGTTGGTCTAAGTCTATATGTAATCCCGAAACATGTATTATAAGAATTAGAAGGCCCAAAGACTATTGCCTTTGTTTGAATAGGGTGAACACTTTGAATGGGTGCCAACACCTATCTTCCCCCAAGGGCAAGCCCCTAGGTTCCCACATGGTTGGTTGAAAATATATATCCCCACTATGATTGGGTGGACTATACTAGGTGGTAGGGTGCACCGGAAATCAAGTGTTAGGAAGGTCACCCATCCGAGTCTTATTTTGGCCTTAGGCAGCTTAACCTTGGAGTTCCCATTATAGGACGTCATATGAAGGCTTTGGGTTTAAGCTAGCTTGAATGAGATGTTACATTTGACATGCTCCTTGCTAAAGCAAATCTTGACACATAGATCATCTTTTATATTAGCCCAACCCTTAATTGGTAATTATAAAGAGAGAGAGACAACGCCTAGTTCTAGAGTTGGCGTGGATGAGGGAAGCTTCACCTTGATCATAGCGGCTAGCTCATATGTGAACCTAAGTCGGGTTTACTGAGCATGGCTATGGGACAAGTGCTACTCAGTAATTATACGTTCAATAAGATGATGATCTGATGCATTCTCAGATTCTCTAGAGCCCAAGAGTTTTCCTGAGTATGGTCCCTGTGCTTCAAACAGATAATGTCCTTTGATCTATATTACATCTAGACATCAAATGCCATATGCAATATTGCTAGTGATCAAAGGACACTATCTGACAGAATTGAATTGTTATCTGAATCATGCAATAATTCTACATTATTGAGGATACTAGACAACATATTCAGAACAATGATGTCTGGTCAATATTGATGAGAAAATTCTACGCTATAAATCTTGCAAGTTTACAGCATGACAGAACATTAATAAGTAATAAGAATATATGACGCTTACCAGAATATTCAGGTCCAGCAGATTCGTCTCAGATTGGTGTTACTGTGGAGCTGAAGAATGAGGCAGTTACAGCTCAAATGGATGAACAACTTAATGAACCTCCCAAGGCCCTCCATGTCACCCTTGAGTTGGCAAACGTGCAACTACATTGGAGTTTGATTGCTCTTTCGAATTCAATGGGTACTGATCAAGTTGAGCAAGCTTTGACAGAGACAAACGTATAATTTCTTAAATTTTCGCTATCTAGAATGATATTTAACTCGGTATAGAGTACTCTTCTTGTCCGGGTAGGCTTGGCTAGAGTAAGTCTGCCGGTCCAATGTCTCGATTCTGGCTATTGATCTGGATGTCATCGTGTCCTTCTTTCTCCTTGAGGATCGAGACTCGGAAGTCTTCACAACAGACCACCTTGCAGATTATTATGAAGAGTATTTCAATTAACGTAAGCAGTTCATGTAATTCTAAAGATTATAGAAATACAAGGCTTTTTACACAGTTTGAAACAATTTCACGTACCGTAGAATTTTACCTACTGCAAAGTGTACGAATAAGATTGAAATTGGACAAGTACCTGAAATAGTAAAATTTGTGATAGAATTTGTCATTTTGTGAAACATCCGCAATGTGTTGACTTGTATTAACACATGGATGATATAGCAACACCTCTGTTGTTGAATTAACCAAGGACAACGGCAATGACTGTATCTCACTCCAGATATAGTTGATAACACAGCCCAGGCTATCTGAGTGTATGTGTGAGCATGAATATCGATCCCTTTTACTTCTGCTAGACAGTAAACTTTAATTAGTATCATAATAAGACATCAACTGTCACTGTATCATGAGATTCTAGGACAACAACGTGGTCGGTCAAGTGTACATGAACGGAATAGCAGATTCAACAAATCTAGAATATACAGCACTGGGCCGATCCCACCCCAAGCTCACACTTTGAATCACTGTCTGCTGGATGTTAGCCAAATAAATATTAACTGATTTTCAAAGCTGAAACCAATCGGATGATCTGAATTAAGCGTTCAGGATTGGTCTATTCACCTCCATCGTTAATTGTCTGTCAATCTCAACTCTGAACTTGAGCAAGATCTTTGGGTCGTCGAGGTTTAAATAGAAGTTACTTAGCTGTGCAACCCCTATTTCAAGCCGAATATATATGTGAACAACAACTATTTACAGTTACAGATGCAACTGCCAGCGAGACTGCAAAGTAGACGGTAATTAGAGCGTACTACTAGTACTCGAGTGATATTTCGTAGCACCTTCGAACGGGGAGGGTGAGGATGAAACACTGAAAACAAGCATTACTATGTAAGGCCACGTATTACTATTTAAAGAAAGAATGCTTAGCCAATGTCACACTAAATCAGACCTTGGTTTCCGTTGAAGTAACCCCATAGGCAACAAGCTGATCATTACCTAAAGGTAGCTGGACAGAGGCCGGTCACAGTTAATAGATCAGTACCGGGTGTTTGTCATAGACATGGGCTGGACATATTTTCCCTTCTCAAGGCCGGGGCTAGCTAAATTGGATCACTTTGTTAATGAAATGAAATGAAATGAAATTGATTTTAAGGTCTAGGAAGCCAAAAGGCTTATAGGACTAAAAGTACATTGATCAAGATAGTGTCAAACAGGCTAATCCCTTAGACTAGTGGAGTGCATTAGCCTCCATTAGACAGAGTCTAACATCAACTTGATGGTCTAATTGGAAGAAAGACTTGAGACTCCCTAGTACTACATTCAAATAATGAAGGGAAACTTATCTCTAATGGAGTTGTAGAGTGAATAGACATCTGCAAACGCATTTACCCTCTAGTAACATCAATTATAAAGTTCAGCCTTGTAGTTCATTTTAAGTCGCCTTTTGTCCTAATTGACTCACCTGTAGGCAGCTGTATCAATTAGTTGGCATTCGGATGTACAGGGAGGGCCTGTCTCGATGCAGGCTTAAGCTACTGCAGTACACAGGGTTGCTTGATAACTTGCACACAGTTCGATCTTAAGTCCAACTTTGCAATGAACCCAACTTTGCTCGTTCTTGCCATTTCAGATGCACAGATGGTCACTACTGTAGTTAGAATTGCTCCATGAGCGGTTGTAATTGGATTTTTGATGAAACACTACTAAGAAACTGAAGTCTTAAGAACCTCTGAGGTTTCAGGGATACGGGGGAGCGCTGAATTCCACATTAATTGCTAACTGTGAAGGAAACTTAAAGAGACTTGATACGTAAGATAAGGCAATCAGAAGATATACAGGAACAACTACTTGGATCTCAACAAAGAGCTACACCTATCAATGTACAGTTGAGCACCGACTTCCATTAATAACCCATGACACTATATCATGCAGGCAATAGAAAGTGCACGCAGGAAACAGAAAATGATCAAAATGTCAGCTATGTTGAAGAGATATTACAAATTGAGGTACTCCGAGTTGAGTGTCTGGTACTCCAAATCTGAGGAACTAATTGTACGCCGGCCAGACGCCAACCGACAGGTACCTACCTACCCCATTCACATTCCAAGTTCGTTCAAGTAATTCCATCTAAGAATGATGTGAAGCTGTACCTGAAGATTGTGGCATGAAAAACACTTTAGAAACATCGTTCAGTTTGTCTAGCCCAAGTTTTGTTGACTATGCATAGTGAATATACCACATAGGAGTTAAAAGTTTCTGCATCATGAGAGAACCCTCGGTCGGTCAGGAATTCGTTAATCATATTTTTGTGGATCATACCTATGTTGTTTTCCATTTCAACCACAATTGAACTTCCAGCCTGGTAGCTCCACTAGTTGTTTAAAAATCCTTCTTATACTCCTTGCAGGGCAGATCATCAAAGTTACACACAGCTCTTAAGATTGTCACGTGGTATCTTTGAGTAAAGAGATTTGTTAGTAATGCTACAGTGTTTTGCTCTATCGTCGAATCACACAGTTCTCATGATGCATACCTGGAGCATGAGGCTCGGTGAGGTTCATGACATGTAGCAACCACAAATCTTACCTGTCGATGGTTGTCTGCACATGGTTAACGTTATGACCTTGCCTCTCCGAACCAACCTCCAACCTCCAACCCTAGTGCAAAAATTTCATCAAAGTGTAAGATACTCAAGAAGATCATGTGCAACTTGCGTCAATATAATTCCAGAAAAAGGGGTTCATCAACATTCACTAATTGTTCTCAGCAGTCTGGGAGAAGAATTAGCTCCGAGTCATTAATGATGATGTGATGAGTTTGCATATATGACCCTTAGACTGCTAATTAATGCCATCAAACCTGCTCGCCACCTACACTCGTGAGGGGCTGTGCTTTTCCCAGGTCACAATTGCGCAACTTTGATGACTTGAATGTCCGAGCTGCGCCTGTCTCTTCTTGATCTTGCAGGTGGGGTTCATTACAAACTTTTAAGTACTTGATCGAAATAGAATGTGATCTTCTCCACACCTGAGGAAGTTGGCCGGCCTGACTCAAACCGACAGGTACCTCATCATCTTTCTAAGTTAGTACAAGTCATTCCATGTAAGAATATGTTGAGAGTTGTATAACCTGGAGATTTTGGCATCCAAACTACTTATAGATGACAGTGTTCCAGTTTCGAGTTTACTAGCCTAAGGTTTATCGACGATGCAGATTGAATATAGCACATACCAGTTTAAAGTTGTAACTGTCTGAGAGAAACACTGACTTGATCGGCCAGGAATTGGTTGACAATCTGAGAAATTGTGTTATATTATACTTACTAAATGCTGATCCAGATTCCAGCACGTAACCCGAAGAGCTTTCATTAGAGGTTCCAATTCGTGAAGCACTGAGATAGTGCGTGTCCTGTGATATAGTACACACAACCTTAATTTCAAAATCATCTTATCTATATATCCACTCATAATCTACCTGGCTTTGATGCAACTGCGATTGCATTATAGTTGACGTGGATCATACATATGTGGATTTCCAAGTGAACCAAATTTGAACATCCAGGCTCCAGGGGTGGTAGCCCGGTGGTAGCTGCTTCACTTGCTACTCCTTGCAGAGGATCATCAAAGTTAAAACACAGCTAGACTTATAAGATTGTCGCGTGATATCTCTGAGTAGGGAATTTTTTAGTATAGAGACACCAACTCAACAATGTTCTTGAACCCCTAACTAGCATTGAGATGTAAGTTATTCTTGGCAATCACAATGCATTAGTATTCATGTATATGCACACACAACTTAATTAACCCTCAGTATTAGTCATTCTCACATAAAAAATTATATTCCATAGTGATCTTTCCTGTTAATCGCTATCAAATTTTGCTGCAACCCTAATCTTCTCCGTCATAAGGGTTGCTGCAAAATTGCTTAGAAATTCGCGCAAGGATTGGGTATTTGTTGAATCCGGTGAAGTAGTTATGTGGATGTGTATCACATACGTACCTCTATCATTTGTAGCCTTCTATTTATGGCAGAACATTTCCGGCTATCAACCTTCAGATGAAGTGGGTACCATGTCACTTTGGCTTCGGCAACTGGATCAAATTTGCAACTCTTCCCAATTGAGCTTTTCGGAAAGAAAGCTCCCCATTTCAGATGCTTCGGCCAATAAGAATTAAAGCATACAGGTAGCTAGGTCCCTAACTCTACTGAAGTGTTGTACTTACCATCCTTGAAGAATATACGTGCATGGATCCAGTACACCATTGCAACCTTGTTAATAGTGCAATTTCCTTCAAAACATACTCGTCATACACCATGCCAGTCTTAATTGCCTGTCGATCATCTGCACATGGGTGACATAACCTTGCCCATCTGAACCTCCAACCTCCAACCTCCAACCCTAGTGTAAAACATTTCATATAAGTACCTAAGATACTCAACAACTGAACACTTGCCTTAGTCATGCGCGTCATATTTTTATATTCCAAGAAAAAAAGTCTTATGCATCAACATATTTGTTCAGAAACCTGGAAGCAGAAATTGTTTGAATACCCAGGGCTAGTTAGTTCCATCAAAAATGCCTATGACCTAAATCATGGGGTATGAGATATCAGGTCACAAATCTGGTGAGATGAAGATGAAACTCTGACAGCTCAATCATCCTCTAGGGCAAGCTCATTAATTATGAAGTCCACAACCTCACGACTCAGGAAGGGTAAATGGATGTTGGGAGCAAATTCGATGACTGCTGCTGGTGCCGCTGGTGCTGCTGGTGCTGGTGCTGCTGGTGCCGCTGCTGGTGCTGGTGCCGCTGGTGCTGGTGCCGCTGGTGCTGGTGCTGCTGGTGCTGCTGGTGCCGCTGGTGCTGGTGCTGGTGCTGGTGCTTCTTGCAGGTGGCCGGGATTATCGTCAACATGATCCCCTTGAACCCCATGATTACTCGCAGCAGAAGATTTTGCCACCACTTGCACAGCGTCGGTATTGTCATCTGCATCATCAACAAGACCATCATTAATGTTGAGCTGCTGCAGCAACATCTCGGGCGGCATCATCTGGTTGTGATGGTCCTCGACTAATTCAGCGGGAGGCTGCTGGTGAAGATTGCCGTTGGCTTCGACGACGTGGAACTCACTTTCCGCCATCACTGCTGATGGTGAGTCGATTACTTGATTGTAACCTGCAAGTGAGTACTCCGAACTCGATACGCTTCCTCCGATATTGGAGTATTAATTCTTGAAGTCGGAGTGGAGTTCTCCTATTGGTGAAGAAGCGATCTCTCTCCCATCCTTGACATTCTTTCCCACCATTACACATCCAAACCGTGTGCAGACACGACTCGCGATTCTTGGCTTGCTTGTTTGTCGGCCAATAGCAGATTCAGGGAAGTTCATCGAGTAGCGAACATCATCATCCTGCCCCCTGCCCATGATAGATTTCTAATTACACTCATAGTTTGAATTTTTGTTTTGTTTTCCCATGTGTTGACCAGGTCGCATTGGCGGTGCTTTTTAGTGTGGACACAGTGGACCACATGTAAGTTAAGTGGGCCTAAAACTACCACTTTTAGCTCTTCACCCACTTCTCCTAGGACGTTGAACACACAGTTAATTAGCACGAGATGATTAGCAGATTTGAATCTAGGCCATAGCCATTTGCATAACATTATTACACACTGTGCATTCGTTTTGTGGGCCCTGAGAATATAACCATGGTTATATTCCCATGACTCATAGAACGAACACACATTGTTTAATAGTATTATGTTGCTCATCAATTTTTGGAGCTCATATCATAACATTATTCAACTACTATCAACCATTTCATTCTAATAATATTTAGTGATATTGCTTCACCTGAATCTCACTTGTTTTTCAGGCTGAATCTACTCACTAATAACCCGGGGGTGCACCTTTCATAATACATGAGTACACGTGAGTGCACAAAAGGGATATTAATTTGAATTTTTCCATACTACGTTTACATTTGCTACATAAATTATAACTCGTAGTTATGTACATGTATGGAGGACCTTTACAAAATATATAATAGTTTGTACTTGTATGGTAGGGTCACTAGACTTTATGAGATAAGTAGTTAATATTGTTTTCCCATGTATTGACCAAGTCGCAATGGCGGTGCTTTTAGTGTGAATACATGGGACCACATGTAAGTTAAGTGGACCTAAAACTACGACTTTTAGCTCTTCACCCACTTCTCATAGGACGTTGAACACACAGTTATTAGCACGAGATGATTAGCATATTTGAATCTAGGCCATAGCCATTTGCATAACATTATTACACACTGTGCGTTCGTTTTGTGGGCCCTGAGAATATAACCATGGTTATATTCTCAGGACCCAATAGAACGAACACACACTATTTAATAGTATTATATTGCTCGTCGATTTTTAGAGCTCATATCATAACATTATTCAGTTGCTATCAGCCATTTCATTCTAATAATATTTAGTGATATTGTTTCACCCAAATCTCACTTGTTTTTCAAGCTGAATCTACATACTGACAACCCGGGGGGTGCACCTTTCATAATACATGAGTACACGTGAGTGCACAAAAGGGATATTAATTTGAACTTTTCCATACAACGTGTACATTTGCTACACAAATTATAACTCGTAGTTATGTACATGTATGGAGGACCTTTAGAAAATGTATAACATTTGTACTTGTATGGTAGGGTCACTAGACTTTATGGAATAAGTAGTTAATATTGTATGAAACTAGGATGAATTTTTTTCTCATTTTCTTATCTCATCCATGTATGTATGGAAGAGGCAATATTAGGATTTTGAAAAGGGTGGTTGAGCTGAGACAAATGCCACTTCTTGCTTAGGGTTGCAAGAGGAACAAAGAAACTGTAAGATTTTGACCGATTGTGCCCAAAATTGTCCCTGAACACTAGTTTGGACCTGAGAAACTAGGGTTACTTTTGAATGCAACTATAATCAACACTTTGAAAAGCCATTGTTTATTGAATACACAATGTCCAAAGTTTACAAGCATCCTAATGATGGAGAGATTTTATTTTCCAATCACTGAAAGACCCTACCAAAACTGAAGTTAATACAAGGATAGTCATTGTGAGTCGTATGCTTAAGAGATTATAGGTGTACTTAGTACCTGCTAAGTACTATGAAGTTCTTGTAATTCTTGGGCATGTTTTTCCAAACTATGCAAGGGATTTGGCGATTTTGGAAAAATTTGGATTGCATGAAACTTGAAATGCATTATATATCTGATTTACTATGGCATTAAAATTGATGTACCATGTTGTCCACATGGTACTTAAAGTGGCTCTCATGACTTATCCTTTAATAACATAAATGTCTCATGTCTCCTTCTCTACTTATCATCTAGTGATTGCAAAACATTTATGTGTGTGGATTTTGAAATAGTGTGGTCTTGTATTGTAAGAGCAAGGTGTGTGCTCTAGGCATTTTGCAGATTAGAGCATAACCACATGTTGTAAACCATGTACCAATTATTGTTTGACCAATATATAGGTGAAAGTATGGATACCGATGATCAACATCAAATAAACTGGTATTAAAGAACCTAACTATGGGTATCAAATTTGTAATACCAATCAAATATTGATATGTGGTGGATATGTCAAATTGAGAAAATCCTTGTATACTTGACTTATCATTTGGGTCAATGCCATTCCCGAACCTTCATATCTATTGATACTATGATGATTTTACCCAATAGATACGAAGGTTTCTTGCATGGTAGATAGTCCACCCAAATAATATTGAAGACACAATAGCATCAAATACCTATACCCTATTGGTATTAAAAAACATGAAGTCCACATAATAGATACCTGAATGGAATAAATAAAAATATGAAGTCCGCATTATAGATACCCCAATGAAATTGTCGAGGATGCCTTCAATCCTTAGCCTTAGACGGTGTAACCCGCTACTGACCGGTTTACATGGATATCACTCCTACCAAAATTAGACTACTTTAGATTTCTATTTTCTTCAAAGGTTATATCGAATAGATCTCCTGCTAATATCGGTACTTATTTTGGTGTAATATTCCTTGTATGAGTTTCCAAGAATCCCTAAAGGATAGATGTCCTAGGTTTGCAAGTTTATGTTCCCCTAAATCCTAATGTCAAGGTTAAGTGTTTTGGAATGGGATTTATTCTTATATCCACATCATGTAGAATCACTCCTATATCTTTCATGGTTTGAATGACTTGCAATCACTCTTATTCCATTCAAAATTTCAAGAATGTGTAGTTAAGGGCATCAAGTCCTTTTGTAATTCAAGCATACTCCCTCGCTAATGCAAATCTACATAGTGGGTGAAAAGCACTTGATTATGCGAATTTATGTATTTCATCATTCATCAAGTACATCTTCATATTGATTTCATGAAATCGTACATCAAAGTATTTTATCAATATTCCTAGTCATTCATGTGTATGATCTAATATTATCCATGGTCAATGTTCCCGTACTTTCTATGCAATTTTCTTAATTATTTCCAAAATCCTCTTTTTTGATGTGAGGGGTATGATGAAGTGACATCTTAGTTTATGCTTGATTGCACGGTGGTGGTCGATGTAGCCCACTTGGCGGCTTCTCCTTCGTCTTTCCTCTTCCAATGATTCTGTGTCCGCTGATTTATGCCTCTCCCGTCATTCGGTACTTAACCCAAAACTTCAACTCCAAAGATGCTCGAGGTTTTTAGTAAGTAAATATCCTTATCTTCAACCTCCAATTTTGGGTTGTTCAACCATGTGCTTTGATGAATCAACCGAGAATTTCTCTTTGAGTCTTAATCCCGTGAGTTTCTTCAAGTTTCCTATCTCCGATGGATTCCCTTTAAAACCTTGGGGTCTTCACGCTCTGGAAATTCTCTTAGTCTCGGAGTCTTGATGCTCCGGTAAATCTCCTTAGTCTTGGAGTCTTCATGCTCCAGTAATTTCCTAAGTCTCTAAATCCCTTGGCCTCTAAGGGTCTTGAAATCCCTTAGTCTCGAAAGGCAGGGAATTCCCTTAGTCTCTAAGGGTCTTGAAACCCCTTAGTGTCGAAAGGTTGGGAATCCCCTTAGTCTCTCAAGGGTCTTGAAATCCCTTAGTCTCTTCAAGGGTCTTGGAATCCCTTAGTATCGAAAGGTTTTTTTTACCTTCAAGGGCTTTTAGGCCTTGAGGGATTTTTCTAAGTTCTTTTCTTCAAAAGTTCTTCAAGTCTTCTCGGATTTTGGCTATGTCTTTATCTTCAAAATTTCTTCAAGCCTTCTCGAATTCAGGCTAAGTCTCTATCTTCAAAATTCCAAGCCTCACGCGCCCGATAGGCTTCATGGTAAGTCTTGCACTCCCAATAGGCTTCACGGTAAGTCTTGCGCTCCCGATAGGCTTCGGTAAGTCTTGCGCTCATGATAGGCTTGCGGCACTCACGTGGGATAGTTGTCGTAAAAATGAGCTCCTTTAGGCCCCCTTTGTGCCCCTTTAAATAGGACCTAGTATCTACCATTTCTTTGATGTGGCAATTAGGTCTCTTTCCCCTATTCCCAAATGTGTGATTTTCCTATTTTTAGTGTTGTATGTAACTACTGTCTAATTTTGGTCCATGCATGTCTATTTATAGTAATATCCATGTGCTATAAATAGATGTACTTATTGGATACATTTGGTGCATTTAACTATTTGCCTAGATGTGCCACGGGATTCGGTTGCATCCCATATAATCCCATCCATCCAAAATTGGTTCCATTCATTAAAATCGGTTGAAATAGTTATGTCCATCCAAAGAGATTGTCATCCCTTTGGGCATGTTCTTTCATCTCATCCCAAAAAGTAATCCTATTGACTAAGTGTTCACACTTGAGTTTCCACTATTTCCACTAATTCGTGTTCCCACGCTCGTTCCCTTAGGTGCTCCGCGTTCCCGAGCTAGAACTCTCGTTCCCGGTCGCGTACTCGAGCTGCAGGCCATTCCCAGTCACGTTCCCAGGCTAGCTGGTTCGTTCTCGTCACGTTGCCAGTTCCCACATGGCTCGCCGGCACTTGTCTCTGTTCCCACGTGGCTCACTGGCACTTGTCTCCGTTCCCACGTGGCTCACCGGCACCTGGTCCTTTTTGTCCTCGGGCTCTGAGCCTTTTTACCTTCCCTTACCGGCCCTCAGTCCTCTCATGCTTGGCTTGGGCCCGGTCCCAGCTTGGTGTCACTCGCTCAGGCTCTTGGTCCCACTGTCGGTGCGGTGCCCTTCCCGCTCAAATCCTTGGTTTTGCTCCGGCTCCTGGCCCCGCTGTCGGTGCGGTGCTCCTCTGCTCTGATCTTTGGTCTTGCTCTCCTAGGTTGCAATGTGAGCCAGGAGGCTCCACAAAAATAAATAATAGACAATGTCCAAAACTGTTCAATCTCCAACGGTCATGGCTAGACACCCACCTTGACTTGGAGTTGGGCCGTCATCAATATCATCCAAGTTGAAAATGCAATCAATTATATTATAGCATGTATTTTTCTTTTTTAAGATGATTTGACACTGGAATAATTAACATATGATGCCCCAAATTAGTGTAAGGAGAGATCCCACTTCAAATGAATTAACCACAAATCTATTGGGTCAAGTTTTAACTAGACCCCCTTTATCTTGGTAGTAGTGGTGGGGTCCCAACTCAAAGAGTTGGTTGTCTAGCCCTAGCCACCGCCAACTGTGTTAAAGTAAGTAATATGCAAGAGAGTAGGTACATAACATTATTAAGTAGTGTGCATTCGTTCTTGTGGGCCCTAGAAATATAATCATGAGATGCCCCAACTTAGTGCAAATTCATGCTTAGGGCCACTTCACACACAAGACTGAAGGCATGTGACCATTGCAATCTAAGAGCTCTCATTGGTTGAAAGGGCGGAGACCGTCCAAATTCACTTCACACACGAAGGTGAAGGCCTAAAGGCCCAAAGAAGACTTCATGGATGAAAAGTCTACATGGAGTCCTACATGGCGGACTATGGATAAGGTTTCATGGTCTCCCGGAATTTGCTTCAGGCCCACCTCTTGGAGGTGGGCCTGACGAAAATTTTGGGAGACCACGACTTTTTTAATATATTTTTCCAACATGACAAATTTCATGGCAGATTCCAGGATAGATTCCAAGACAGACAAACACCACCAAGTAATTCTCTCAAATTAATAGAGTTTGAGATATACTATATTAAACCAAATCCTCCCCTCTTTTTCCACCAACAAAATATGCAATGGTCCCGCAACATGGTCCATTCTCACTTCACACTATGCTTGAGGGCATGTGACTACATAAAACGGCTTTCCCAACACCCATGGTACGGCCTTTGGATGAGAGTCAAGGGTCCTCACCATTACAAGGTCACGGCTCTTGGCTCATGTGTGAAGTGGCCCTTAATCTAAGTCTCCTTGGGTGGACCCTAAGCCTCCCCCTACGAACTTTCAGGGGGAGGTGGATAGGGGTCGGGGCCCACGATCCGGCACCTCCGGGCAACCCCCACAAAAAATGATTTTTTTCAAATCCCGACCGAAGACTGCTGCCTGCTCCACCTGACTTCGAAAAATAAAATTGCCCTTGCATTCTTGAAGGCCACTTGTCCATATAACCCATATTGAGTGCACTTTGTCTTCAAGGTCCAAAATTCAATATATATGTCCACTTCCATTGAGTAAATAAGCAATTGATTGGGATTTTATTTTTGAAGTGAAGCCGTTAATGAAGCATGTAATTAACTTGGAAGTCAAAAATATTACAAAACCCTCATTAGCACCGAGGTTATAATTTTTGTGACATACCATTGAAAGGGTCTTTGTCATTCTAAAATGACACTAAAATTAGTGTTTTTAAAAATTTAATTGGTATATTTTATAATACTTTAGTTAATACCTTCTATTTCCACAAGTATAATTGATACCTTCTATTTACACATTCAAACTATAAAGTGTGATTGAATGTAATTAATATTAATTAATCATAATTAAGCCAATTAAATCAGAAAGTATGTTTACCAAATTAATTAAGCCTAATTAATTATAAAATGCACTTACTGGAATGAATCATGATTTAATTCAGATATGAGGAATGATATGCTAATTACATATGTTTAGGCTTTGTTACGCTTAATTAGGCTAACTGCACTTACTTGCACTTAATCTGGCTTAATTAGTTTGAATGTATATGAATACTTGTAGAAACCTAGGCCTTGCGCTCAATTACCTTCTAATACGGTTATGTAGACTTACTTGCATTCAATCACACTTTATTAGTTTGAATGTGAATGAATACTTTGTGAAAGTAGAAGGCATTAAAATATTATTAAACAAACATACTAAAATAAAAACACTAATTTTATTTCCGTTTTAGAATGGCAAAGACCCTTTCAATGGTAAGTCACAAAAATTATAACCTCGGTGCTAATGAGGGTTTTGTAATATTTTTGACTTCCAGGTTAATTACATGTTTTATTGACGGCTTCACTTCGAAAATGGAATTCCAATCAATTGCTCATGTACTCAATGGAAGTGAACTGTGAGGCCAAACCCACCACCCTTAAGCGTCCTAGTCCGGGTGTGGGTTTGAGAATCACATGTCTTATGCCAACAAAAGTAGAAGCTTGAAACTTAATTCAACTCTCCACCAATGCACTAGCCGTGCTAATCTTTATTAATTCCTTCTAAGAGTTTACATGCACCCTTCCTCCTACTCACCCTTGAGAGCTTGTCCCACTCTCCGTGTGAGAGCGCCTAACTCACTACTTCCACCCCTTTAATGATTCACACTTATTTGGGAGTTTGCTTAGCTTCACCCGTTGCTTGAGATAACGATGCCTCGATGCCACTAGCATCGTGCACAGTCGCGTCCTTAGCCGACTCAAGCTCCCAAGTCATGGCCCTTGCCACACATGCCCTTGCCGATATTCCTCTTGAGCTTTTAGTCTTGATCCCCCGCGTCTCAACATCGTGAGAATCCATTACATTTTCCATCAACCATTACACCCAATTTATTCCATGGCGAGGATACAAGCGTTAAAAAACGCTATTCTCCGTTATCACAATCATAACACACTCCATTGCAACCCCCACATTACTCACATCCACTTCCAACTGCTAATCATACCATTCAGTGCCTCGTGTCTTCCTAGCTTGCTAATGAACTAATTGTCTAAATTAATACTAAGTAGCAACCTAATTAACTAAGCAACCTAATTAACTCTAAGGCCCCCAGTAGCTGCGACTTGCAGCCTCGCGGGTTGCCCAGCAGCCAGTTAGCTGCAACAACAGTCTCGTAGTAACCCAGCACTAGTTAGCTGCGACAGCAGTCTGTAGTAACCCAGCCAGTTAGCTGCGACAGCAGTCTCGTAGTAGCCTAGCACTAGTTAGCTGCGACAGCAGTCTGTAGTAACCCAGCACTAGTTAGCTGCGACAGCAGCCTCGCGGTTGCGACAGCAGCCTCGCGGTTGCGACAGCAGCCTCGCGGTTGCGACAGCAGCCTCGCGGTTGCGACAAGGTTTTTCTAATACTAAGGAAAGGGGGAAGAAACCAAGAGAGGGAGAGGAGAGGGAAGATATATGAGAGAAGAAGGAGAGAAAGAGGATAGGAGAGAAGGAGAGGAGAGGGCATCCAACCACAACCCTTTAAACTTTCTCCTATTTAGTAGGACCTTATCCTATCCACTAAACCCTCACCTCCTTAAACCAACAAGATAGAACCCAATTCAAACATTTAAACCCAAGGCTCTTCCCTTTGCCTCTTCAAACTTTACTCACCTAACCAAAGCACTCTCTAATGCCACTACGCTTCTAATTAACCACACAAAATAAGCCTAAGGCCTGAAACATAACTCCACACCAAGCCTCTACTACATTGCCATTCTAAAAATAGGGTTTCACTCTTTTTATATTTTTGAGAAACAACATAAAACCTAAAAGTCTAACTCCTAATGGCTTCAAAGGGTTAAGAACACATGTGGGCACTCTTTTGGGCTCACATGAACATATATATTGGATTTTGGACCTTGAAGATGAAGTGCACTCAATCTGGGATTTGTGGCCAAGCGGCCTTCAAGAATGCAAGGGCAATTTTATTTTTTGAAGTTAGGCAGCATTTTTCGATCGGGATCTGAAAAATTTTGATTTTTTGTGGGGGCTGCCCGGAGGTGCCGGATCATGGGCCCCGGCCCTTATCCACCTCCCCCTGAAAGTTCGTAGAGGCAGGCTTAGCATCCGCCGTCTCCTTGCACTAGGTTGGGGCATCCCATAGGCCCAAATGAACGAACACACACTCCTTAACCCTTAAACGACAATTCATGGCCTGGGCGGGCAGCCCGAAATCGGATCACGGCATCTTTTGTACTTGGGCATCATGAATAGTGCATTTTTTGAACTTGGGCATCATGAATGAACCAATCAATGATGAGCTTGCAACCTCCTACAAGGTTATGTGCAACCCCAACCTACCTACCACAATCTTTTCAAAGCACAAATCACTCATACAAATTGTGAATTGAATTGTAAAATTTCACTTTGTGAATGCATCATAAGAAGGTGATTAGAATGATATCAAAAAATCAGTGAAAAGTTGAGTACAGGAAGAGCTACAGAGAAGATTCTGTAGAAACCAAGCCCCTGGGGCTGGGGTTGACGTTTAAGGGTTAATAATGTTATGTAGGCCCTACATTATGAACACGAGTTCATTGTAATTTGTATGCCACTCACTCAGAATGGAACTTGTGTTTCGATTCTCGAACTAAATTTTTATACAAGCTATTTTAACATAAGATTCAATGATTTGTCGGTAATAGCTTATTGGGATATATAGCTTATTTGATAAGGGATTGCAGCTTTAACTCTACATGCAGGCTTCACTTAAGGTGGATGGGTCTGAAATGGTTACTTTTTTCGACTAGCCCACTTCCCCTAGGATTTGAAACACACGATTAACTTAGGCCCGGTTTACACCATGGACCATGAAGTCGGACCATGGAAGATGGTCTTTTTCCATAGTCCGACTTGATGGTCCAACTTCCATGGCCCGATTTCTTACAAAATCAATTTACAAAGCCTTTGGGCCCCTCACTAGGTGTAAACCAAATGTGGACCAAGAAGAATGACCATGCACCAAAAAGTGAATGTGCTGATTTTTTTTTATTATATGCCCAAAAAGGACATTTTTGAAATTCAAGTTTGACCATTCTCTTGTCTTCTCTTGGGCTTCACTTGTCTTCACTTCTTATTAAATGTGTCAAACATGTGGCTTGCAAATCTTCTCACAACAATTCTAACAAAAAAAATGAGCGATTTAATTTGTAAATGTTCAATGTAATTTACATGTGGCATGTACCTTGTGTTGTACATTGAGCATTATTTGCAACCCGCTTCACCATGTGTACTCAAATTCTTAATTTCTAGATGTCCCACATTGTTTGGTGAAACATGTGGAAGCCAGTTTAAGGGGTAGGGCATGAAAGAAATGGTGTGTCTCATGGGCTATGATATGATCAAGGCACATAGAGGGCGGACTTTCTTCTCAAGATTCATTGCACCATATAGATGTTGAAAAGTGTGCCTTGTGAGCCTTACCTAGTGGGAAGAGTTGTATATAAAGCCCCCCCCCCAAAAAAAAGCATGTATGTCTTTTGGTATTTGTTCTTGAAGCCACACCTAATCACAACTACTCACAAATAGGTGTCTAATTAAGGCGAGTAACCAAATTAAGCACATCTACCTTATATGTTTGATGTTCATTTGAAAGGGGTTTTGAAGGGTTCAAAACACTAGGTCCTCCAATTTTATAATGGATTTGGGACTCATGTTTGCACATAACATTATTCAGACCCATGACAGTGTTATGTGGGATTGACAGTATTCTAGGGAATATTCCCGGTATATTCACAATTATGTTTGAATGTGGGGAATATTCCTTGGAATACTATCGGTCCCACAAAACATTGTCATGGGTCTTAATAATGTTATGTGATGGGGGTTTTTTTTTTCAAATTCTCCAATTTTTAGGCTAATCAGCCAATGCCAAGAATGAATTAAACCCAAGCAAAGAAAACACCCACTTATATGGGAGGCAAGGTTTCTCAAGCGTGTCACAAAGCAAACCAAGGGCAGCTACCCCCAAGTCAACACAGCACCTACTCTATTATCATTTTCTAATTCCAAGTAACCTTCATCATGTCTCTTTAGGGTTGCCTCTTTAGGGTTGTCTAAAGAGGCAACTCTCTTGATCCCCCATGCACCCCAAGATTGGTCAAAGACCAAGAGGGTTGCCTCTTTAGACATAGCTAGTATCAACAAGTACTTAACACATTGCCGAGTTTTTTGCATACAAAATGCGTTCGTCCCAAATGAAGAATTTCACTTCATATCATGCCATTGTTCACGATTGAACATCTAGTCGTTTCTCTTGACCCAAATAGTCCAAAGAGTGATACCACAAAGCAACTGTCAAAATGGTCTTCCAAGTTCTAAACTTCTTCTTGATGTGCTCCCCAAATATTCTTTGCTTCCAATAAAAAAACCCCTCTATCATGGCATGTCTTAATCCCACTAAGCTTAAACATTTTATAAATGGCCCACCTCCAAGCTCTATGGGCCTAGACGTAGTCCCAAAAAGTGTGTTTGTCTTAGGGAGGCAGTACACGCACCATGTAGAAAATCATGGTCGTGGGGGCAATGGGCGCCACCATTCATGAATATATTGTATGCTCATAAACCATACATTTCAAGAAAATGAGTGGCAGCTCTAAGGTGCTTGTAGAGTGATTGAAAAAATTACATGCAAACACATGTTTGTTAGTGAATAGTGCAAGGATGAATCAATGTTGGTACTTTCAATGAATAGTGCTACTATGAACAATATTTTCAGTAGATAGTGCCCAGATGAATAGTGTTTCCTAGATCTTTTGGTGGCACTAATTCCATAGCGTAAAGAAGTTTAGTATCACGTACTAACTTCCCACACGCACTATTAGCCCTCCCTCACTAATTGGGATAGTCAATGTAGTGATATGAGCTTATTTCTCCCAAACTTAAGGCCCATCCCCACCTGGCTTTACCAAATAGCCAAAGTCTTTCCTAAAAACCGGGTTAAATTCTCTCGGTTATTGCGGAGGCACCCCAACCTATCCCAGCCCACCTACAAAAACTTGCTCTTGAGATTTTCAAGTAGGTTTTATTTAAGTAGCTATTACACATGTTCATTGTTTTATCTACCAAGCAATGACATGTTGGATACTTTTTGAAGCAAGGCCAAATGCCTTATCACTCATCTAACTTACTGTTGGTTTTTGTTAATGAAGCTCTTTGCGCCCTCATAGCTAAAACTAAAATCAACCAATTACAAAGGCTGGAAGCAACACTTTTGAAGGTCCTACATTCTTTGCCTCAACTTTACATACCGATGGGAGGGTCAGTGCTTGAGGCTTAAAACCTCCATCTTAAAACCATGCCATGTCCTTTGCAAACTAGACTCAGGACTAGATAGCAACGATGGTGTTAAAGCCATGTTTTTAAAACAAACTTTTAGACTAAGTCAGGTTTTGCTAAAGTCAGGTGGGAAGGGGACATTAGCAGTGTAGTCCACGAAGGGTATTATGAAGCAACCTCCAAGTATCCGGGGCCTCCCACTCCAAGGTAGCAACTTTCCAATAGTAGAAGTTGATAGGGTGTTTCTTCGTCCCCCTAGTGGTGCTCACATTTCTAACTTTGTGCAAACAACACAAAACATCTCCTAAGGGTTTAGTGTGAGCCCAAAAGAGTGCCCACATGTGTTCTTAACCCTTTGAAGCCATTAGGGGTTAGACTTTTAGGTTTTATGTTGTTTCTCAAAAATATAAAAAGAGTGAAACCCTACTAGTTTTAGAATGGCAATGTAGTAGAGGCTTGGTGTGGAGTTATGTTTTAGGCCTTAGGCTTATTTTGTGTGGTTAATTAGAAGCGTAGTGGCATTAGAGAGTGCTTGGGTTAGGTGAGTAAAGTTTGAAGAAGCAAAGGGAAGAGCCTTGGGTTTAAATGTTTGAATTGGGTTCTATCTTGTTGGTTTAAGGGGTGAGGGTTTAGTGGATAGGATAAGGTCCTACTAAGTAGGAGAAAGTTTAAAGGGTTGTGGTTGGATGCCCTCTCCTTCCCTTCTCTCCTATCCTCTTTCTCTCCTTCTTCTCTCATATATCTCCTCTCTCCTCTCCCTCTCCTTGGCCTCTCCCCCTTTTCCTAGTGTTAGTCGAACCTTGTTGCAGCTGTTGGACTATTGGCCGCAGCTACTGGGCTGCTGGGTTTAACTACCGAGGCTGTTGGCCGCAGCTACTGGGCTGCTGGGTTTACTACTGAGGTTGCTGGTCGCAGCTACTGGGCTGCTGGGTTTAACGACTGAGGCTGCTGGCCGCAGCTACTGGGCTGTTGGGTTTACTACTGATGCTGCTGGTTGCAGCTACTGGGCTGCTGGGTTTAACGACTGAGGCTGCTGGTTGCAGCTACTGAAGCTGCTGGGTTGACTGCTGGGGCTATAAGGTGAAATTGGAGGGCGGCTCAAGGTGTAAGGCTAGGCCTTAGAGATTTGAGTAGAGGACATAAGGGGAACCAAGGTGATATGAAGGGGGAAGCCCATGGTGTCACATTAGGCTCGGTGATGCTTAGTTAATTAGGTTGTTACTTCGTATTAATTTAGACAATTAGTTCATTAGCAAGCTAGGAAGACACGAGGCATTGAATGGTAGGATTAGCAGTTGGAAGTGGATGTGAGTAATGTGGGGGTTGCAATAGAGTGTGTTATGATTGTGATAATGGAGAATAGCGTTTTTTAACGCTTGTATCCTCGCCATGGAATAAATTGGGTGTAATAGTTGATGGAAAATGTAACGGATTCTCACGATGTTGAGACGCGGGGGATCAAGACTAAAAGCTCAAGAGGAATATCGGCAAGGGCATGTGTGGCAAGGGCCATGACTTGGGAGCTTGAGTCGGCTAAGGACGCGACTGTGCACGATGCTAGTGGCATCGAGGCATCGTTGTCTCAAGCAACGTGTGAAGCTAAGCAAACTCCCAAATAAGTGTAAATCATTAAAGGGGTGGAAGTAGTGAGTTAGTCGCTCTCACACGGAGAGTGGGACAAGTTCTAAAGGGTGAGTCGGAGGAAGGGTGCATGTAAACTCTTAGCATGAATTAATAAAGATTAGCACGACTAGTGCATTGGTGGAGAGTTGAGATTAAGTTTCAAGCTTCTACCTTTGTTGACATAAGACATGTGATTCTCAAACCCACACCCGGACTAGGACGCTTAAGGGTGGTGGGTTTGGCCTCACATTTAGGCCACGCCACGAGGCTCCTCGAGTGGGTGCCCACTTTAGAGCATTGCATGTATAGGATCAGGGGATTGAATTTGACCAAAGCCACACACCCATAACAATGTTCCGTGGGACTGACAGTATTCCACGGAGTATTTCCCACATTCAAACTAAAACACTGGAACATTGTTATGAATTTGAATAATGTTATGCCAAGGTTTGAAGTCGGTCACACATTTAAGAATTAGGACCAGGAATTTCCCCGGAATTCCCCTTCAAAAAAGAGGGAGATCAATGTCTGCATCCACAATGTATTGCCAAGTAGTTTGGATGATCTTTCCAAAGATTTCCCTTAATAGAGCGAAAACCAAAGTTCATTTGCTCAGAAAATAAAGTCCATGTGTTTCCATAAGCAGTAGGGGTGGTTAAGAAATTGAGATATAAATGCAAGAGCCACCTCATAACATTACACAGTTCCTTGGTTGCAGTATGTAGGACCTTGTATCACATGAGTATAATTCTCCTTTAACTTCAAAATTCCTCGTTTATGGGAGCCCTCAAACTATGTATTATGAACTTTTTGACAAACAACTATATTTTATCATAGTGTTTATATTGCATCCTCACTTTTTGGAAGGAGATCATCATGTAGTTGCTTAATAATGTTATGCTTGTTGAAGCATCATTACTCAACTTAGGCAAGTAGCCTGGCTCTTTAGATGCGTTAGCAAGCATAATGCAATGGCACATGAAAATGAGGAGTTAGACATTAGGGCTAACACTAGTAGGAGGTAGGGGTGCTTCTAACAAGTATTTCCATAGTGCTCTAACGCACATGGCTAGAAGGTGAATGGCAATAGTTCTTGGGAATTAGAGATTGCCAATGAACAACTCCAAGTGTGAAGGGGTTTAAACTCTGTAATTTGACTCTTGCACTATTAATGAAGTGAATTTATACTGAGTGGTGGAGCGAGAGTTTGCAATCACCCTTATAGGATCGGTCTATACTTAACTTTGGAGATCCCACTTCCACAATTCTGTTGAGGGTTTAAGGTAGAAATACCATAACCCATGAAAATAAGGTGATTCGCATTGAAGATATGGTCTTACAATCATGAGATGATTTTCCAAGATAAAAGAGAAGGATTCATGAAGAATGCAAGTTGTTTCATATTTTTTTGCCCTATACAAAAAAAAATTACACTTTTTCAAAGTGGAAAGTTTGTTAAACCCCTACTCGTTCATTAGATTATGCTCACACCGAACACGGTAATCCGCATTTCCATATAGAACATCACCTAAACCAGTTAACTCATGAGTACATTAAACATGACTAAATTTGGCTAAACTAAGTGCACATGCATTGAAGTGGCCAGCCTCGCCATGATCGATTTCAGAAATGGCACTTCACTATTCTGACAGAGATCTACTACACTGGTAGAGGGTGGTTAACCGGTTTGGGTATTTCTACCTTATTGGAATAGATCTAGTGATGACGAGGAAATCAAAAGCATAACAATGGAAATGAAATAGTGAAGAATGTTTAATTACATTAAACGATTACAATTATTTTATGTTCACCTCGTTCGTTCTCTTCATTAGGGAATTGCGTCCACCCGAATTTGTGTTGTGCACCTTCAACATGCAGCTTTCCATCTTGGTTGATTCTTCTTGGCATGCCTAGTCGGCCACCATGCAATTAGTGCCTCCCATGCCTTAAGAGGACAATTGTGGTGTCTATTGTTGTTCCCATGTCTTATCTAGAGGCATTTCTAGACTACCCTCTGTGAGTGCAAATGCCCAAATAAGTACTTTTCCACACGCCTGCATAACATTATTCAGATCCATAATAGTTTTCCGTGGGACTGACAATATTCTACAAAATATTCCATCATTCAGGTTGAATGCGAAGAATATTCCGCAGAATATTGTCAGTCCCACATAACATTGTTATGGATCTGAATAATGTTATGTGGGATCCAAGGGCAAGTTGAATTCATATAGAGCCTTCATCTCCTTGTGAACTTGATCTTTCTCGAAGTGAGAGTACATTTTTTACCCATCCTTTCTTAAGTTCAGCATTTTATACGCTACTTCTTTGGCTGCAACATGCCAATGAGCATTCAAGTCAATTTGATCATCATCAAGGCTTATTCTTATTAGCCTACCTATAGCCAACAAGTCCTTCATCTCAGTGGCAAATGATGCCTAATATGCTTCCCTATTATGTTTCTTAGCCAACAAGAATTGTGCTTGCACCTTGCTTTTTGGTGTGTCTAGAAGGACGTCATCATGTTGACATGAAGCATGCCTAAGGGGGGAAACATCTAGAGAATCACTCAGCTTTCTAACCGGATGATTACTAGAATCACTATATTCGTTAATTTGGGACTTTTTCGGCATTTTGAGATAGTTCCAAATATAAGAACATGGATAAAATCACACAGATATTGGAGAATGTTGTAAGATGCAAATACTTTGAAGCGGGTGTTCATATCAAGAACCCAATTAAGAACTCATATCAAGATGGTTTAGGTAGGACGACCCAAACATTAGACCATGTTGTTGTGGTCCATATATTAATTTGAGACAAGAGAAAGTCTCAAATTAACGAATATAATGATTAGACAGGCCGACAAATGCAGCATGTTGCACCACAGAAGAGTACCCTTTGGGTAGAGCATCTCCCTCCTGCATTGCAATGAGCCAGGGCTTGCCATCTAGGATCTTGTGTGACAATGGTTAAGACCTAATTTTTCTTCACCTTGGTCTATTGTAACTCGCAAATGCCATCTTTGCAAGACTACATGTTTAAACATTTGGGCTTAGAGCTCTCATATTGAGGCTTGGTGCTCGAGTCCTAGAGCTAGTTGAAAGCTTGACATTAGTAGCAGGTCCTTGAACTTGAGGGTTCAGGACTTTGTAGATAGCATGGCTTGTGCTTGCAACCTACACAAACAATGTGAAAGCTATCTCGGTCATCCCAACCCTGATCACCATCACCACCACCACCGAAACAATACAAGCTAAATTCCAATTATCATTGCGCGGTGCACTCTTTGATCTCCAACCTTTCTCTGCGGGAGCTAGAAAAAATCACAGTGCAAAACAAAAGAACAAAAAAAACTCTTGCAATGAACTCCAAGGTTTCATCACTCAGTGTTCTTCATTATTGTAATGTGCAACAATAACCACCCTTGCCCTCTTTTAACCTCTTTTTCTAATCAAATTCTTAGTAGGACCTATCTTGAAAGTGTGAAGTGTTGTTATTGTTGTTGTAACGTTCTAGAAGTTAGTGTTCAGGAAGGTTTCTGGGCATAATTGTTCAACCGGTTATATGTTGTGATCTTTCGAGTCTTCATTAATCTGATGTGTATTCTATAGATCCTTCTAAAATGATTGGTAATTTCCTAAAGCCTTGAACACTACGATTAAAACACGAAAAAATGACTACGGCCATATGACCGGATACGACTATCGGTTTCAGGGCAGTCATGTTGAACCAAAGTGATGACTAGAAGTGACTTTCGTCATCATGTGACTAGGCTTTTAGTCATATCGGACAAGACCTAGATGGGAACCGTGTAGAGAATGTGTTGGGAACACGTTCTCTGAAGTTCGAACTTAAAGTCTGTTCTCTCCATTCATGGCTAGAAGTAGTGCTCATGAGTGTGTCTGTGCACGCACATGACAATTCAATTTCGTGGCCACTCAGTCCCAGTAATTCAAAATGCAACCCTTTCACAGGTGACAGTGCAGTATTTCAAAATTCATCCCCTTCTAGTGAATTGATTACATATACACATTGAAGATCGACAATAGGCTTGGAAACAGGGCATTGCACTAACTGGAATCCATTGAATCTACTATTTGTCTTTAGATTAGCTGAAGAGCCTTTACATTTTCCAAATGCCGTTTTTACAAAGTTATGGGTACTAGGTTTACAATAACAAGGTCCAAGAGCAAAGAAACTTCAAAATTGAGCAATCCTATAGATTGAAGCTTGAGAGTAAAGTTTAGGACCCAAGGAGTAGGGCCCAAGTTCGAAGGATGAGAAATTTATGTAGTGGTGTGCTAATGTGATGTTGGCATTTTCATGTCAAATATTGTCGGTCCCAACTTCAGAAAAGTACTTTACTTAATTTGAGCACTATAAAACTCTGGTTAGTTGAAAATGCTTCGACTATTTCTAAGAAGAGTGACCACATTTTGCCTGGTTCGACATTGCAATAGCCTAGCGGGAAAATTTACAAAAATGATGCAAGTAGGTGAGTTCGCCTACTTGTGAAGGTCTTGTAATATGTGGAATGGCTGTGTTTAGTGATGTTGAGGGCCACATTGATGCCTTACCTTGCATATACATAGTAGGCACATCTCAATCACCAAATTGCACAATATATTATGGCCCCTCCCCACCTGGCCCTAACAAAAACCGGGTCTTAACTCTAAAAGTGGCCGTTAGATGCGGGTCGAGAATATTTAGGGTGCAACCAGGTTTGGCAAAGGGATTAGGTGTGGGCCTAATACCTGGCCCATCTCTACTTAAGTATCTTCTTAACCTGACAACGGTGATAGTTAAGAATATGCCACCTAGGCACAAGCAATTTAGAAATTTAGCAACCTTCTTAATATATCCTACTATCTGAAACCGGTAGTTGGGGGCAAGGCTAAAAAAAGCCAAGGTTTTTAGCTACCGTACCTTAGGGGCAGCTTCGGCACAAAATAATTCTAAAAATAGATGCCGAAAATTTTGGAATATTATTGCCATTTTTTGGCGAATATAAAATTAATTATTTTTCAAAATTGCCGAAATGTAAGAATTTTTTACTTCTCACTAGAGTTTTACTTAAAGTGGAAGCATATGTGAATTTTGAAGGAGAGAAGGTGCTCATTTTGTAATCAAGCTCACTTACATTAGTCCACAAAGAATATGGGTTAAGAAGTAGCAAGACTCTAGGTGAGGCTTTTCAAATGTGTTGTACACAAATTTTTGGAGTCCAATTGAGCATAGAAGATGAAGTTTTATAGAATTTTGTCCAACTACCAAAAGTTGAGAAATCAATCTTTCTTCCACCTCCAACACGTTTTGTGTCAAAATAAGTCTTTATGCAAAAGATATGGACAAAACATTGCAGCCGTGTAAAGATCAAAAAATTAAAATGCCTTCATAACAGTTTTTCGGAGCTCATTTGTGCATAGAAGATCAACTTTTTTGGAATTTTGTGGGTCTAAGAAAAGTTTAGAAATCAAGTAATCTTTCACCTCCAACAAATTTTATGTCATTTGAAGACTCTATGCAAAAGTTATGCGTGTTATAAAAATGAAGTCTAACTAGGTGCTTCACCTCAAAGTTTACATATCCCATATGCATTGTTGAACACAACTCCACTCTACTTGCATAAAGCACAGAGCATTCTCAACTCTTCACTCACATCTTACTTGTCATTCAATGCAAGAGAGATGTACAAGATATAAGCTTAAATAGAAAATTAAAAATGAATTTAAGCCGGATTTTTAAAAATTAAAAGAGAAAATTGCCGAAAATGTGAATATTCTATTTTAAGGTGCCGAACCTACTTTTTGAACTTTAATTAAATATTCGGCAGCAAGGTGCCGAAGCTGCCCCTAAGGTACGGTATTTTGCCATCCAGAGGCCAAATAACTAAAACCCCCACCGGCCAATAATATGGCTTTGCCTAGGCATCTTTAGAGGGCCTAAAAGTAAGGAGCATTAATAGGGGAGGCCGCTAGGTTCGGCAAGTTATTGTTAAGAATGGGTCCCTAAACCCTGCCACCTAGGATAGCCACATCGGCTCGGTGGCTAATACCAACGCAGGTGGGGAAGCATGATATTAGGGAGTCTGTTTCAGCCTAAGACCCACCCTGCTAAAGCCAGGTGGGGAGGGCCCTTTAGGGTTAAAGGTAAGGTCGTTGTACATGAATCTGTGCATTTATTCACCTTGGTGTACACAGATGCTCTAGTGGAAGCTCAACAACATTCCATGGGGTGCATCTACACTTGATTTATGTATACACGTGCGAGAACCCCCTATTTAATGGGGGGGGGTATTTACCTTCCTTCGTTGAATATTTTCCACCCTATAAGTAGCTAAATTTCTACTAGATGGTATTTTCTAACACCCTAGCATATATGTAAATTTTAGAGGTGCATAATTATAATCACCCTATCTTATTTATAAGTAGTAGAAATTTCATGTGAGCAATCTGCACATACATTACACCGCGCAAATATTACTCTGCACATTACACACATACAACCATCATACTATACACTTTAGCATGCAACCAACATAGAAACAACATACATAGTAATAAAGTAATTTTAACATACATAAGCTTCAACTCCAACATACATGACAAATCAACACTAACATACATAAACCTTCAACAACAACAAAGAACATTACACCTTCAACTTTAATATGCACTTTAAGGATTGAACTTCAGCATTACCAACAAAGAACATTACACTGCAATTAACCTTCAAGTATTAAAACATACAAGGGACTTCAAAATTCCAGCACCTTGAACCCAACCAAAAAAATTCTCGCACAAGGGTGCAAGCACGGTAAAGTGGACAGCTCTTGATCCTTGCTCAGGTTTAAGTGAAAGTGATCCAAAACAATATACTAACTTTGAATTTTATGAAATAAAAATTCATAAACATTTAGAAAACATATGAATCTACAAAGCCAAGCAATTTATGTTCACAAAAAACAATTTCAAACAATGTATATGTATTTTAGAAGACGGTGCAAGTGGGTGTCATTGAAAAGATAATTGTCAAAAACTTTTTAAAAATACAATTACATTACATTAAATTGATGAATTTTTGAAAAAAATTACGATGACCTCAAGTTTATAATGAATTCAAGGAATATGAAAAGAAATTCCAAGTTCAAAATATTTAAGGTCATGAAATTTACGTTCAAAACTATATTTAGTCAGTTGCTTTTACGCGTCACTTTTGATGATAGGTTTTGAAGATCTCATATTGATATTCTATATTTGAGTACCTAACTTAACAATAGAGGTCATCATGAAAAATAATTTATTTTAAACAACATTTTGCTACTACTTATAGGCGTTTGACCAAGAAAATCATGGCTTTCATATACCGGAGCACTTTTTTGGTCCACTTTACTATGCTTGCACCCACAAACATCATGAAATTCAAACAACAAGCAAGTGTTCAACCTCCGAAGCACAAGAGTGAGTGAGCGCTCCTAAACCAAAGCAAAGTGAGCAAGTGCTCAGTCAAGAAAGACTGCAGTGGCCGACTAGAGGAGAAAACAAAAACCTAAGGATGGAAATGACAAACTGGGCTCAATTACCCCTTTCAAAACCCTTACATTGTCTCTTCCACGCTTGTCTAATACCCAATACTACCCTGATATCCTGCAAATAGTCCCTACTACCCTAATATCCTATGTATGGTTTTTGAACCCCCTAGGAAATCGTAAATAAGTCAACTAATCCTTACATTGCCGGATAATGGTATTTTTCATCTAAAGACGATTGTTTCAACAAATCCATCCACATGTCCACATACATTTTGCTTATTTCTCATTCAATGCCACTAGTGGCAAATGATTTATGTTGAGCATATAAATAAATAAAGTATAACTTAATTTTATTTACACTACTTTACACTTAAATAGAAAAATACCGCAACTTAAACCATACTATACATTATATGTAATTCCCAAATTCACATTTATAGGACATTATTGTATATCCAAAAAAATTTCAAAAATATGTGTCTTGGAAAAAATCCACCCTACATTTTCTCACACGTGGTTTTGTACATTTTTGCTATTGTCCGCCCTAGGGTAGCATGGATTCTGCTCTATCTTCCCACTTGTGCCTTGCTTGCAATTTTTGTTGATGATTACGACAAATGACTTACCTCCAGTGCTCTAAATTAGCATGGAATCAAGGTTGTCATTATTTAACCTCTTACACTTGTTCTCCAAGACTATTTATCATTCCCCAACTAGTTTTCCACTAGTGAAGAAATAACCACAATAATACTCAACCAACCGGGATTGAGGTATGACACCATGGATGTTTATGAGAAAGGGTATGTCTTGTGTAGGCATCAATATGCAACCATGGAAACATGTCCTATTTATCAAGCAAGTAGTTTCAAAAAAATTAGATTGTCTCAAGTTCTAAAGAAGCTATTGAGACACTTCCCTTTAACCCCACGCGTTAGAAAAATGTATTCAATGCCAAAACTAACATATTTTATGATGTGTCATGAAGAAAACATTTTCAATGATGGAAAGATGTAGGAACTATATAATCTCATGTAGAGAGCACCTTAGGGAGAATTTCGTAGAGTTTGAATCTAACTTTTGAAACAATCATTCCGGAATGTATGCGAATGGCTTAAATCCGCACTCGTAAAAATTATCCATACATTTGTGTATCTAATACTATTTTTTAAATACAATATATTTCCGTAGTTAACCACCAAAAGATTTTTCATCATATTAAGTCTTTTGATACCGGGACCGGATGCAATAACCACCAATCACATTGATGTTTTTTTTATCCATTGATAAATTAACTTAGGAAATTATGAACAATAAGTGTCTTGTGCTATGATGCAACATGTTGACGAGAAGATGATAGGTTCACATTAATAGCAATGTTGTTGTAGTGTATCCATGTGAGCCCAAAATCGTGCTCACAATTTGATTTACATGTTCAAAATATTAAAAACATAAAAATTAGTGATGATTGAGTCAGTTGAATGCTTTGTTGGGAGTGAATTTCGAGTTTAGATTTAAGTAGATTTAAAGGGTTGAATTGAGGTTTATGGAAGGAAGTTAGAAATTAGATTCAGTGTTGTTTTGGGATGAGGATAGTCCGGGTTGCAAAAGCTAAGGGTGTGTTACCCTTGGGGTAAGAACCTTGGACAAAATTGAAATTAGAGCCGAAGGGGTAAAAGGGAAATGTCCTTTAACCGAATCGGAAATGTTAAAGTGGTAGGTTAGTAAGTAGGTGGGTTAAATTGGATCAATCAACCAAGCAAGCAAAAGTCAAGCGGCGGCGGAGAAATTTAAATTCCGGAAGCGGCCAAGAAAAGAAAAGGAGGTGACGGTTGCCTCCTCTCATTTATCACCGAGGGCTTAATTACCGCCAAAGGAGGTGACGGTTGCCCTCCCCCATTTACCACCGAGGGCTTAATTGCCACCAATCAAGGTGACGGTTGCCTCCCCCCATTTACCACCGAGGGTTTAATTGCCACCAATCAAGGGACGGGCCCCTCGGTTGAAGGAAGGGAGAAGGGGTCCGACCCTTCATTGAAAGGGTATAAAATCCCCTCTTCTCCTTTCATTCTCTCTTCCCCATATTTTTAGTTAGCACGGCGAAGCCCTTGCAAATTTTAGTTAGAAAGCTCTCTCCCTCTTCCTCTCTTCATTTTGTTAGGAAGATCAGCAAGCATTCATGTGGACTTCACTTAGAATTCTTAGAGTTAGAGCTCTTGAGAGAAGGTAGTGTGTTTGTGAACACACCCCTAAGTGGCTGGGCCATGTTCAATCCAGTGTAGTAGACTCTTAAGTTGTGATTTAGACTTCAGATTTTGAAGGAATGTAGCGCTCTTTGTTAGCTTTCCAAAGAGCCTAAGTTTGTTAGAATCAGAGTTCGTAAGCAAAAGTTATGAGAATTTGAATGAGAATGTGTCAAGCTGCCTTTTAAGTTTCAAACGCTGACTTTGTAAGAGCGCATCAAAATTGCAACACCTGAAATTATTTTGAGATTTGAATGATTCATAGGTCTTGTGATAAGCTTTTCAAATCACCAAAAATTATTTTGATCGGAATTTGTGAGAGAAAGTTGTGGCAGTTTAAGTTGGAGAGTGTTGCTGCCTTGGGGGAGCCTCCATGGGTGTTCACCCGTGAAAGAAGATTTGAAGTGAGTGTAGCCCTTATTATTAGTTTTCCAAAAAGCCTAAGCTTGTTGGAATCGGAGTTAGCGAACAAAAGTTATAGGTGTTTGAAGGAAGTACCCTAGCTGCCGCGTAAATCATAGAGAGCTGACTTTGAAAGCTCATAGATAGAAGAGGGAATTTTCAGTTATTTTGATATTTAGATGAATCATAGGCCTTGTTGTTAGCTTTCTAGATCACTAAAAATTATTTCAATCGGACATCGTGAGTGGAAGTTATGGCAGTTTAGGTGACGGGGCGTTTGCTGCAGTGGGAAGACCCCACGGGTGTTCACCCGTGGGCAACCCCAAAACACAGTGGGAAGACCCCACGGGTGTTCACCCGTGGGCAACCCCAAAACACACTGGGGAGACCCCACGGGTGTTCACCCGTGAGCAAACCCAAACCGCAGTTGAGGAGACCCCACGGGTGTTCACCCGTGGGCAACTCCAAAACACAATTGGGAGATCCCACGGGTGTTCACCCGTGGGCAACACCAAAATGCAGTTGGGAGTATTTTATCAATACTAACACTCCTTGAAGTTGACCAAAAAGAGAGTGTTTAATTTTTGGGTTATTGGAGTATTTGCAAGGGGTTTCCAACACTAAGGGATCAACAAAGGAATGTGAGCCATGAACCTCCACTTGGACTACAGACGCAAAAGGGTAGGGGTTCATGGCTGACATAAATGGTGCGTCCGCCGGGAGCGAAACGGGATTAGGAGATTAAGACTTGGAGGCACGAACTTGAGGGAGAGGAAGGAGCACATGGTGTTTGGCGGAGGACGAATTGCTTGAGGTTCTCTTTTTCCTCACCTCCTCAATTTTAAATACACATCAAGATAAGTGAAAACATTAAAAAGAGTGAAGGTAGTGAGGGGTATGTATTGTCAAGTGAGGGTTGATTGATTTTTCAGGGAATGCGAGTTAAGACTCGATCGCACAAACCTGAATTGGAGTGAGGATTAGAGAAGATTACACGTAGGAAGAGATTGTCGAAGATTAGTGAAGTTGTGGAAGAGGTAGAAGTTAGGAGCGAGAGTTGCTTGAATGTGGATCCTATTACTAGTCCAGTGTTAGAAAATTTAGAGGTAGATGCTCAACTTGAGGAGGAGGCTACTACCTCTAAGTTGAGTGGCGAGACATTGGAGGAGATTGATACGGTTAGGAAAGAAATTCCTGTAGAAGTTGATAGGGGAATAGGAGTCGACACACCGGTCACCATGGCTCGGGAGGGAGAGGGTCCGCCTCCCTTTCCACCCATTGATCCATTGGTTAGGCCGAGAGGTTTACCCATTGTGGTTCCACAAAACTTGGCGGCGGTGGATATGCCATCCCACCTCCCTAAGTTTTATGGAACTAAGGATGAGGATCCCTCTAGGCACATGGAGAGGTACATTGAGAGGTTGGCTAGTTCTATTGTCACCAACCCGGGATATTGGTTGGTGTGGTTTCCTACCACTCTAGAGGGAGAAGCCTATGAGTGGTATAGAGATCATGCAGAGGGTCATTTCACAGGATGGGAGCAGATGCAGAGGGAGTTTCTAAATGAGTTCAGACCCGAGGTTGGTCAGAGCACGGCTCTTAGAGCGTTGGCATTCTTGAAGCAAGGAAGGGAAGAGGAGATTTCGGCATACATTAGGAGGTTCGATTTGGTGTGTACACGCTTTGTGGGTACTATGCTCAACGATGACACCCTTAAACAATTCTTCATCCAAGGTTTTTTAAGGCGGGTACCATTGTGTGTTGGAGAGGAATCCTCAGACATTGGCGGATGCCAAAGCGGCGGCTAGGGAGATGGAGCGCTTGGACAGAGATTACGAGAGGTTGTGGCGAAGGGAGGACGAATCCATACCTCAATTCATTCCCATTCGTCCAAGAGAAGTGGAGGTCCAGCCTAGTAGACAGGGGAGTCATGGTCAGTATGCCCTCATTGACACAGGTCCACATCCACTAGTAGCTAGGGAGCCGGCACCACTCTTAGCATTGCCTGCCCCTAAAGTCGATGCACACATTGAGGAGGTGGAGAAAATGTTAGGTGCTAGTCAGTTGGGATTTCAGGAGGCCATGATCAAACAAATGCAGAGTCTTACGGATCAGATGTCATTGATGATTAGGAGTCAACAGCCGGGTCCTCCTCCTCCAGTTGAGTTGGGTAGACATGCCTCAGGATTATGGTGTATTCAGTGTGGGCAACCTGGACATACTAGGCAGTTTTGTCAAGTGGGGCAAAATCATAATAAAAGGAACAATGGTGGCCCACCTCCACAAAATCATAGAGGCCAAGGTCAGAATCAGTATGGTCAGGGCAATTATAGAGGACCTCCCCCTAGAGGTCAGGGTGGTCAGAACATGGAGAGAAGGGAGTTTCATCCTTTTTGTGGGAGATGGCACGCACAAGGTCAGTGTTGGTCCGAAGGACAAGGCTATGGTTGTAGTAATTGTGGGGGAAATCATCCTTCAGACGAGGGTCGTCAGCCTGATAAGGTCATTAGTATGTCGAACCCAGTGGTCAACCCACAACAACAGGCGAGAGACAATATGAGAGGAGCTAGGCCGCAGGGCGGACCTCCTAATGAGCTTAGGCCACCCAATTTATACTATGACCATGGGAATGCGAGGCAGACATTCCATCCTCCGACTGGATTGCAGACGGCGAATGGATACATTCCGATTCATAATAGGCCAGGAGGTCCACAACAGTTCGACAATAGGAGGCTAGCTCCTCCGATCGATCCGGGTCCGCCGAATTCCCAAGATGTTAGGTTTGTGGATGGTCTTACTGAGCCGCATCAGGACGAGTCTATTGCTTACCAAATGGGTGTTGGAGAAGAGCAAGGTCAATGGTCTCCACATACCAACATCATCACCTATGAATTGAGGAGTTTGAATGGTGAGGTCACTCATGAGGCACCAGCATTAGCGGTCATCACTAGGGCTATGCGGGGAAATGTTCAAGCGGAGAAGGATGTAGAGGGTCAAGAGGAGTACTCCTCGGATGAAGGTCCTAACCTTTCGGACCTGGATAGAGTAGCTAGAGTAGCTAGGAAAGCCACTAGGGAATTAGAGAAGGAAAATGAGATTGTTCAGGATAGGGATAGGCCAAATGTCATTCATGATTCACATGGTAGTGAGATGGAAGAATGGGAAGGACCTAGCATTCCTTTGGATGAATTTGATAGAGTAGAAAAGACCAAGGTTGAGAGACCGGAAGGATATGATTTGTGGGCCAGGGATTACACGTCACGTCGCGTCACGTCCTGTGACAGCGACGTGACGGCAGACCTGAAAACGTCACGTCCGCGGGGGGGTATATCCGGCAGTTACCCCAGGGGTAAACTGACTCGGTCAACCCCCTGGTCAACCTCCTGGTCGACTGCTAAGTCGACTGCAGATAGCAGTCGACCTAGCAGTCGACTGCAAAAAAAAAATTAAAAAATTCCAAAAAAAATTCGGGACCGTCAGATCTTCTTGCCAAGAAGATCTGACGGTCCAGAATTTTTTTTGGAATTTTTTAATTTTTTTTTTGCAGTCGACTGCTAGGTCGACTGCTATCTGCAGTCGACTTAGCAGTCGACTGCAAAAAAATTAAAAAAAAATTAAAAAAAATTATGGACCGTCAGATCTTCTTGCCAAGAAGATCTGACGGTCCATAATTTTTTTTGGAATTTTTAATTTAATGTTTTTTTGCAGTCGACTGCTAGGTCGACTGCTATTTGCAGTCGTTTGCTAAGTCGACTGCTAATAGCAGTCGACTGCAAAAAATTACTTTTGCAGTCGATCAAGACCAGTCGACTGCTAAAAGCAGTCGACTTCAAGGAAAACCTAAAAAAAAAAAATTATAAAAAAAATCATGGACCGTTAGATCTTCAATCCAAGAAGATCTAACGGTTCAGATTTTTGAATAGTTTTTTTTAATTTTTGTTTTATGAAGTCGACTGCTCGTAGCAGTCGACTAGAGCAGTCGTCCAAAAAAGTTACAAAAAAGTTACAAAAAATTGGTACAGTAGCTTTTTTTTACCATGTCAGTGCGCGTCACGCCCCGACGTGACGTGACGTGACGGCGTCACGTCATTTGTGACGCGACGTGACGCAAAAAGGCCGCGTCACGTCCATTTGCACATCCCTGTTGTGGGCCGACCTTAGCTCACTGAAGGCGGATATTACTTTTGGCCAATTGTTGGAGATATCACCCATGGCTCGTAAGACTCTTAAGGAGGGAATGCCGGTAACTAGGAGGACTAGGAAGGTGAAAACTAGGGTGGCCGCTAGAGTTCAACTACAAGGAGGAGGGCGCGATGTCAAGGCGATTGAGATAGAAATTATGGTGGTGGACAAAGTGGTTCCGAATGTGCTAGTGGATGGAGGTAGTGGGTTAAACATCTTGCCGGAGCACACCATGAAGAGGTTGGGTCTTAGCCTTACGGGTCCATCACCTTTCATCATCAACATGGCGAATCAAACTCCGGCGGTGCCTTTGGGAATGATTAAGGATTGTAGGATTAGCACTGGAGGGGAGGAGTATGTGGTCACTTTTCATGTCATTAAAATGCATTCTAACAAGGATGCATTTCCCATCTTGTTAGGTAGGCCTTGGTTGAGGATGTCGGAGGCGGTAGTAGATTGGGGAGGGGTCAAACCATCTATCACTTATGGTCCTAAGGACAATAGAGTCAAAGTCTCCATAGGGTCGTTAGGAGGTTGGGTGAGAGAGCAAATCTCTTCGTCTTCGGATGAAGAGGTGGAGGGCAAGGAGGAAGGTGAAGATGGTGACAAAAAGAATGAGACACTAGTGGGAGTAGTCCATCCCGGCGGGCAAGGGACTCATATAGATTCAGTGTCAGGTAGTTTGGGTCCTAGTTTCTATTTCCAGGGTGATAATGGGGAGTATGCGCAGTGGTTGAGAGACTATCCCGAGTCAGAGTATGATATCATGATGACGTCCCACCATGCATGTTTGAGTGATGAGAGTCTTAGTTCAAAGGAGGAGGAATATTCCTTGTTAAAGCCATGTGAGGCGCTTACCGAGGAGAAATGGATTAGAGGAGGATTGACACCTAGGGTAGACAGTGTGGATGAGAGTAACGTGAGTTTAGTACATGTAGATGGGATTCGAGATGAGGAGGTCGTTATTGAGGCCGCAAGGTTGGAGGAACTTTTGCACTTCAAGACTACATCAACGGGCATTGTAGCAGGTCAAGATGTCAAGGATGATCTTAAGGTACCTCCGGATTGGTATAGAAACAAGGATGAGCAAACACGTGTATCGGAGGCGGTTTGGAAGTATGGGAATGCGAGAATGAAGAAGGAGAAGGTTAGACAGAAAAAAATGGGGTTTAAGTTGGGGGAGAAGCAGATTAAAAAATATGGTGATTTGGTAGATGAGTTTAGCGACACGTTTGCATGGTCGTATGACGAGCTTAGGGAGATTCCTAGAGAGATGGTGAAGCATCGCAATCCTTTGATTCTGGGTGCTAAACCAATTAGACAGGATGAGAGAAAAATGACTGGAGCTCCACATATTGAAGCCATCCAACGGCGAAGGAAAATCACCTTCGACAAACATCACAAGAAGAAGGTCCTCCGGCCAGGAATGATGGTGTTTATTCAAGATGCCAGGAAGCTCGAGTTTCCCGGTAAGTTTGATGCGGTATGGTTGGGTCTTTACCTCATTTGGGAGGCATTTCCAAACAACTCGTTGCAGTTGGAGACTTTGAACGGGGAGAGCTTCCCAATGCGCACGTCCGGCAGCCGGTGCAAGGAGTATAGGGCTTGAGGTGACACTTGCTTTCAAGCAAGGAATTTTAGATCCATTCCCCGATGGTCGCCAGTTATGTGAGCCCAAAATCGTGCTCACAATTTGATTTACATGTTCAAAATATTAAAAACATAAAAATTAGTGATGATTGAGTCAGTTGAATGCTTTGTTGGGAGTGAATTTCGAGTTTAGATTTAAGTAGATTTAAAGGGTTGAATTGAGGTTTATGGAAGGAAGTTAGAAATTAGATTCAGTGTTGTTTTGGGATGAGGATAGTCCGGGTTGCAAAAGCTAAGGGTGTGTTACCCTTGGGGTAAGAACCTTGGACAAAATTGAAATTAGAGCCGAAGGGGTAAAAGGGAAATGTCCTTTAACCGAATCGGAAATGTTAAAGTGGTAGGTTAGTAAGTAGGTGGGTTAAATTGGATCAATCAACCAAGCAAGCAAAAGTCAAGCGGCGGCGGAGAAATTTAAATTCCGGAAGCGGCCAAGAAAAGAAAAGGAGGTGACGGTTGCCTCCTCTCATTTATCACCGAGGGCTTAATTACCGCCAAAGGAGGTGACGGTTGCCCTCCCCCATTTACCACCGAGGGCTTAATTGCCACCAATCAAGGTGACGGTTGCCTCCCCCCATTTACCACCGAGGGTTTAATTGCCACCAATCAAGGGACGGGCCCCTCGGTTGAAGGAAGGGAGAAGGGGTCCGACCCTTCATTGAAAGGGTATAAAATCCCCTCTTCTCCTTTCATTCTCTCTTCCCCATATTTTTAGTTAGCACGGCGAAGCCCTTGCAAATTTTAGTTAGAAAGCTCTCTCCCTCTTCCTCTCTTCATTTTGTTAGGAAGATCAGCAAGCATTCATGTGGACTTCACTTAGAATTCTTAGAGTTAGAGCTCTTGAGAGAAGGTAGTGTGTTTGTGAACACACCCCTAAGTGGCTGGGCCATGTTCAATCCAGTGTAGTAGACTCTTAAGTTGTGATTTAGACTTCAGATTTTGAAGGAATGTAGCGCTCTTTGTTAGCTTTCCAAAGAGCCTAAGTTTGTTAGAATCAGAGTTCGTAAGCAAAAGTTATGAGAATTTGAATGAGAATGTGTCAAGCTGCCTTTTAAGTTTCAAACGCTGACTTTGTAAGAGCGCATCAAAATTGCAACACCTGAAATTATTTTGAGATTTGAATGATTCATAGGTCTTGTGATAAGCTTTTCAAATCACCAAAAATTATTTTGATCGGAATTTGTGAGAGAAAGTTGTGGCAGTTTAAGTTGGAGAGTGTTGCTGCCTTGGGGGAGCCTCCATGGGTGTTCACCCGTGAAAGAAGATTTGAAGTGAGTGTAGCCCTTATTATTAGTTTTCCAAAAAGCCTAAGCTTGTTGGAATCGGAGTTAGCGAACAAAAGTTATAGGTGTTTGAAGGAAGTACCCTAGCTGCCGCGTAAATCATAGAGAGCTGACTTTGAAAGCTCATAGATAGAAGAGGGAATTTTCAGTTATTTTGATATTTAGATGAATCATAGGCCTTGTTGTTAGCTTTCTAGATCACTAAAAATTATTTCAATCGGACATCGTGAGTGGAAGTTATGGCAGTTTAGGTGACGGGGCGTTTGCTGCAGTGGGAAGACCCCACGGGTGTTCACCCGTGGGCAACCCCAAAACACAGTGGGAAGACCCCACGGGTGTTCACCCGTGGGCAACCCCAAAACACACTGGGGAGACCCCACGGGTGTTCACCCGTGAGCAAACCCAAACCGCAGTTGAGGAGACCCCACGGGTGTTCACCCGTGGGCAACTCCAAAACACAATTGGGAGATCCCACGGGTGTTCACCCGTGGGCAACACCAAAATGCAGTTGGGAGTATTTTATCAATACTAACACTCCTTGAAGTTGACCAAAAAGAGAGTGTTTAATTTTTGGGTTATTGGAGTATTTGCAAGGGGTTTCCAACACTAAGGGATCAACAAAGGAATGTGAGCCATGAACCTCCACTTGGACTACAGACGCAAAAGGGTGGGGGTTTATGGTTGACAATCCATGACTTCTTTGCATGTATCATGATGGCCAGGACTACCAGAAAGGGATATTATGCATATCCTATGTGTAGTCCATATGCTCCCTAAAGATACTCAGACCATTTATTCAAGATATTTTATAAGGAAATTATTGGATGTGGTTATTCCTTCATTATCTATTTTGCTAAAACGATATTATATCTACAATATAATAGTTTTAGGAAGAACCACCCGCAATGGACACATATCCATGGTGGACTTTCATGTAGACAGAGTATACACAATTTGATGAAAGGTGACCCAAATGCTATGAAGTGATTCAGAGCGACTACCAATATTGTTTACAATGTCTTACTCGAAGGTAGAAAAATAAATTGGTATGATATAAATTAACATTGTTGAAGAAAACTTACTAATGCTAGCCAAGAATGTGTGTATACAAGACTTGGCAATGAGATACGTCTTGGACATCATGTCCATTATATAAAACATTGCGGAATCAATATAGAAGTTCTTGTTTGGAGATAAGATTGTCTTTGAATCACAAAGAAACATAGACCACATGGGGTCCGCCGCTAACTATGACTTAAAGAAAGACTAAACCGATATATATTTTTCAAACCACATGCATCCTATGTTTTTACAAATGATGAAAATAAACAATTAATTGACGAGCTGAATGATGCTCGCACACCTACCGGTGATGAAAGTTCATTAGAAAAACATCTTAAGAAAACAAGGTTCAGGTGTTTAAAATCACATGACTACCATTGTCTAATTAAATAAATAATATTTATTATCAATAGGACATTGCTATACCGTTTTGAAATAATAACTTTGATGAAATTGGATAAATATTAAATTTGACTTATGTTTATGCAAAGATAATAAACAAGAATGAGATCATTGCATGATATATATGTATATATATATAGTCGAGACATTATATTACTTTAAAGTATGTTTTCTTCTGTCATTCTTTAAGATAATTGAGTACATATTAATCCATTTGGTTGATAACCTAGAATTTGTGTGGTCTGTAGGCGGTAGATGGATATATTTTTGTGAGAATAACCTATAGACTTTAAAGACATTTATTAGAAACAAGGCGTATGCAGAGACATCAATGGCCAATGGATATGTGGCAAGAAAACATTTGGATTTTTACAGAGCACTTGAATTTGCATGAATATACTTACCATTGTATATGAAAGTCCAATAAGAAATCAATGAGGGTGTTGGTTATGCAAGACATGAAAGAGTATTCACACTCTTTGAAGAAGATATGATGAAAGTGCATAATTATGTTATCCTATACTATGAGTGTACAACGGATATATGATAGTGAGACCTTCCACCTTTTGTATAAAAAAAATTACGGAGCCCAATTGATTGACCTCTCATAATTGAATTTAAGTATTGTCATTGTGAATGACTGGACATTGAGTATGATTGGAAGGTTTCAATAAGGCATCTCATTATCCCTTTCTCCATATAATTGTACTTGAGGTGTATCTTAGTGTTCGACATAACCGGAAAAAAAATGAAGGAACTAAAGACATTATTATTTGCAGTTTCAAAGAAGGCATGTTCATTTGTAAGCATAACATCATACAGATCACATTGTAGATTAAATCTAGAGGAGGGGTGACACAACATGTTATACTTAACTATGTAGTTAGTCACCACCAAGGAGGAAGGCTACTTGGTTACTTGGTCACATAGTTACTTGGATACTTAGATAGTTGTCACCAAAAGAAAACTTGTTACTTGGCAACTTGGCCACTTACGATACGTAGAAGAAAAAGAGAAAAAAACCACAAAAGTCAACAAAGGTAAAACAATCTTCACCTTTCTTTTCAACAACTAACTTTACATCAAATCAAAACTAACTCTAATGACATAAGGTCTTCAAAGTCAACAAAGGTCGTGAAAATAATCACAATTTTCCCAAACCTTCTGTATTATTTTATTCTCTACGAAAGTCAATGAAAACTAATAAAAAAACAATACTATACATATTTTTACATCATGTAAGAGTTTGCTTCATGACAACGCTTTAAGTCAATATGATATGGTCAACCTAGGAACAAGTGGAGGTAGTTGAGCTCTACACATTGTGTTGAAAAGAGATGTTTTACGGGGAGGTCATTCCATTGTAAAGTTGAACAACCATGTGCGAACGTAAAAAAAATCTATTTTTTACATAAAGCATCGCCAAAATGGGTCAAAATTTTATCAAATTTCTTTCATAAGTAGATATACACGGTATCTATTACATAGTAAAAAATGGTAAATAAATTTGATGATTTGTTTTTTAAAAAAACATACCGTTTCTAACTAGAATGACATATAATTGAACTAAAAAAATTACTACAGAAATGAAGATGACTAAAAATTTAAAAAAATATATACAAAGACACTATCAATGGTTGTGTATATGTAGAAAAAATATCATAAATTTTAAAATTATCTATGGCATGTAATATATGGGTAGCAAACTTTGTTCGCACGTGGTGTTCAACTTGACAATGGAGTGATCTCCCCGTGAGATGCTTGGGGAAAACAAATTTGTTCAAAAAGAATGGAACGTGTTCTTGGGCAAAAAAAGAGTCAAGTGGCGATCGGGAGGTGTTTTCAAAGATGGTGGTAAAGATGAAAGGTACCAAGAAAACCATCTTTGGTTATTGAGGTGATATGGGAGGAAAAGAATATTAGAAGGAGAATTTTATATTAGTTGTCATGAAAAAAAATGGCATGCAAGAACCTTCCAAAATCAAAACATAGGCAAATGTCTAGCAAATCTGCATTAATTTCAATTGTACATATTTCCCACATGTGTCCTCGTATTATTATTATGATACATTTTTTTTAAATGAGTAATGAATTTCTTAAAAAATACCAACATACAAAATATAGAACACAATAGTGGCACAAAATAAAACTCACAAAATAAATGATGGTAGCGGAAGAAAAATTGAAGTTATTGCATTTAATACAAGTGGTCATTCAAACATATATGTTTATACATAAATAGCCCGTTCAAATTCAAGATTTAAAAAAATTACTGATCCATTTAGAGGGATTTACATAACATTCTTCAATTTAGTAAAGCCCAAAAGATGTCAACATGTAACTAGTTGGTCTTGGATACATTAGGATCTTGTCAAATTATGCCTACTAATCTTCCTGGAAATTGATTGGCCCTTTTTTCAAACTTACATTTAGAAACAAAGTCAATATAAGCATATAATTGAATCATTCAAATCAAATCCAGAGTTTGCGATTTCATAAGCACTCTGACATGAGCATATTCATGTTAAGTGCATGGACATAGATTTTATAAGTCCTTAACCCCAAAGTGACATGGAGGACAGAAACTATCCTCGACTATTTTCAATCCGAAATTGAAGGCATTTGCCGAACTGTTCTAGAAAAAATCAATAAAGAGCGATTGTGCAAATCTGCGAGATCAACCCAACGACACCAAAAACAACAAATTTGAGGATGGACTATAATTTCTATGAAGCTCAAATGTTTTAGGCTATCTTGCAAATTGCAAAATTTTAGTCCACCCGACTCTTCCCCGGGCGTTGGCTTCCTACATGGTTCACATGTACTCGGAGTTCGTTGGCCGAAGATCTAGCCGCTCAAAGTGGCTCAAAAGTTTTCTTGAAGTTGCACTTGCTATGAGCTATATTGTGGCTGCTTGGATTTGTATATTTCTCACTACACAAATTCTCTCGAATTTATGTAAGAAATGCTCTTCTATTTGCAGTTTCTGACAACCCTATGTACACGACATCAAGTACAACAGAGTTTCGTAGTTTTTGCAATTTTTCAAGTGGAGAGGAGAGCTAGTATGTGGAGCTCAAATTTCTTAGTTGAAATCGCCGTGAAATTTGGAGTGTTGTTGGCCATACGAGGAATGAGGCGAGAAAAAGCCTGAGAAACCCTGCAAGTTGTTTGGTACTGACAGGTGCTTTCGATGCAAAAAAAATTTATTGAAAAAGAGGAAGGACGGTTGCAAATTTTTGAGGTGATTTGTACCCTACTACACCGTCCCTTTCTACGGTTGGATTTACATCTATAGCCATCGATCTCCCTGAAGAAAAATTAAAAAATGAACACCTACTGCAGGGATTATTCCTTGAGGAATATCCTATGTCACTTTGGGGTTAACACACAAATAGAGGTAGTGGAAGTGTATTGGACAAGGTTGCCCTTAAAAACATGAATTTGTGCCAAGGCGTCCAACTATAGCATTGTGCAAAAAGAATATGGACTATGATTAAAAAACACCAATTCTTTTATTTGGTTTTTTATAGCAAGTTGTTACAAAAAGATGCAAATAGCCAAGTAACCAATTGTGTTTTAAAGTTTCGTTACTGCCATTTCCAATTAGTTGCATACAAAGTTCATATTCTTGGAAACTTGATTCCTTGCGATACCATATTGTGCACTTATAATAATCAGTTAATTTTTTTTATTATTGCGCAACATATTATGAAGTGATCTAGTGAATACATGACCAACAACAAGCTCATGTTTAACAAGTGATAGTTCCACAATTCAAATAAAATAAAATAAAATAAACGCCCGTATCCCGGTACCGGCGTGACTAAGGAGCCCGTTGACCCAATGCTGATCATGGGTGTCCATGATGCAGCATGGGGTGTTATGCCTCTTATGAGGTGGGCTCTATTGGTGAGCAATTTGCTCCATGTTATTAAGGTGGTGAGATAGGTTCTTGTTTGTTTTCAAGCTTTCTTTTGTTTAGGATGAGGTAAGTGAGATATTTGATGGCATTTTGGTGTATATTCTTCATGAGATTTTTGATGGCTGATTTTGGGATTTTAAGGTTGGTAAGTTTATTAATGGAGTGTTCGTGTATGGCGCCTCTGACGCCTGCTGTGATGGTAATGAGGGGGTTGGTTCTCCAACCATTGCTTTGTATGGCACTGATAAGAGGGTCGTATTTGGTGTGTTTATGTGTGAGTGCTTGGTCCGGGTATCTATCATGACAGTACGTGAATTCAATGAACTGGGTTGTGATTGCAGGGGATGGTGATATTGGTGTTTGGGTGTGGTTTGGGGCTCCAATTAGGCATAATATGTCTGGTCTTAGTTTGGCGAGGCAGTGGCATGTTGTTTGTTGGCATGTACAGTTAAGGAGCCAGTTTGGGGTTGTTTGTTCAGGTGGTTTGTTGTTGAAGTTGCCTGCATTAGTTAATGTGAGGAATCGGGTGTTTTTGTTTGCTTGTAGGGTCTGGGTAATGTAATGTACCGCTTTGTTGTGTCGTGCAATTCTCAAGCCTTTTAAGTATGAGTGTTCACATGTTGATAGTAAGTGGGGCCACGTGTCTCTATCGTTGAGGTGGCATAATGTGCAGTTGGGATTTTTATGTGTGAGGGGCCAGAATATGGTTTCCCGGTGGTTACCCATGTATTGTGCATAACGAAATTTGAGCGTTTGGGTGATTTGGGCGTCAGTCACATTTTCACTTTTCCAAAAGTGGTTGGATAGTTTTTGGTGTATTTGGGTATTTGATAACCATTTGTCTACGTATGGGAATTTAGTTTTGGCGGCTGCCGATTCGCGGTTGCGGTGTTCTTTTGTTATAAATGTGTGTAGATTGCGGATGGCGCCGTCATGGGTGGTTGTGGGGCAGCTTGCTAGCCAGTACGGGGTGGGATGTGATGTGTGCATATATGGGGTGTTGGTTGGTTTTTCTTTAAGTGTTCCTTCGTTGGCTAATATGTCGGCTATTTCGTTTCCTATGATACCCGAGTGTGCGCGTACTTTGTGTATGTGTATAGTGTGTGGGGTCCAATGTATTTGGCGTACTATTGTTGCTATTAGTAGTTTGTCTGGGTGGTGATGTTGTGATGTTGGGTGTTGAATGTGGTTATTGATTAGGAATATGCTATTTAGGCTATCTGTGAATATGTGTGTGTTGAGTTGTGTGGGTTGTATGGATTTTATGGCGATTAGTATTGCATTTAGTTCGGCCCGAAGGATATTTTGGTATCCTGGGAGTCTTTCTGCTATTCGGGTGTTGTTGTTGGGACTATATATTCCTGAGCCTGCTGTGTTGCCTTCTATATTTCCGTCGGAGTTTTTGGTGGGGGGGATGAAGGAGCCATCCGTGTAGATGCATTGTTGTGGGTGGTATATGAGGGGGTGAATGTGGTTGTATTTGTCTGGTAGGGATATCATAGGAGTATTTATCGAGGTTGGGGCAGTTGTTCTGGGGGCCTCTTTCCAGGTTTTGGAGAATGTAACGTGGTAATTTGTGGGTGTGGGTTTAATGGGGTGTGTGTCTACGTGTGTATTAAGTAGGGTTTTAAGGAGGCATTGTAATTCTAGTGGGGTTTGTAAATTCATTGTTGGGTTGGCTTGGTTATGTATACATATTATTGAGGTTAGGTTTGGTTCCGCATGTTGGTAATATTTGGGCCATTCTGGCGTGGGGTCATAGCGTATGGCATGGGGTGGTATGGTTGCTATTACATGGATGTCTGCTTTTGTTTTGATTGGGGGTTGTTGTGGTGTCCAATCATTGTGGTTGATTACAAGGATGGTGGTTGTGTTTGTGTCTTCTTTGGCTGCCATACGAGCCCAATGGATGGCTTCTAGGGACATGTTATGGTCTATGGGGTATGCTAGGCCTATTCCTTGCCATCGAGTGGCTTTTGCATGTCCCATAGAGCCAAATATTATGTCTCGGGTGTGGGGTGAGTTGTATTGCCTTAATTGGGTGGGGCATGTGAGCGGAGAGGAGTAGTATGAGTGTGCGATTTTAAAGGATTCTATTAGTAGTTTGGTGATTCTTGGGTGTAGTGTGTTGGTGGTTATTGTTGGGTTGTATGGTTTTTGGTTTTTTCTTAGGTAATATGGTTATGTATCTTTGTATGAGCCATAGTATTTCAGTTTCGAAGTCTTGTGGTGGGGGTTGGAGGAAATTGGTCAGGTGTTTGGCGTTTTTGTGGGAGTATTGGTTCCATAACCAATGGAGTCTTTCCGTGGTGATAGTGGTCATGTAGTTTCCGGTTTGGTCGTATATGTGAGATTCGGAGTTTTGTATTTGTATGGTTGGTTTGTTGGTGAGAATGTCTTTGTCCAGGTTGCTCTCTTGTGTGGATATCCTAAGGTTAGTTATTTTTAATGGCGGATGTATGAATTTGTTGTCCTTTGTTTGTATGTGGTTGAGGTATTTGTCATAGGCTTGGGTGGTTTTTTGTTTTAGGGCTTTCATATGGTATTGTGTTATGAGGAGTAGGTTGTGGTCTAGTAGTATGTTATCGGGGTTGACGAGATCCTCTTCTTTGCGCCATTGGTGCGTGGGTCCTTGTGGGGTTTGCCATTGGCATAGGTATGTTTTTTTGATGGCTTTCGCACCCCATTTATCTTTTCTAGTGGTGATTTTCTCCATGGTTATGGCTTGGATTGCTTGTCCTAGTGCGGGTTGTAGTGGGGTGTGTGGGTTATGCTCTTCGATAGTGGGCGTACTTTGTGTTGGTTGTGGGTGGTTGCTTTGGGGGGTGGGGGGTGTTTGGGGGGGGGAGGGAAGATTGTATGGGCTTGTTTTAGTGCCTCCTTGATGAGTTTGGGCGCATATTTGTGTTTGGTTCGGAATTCCTCTGGAGTAAGTATAGTGCCAGATTCTTTGTTTTGGATTTGTGGTAGTGTTGTGATGCCATATGTGTATAGTTTGTCTAGGTACTGTTGGATTTTTGTTTTCGCATTGTCTGTGAGATTGGTGTATGCAGGGTTGTCTATTGTGTCGTGACGGAGGCTTATCCCGGCATAATGTCATGCCGTCACGACACGTATCCGTCACGACATTATGCCGGATTATGCCGGATGCTGTCTTTATCCTGCCGGACTTGAATTTTACCGATTTTTTTGTGTAATTACATTACCCAATTTCGGACACGTAGGATTTACATTGTCCACGTGTGACGACATGTCAGCAAAGTAAAGGGAAAGTGGGGAAAATTCTACTAGCGCCCGTCCGCCCCCCCGTCCGCCCCCGTTCCCAATCCCCGTTCCCACCCGTCCGCCCTCGTTCCCAATCCCCGTTCCACCCCGTCCGCTCCTGTTCACAACCTCCGTCTGCCCACGTCCCCCGCCCCGCTCCCAACCCGTCCGCTCCCCCGTCCGCCCCCCCCCCCCGTCCGCTCCCCCCCCCCTCCGTCCGCTCCCCCGTCCGCCCCCCCGTCCGCTCCCCCCACCTCCGTCCGCTCACCCGTCCGCTCCACCGTCCGCCCCCCCCGTCCGCTCCCCCGTCCGCCCCCCCTCCATCCGCTCCCCCGTCCGCCCCCCCCCCCCCCCCCGTCCGCTCCCCCGTCCGCCCCCCCGTCCGCTCCCCCCCCCTCCGTCCGCTCCCCCGTCCGCTCCCCCCCCCCCTCCGTCCGCACCCCCGTCCGCTCCCACCCCTTCCGTCCGCTCCCCCGTCCGATTCGAACACTATAAATTGAGGGTGCAAGGTGCCATTTTTGCCTCCACTGACATAGTGTGTCTCAAGTCTTTTGATTCTCCTTTGAGGAGTGAGGATTGAATGCGTGAGACCCGAATGCAGAGTATACTTTGTCCAATCTAGTGTCTGTGAATTAGGGTTGCCCTCGTGGCACTCTTGAACAGGACCTAGTATGCGATCAAAGTGACTTGCTCTAACTTGTTTGTATTTGCAGGTTTTGTTGAAGTCATGCCACGCCGAAACGATGCATGGGATCATTGGTACGAGGATAAGGGGAGGGTTCCCGGTAAATCACAAAGGCAGGTTAAATGTAGGTTTTGCCCGTTCGTCATATCTTACCGAGGAGATAGAATGTTGGCCCACCTTGGTTATAGACCTCATGTAGGGGGTGCTTCTGATGTTTCCACATGTAGGATGGTACCCCCGCATATTAGGGCCTTGTTTGAACATTGCGGAGGCATTGTGCCCTTACATGTAGGCATTGTAAATGAGGACTCTCTGGTGGCAGATATTGTACCTTTGGAGCCTATTATAGCGGGCTCCGTAATTAGTGAAACAGAGCCTTTGCTTATGTCCCAAACCACTCAACATTCTGATGTTGTGATATATGGCACTCCTCCTCGTGAACTACGTCAACTCAACATAACGGAGGGGTTCAATGTGTCAACAAAACAACTCCTCGATAGAGCATGGGCAACGGCTTTTTATGAAGCTAACATTCCTTTCAACATTGTGAGACATCCTGCATTTGTTCATGCTGTGCGTGAAACTGCCCGTCATCGAATGCCAGCCTACACACCACCATCGTACAATGCCATCCGTACGAAGTTGTTAACTGATATAAAGGTTGACCTAGATAGGCAAGTGAAGGAGAAGCTGGGGAATTCCGTTGAAAAATACGGTGTTACAATATGTTGTGATGGATGGGACAACGTGCAAAACCGACCTCTCCTAAACGTTCTTCAATGTGGCACAAAGGGAGACGTTTTCTTGGGTACCATTGACACCACGGGAAATCACAAGGATCATGTCTACGTTGCTGCTCAAATTCAACCATTTGTGGAAAAGGTTGGTCGACATAATGTGGTCCAAGTTTGCACCGACAATGCCCCAGTTATGGCCTCCGCTGCTCGCGACTTGATTCGAGCAAATCCCGATCTATATTTTCAAGGATGTGCTGCACATTGCCTAGATCTCCTCTTAGAAGATTGGGGGAAGGAGGAATGGGTGAAAAAATTGGTAAAAAAATCCCGCCATATTTGTGTATTTGTTAAAAACCATCATGCTTCTCAAGCTATATTCCGGAGGTTGTCACCAAATCTCTCACTCCGCCTACCTGTAGAGACCCGTTTTGCTACGAACTTCATCATGATTGAACGTCTTCTCCAAGTACGCAATGCTTTGGAAAGAATGGTGGTTGATGAGGATTGGATCACTCTAATGCGTGATATGAGGAGGAGATCTGGCACCTCTTACATGAAGGGCTCTGTTGTGCGAAGCTTTATACGTTCTGATGGATTCTGGAACACGTGCGAAAATTTCTTGTATATGGTGATCCCGGTTGTTAAAGCTCTTCGTGTATTTGACGGCAAGGCGCCTGCAATGGGAATGGCTTGGAGGGTCATGCATGATTTACAAACCCATATTCGTGGATTCAATAAACCTCCATTTCGCTTAAGCCCTGAGCTTGCTGCAAATGCTATGGTAACGTTTCAAAATAGATGGAGGTTGATGTTGAATGATCTACACTGGGCTGGAGCGATGTTAAATCCGCTTCTACGTGGTTGGGCCCCACTCCATGAGGATGACAATTCGAGGACAATCCTAAATCGAGTTCTTCGCAGGCTTGCTCAAGATGAGGACACTTATGTCCAAATCCTCCACCAGTACCAAGATTTTCTTGAAAATCGAGGACCTTTTGCTGATTCTACTGACCCGAGCGTGCATGCCGCACCTCTCCATGAATGGTGGGATGCAATGGGAGGTGGAGCTAAAGCCCTCCAAACAATAGCAAGACGTATCCTTGCACAAGTATGTTCCGCATCCGCATGTGAACGCAATTGGAGCATGTACTCATACGTTCACAACAAGAGTCGCAATCGCTTGAAGCATAGTCGTGCTGAGGACCTCGTCTACATGTATACCAATAGTAGGCTCATTCGACATCGGAGGGGCCCAAGACCTGCTCAATGGTACGAATTGAATGAGGTCTATTCTGCCGATGACCTTGACGAAGAAGATGACAACGAAGATGACGTGGATCCAACTGATAGGGCTGGAAATGATGAAGACAACAATGTTGATGATATCGACTTTGATTTGGATGACCTCGATTCCGAGAATCATGGTTCAGAAGATGAGGATGGCAATGGTAGTGATGGAAACCTTGGGGTGTTTGAGTTTGATGAACCGGATGTCCCCCAACATAACGACGGAATGCATGACGATCATGAGGGGTCTATTGGAAGACCGCATGTTGAAACTCTCCACACTGGAGAAGGGTTTCCATCTGACCATAATGTTGCTATGGGGGCAAGTGAGAATGTGGGAATTGAAGTAGATTCCTTGCAACATCGGAGCGATTCTCTTTCATTTGGTGAAGGCGACAATGTACTACCCGTAAATGAGCCAACGCACGTCCAACATGATCCACTTCCAACCCGAGTACATTCTGAATCCATGGATGCCTCCCTCATATCCAACCATCGTATAGAAGATCCAACGCCCAATGTTCCTGAAATGCCTACAACTCGATTCCGTGCTCTTCAAAGGATTGCATCCACCTCTACGGTGCAATTGCATGCACAAGGTCAACATCGTCCTCTCACTCGAAGTATTGCCAATACTTCTAGATTGGGTGTTTCACGTGCAACTGCGGTGGGTGCTACTTTGGTTGCTATGCACAATGTTTCAAGAAATGTTACTATAGAGGCGCCACGTCGTCCTTCTGTACGACGACATGTTGTTGAGAACATACCAATTGCAATTCCACCCGCGTCTGTTTCACTTCCACACAGTCAATCCAATGGAAGAGGTGGTCTTGGAGTTGGAGGCGGAAGTACAACGGGGGATGCTTTTATAGATGGAAGTAGAGATGAAGTGCACTCAAGTCGTGGTACGGGTGGAGGGCGCCAGAGAACTACGAGAGGTGTCAAACGTACTAGGAAGAGGTATCAGGGACGATCGCTTCCGTTTACTGCCGAAGACTACAATGAAGATGAGGGTAGACCACATCTAGATGAAAATGGCATACAGGATGCAGATGGCTCCCGGCCGACCAAGAGGATAATTTTCTCACAACGTGACCGAGAGTTGCATCTTCGAAGCGCGACTCCCCAAACGGATGATGATTTCAGCACAGACGAGTCTGAAGAGGACCCAAGATGTGTCGAAGCAAATGATCCTACAGTACGGATTCGAACGTAATGGTTTTGCACAAATGTGTTCTTTCGGTGCTCCCACGTACTCCCATAATTTATTACTTCCGTCAAAATTGATACAAGTTACAACCTTAGGGCCTTCGGTAAGACATTTAGACCACAAAGCGAACGTTACGTTCGAAGTTGTATCATTTTATTATAGTAATAAAATTATTTATTGCATGTTTTTTAAAATTATTTATTGCATATTTATATAATTATATCTTTATGTGGTATTCAATATTGACTATGTAGTCAATAGTACTTTTGGTTAGACTATCATATGAATTACAAATATTCAAGTGAGTTTTTAAAAGTTTCGAATAACATTAAAATATGTGACATCCATATGCTATCTTTTACACGATCTTAGAAATGACAACTTGTCGGTAACTCCTCTTTATATTACATATTCTTTGAACATGAAATATGTTCAATGTGTACAAAGTCTTCCTCCGTTCCTATACAACTTTCTAAACATGCTACAAAAATGCCTAATCCGAATCTGAATCGAGGTCTATTGCAGCTGAAGTAGATCCTCGTCGTGCTCGTGATGATTCCCCGGCTTCCATCATTCGCGTGGTTTCACGGGTGAGATATGGACGACTTCCAGGAGACAGTGGAGTGGCATTACGTGGTCTAGGCCCCCCATTTAGCCATCTCAATACCGCATCATCCGTAACTCTATTCAAGAGTGCTTCAACTGCCTCCAACTGCGTTCTGTGTTTGTGGTACGACTGCTCTAAGTGCGCTTCAAAATGGGAATCCCGTTCTATGGGCATCTCATGTGCATCTTCTTCCAACTCATGCTCCGATATTGATAGTTCACCACTTGCATTGTAAAAAGGAGGTTGAATGCCTCTCCGTAATTGCATGGTTGTCGCATCCCAATGCCAACCAAAAGTTTGGTACAAAAATCTTTTCATGCCATGGTTTGGGGGCTTGTTGGGAAACAACTCGTCTGCAACATACAAAATTTGACGTGGATTTTGTGTCCATTCGCCATCTTTGTTATCGTTCCAAAGTTCAACCGTTGCACGATTGAATAACCAATTCCACTCAACAGAAGTCCCATCAAACTCGCAAAGGTTGAAGGGATAGTCCGTTGGCCTTACCACCCAGTCCTTAGGCATGTAATCCCGAAGGCCAAATTGGAGGTACAAACGAGGGTGGAAGGGTGATCTGCAATGGGAACATTGCCGTCTCCTGATCATTGTCACTATCAGACATTGTGGATGGAATTGGCCCCCACACGATCCAACTTGAAAGCATCCCTCTGGGCCAAATGGACTGCCGCAAATCCCACACACGGATCCGTCGAAGACCATTGGATGTGGACCCGGCCATAACAACTCACCCCTCATGCTGTATGGATATTCATGCACTTGGGTCACATCCCAATGGTGATCGGAGTCGATCAGTTGCCGCCAATCCAAGCTCCCGTTAGGCAATTTCAAGTCATCCTCATCATCCCACCTACTAGGGTACATATGTTCTTGATCTGGCCATGACGTGAGCATCAAGTTCCGCAATCTATGATTGCGGTTCCATTCTTGCTGGATGCTCTCAAATTCAGCTTCATATTGACGAGCCTTGGCCATAGAAAGCAATGTCCCTGTCCTCATATTGGTTCGCTCTACGATCGCATCCGATAGAAATTTCCTCAACCTTGCATTCTGCTCCTCCAGTGTGCCAATCTTGGATTCGTGATCGACAACCACTTCATTGACCACTTGAAGTTGTTGTTGCATGTCCACCACCTCCTTTTGCAAAGCCTCCATCTTTCCTTGCATTACTTCATTCCTCGTACATACGTCCGCTGCTTATGACTTTGCAATCATGGCCTCCTGTAAAGCTGTATCCCTCTCTGCTTCCAAAGACTGGATGTTAATTGGTGTACTACTTGAACTGCCAGCCTCCCCCATCGTAAGTGTTGCAAGTCGATTTTCCAGCTCAAGAATCCTTGCTTTATACTCACGAATTTCCTCGGCATGTTGCTGGCGCAATGCCTCCATTCTGCTCTCCATCATGTCCGCACCAAGTTGACGAGGGTTTACCTCGTTTAGGGCCTCGTTAACCACCTGGTTAACCAGCTCGTTAACCACCTGGTTAACCAGCTCGTTAACCACATCGACATTTACCTCCATGCCCTCCTCATCCATATGCTCAAACGCCTCCTCGATGGCCATCTCCACGTCATTGGCTGGTCGTTTGCAAGTACGTGGTTTTTTTGGTTCCCGACCTTCTGGAATTGGTGCCCCAGGCTCATCCACTAGTTTAGGATTCTTCCTGAACCACTCCGGAACGGGAGTGTATGGAATATCCGGAACTGTGCATTTAGTGAATGCAATTCCAATACCCCCAAATTTTTGATCATGCAGAGCACCCAAACTTGACCAATCCACCCTAACTCGCAACACGTGCTCCGCATACATCATACACGCCACCGACTTTGGAATTGCACTCTTGGGCCATCTATCCAAATTGGAGATACTTCTAAGTATCGTTAGGAATCTCCATTTTGCCTCCACGTCTTCAAGCTGCGTATAGCTCGCATTGACGGCCTTGCAATGTCGCTCGTGACAATGTCTTGGCCACAACCGATCAAAGTGAGGGAAGCCCACGTACTGCATTGCAGTCTTCGCTGACCACGGTTGTGGTACATTCTCCCAACCTACCCTGGCTTTTTGGGAAGGATCATCGTAAACATTCCACTCCAAATCAGCGGCCTTGCGTCCATGTCCTCTGGAACACCCAGAACTAGATCTTCCACTTGCACTTGCCATGTCTCCAGTTCCTCCACTTGCCATGTCTGAAAATTGGAGTTTCTAATTCTAATTCCACCCAAATTGGAGTTTCTAATTCTAATCTAGAACTCTACTTTTTAAAATACTAATTGCACTTCATAATAGTGCTACAAAATATCCAAGCATACACTTCAAAATAATGTTGCTGTGGAATTAGTTCAAAAATGTCCCTAAAAATTAAAGTTCAACTATTCGGCACACCCTTCGAGCACCCCGCTACCGGCGCTCACGCAGAGGCCAGTTGACTGGGCGCGTCACAAGGAATATGCCAAATAACGGCCACGTGGATCTGCCAAAACCTGCCACAACCTGCCAAAAGTAGTGTAAAAGGATCCCAAAAAAGGGATCCTTAACTCCTCCGAGAGCCCCGCTACCCCGCACTCTGTGTTAGAGGAGGGTTGTCTGGGCGCCCAGAAGGAGTGGAGTAAGGTATGTAAGTGGTCCCCTCCACTTATATACCCCCGTCCGCCCCTCCATCCGCTCCCGCATCCCCACCCGTTCGCACCCGTTCGCACCCGTTCGCATCCGTCCGCACCCGTTCCCGCCCGTCCGCCCCAGAGTCCCCCCCCGTCCGCACCCGTTCCCTCCCGTCCGCCCCCAGCGTTCCCCCCCCCGTCCGCACCCGTTCTCTCCCGTCCGCCCCCAGCGTTCCCCCCCGTCCGCACCCGTTCCCTCCCGTCCGCCCCCAGCGTTCCCCCCCGTCCGCTCCCACGCTCCCCTCCGTACGCTCCTCTCCATACGCTCCAGCGTTCCCATCCCGTCCGCTCCTCGTTCCCATCCCGTCCGCTCATCGATCCCACCCGTCCGCTCCTCGTTCCCACACGTCCGTTCCTCGTTCCCATCCCGTCCGCTCCTCGTTCCCACCCATCCGCTCCTTGTTCCCCACCCGTCCGCGCCACCGTTCCCCTGCCGTCCGCTCCGCGTTCCCCTGCCGTCCGCTCCGCGTTCCCCTTCCGTCCGCTCCGCGTTCCCCTTCCGTCCGCTCCGCGTTCCCCTGCCGTCCGCTCTGCGTTCCCCTGCCGTCAGTTCCCCCCGTCCGCCCCCTGTTCCCCTCCCGTCCGCTCCATGTTCGCGGACGGGAGGGAACGCGGGGCGGACGGGTGGGGAACGCTGAGCGGACGGGTGGGAACGAGGAGCGGACGGTGGGGAACGAGGAGCGGACGGAGGGAACTCGGGGCGGACGGGTGGGGAACGCTGAGCGGACGGATGGGAACGAGGAGCGGACGGTGGGGAACGAGGCGCGGACGGAGGGAACGTGGCGCGGAAGGGAGGGAAACGGGGCGGACGGGTGGGGAACGTGGACCGGACGGGGGGGAACGGATGAAAGATGGAACGATTAGCGGACGGGTGGGGAGCGCGGAGCGGACGGGAGGGAACGGGGCGGCAGGGGAACAGCGTAGAATTGCGACCACATATGAATTGGACTTCATATGAATTTTTTAGAGCCAAAAAACGGACACTATAGTCACCATCTATAAATGTTAACCCTTGGGAGTGGATCAAAGTGCGATTGAGCGGCCCAACTTTGTTGAGAGTCCAAAGAAATGAACCCTAAATAGCCAATAAAATATAGTAAGGGTAGCCTTAGTTGGGCATAGTGTGAAGCCTCCAAAGGCCAAGCCCAAAAGTCCAAACTCAAAGGAGCATGCCACTTTATTACTTGCTCAAAATAACCCCTCCAATCTAACGGCCAAGATCTTGTCAATGATTGATTATTATAATGAAAAAAATGTAGGCATCGGAAAAAAAAGCAAGTGGGTTCGTTGGAAAGCTAGGAACCTAAACCCTCAAACCATGTATGGAAACACTTCTACATGAGTGTGAGAACAAATCAATGGCACATATGTGGTAGTAATTTGGAATGACGTAGGGTTTAGGGTTTAGGGGTTTAGGGTTTAGGGTTTATGAACCACTAAGGTTGAAGCACAAATTAATGATTTATTGAAGGAAAGTGCATTCGGATGGGTGACATCGGTTATGAAACCATATGAACCACTAAGGTTGAAGCACAAATTAATGATTTATTGAAGGAAAGTGCATTCGGATGGGTGACATCGGTTATGAAACCATATGAACCACTAAGGTTGAAGCACAAATTAATGATTTATTGAAGGAAAGTGCATTCGGATGGGTGACATCGGTTATGAAACCATATGAACCACTAAGGTTGAAGCACAAATTAATGATTTATTGAAGGAAAGTGCATTCGGATGGGTGACATCGGTTATGAAACCATATGAACCACTAAGGTTGAAGCACAAATTAATGATTTATTGAAGGAAAGTGCATTCGGATGGGTGACATCGGTTATGAAACCATATGAACCACTAAGGTTGAAGCACAAATTAATGATTTATTGAAGGAAAGTGCATTCGGATGGGTGACATCGGTTATGAAACCATATGAACCACTAAGGTTGAAGCACAAATTAATGATTTATTGAAGGAAAGTGCATTCGGATGGGTGACATCGGTTATGAAACCATATGAACCACTAAGGTTGAAGCACAAATTAATGATTTATTGAAGGAAAGTGCATTCGGATGGGTGACATCGGTTATGAAACCATATGAACCACTAAGGTTGAAGCACAAATTAATGATTTATTGAAGGAAAGTGCATTCGGATGGGTGACATCGGTTATGAAACCATATGAACCACTAAGGTTGAAGCACAAATTAATGATTTATTGAAGGAAAGTGCATTCGGACGGGTGACATCGGTTATGAAACCATATGAACCACTATGATTGAAGCACAAATTGGTGATTTGTTGAATGAGTGGATAACTAATCAAATATGGAAAGTTCAAAGAGGTATCAAAGAGGTTTCCAATGCGGATGTCGGAAGATTTTTTCAAAAGTGTACATTTTTAACCTAACCAACTTTATTTTTATTCCGATTGCGTTGACTTTATCTTACTAACGAGAATTGGATCCTCTACATATTGGATTACATCAATTATTGGTCATGGTCATCAAGTCCTTAGAGGTCAATATATAAGTAGATCATTGAGACTCATACATATAACGAAGGTAGAGTATCATGGATAGGATGGGAAAGGGGAGAGTCATGTTTGAGGGTGTAGAATGCGATGAGGAGATACACAATTTAGACGATCCCCATATTCCATTCAATGCAACACCCGAGCGTGAGAGAGATGAGAGAAGTGCTAGGGATCGATTTCGTGATGAGTATGTCATGACTCCCTTCTCACAATCTACACAAGCTTGGAGAATGAGGGCGGCGGAGGAACAACGACGATATGCAGACAACTTTGAGATCGATGCGGTGGAGAAGGACCACACACAATGCGTGGGTGGAGATCTAAATGATCTAATTGATTTGTGTGCGGATATTTTGGAGAAGCCCGGGGATGTGGATGTGGATGTGGATGTGGAGGAGACTTCAATCGACATTGAAATAGTCAAGGTAGCGGGGGAATCTTCAAAGACTATGTCTATTCGTAAGAAGAGGAGAGGATTGTCGCCTCATCGGCTATCATTGAAGGAACGGATGAAAGACCGAACGATTAGCTATTTTGATTTACTTCAGCCGAATCCTCTTCCAAAAATGGAGCCTCGCCGGAAGCCAGGAGCATCTACGAGGTTGGGATGACGGAATGAAGTGGAATATTATAGTTTGCATGGTTTGTTCATGTATATGATTAATAAAGGGCATTTGTAACGTTGTCGCAATAATAAAGTTATGACTTGTATAATATGTTGTACCACTTCTATGATTTATTTATTTATTTTTAATTCACCAACCGAACAGTTTCTGTTGAGATAAACAAGCACAAAGCAATATGAAACTATGCATCCACTTCTCAGTTCCAAGAGAATTTTTTTTAACCACTTTACGTTCACCCTTAGTTGATTATTGCTATTTTAGTGTATTTTATTATGTGGATGGGGGGACTATTATGTAGAGGACTTTTATTGCATATTCTTGTAGAGGACTTCATTACCTATCCATGGATACCAAGAACTCATTTTTTGGACTTCATATGAATTTTTGAGAGCCAAAAAACCGAGACTATGTCCAAACTTCCAAAAAAAAGTGATTGTGAATTATATAAATATAAATATAAGCAATTGTGAAGTATGTGTGCAATATGTGTGGAGTACAAGAAAGAACATTTAGAGATGTTTAGGATCACGTGTACAACCGATATAACTATTGCAACATTGTGCTCAACTTTAGTTAACTAGATATAACTATAGTTGACTACATTTTGTGGCATACCAAAATTAGAATAAATATAGGTAATTGCATTTTGGCAAGACATATCACGAACAACTATAGTTAACTTGAACTTAGCACATGGATGTGATAACAACGATGTGAAAGAATGATGTGGCCTCACGAGAGGCGAGAACCTTGGTTAGTCTCCCATAGACTTCTTCTCGATTATGAAGCAAAAATCCTCATGGAGTATGAACATTGCACTAAGATCCATAAATCTCATACAATATACAAGTTGTGTATGAAAAAATGATGGCTTTATTTACATCTCCAACGGTTACAAAATTGGTATGATCCAAATTTGCTGTAAAGAAAACAAAAAAAAACTATTTTGCAGTGTCACGGAAGCACATTGTCGGGTTAACCATGTTGTATGGAGGCGACTTCAACATGTTCACTACGTGTGTGATGGTTGACCTTTCCGCTAGATTGGGCTTCGTCAATGCATCCAATGCTATCTCAAACCGCATCTTCAAGCCATTTGGATCACTGTTTAGCTGAAACAACGAGGAAGTCGAATCCCTGGCATAAATCTTCTTTGCCAAAGCACCCACTGAGAAGGACTCCGAGAGAAACGTGTGCCTATGTTTCCGAGCCATCCTCACCGGAGAGGTAGATGTTCCACGCTGCCCTCGTACATGGAATAATTCTGGACCAGCACAGTTGTATTTTATGCGGTGCTTGTTCATCTCATCCACTGATTCTTTTCCATAGTTGGAGGGTGCGTCTTCATCTTCCCATGATGCCATCCCCCAATCACACACACCAATGAAAACCGTGTTCTCACGGTCTTGTGGGAAATGCAGCATGACATTGTTGGGATTAAGGTCATTGTGCAACACGTCATGCTTGTGCACTACATCCACAATGCACATTAGAGCCCATGCCAAATAAGCTCGATGCCTTCGATATACAACCAACCGTTTCCGTGCTTCAAAGTCTGCCCCAGGCATTTGAAGGATTGTGCGCTCGTGGGTTTCCGGAACTTGGTGGTCATAGACCCTCATGTTCTTCAAGGAGCCTCCATTCCACCACATCGAATAGGATTCGTATGTTTTCGGGTGGAGGTATTGTAGCTTGATTATCCCAGGATGATCTACTGGGCATGCCAATGCTTCAACCGAACGCTCCTTTCGGTTCTCCAGACTATTCGTGGCCTTCATGGTCTTCCCAGCCCACTCTATCCAGTTAGGGATGAATGATGCTCCATGAATTGTGACTCTCCGCACCACTCCGAAGGTCCCTTGGAAGATTTCCCTATCCAAGGGTTTGATCTCCACATTCCTAGGCAACCATATGACACCCTGCCGGCCCTGAGTGGCAATGTTGTCTGCCAGCTGCCTGTCAATAAAAACGGGAAGGTTGCGGGCGGATGTGCCTTTTGCTGCTATTACGCCTCTTTTCCAATTCTCTAGCTTAATGTACAGCTCGGACCTCCTCCCACCACTACTTCCCTCTCCAGGATGCATAGCCTCATATGACATCGTTGGATTGTAGATTGCTTCCACAGCTTGTTTTTCAATCCATGTGTTCCAATCGCTCATGCCCCTAGCTTCCTCAAACTCCGGTCCAGACGTGGCTTCCGTGAGAATAAGCATCAACTCGTTCCTCGCCAACTCTAAACCCTTTGTACCATCATTGAGGTATTTTTTCTCCAAATAAACCATGCTGTTACTTCTAAACCAATCCAACAACACGATCCTGCAATGATTTCGAGCCTCATCGGTCCGCGGGTCGCGTTTGCCTCTATGTTTCCTTTTCTTTGATTGCGAACCCGATGCCGCGGACCCGTCCTCCGTCCCTTCCGAAACTGCTGGGCGTTTTAATCCCCGTCTTTCAGTCTGCTCCGAACCCTGAGGTACATCACGTGCAGGGCTCTCCGGTCTTGATGTCCGCCGTGTCGGAGATTGTGGTGGCACGTTCTCCGAACGAGCCGGTGCATGTATTTCTGTGGAACTGCCTGAGCTTGGTCCCCTTCCAGTTCTCCCTCTATGTCCACTGTTTCCCCGACTCCCACGTGTTCCACGGCTTCCCCGTGTTTGGTTGCCTTCCGAATGACCAACAGCCAAGAACTCTTCGTCAAACTGAAAGGGATCTGGACGTGGTGGACGTGCTGCAGTACTTCCACTTCCAGGATCGCTTCCCGTACCCTCGGCAGTATTCGCCGATGCATTGCCTACGAGCCAAGCACGGTGCACCCTCAAATCCTCGTTCTCGTAAGGAGCAATGCCCTCCCCCTCCATCGTGATAAAAATCACGTGAGTGAGTGAATCTGAAAATGAGTCGTGATAAAAATCACGTGAATAAGTGAGTGTGAAAATCTCTCGTGATAAAAATCACGGGAGCGAGTGAATCTGAAAAAAAAATTGCGAGGGTTCCCCCACAATTTGCCCTGCCCTCCCAAACCCCTTGAGACCCGCGCGGTGATGCTGTCCTTTGGGACGCAACAAGGTCTCGGGTCCCTATGTGGTGGGAGGAGAGGAAAGTGGTAGGAACTAAAGCCTCACGGCTTTATATAGGCAACGAGGAGCCCAATCATTATGGGATCCCGGTCGGAATTAGGGTTTAGGGTACGAAAACGACGTATGGGGAACGTGGGAACTAGGGGCGGACGGGCGGGAACTAGGGGGCGGACGGAGGGAACGTGGGGGCGGACGGAGGGAACGAGGAGCAGACGGGTGGGGAACGCGATAGGGAACTCGGGCGGACGGGAGGGAACGAGGCGCGGACGGGAGGGGAACGGGCGGACGGAGGGAACGTGGCGGACGGAGGGAACGTGGAGCGGACGTGAAGGGAACTCGATAGGGAATGCGGGCGGACGGAAGGGATCGGAAAGCGGACGGGAGGGAACGCGGAGCGGACGTAGGGGAACTCCGAGCGGACGGGGGGAACGCGGGGCGGACGGGGGGAACGCGGGGCGGACGGGGGGAACGCGGGGCGGACGGGGGGAACGCGGGGCGGACGGGAGGGAACGGGTGCGGACAGGATGGGAACGAGGTACGGACGACGGGGAACGTGTGGCGGACGGAGGGAACGTGGAGCGGACGTGAGGGAACGCGTGCGGACGGGAGAGGAACGTGGGGCGGACGGGAGGGAACGAGGAGCGGACGGTGGGGAACGTGTGGCGGACGGAGGGTAGCGGACGGGAGGGAACGCGGGGCGGACGGGTGGGACGGGTGGGACGCCCCACCCCCCCCCCCTCTCCCGTCCGCTCCACCCCCGTCCGTCCGCCCCACCCCCCCTCCCCCGTCCGCTCCACCCCCCCGTCCGTCCGCTCCACCCCCGTCCGTCCGCCCCACCCCCCCCCCCTCTCCCGTCCGCTCCACCCCCCTCCCCCGTCCGCTCCATCCCCCTCCTCCGTCCGCCCCTCCCCTCCTCCGTCCGCCCCACCCCCCCCCCCTCTCCCGTCCGCTCCACCCCCGTCCGTCCGCCCCACCCCCCCTCCCCCGTCCGCTCCACACCCCCGTCCGTCCGCTCCACCCCCATCCACCGTCCGCACCACCCCCCCGTCCGTCCGCTCCACCCCCCTTCCCCGTCCGCCCCCGTCCGCCCCACACCCTCCTTAGTAATATTTTATTACTTTGATTTTAACACAATGATAAACACAATGGCAAAATGGTCTACGTGGCAGGGGAAATATGCACATCCACGTCGACGTTTTTTGCCACATAGGACGCCACCTTGGCAAGAAGGTAAGTATTTTACCCACCCTAGTCGGCTCCCCCTATATTGACCCTACGTGGACCCTATTGTGTCGTGACGGAGGGGTCCGTCACGACACGACACGTCGTGACGGCACGACACCGTCACAACGGCGGGATAGACAACCCTGGGTGTATGTAGGGTGGGTTTTCCATGCTTGTTCAATTTGAGTGTTTTTTATAGGGAATGCTCGGTTTGTAGTCGTGGTGTGTATTTCATATTCTCGCTCGAGCAGAAAGAGTGTTCTGGCTATGGGTGATCTTGTGCATGCTTGTTGTTTGAGCTTGGGAAGGTGTAGTGATCCTCCGTATTTGGCGGTTATATATTTGGTTAGGCCTTGGTAGATGACACCTAGCTGTCCTGGGTCATTAAGGGCTTGTAGTAATTGCTGACCTATGCAATTTATATAGTCTGGGTGTGGGAGGGCCACCTTCAACCTTCCAGCCTTAGACGGTGTAACCCGCTGCTGAACCGGTTTACATGGAAGTTACTCCCTGTGGGAGCACACGGACACCAAAAGTTCCGGATAGGCGTTTTTCAGTGCTTAATCCGGTCTGTCCGGATGATCCGAGTATCGTCCAGGGATTCTGTGAAGTGCAGGATGTCAAGGACCCTCTTTTCCTGCTCGAAAGTCGACCACCGGCCGGATCTGCTTTCCGGATCCGGATGGCCCTTTGGAAGTCCTTATCCCGGGACTTGCCTTCCGGATTGAACCTCTACCAATAAGTCTTACTCCTACATAACTCTCTCCTCAATATCTACCTACCTATATCCTACCTCCAATGATGATTGGGTTCATCCGGCGAAGACGTCCCTGTATGGTCATAATCCGGATTCTCTCACAACCAGTCCGGATCGGCCTAATCTTTCCTGGTAGGTCACACAGAGAACTCGGATGGTGAACCGGAACTACAACGACAGAAAGGTCAAGATTCGTCCGGAGATCTGTCAATCCGGGATAACTGGGCGATCCGTACCACTTTCCGGATTGTCCCGCCCAAGGACAGTGAGACCTCTTCAGAAGGTCGGATGGCGTAAGTCCGGCACCTCCCTGATCTTACCCAGTCCTAACGACGGCTATCTCACATGGGCGTTACCCAGACATCCGGAATAATGAGGTTTCCTTCCCACTACACACCGGAGAGATCCTCCGGACCGGAATCCTAACCGTTTCGATTTCTCTCCTCCTTCCGACAGACCGATCCGGCTACAGCGAACTTAGGCTCTACTAAATCTGAGATAACTGGGCGATCCGTACCACTTTCCGGATTGTCCCGCCCAAGGACAGTGAGACCTCTTCAGAAGATCGGATGGCGTAAGTCCGGCACCTCCCTGATCTTACCCAATCCTAACAACGGCTATCTCACATGGGCGTTACCCAGACATCCGGAATAATGAGGTTTCCTTCCCACTACACTCAGAAAGGATCCGTAGTACTGCAGTCGGATCTGATCCGAGTTTCCTCTCCTTTGCTCTATCCGTACTTCCTACTCATTCATTCCCTCTAGATCTGCAACATTCTCCTAACAGTCCGTGCACAAAACAAGTCAGAATAGATTGAGAACTAGAGCTTTATTGAGTGGGAAACAACACAATACAACAATGGAGAAGGGAACCCTTCTCCTGCCCCTTATTCAGCCTTAAGTAGAGGCTGTAATCCCTAACTGATGGTGGCGGCGAAGTTGGCCGCCCTCAGAAAACCCCTAACTGCGAGAAATCCGGAACTTCGCCCTTTGCGGAAATTCCGGATCTCGATCCGCTTTTTGCGCTGACAGAATTTTGAATTACAAGTTTGCCAAAAGTCAAAATCTGCCTATTCCTGCTTTTCCTAATTCTGATCTAACTACAGCTGCCTGCCTAAGCCTACCCTAGCTGGTGCGATGCTTCTTCGAAGCCGTCTCTTCCTTGGTGTGACTCGCGGGTCCGCTGATGGCGGAGGAACCTCCCCCGGGGGTCAAAAGTCGACTCTCTTGCAGCCTCGTAAATACCCTTCGCATGTTTGGGGAAGGAGCGATCTCTTCCTCGGAGTCTCCTGCAGTGGACGGATCCTCCTCCGATCCGTCACCCGATCCGGATCGCGCTGGTCTGGAAGCCTTCTTCGCCTTCCGAGGGCGCTGGACGGCTGAGGGATCGCCTCCGGTGGTTCTCTCCCTGTTTCGGCCGGTGGAAGCTGAAGTCGCTCGGGGACCTCTGGCGGACACCGCTCGTGAGGGTGCAGGTGCCCTCTGCTCCACGATCATGCACTCCGGAGCAGGCGATGGAGCGGCCGGCGACATGGGTGCCTTACCCCGATCCGGAGACTTCGTCCGATCCGGCGTCCTCATCCGTGCTGGAGTCCTGGCCCTCTCCGGTGTTCTGGACCGAGCTGATGTCCTGCCCCGATCCGGATTTGGTGATTGCCCTCGTCCTGATCTGGCCGACCGTTCGGTGCTCTTCCGTCGAACCTGGGAGGAGTGTGTTCGTTGCGGAACAGGGGTCTTCTCCCGATCCGGAAATCTTCCGGATTCCGGTGGCTGGGGAGTTTCGGCTGGCTAACTGGGTCCTGCGCCTGCTGGAGAGGCCTGAACTAACTCCACCTCCCCTACTACCTCATACAGTGTTCCCGTTGGCGATCCGGGTGGGCCCGGATAAAGTACCCGCCTGGGGGTCCCACCTGAGGGCAGGAGCTTCTGGATTTCCTTGAGTAGGTCCTTCATCGAGCGGGAGTACTTTACCAGGATCTGCAGTGTTTGACGGGCAGAAGACGGATCTGCTGACTCCATCAATTGGTCATAGAGGTGCGCCTTGTTGGCGACCTCTCCCGGATGACCCACCAATTCCCGGACCCGGCTCAGGACTACTGCTTGCTCCGCCTGGTGCTTCCGGATCTCCTCGCTCTTCTGGGTGAGCTCCCGGGTCATAGCAGCCACCTGTGCTGTGAGCTGTGCCTTTTCCGTCTCCAGGGTCTCCACCTGTTTCCGATCCGTCCGCTTGGCCAATTCCCGGAGGATATTTTCGGGTCCACAGTGGTCCAAGGCCCGGTTCACTCCTCGAATGATGTGCTCCATCCGGAAGTATTGTTCCTGGAGTGCCGTCAACTCTCCCCGGACGCACTTGAAGGGGGATTCCGGAAACTCAAACGTGGAGAGGTCGATGTCTCTCCAGGGCACTTCCCGGCTGGTACCGGCTTCCTGTTGTGGTGGTGGTGAGACTGGCTTCCGGACTTTTGGAGGGGACGGAGCGGAAGGCGGTTCCGGAACCGCTGTGTCACTGGAATCTTCCATTCCGGCTTCTGCAACCCTTGCTTCCGGATCGATCCTGTACGCCACCTCGTCCTCTGCAATCGTCAGCATATCCTCTTCCGCTTCATTGATGCAGCCCTGGTGCTGGTAGAGATGGAGGATGTAGGGAGAGAGATAGGAGGGTTTCCGGCCAATGTGGGGGATGGACTTCTCTACGTATTCCTGAATTAAGCGACCCCAATTTACAGCTCGGACCCCTGACATTGCTCCAAACAGGGTATTGGCCATGGTGATGCTAAGACGTTTAGGCTTTTCCGGACTAAGGATGGGCAGGATGAATTCTATGACTCTCCGCTCTCGGTGATTCCGGCAATTCCCAGGATGGAATCCGTCTTTTGGGTCCGGCTCCGTTCGGAATTTCCCTAAATAAAAATTATCCCTGCGGCTAGCCCAGCCCTCACCCTTTCCTCGCGGAAATCCGTAAACTGCAGCCCATACCTCTGATGTCCACTTTTCCGGATCCTGCCGAACTGTCCTAAACCATTGGTTGCCCCTCTCGAACAAGAATTCCCGCAAAGTGGCCTCCGCCCTGAGATTCCAGGGCTTGGAGAGCAATCCCTCACAACCCATCCGGCTAAGATCCTCTACCAGCTCATTTAACTCCGATTCTCTCGTTGGGACGGCTGGTGATACGGGTTTCACTGGAATGGGGACCTGCTCCCTCTCATCTCCCTCTCTTGCTTTCGGCATTTTACTTCGCGGCACAAAGCTCTCAACAATACCCGGATTCTTCCCTCCGGAACTCTGCCCGCTAATCACTACAGAATCCCAGCAATCCAACTGCTGGTGACTCGAAAAAGCAACTCACCACTCGTTCTCTCAACAATGCCGCTCGCGCAAATGGCCCGGAGAAGGAGAAAAACTCGTTTAAGTACTTTCCCTATCTCCCAACGGGTCTGGTTCCTCAACCGTCTCCTTGTAACCGTTCGGATTCCGTTGTAACCGTTTAACGGTCCGGACGCTCCGGACCGGACCGTTCCCAAACGGTCTTCTCAGGCTAATTTCCGGTCCGGCCAAAGTATCCGTTTTAACCATTTTAACGCGTAAGGCGGATGCCTAGAACCTTATTTTCTAAAACAACTAACCTACCCTAGGAAACCCTACTTTAATAACAATCTCAGGGTATTATCCGGATATTAACCCGGTTCGGAAGCCAATCCGTACTTCCGTGGATTTTCGGACTCCCACACTCCCACCAAAATTAGATCTTCTTCAGTTCGTGTATCTCGTGAAGGTGTTTGCATTCTTCTTTGTCTCAATCCCGTAACATATAATTCCAAAGTGCTTATAAGTTCCCTAGGAATAGTTGTTCTCAGTTCACAAGTTTATGTTTCCCTGAAGTGTCCTTAACAAGTAATATGTAAATGCATATTCAATCTCTCTTCATAACTTTCTAATGATTCCATAATGAGTAAGTGCCTTAGAACGTAAGTTGACATTACCTTTATAAGTGTAATGTCAAGGTTAAGTGTTTACGAGGAAAATGTTTCCATACAATATCTTTCATGGTTTGTAAACATTCTTAATCCTATCTATCCCTTTTAGTTCTCAGAACATATCTCTAATTTCGTCTAAGTCTTCAAGCACCTTGCCTAATTCCTTTATGTGGCAAGTATACTCCCTCGCTAACTTAGATCTCTCGGGAACCTATTTGTTTATGTTTTACGGTCATGAACTAATTCCTTAGTTCATCCGCCGCAAGTACCCTTCTTTTGCTTGTGCTAAATTCCCACATTAAGCGGGAGTATAATATCTCTCAAATTCCTTTAGGTGCCTTCACCAAGGTATGGCCTAAGTATTCCCCTCATGTGACCCTCAAATCCTTACTCATTGCCTCATAAGTAAATCTTAGATTTTGACATGCGGTAAGGAGTTGATGTGAAATCTTGAGGCAAAGGAATGAGGTGGCGGTACATGGATTTGCCTAATTGACGGATCCTCTCCCGCTCATGATTATGTTCCTACGTCATGCGGTGATGTAATTCTAACAACTCAAGTTCGAATGATGTTTAGGTATGTAGACATGTAATATCCTTTTTCAGCTCAAGTGTTACTACATTTATCCTCAATCATTTCCAATCATGTTTCATATAAGATACTTTCTTAATCGTTTTCTTAGGTGAATATTGTGTCCACTTTCCTAAGGTCTTTTGAAGATCCCGCATACTCCAAATTTCTCCGTTATGCGGCCTCCTCCATAATCTTGATTTATTTCCTAAGTCTTCAACTTCTTGCACGGATTTCCCAATCTCGCCCGTTGCGTGATAACACTTTGTGAGCTCGCTCCGCTAGCCGCGGGTGATTATCTTGCTTCCACGAATGCTCTTAAGTTTGCATGCGCCGCGGGCACTTTAAAAATCTTCTAACGCACCGAGATCGCTCCGCTAATCCAATTGGAATTACTAAGGCACCGCGGGTGCCTATATGTAATTCCAATGCACCGTGGGTGTCTATGGAATTCCTAATGCACCTCGGGTGCCTATGAATTTCCTAACGCACCTCGGGTGCCTAAGAATTCCTAATGCGCCTCGGGCGCCTATGAATTTCCTAACGCACCTCGGGTGCCTAAAAGTCCAATTGGAATTGCCAAAGCACCTCGGGTGCCTATAGGTAATTCCAATGCACCTTGGGTGCCTTTGGATTTCCTCACATCTCAACAAAGTCCGAGGTCCGGACACTCATGTGAAATATTCGGGATGAAATGAAGTGTATTATGGCCCTCAAGTTGGCCTCTTTATATAGTCTTACAAATCTATATTTTCCTAGGATTTTTGTAAATGTTAGTTCGGCTAAATTTAGCTCTGTATCTAATAATAGCCGAATTTAAATGTCTTTAATTCGTAGAGTTTAAATCTATAAAGTCCAACATGTAAATCCTAATTACATATCTCTTCATATCTTCTAGCTACCTAATTGACATGTGTTCTAAAACGGGAATAGGACCGTGCCTCCTCGGTTCTTAAAATGGTCCTATTCTCATTTACCTAACTATTTCGGCCGGATATATATATCGGCCCTAAACCCAGCCCCTTAGCAGTTCGTCCGTTGCCCTTACTAGTGACCAAGTCTGCTTGCCAGCTCGGCCTTAGCCGCCTCCTGCTGGCTACGTGGCTCCCTTCGCCGGTCCGCCAGCTTGCCTCCCTTTCGCTGGTCCGCCAGCTCGCCTCCCTTTCGCTGGTCCGCCAGCTTGCCTCCCTTTCGCTGGTTACGTGGCTCCCGTGGCCAGTTCGCCAGCTCGCCTTCCCCGTGACTGGGACGGCCCCATTTCCACTTGCAGCCCTGCTCTCACCTGTGCCGCCTGGTGTCTCTCCGCTTGCTTGCTTCAACCTTCTCACCTTTGCTGTTCCGGCGATCACTGGTTACTCTTCCTGCAGGGTGTCTCTACACTGGGAGGAGTGATGTCATATTTATGCCAAACTCTTCGTGTGGAAGGTGAGTGAGGATGTTGGCTGTGCTTTTGGGTATGTTGCAGATTTCTTTGGTTAGTTTACTGATTATTTTGTCTAACTTCGTAATGTCCGGTTTGGAGAATGGGACTGCGTAGTAGGCATAAGCGATCCGGGGTTTGATGACTGTGTTCAAGATTTTTAGTTTTTGTTTGAGGCTAGCTGGTGAGGTGGATAATAGTTTGCTTTGTTGTTTGGCTTTCCGGATTGTAGTTTCTTTTTGTAGGTTCCATTTAAGTGATGGCATTAGGTGTATGCCAAGGTATGTATATGGTTCGTTTTGTGTGAGGGTGGGGAAGTTTTTTGATTTGTATGTAATGTTTTGTGATTGGATTGTGGGAAGGTTCCCCTCACCCTTGAATGCGTCCTAGTCCGGGTGAGGAGTCCCTTGCCACAAATCCTACTTCTTACAGCCACAAGTGCTTGCATACTACTCAATCAATTGAAACTTGGTGTACATAACACCCTCGTTTATTAAACATGCACAAGTATTGACGAATACTTGAGTTACATATTAAGATTGCCTAAGTTCGTTACAATGTCAATAACACCCGAGGGCCTACCTACCTCTCACTAGTGCCAACACATGGCTGCACTGCTCCACTCTTATTCTGCCCCGCCCCTACAACTCCAACAACCTACTGGACCCATTACCCGGTGCGGCATAAGTACCCGACTCCTACCCCACCTGGTACCTAGGCCCCTTGCATCCAAGCCATGTCTAGCCAGCCACTTGGCAGTGAAGCGATGACGTCCATCCCCAACAGCCTCCCCAACAACCACAGTTGCAGCGCTCCCTTGACTCCTCCGCCGAGACGGAAGTGAGTGCAGATGCAGCCGTCCCTGGTTCAGCAGAGCCTTATCCCTCATGGAGTTTCCCCGCCTTCATCTGCATAGCCCTGCTTCTGCTGCATCACACAGTCCTCACCCACCACACACATGCACCACAAAGAGTTAGTAGCCCCTGCGCTCTCCCCACTTCCTACAGAATTATGGGCTGGCTTGACATGAGTGGAGAGTCCCTCACAAGATTCATCAACCAGCATGAATCACCGCATTATGCATGATTCTCCGAACCAACTCACAGCCCTTAGAGGTGGAGGACCACTCAATTCCCCCGTTCAGCACTACAAGCAATGTCACCTTCGGGGAGGAACTTACTCACTGACAAGAGACCCACAACATCGATAATGAAAGACACTCAAGAACCAAGGTGTTGCCCAACACAACTGTGCGGCTCAATCCCCACAAGGGCCTGAGTCCGATTCATCCCATGCGGCCAATCCTGACTCACTGCACCGCGTTACCTTCCACAGTCTCATGAGAACCTCACCTTGGCCGAGTCTCTGTGCACCTCAGGTAGAAGGAGAGCTGGTGCACAGCTATGACAAAAAGAAAACCGGCGTCGTCTCTCAACCCTCTCTGTGCTCCCTGTTACATCAATAGCCTCCGATCCCTTGATGAGGCAAACTCACAATTAGCGGCCCATGTGAACTCTGCTTGCACTGATGCCTTCACGTGTAGAGGCAGTTCTCCATTGGCATCCTCAGAAATTTAACGAACTTTGTCAAAGCAGACTCCTTCCGGCACGATTAACACCAGTGACTGAAGCCTACTGTGGTGCGGTCTCATGAGTGTAATAGCTACTACTCTCCCCACCAGAACTCGTTTCCCAGTACCAGTCATGAGCCACCCGCTTCTAAGAACCACAGACGTCTCTCTCGCTTCTCCGTTCCGATTAAGAGCCACTACTACCACGTTAAGCTAAATTCCAATGCACATCAGAATCTCTCGGCTCCAATTTCCACCCACTTCACACGCCCTGCCTAACCCCAAGTCCTCATCTAACCAGTACCACAGAAGAAGAAAAAGAAAATAGAATAATTACCCTCTCCTCCACAGACTGTGCGATATGTTTTACTCATAGCCTCCTAGCATGCGGACTTCCACTGGTGCTTCTGAAGTGTTTCGTCCCTGACCTCAAAACTTTTTGAAGCAGATTTGACCTCGGCACTCCCGACCCCAAGCTATGCTTACTAGGATTACCCAGTCCTTAACACAACGTAATAAAACAACACCTCTTGCCTGGAGTTGACAACTTGACCACCCCCCTCTCAACGCCCAACCTCACCAGAGTACTAGTACCGAGATGTCACTCATGTTTGTTGTGGAGCAACTACATAACATTCGCAACAAAATGACATTTGCGACCATAGCAGTCTTGTGCGCTACCGGGGAACACCCTGCTCCTCCTTTCTTACTACTATCACGATTCAGAAAGGTGGGATCAAAGATATATGCAGCATGAGAGAGCAGTGGCGTTACTGGCAAGGTTGTACTTGTTAACCTTCTGTTTTTCCTTACGTTGGCATGTGACTGACCCCTTTGACAGGATTAGAACGACTAGTAAAGGGAAAGAGCACATCACCCATCACAGCCATGCATTCTGGTCCGCTCCCTCATCCATAGAGTCAGACTACCGAACTCGAATCCTCTTCTGCCGAGCCTCCCTTGTGATGTGGCTTGCTCCTCGATCTTGCTCGATCTTGAATGGCTCTCGGTGACTGTGCTTCTTGACTGAGTCCATCGACTACTGCTTGCCCACCACCTTTCTCTCTCCAGACCGCGTGACTCCCTCTCCTTCAATTGTAGGTGCACCCAGAACCACCTCCTCTTCGCGCCAAAATCATGCTTCTAGCTCTCTTCTCTTCCTTCGTTCACAGGCCATGCACCGGTTCTCCTTTGCGATTTCACTGCCCATTCGTCGCCCTCCCGTGCAACACGACTCAACGTCTCTCTCCGAGATTCTCCTCTACCTCTGCTTTTCTACATCTACTGCGTGTGCTTCGTGCTCTTTCTCACAGAGACACCTAGCTTTTCTTCATTCCAGATCGTGTCTGCCACAACACTCGAAGCTCTTCCGTTTCCACTGCAACAGGGCCTCTACCTGCCCACACTGATGTCCTACTCGTGCAACAATCTCTACATCCCCCTGCTCTAACACACACGAGCGGCTCTTTCCGCCAAGAACACAGAAAAAAAACTGTGCATCGGAGCAGGGCCTCCGCGTCCTCGCTCCTAGTTCTCCCTTGGCGTGCCTAATGAACCTCCAAGTCACAGGTTCAGGAGACCCCCTCCAGCTTGTTTTTTTTTTTTTTTGCTGCCCGGCATCTTACCGGGCTGCCCGAAAAAAACGAGCAAGCCTCATTTGACTTCCTCTTCCCTCTCATTTCCTTTCCAACTCACTTTTTCCACCTTTTAGCCTAACTCTATCTCGGCTTAATTCCACTAAGCTTACCTCAAGTTAATCTTGAGTTTCTTTGACCTTTTAAGTGGTTCTCAAGCTTTTAATTCATTTTCCACGGTAAATAACATAATTCTTGGGTTAGCAACTCATGTGGGCAAGATTTAGGGCTCACATAACTGGCGACCATCAGGGGAGGGACCTAGAATCTCTTGCTAGTAGGCAAGATAGCCTCAATCAGGTTCTGTATTCCTTGCAACGACTCCCGGAGGTCCTAGTTGGAAACCGGTCCCCGTTCAAGGTCTCAAGTTGCACAGAGTTGTTCGGGAATACTTCACTGACAAGATACGGTCCCAACCATACCGCATCAAATTTCCCTGGAAAATCTAACTTCCTAGCATCTTGAAGTAGAACCAACATCCCTGCCTTCAACTCGCGCTTTTTGTGCCGGCGGTCAAAAATGATCTTCCTCCTGCGTTGGATCGCCTCAATGTGTTGCGCACTCTGTCTACGACTCTCGTCGAGTGCTTCTAAGCAAGTAAGTCGATTTTTCAAAGACTGATCGTCCGTCAATCTCGACTCGACTGCTACCCTCAGCGACTCAACCTCAAACTCAATGGGTAGGGTGGCTTCGATGCCATAAACCAAAGAAAACGGCGTGGCCTGCGTGGTTACTTTAAATGTGGTTCTATAAGCCCATAATGCAGCAGTGAGTTTCGTGTCCCAATCCCTCTTAGAATCCTGCACTGTCTTCCTCAAAATACTCACCAGTGTCTGATTCACTCTCTCGGTTTGGCCGTTCGTCTGTGGATGGTAGGGTGTGGTTTTCCTATGGTCAATCTGAAACTTCTCCGTCATCTCCCGGATCGTGCTATTCAGAAAATGAGTGCCCCTATCGCTGACTAAAATTTTCGGACACCCGAACCTAGAAATGATATTCTCGTATAAAAACACTGCGGCATTTGCAGCCGTATCAGTCCTTACCGCCTTCGCCTCTGCCCACTTGGTCAAATACTCTGTTGCTACCACGATATATGCCATCCCTCTCGACGAATGCGGGTGCACCTCTCCAACATAATCGATTCCCCACTTCTCAAAAGGTACCAAAGGCAGCGACACGTGCAAAGGTAATTCCATTCGCAAGTCATTCCTAGCGTACCTCTGACACGCATCACACTTCCTCACGTACATGTGCGCATCTTTGAACAAGGTCGGCCAAAAGTACCCTGCCCTAAGTATCTTTTGACCCGTAAGCTGCCCCGAGAAGTGGCCCCCACACGCACTATCGTGACAAGCTTCTAGGATTGCCGGCACCTCAATTGCCCCCACACACCGACGAAGTAACCCATCTGCCCCTCGCCTAAACAACCTATTTCCCACAACCACAAAGTGTCGACTGTTCACTCTCACTTTCCTCCTCTTTTCCTTTGACCACTCAGCAGGTAGCTGCTGAGTGGTAAGGAACTCGACTATTCCTGAATACCACTCCGTTTGAGCCGTCACCACAAAGAGACTCTCATCTATAAGCCTGTCATCTACTGGTGCGGCACCCACTTCTTCAGACAGCCTAGACAGATGATCGGCCTGCAGGTGCATCCTTCCCGGTTCGTACTCGACTGTGTAATCGAATTCCTCCAAAAGCAACACCCATCTAGCCAACCTTCCGCTCAACTCCGGTTTGTTCACCAAAAACTTAATCGCCATGTGATCAACGAAAAATACTACCGGGTTGCATAAAAGATAGTGGCGGAACTTCTTCACCGAAAAGACCATGGCCAAACATTCCCTCTCAGTCGTCGAGTAATTACGCTCGGCTACGGTCAGCTGTCTACTCGCATAAGCCACTGGGTGATCCTTCCCTTTCTCTCCGTGAGGCTGACACAACGCACTCCCCACGGCCACTGAACTCGCATCACAAAAGACGTGAAAAGGAATGTCCCATTTAGGTGGCATCAATACTGGATATGTGCTGAGTCTAGCCCTTAGCTCTCCGAATGCCTGCTGACACTCCTCTGTCCACTCGAACCTCACATCCTTCCTAAGTAGTTTAGTGATAGGTACGGCGATCGTAGCGTAATCTGGGATCAACTCCCTGTACCATCCTACGTGTCCTAACAACTTAGCGATCCCCTTAGCATTTGTGGGCGCGGCAAGACCATCAATGATTGCTATCTTCTCGGGATCCGGCTCTCTTCCCTGCTCACTCACCACATAGCCTAGTAACACCCCCCTTTGCACTGCCAAATACGTCTTCTCCGGATTCAAGGCCAATCTAACCTTTCTACATCTCATGAAAGCCTCTCTCACCCTCTCAAGGTGGCTTCCCGTATCCGACTGCGTGCTAAAGTCATCTACAAAGACCGTCATTGACTTATAGAGCAAATCCGAAAAAATGAACATCACCAATCTCTGAAAAGTGGCAGGCGCATTACACAGACCAAACGGCATAACTAACCAAATAAAAGTCCCCCACGGAGTAGTAAAGGCCGTCTTGTGCAAGTCCCCGGGCGCTATCGAAATCTGGTTGTAGCCGGCATACCCATCCATGAAAGTGTACCGAGCGTGGCCACCTACCTCCTCTAGCAAAAGTGAGATAAAAGGGAGAGGGAAATGGTCCTTCTGCGTGCAGGCATTAAGCTTCCGATAATCGACACAAACCCTCATCTTTCCGTTCTTCTTCCTCACAAGAACCATCGGTGACACCCAATCCGTAATCTCTATTGGCCTAATGAATCCCGTTTCCAACAATCGCTCTAACTCTGCCTTAACTAACAATTGGAGCCGAGGGTTCATTCTTCTCTCCTTCTGCCTAATTGGCCTAGCCCCTGGTATCAACGGAATCCTATGTTCCACTACCTCTGGCGGAATCCCCTTAAGCTCCTTGTAAGACCAAGCGAATACATCACTAAACTCCTCCACTAGCCTACCATATGCCCTGACCTCCTCCTCGGCTAAGTGGCTACCCATCCGCATTTGCCTCTCCTCGCCGCTCTTAGTCTTAATCCCCACGTATCTCCACTCAGACTCTACCACGTGCGATTGCTCTGTCGTGTTCCTATACCAATCGGCCGGAACATGCGGATAATCTTTCACATCCTCTCCCACTGTAATTCCGGTTGACGTGGTCTTGAAGTGTAGTGGGTTCTCTAGTAATCCTCCATCAGGTAATATCTCTACATCCTGCGTACCGTCCACATGCACGGTGACCACATCCCTCTCGTCCAATCCATCTAACCAAGGCGTCAACCCTCCTTGCACCCAATCCTCCCCCGTAAGAATCTCACAAGGCTCTAGCGAACTAGGCTCCCCTCTCTTCAGCTCCCATATCCTCACCGCATGCGAGATGGCCATCACATCGCATGCAGAGTCCGGATGATCTCTCAACCATCTAGCATACGCCCCATCATCCACCCAATGATACAGGTTAGGCCCCAATCTACCTAGGCCCCCTGCACTAGTCGTTGGCTTTCCATTACTCAACTGTGCAGCTCCCACAAGCTTCTTGGTTCCTTCACCTTCCTCACTGTCCTCGTCTTTGCTGCTCGAAGACTCATCCTCGACCTCCGCATTCACAACTGACCCTATAGGCACCTTTACTCGATTTCTTACGGGTCCGTAAATAATCGAAGGCTTAGCCCCTCCCCAATCAACGATTGCGTTGGCCATCCTTAGCCAAGGTCGGCCTAGCAACATAGGGAAAGAATCCTTCGTGGAGTGCATCCGGATCACATGGAAGGTGACTACGTATTCCTCTCCCCCTGTGCTAATCCTACAATCCTTTATCTGACCTAAAGGTATGGCCGGACTCTGATTGGCCATATTGATCACGAAAGGTGAAGGACCCGTCAAACTAAGGCCTAGCTTCTCCATTGTCTGAGCAGGTAATATATTCAATCCACTTCCCCCATCTACCAAAACATTAGGTACCACTTTATCCACTACCGTGGCCTCTATCTCCACTGCCTTCACATCACGTGTCCCACTTGGTAGCTGCACCCTAGCCGCTACTCTAGTCCTTGCCTTCCTCTTCCTCCTAACTACCGGCATCCCTTCTTTTAGTGTCTTCCTAGCTAGCGGTGAGATCTCGAGTAGTTGCCCAAAAGTGATGTCTGCCTTTAGCGAACTAAGGTCGGCCCACAAATCATAAGACTCGCACGTCTCTCCCTTCTCCTTATCCACAACTTCAAACTCCTCTCGCGGAATTCCTGGTCCTTCCCATTCGCCCATCACACTTCCCTCCGTCTCACGTGGTGCCAACTCTCTTCTCCCTCTAGGTCCATCCTCCACCCTAGCCCTTAAGTCCTTTGCATCCTTCCTAGCTCTCCGCGCCACTCTCTCTAACTCCGATAGGTGAGGCGGCTCCTCTGAAGAATACCCTTCTTGACCCTCGATCTCTCTCTCCGCCTGTAAGTTACCTCGCATAGCTCTTGTCATCACCGCCACTGCTGGAGCCTCTGACCCTACCATAGCCTCTTCTTTCTTTAACTCGTGAGTAATGACATTAGCGTTAGGCAGCCACGGAGCACCCTCACCCTCCACGGACGAATTCGGAATAAAAAACTCATCATGCTGGTACTCGTTGGGTGCGCTCATGAACCTCACATCTTGAGTGTTTGACGGACCCGACTCATTGCTAGGACCGGGCATTCTATTCTCATTTGGGTGAGGAGCGGAAGGTCTAGGATTCAACGGGAGATACCCATTAGCAGTCTGCAACCCGGCCGGAGGGTGAAAAGTTTGCCTCGCATTACCATAGTCGTAGTACAGGTTAGGAGGTCTAAGTTCGTTCGGGTTCCCTCCTTGCGGCCTTCTCTCACCTCTCATGTTCTCTCGAGCTTGTTGGTACGGGTTAGCCACTGGGTGCGGCAACCTAATGACCTTGTCCGGTTGCCGGCACTCGTCCGAAGGATGGTTTCCTCCGCAATTGCTACACCCAATTGACTGACCCTCCGACCAACATTGCCCCGGAACATGCCACCTGCCACAGTACTGGTGAAACTCTCGCCTTGGCCCACTCTGCCTCCCCGGTCCTTGTTGCCCTCCTCTAAAATTACCTTGCCCATACTGATTCTGACCCTGTCCTCCGTAATTCTGTGGTGGCCCTATGTTCCTCTGCTCCCTATTTGGTTCCCCCTTACAAAATTGTTTAGTGTGGCCGGGTTGGCCACACTGAACACACCATAATCCGGAAGCGTGCCTACCCGACTCTACCGGAGGTGGGAGGTTTGGTGGTTGGTTCCTTACCATCAAGGCCATCTGGTCCGAGAGGCTCTGAATTTGCTTCATCACCGCTTCTTGGAACCCTAGTTGACTAGCTCCTAGCCGTCGTTCAAGTTCCTCCACGCTAGGTCCAAGGTTCGGTGCAGGCAAGGCCAAGAAGGGTTCCGGTTCTCTAACTGCCAAAGGTCTAGGGCCCACATCTACCACTTGTCGCGACACTTGAGCTAACTGCCCTCCGGATTCTCCCTCTAGCGCTCGCGGCCTAATGGGAATGAACTGTGGAATGGACTCGTCCTCCTTCCTCCATAATCGCTCATAGTCTTTATCTATGTTCTCAATGTCCCTCGCTGCCCTCTTAGCCTCTGCTAGTGTCTGCGGGTTCCTTTCTAACACCCCTCTTATCGTTCCGGATTTAAAGAACCCTTGTATAAAAAATTGCTTCAGAGTGTCGTCATTGAGCATTGTGCCCACGAACCGAGTACAAACCAAATCGAACCTCCTAATATACGCTGAGATCTCTTCCTCCCTACCCTGCTTCAATGAAGCCAACGCTCTCAATGCTGTACTCTGCCCCACCTCTGGTCTAAACTCATTTAGAAACTCCCTCTGCATCTGCCCCCACTCTCTAAAGTGCCCTTCTGGATGGTCCCTGTACCACTCATAGGCTTCGCCTTGAAGAGTGGTGGGAAACCAAACCAGACAATAGCCAGGTTCGGTTATCAAGGAGCTAGCTAGCCTCTCAACATACCTTTCCATGTGCCTAGATGGGTCCTCATCCTTAGTGCCCCAAAACTTTGGCAGGTTGGCTGGCATGTCCAGCGCTGCCAAGTTCTGGGGCACCACGATGGGCAACCCCCGTGGCCTAACTAAAGGATCAATGGGAGGGGGGGGGAGGTGGCTCCCGCCTCTCTCGATCGGTGGCCATGGCGACTCTATGTATGCCCCCACTCACTAGTTCTGGGTTCGGTTCACTATTTACTTCCTTCTCTCCTTCAGTCTCGAATGACCCCTCGCCTTCAAAATTGAAAGGACTCGCGTTCCCTTCAGTTTGACTTCCTAATTTTGGACTTGCTAATGAAGAGCTCCTATCACTCCCACTTACCTCCTTAGTCGCACTACTACCTACTTTACCTGCACCTTCCTTTCTCTCTTCCCCCTTCTTCCTTCGCACCTCCTCTCCTAGCCCTGGTACTAACTCTGGCGTTTTCGACCTAGTCCTAGTGTGCATCTACCACCTTGCACCGATCAACCCTTACTTGACCAAGCTTACCCCTCACCACCTTCGGTCATTTGTTTTTGGTTCCACTTCTCTTGGGTTTTCTTAAGAATTATGGGAGGTGAGGAAGAGACACCTGCACACCACTTAAAATGAACAAGTCCCACAAGGGACGACCATGCTCATGACATCTCTTGGTTAGGACAGAGCATCACCTCATATCCTTCCCTCAAGATGTCACTCGCCACAAGTCGACGTGAGGGGCTGACCTCCGCTCATGCACTAGTGTAAAAGTCGGGGCATCACCCCCATGCTTCCACCTTAATGCTATGGCTCGGGAATTACCCACTTCGCCGACAACAACAATGCACGATTACAAAAAAACGTTCCTTAATTACTTAGTGCGTTCACTTGGAAGAGAGTGACTTACATGATGCTCCGTATCGCCACCTGTTGACATCACTCACCGCTCCCGATTGCTACTTGGTTACCCACTCCAATGTCCTAATTCTCTATCCTAAGTCACTTATCTAAGTCACTCACTGAAATTACCTCAACTTAAGTTACTCACCTGAGGTAAGAACTGAAATTACGTACTGTAAGGTAAAACTTAGAAAGTTACCTAAAGTAAAACTTAAATAATTTACCCCGGGTAAACTCGAAGTTACTGACTTAAGGTAGAACTAAATTATTTACCGAAGGTAAATAACTACGTTATTTACTCTATGGTAAGAACCCAAATTACTTACACATGATAAGAATTTGAATTACTTACCCTAGAGTAAAAACCCAATTACTTAACCTCAGTAAAAGATTTAACTTTACCTTAGGTAGAACCAAATTTACTTACCCCAGGCAAAACTTAAGCATTTACCTTAAGTCACCGTCCTAAGTTACGATTCTCTTGCTTAATTACCCTCTTGCTTAGTTTGCTAACTACTTGGCCTATTAATGTGATCTTCATTATGCCATCCCAAGGAGGATTTAGAACCGTACCTTGTGCCGCGCTCCTTCCTCAGCCACCCTTGCTATGCTCTAATCACTTAATGCTCATTTATTGAAGGAAAACAACCAAAAAAATCAAACAAAAGAAGAGGTTCGACTTACCACATGCAATCGCGCTCCTTCCTCAAAGTTCAGCTCCCCATCAAAGTCAAGCTCCTCAATCTCGCCTTTGAAGGTGCCCCAGCTGCCCCTACTCAACCTCCAAGTGGTAGGCTTCTGCTCCCGGCGGACGCACCATTTATGTGGGAAGGTTCCCCTCACCCTTGAATGCGTCCTAGTCCGGGTGAGGAGTCCCTTGCCACAAATCCTACTTCTTACAGCCACAAGTGCTTGCATACTACTCAATCAATTGAAACTTGGTGTACATAACACCCTCGTTTATTAAACATGCACAAGTATTGACGAATACTTGAGTTACATATTAAGATTGCCTAAGTTCGTTACAATGTCAATAACACCCGAGGGCCTACCTACCTCTCACTAGTGCCAACACATGGCTGCACTGCTCCACTCTTATTCTGCCCCGCCCCTACAACTCCAACAACCTACTGGACCCATTACCCGGTGCGGCATAAGTACCCGACTCCTACCCCACCTGGTACCTAGGCCCCTTGCATCCAAGCCATGTCTAGCCAGCCACTTGGCAGTGAAGCGATGACGTCCATCCCCAACAGCCTCCCCAACAACCACAGTTGCAGCGCTCCCTTGACTCCTCCGCCGAGACGGAAGTGAGTGCAGATGCAGCCGTCCCTGGTTCAGCAGAGCCTTATCCCTCATGGAGTTTCCCCGCCTTCATCTGCATAGCCCTGCTTCTGCTGCATCACACAGTCCTCACCCACCACACACATGCACCACAAAGAGTTAGTAGCCCCTGCGCTCTCCCCACTTCCTACAGAATTATGGGCTGGCTTGACATGAGTGGAGAGTCCCTCACAAGATTCATCAACCAGCATGAATCACCGCATTATGCATGATTCTCCGAACCAACTCACAGCCCTTAGAGGTGGAGGACCACTCAATTCCCCCGTTCAGCACTACAAGCAATGTCACCTTCGGGGAGGAACTTACTCACTGACAAGAGACCCACAACATCGATAATGAAAGACACTCAAGAACCAAGGTGTTGCCCAACACAACTGTGCGGCTCAATCCCCACAAGGGCCTGAGTCCGATTCATCCCATGCGGCCAATCCTGACTCACTGCACCGCGTTACCTTCCACAGTCTCATGAGAACCTCACCTTGGCCGAGTCTCTGTGCACCTCAGGTAGAAGGAGAGCTGGTGCACAGCTATGACAAAAAGAAAACCGGCGTCGTCTCTCAACCCTCTCTGTGCTCCCTGTTACATCAATAGCCTCCGATCCCTTGATGAGGCAAACTCACAATTAGCGGCCCATGTGAACTCTGCTTGCACTGATGCCTTCACGTGTAGAGGCAGTTCTCCATTGGCATCCTCAGAAATTTAACGAACTTTGTCAAAGCAGACTCCTTCCGGCACGATTAACACCAGTGACTGAAGCCTACTGTGGTGCGGTCTCATGAGTGTAATAGCTACTACTCTCCCCACCAGAACTCGTTTCCCAGTACCAGTCATGAGCCACCCGCTTCTAAGAACCACAGACGTCTCTCTCGCTTCTCCGTTCCGATTAAGAGCCACTACTACCACGTTAAGCTAAATTCCAATGCACATCAGAATCTCTCGGCTCCAATTTCCACCCACTTCACACGCCCTGCCTAACCCCAAGTCCTCATCTAACCAGTACCACAGAAGAAGAAAAAGAAAATAGAATAATTACCCTCTCCTCCACAGACTGTGCGATATGTTTTACTCATAGCCTCCTAGCATGCGGACTTCCACTGGTGCTTCTGAAGTGTTTCGTCCCTGACCTCAAAACTTTTTGAAGCAGATTTGACCTCGGCACTCCCGACCCCAAGCTATGCTTACTAGGATTACCCAGTCCTTAACACAACGTAATAAAACAACACCTCTTGCCTGGAGTTGACAACTTGACCACCCCCCTCTCAACGCCCAACCTCACCAGAGTACTAGTACCGAGATGTCACTCATGTTTGTTGTGGAGCAACTACATAACATTCGCAACAAAATGACATTTGCGACCATAGCAGTCTTGTGCGCTACCGGGGAACACCCTGCTCCTCCTTTCTTACTACTATCACGATTCAGAAAGGTGGGATCAAAGATATATGCAGCATGAGAGAGCAGTGGCGTTACTGGCAAGGTTGTACTTGTTAACCTTCTGTTTTTCCTTACGTTGGCATGTGACTGACCCCTTTGACAGGATTAGAACGACTAGTAAAGGGAAAGAGCACATCACCCATCACAGCCATGCATTCTGGTCCGCTCCCTCATCCATAGAGTCAGACTACCGAACTCGAATCCTCTTCTGCCGAGCCTCCCTTGTGATGTGGCTTGCTCCTCGATCTTGCTCGATCTTGAATGGCTCTCGGTGACTGTGCTTCTTGACTGAGTCCATCGACTGCTGCTTGCCCACCACCTTTCTCTCTCCAGACCGCGTGACTCCCTCTCCTTCAATTGTAGGTGCACCCAGAACCACCTCCTCTTCGCGCCAAAATCATGCTTCTAGCTCTCTTCTCTTCCTTCGTTCACAGGCCATGCACCGGTTCTCCTTTGCGATTTCACTGCCCATTCGTCGCCCTCCCGTGCAACACGACTCAACGTCTCTCTCCGAGATTCTCCTCTACCTCTGCTTTTCTACATCTACTGCGTGTGCTTCGTGCTCTTTCTCACAGAGACACCTAGCTTTTCTTCATTCCAGATCGTGTCTGCCACAACACTCGAAGCTCTTCCGTTTCCACTGCAACAGGGCCTCTACCTGCCCACACTGATGTCCTACTCGTGCAACAATCTCTACATCCCCCTGCTCTAACACACACGAGCGGCTCTTTCCGCCAAGAACACAGAAAAAAAACTGTGCATCGGAGCAGGGCCTCCGCGTCCTCGCTCCTAGTTCTCCCTTGGCGTGCCTAATGAACCTCCAAGTCACAGGTTCAGGAGACCCCCTCCAGCTTGTTTTTTTTTTTTTTTGCTGCCCGGCATCTTACCGGGCTGCCCGAAAAAAACGAGCAAGCCTCATTTGACTTCCTCTTCCCTCTCATTTCCTTTCCAACTCACTTTTTCCACCTTTTAGCCTAACTCTATCTCGGCTTAATTCCACTAAGCTTACCTCAAGTTAATCTTGAGTTTCTTTGACCTTTTAAGTGGTTCTCAAGCTTTTAATTCATTTTCCACGGTAAATAACATAATTCTTGGGTTAGCAACTCATGTGGGCAAGATTTAGGGCTCACATGGATATATGCTTTGAAGGTGTTTGGTCTGAGTTTGGATTTGTTGGGGCAACCTGTGATGGCGCATTTTGATAGGTTTAGATCCATGTATGACCATTCGGTGAATTTTTGAAGTTTAAGTATTTGTGGTTGGATATGTTTTATGTTGTCTGTGATTATTGCTAAGTCATCTGCATATGCTGTGGTGGTGCACGTTGTGGGAGAGGTGTTGAAGTGGTATCCCATGTTGTCTTGTTCTAACCATCTCAATAGTGGTTCTAAGAATATTATGAATAGGTATGGGCTCAGGGTGTCTCCTTGTATGGTCCCCCTGCTGATTTCAATTGGGGGTGTTGTTCCGAAGTAGGTTCCGGTGAAGGATGTGGTGGAGTTTTTATATATGTTTCCTACGATTTCAATGGCATCTTCAGGGTAGCCTAGATCTTCCATGATGGCGAGTAATCGTGCGTGGTCGATGGAGCCAAAGGCGTTTCGGAAATCTATGTATGTGAGATATATGTCTTTATTGGTAAGTCTTGCGTCTTCCAGGGCTGCTATGACCATTTGGATTTGTCTAGAGGTGTTACGTTGTGGCCGGAATCCTTCTTGGCTAAAGTGTAGTAATCTGTGTTGTTCTCCGTAGCTTGTGAGGAGGGTTGTTAGGGTACTTGTGTATAGTTTGTATATTGTGTTGGCCAGTGCAATGGGTCTATAGTTAGCAAGGTGGATAGGGTCTTCTTTTTTGTGGAGGAGGATGGTTTTGCTGTGTTTCCAATATTTTGGGATTTCCTTTTGTTTGTAGCAGTGTTGAAAGAATAGAAATATAAGATCATGGCATTGTGGGGGTAGTGTTTTGATTATGTCGTTGGGTATGTTATCCGGCCCAGGGGCTTTCCCTCGGGTTAATCTTTTGAGGCAATTATCGTAGGTTGTGCGTGTGAAATGGGTGTATATTTGTATGTGTGGGTGGCCTCGTTTATCCAGTGTGAAGCCATTGGGCATGTGCCAGGGGTATTTACGTACTGCACATGTGCAAGTATTGGGGTGGTCTGTGACATCATCGCATAGTGGCGCTTGTCTTTGGAAGGACTTTTGTTGAGTGTGGTATATTTCATTGGTTATGTCTATGGGGTTAGTTAGGATGTTGCTTTGTGAGTTTTGTAGGCAGTCGAGGGAGCTATAATTGGCGGGATGAAATATTCTTTTATGGATGGTTTTGGGTTTGGTGTTTAATAAGGCTCTGTATTTCTTGATGGCGGTTTTGCAATTTATCGCAGTTTGTTTGGTGATGATTTTATGAGCTTCTGTTTTAGCGTTTTTGCCAATGATGGCTAGGTCTTCTATCCATTTTTTGTGTTCCGTGGGGTTAGTGGGGAGGGGTGGGATGGTAGTGTTACTGTTTGTTTGGAGGGCTGCTATATATGGGTTGTTGTGGAGATGTGTGTGGGAGTTGTAGCAAGCGATCCGGATTGCTTTGCGGATGCTATGGTGTATCTTTAGCTGGCGTTTCCATATTTTTTGTTGTTTTCTAGGTAGGAACCCTCCTTGTAGTTTGGCTCGGTTGGATAGTATTGAGGGGGGTTGTGTCATGCATATTTGCTCCATGCATTGACTGAGGGAGTTTATGATGTCTTGAAATTGGCTTTGGGCTCGTTCCCATTGTGTGTGGGTAAGTTGTCCAATTTGTAGTGTGTTTGTGAGGTTTGCTATGGCTAGGCTTTGTTTTTCTAAGAATGTGGTTTGGAGTTTTTGGAGGTTTGTGGGGGGTATGGGGTATGTAATTCTGGGTGAGTCTGTGGGGGTTCTTGGTCTTTTGGTGATTATGCTGTTATGGGCTAGTTGTAGTTGGACAGGGTAGTGGTCAGAGTTTTGGTTAAGGTTGGTGATTGTATGACATTGCAGGTTATTGTGGTTAGGGTTGTTGGAGTAGAAGCCATCTATGAGGCTTGTGGAGGTGTAGTTATGACCCCCTTGTCTTGTAAAAGTACCTGGGTTGGTGATCGTGTGTAAACCTACGTTTTGTGTGAATTGGGCCCATTCGTAGTCTTGTTGATTGGGTGGGGAGGTTATACTATCTGTGGTTCTACCTTTTAGTAGTATATCTCTATTGAAGTCTCCTGCGAGTATAGTATGGTGTTTTGGATGTTTGGTTATTAAGGCGAGGATTTGGTTTTGTATTTCCTGTATGAGGTGTGTATCTTGGGGGTGAGTAGGCATGTACATATTTAAGATGAGGATAGGCATTATGGGTTTGTTGTTGATGGCTATGGCTTGTAGGTATGGTGATATAGATTTGGGGGTTGGGATTTTAGTGATGTTTTCATTTGTGTATATTGATTTGGGTATCATTGTTAGTACGCCCCCTCTAGCCTGGGTAGGTCCTGAGTATCGGCTCGGTTTGGGTGTTTCGTTGTTGGAGTTGTTGTATATGATTTTGTAGTTTGGTAGTTTTCGATCTATGTATGATGTGGATTTGTGTTTGTGGAGTTTGGTTTCTTGTATGAGGATGATGTGGGGGTCTGTGTGTGTTGTATGTGTGAGTTCTTGGATGCCTGGTAGGCTGGTGTTGATGTTTCCAGTGTTCCAAGTGATTAGTTTAAGGGTTGTGGGTTGGTGGTTTGTTGTACTTGTGTTTTCCATTGTGGTGTGAGGTGTGTGGGCGGTGTTTGTATTGTGATGGTAACCTCGCACCTTCTGTGTGCATTTAATTAATTCCTGTAGTACTTTATGTGGGAGGTGTGGCAGGTCATTTCTGAGGGTTTCCATGGTTATAGGCTCTCCTTGGGCAATTTGTTTGTTGATGTGGGAATATGCGTCTGTTGTGGTGGATGGCTGTGTGGTTTGAGTGGGTGAGGTTTTTATGTATTGTGTTTTGGTGTATATGTTTTTCGGTATTTTATGTAACCTTTTTAGGATGGTGAGGCATCTTGGATCTAACTTTTCGGCCATTTGCTGGTTACATACTTGTGGGATGGGGCTGTATGTTAGTATTAGGGCGTATACCTGGTGGTGTGTGGGGTATTGTGAAAGGAGATGGCTGTGTTTGCATAGGTGGGTTAGGTTGTGGATGTGGTTGTCGTGAGTATTGTGATTTAGATATGGTGCGAAGAGTTCTTCGAGGTGGGCGTAATGGGCTTTGAGTGTTAGTGTGTTTGGTATGAAGTATTGTTTTTGTCTTTGGTTGTATTCTATTGGGAGGTTTTTGAGAACATGTGATAGGGGGCCCGGGTTTGTTTCTATGTCACCACATAGTATTATTATTGTGCTATTGTTCCGTGTATAGTATTGTGTGGTTTTGATTTTTGGGTTTTTGAGATGTATGTGGGTAATGTAATAGAAGTTGCCTATGTGGTGTGTGGTGTTTATGGGTGGAGTTGGAGTAGAGTTGTTTGTTTGTGATGGGTATTGGGTGGGGTGTTGTGTGTTGGGTGTTTCTGGTATGTCCTTTGTGTGATCTGTGTAGGTGGTGCTGGTGTGGCATGGTTTGTGGGGTTGTAGGATTTTGTGGGGGCTTGTGTGTGGCTTTCTCCAGCCAAATTTCGTTTCTAGATTGTTTGGAAGGGTTTGGGTATTCTCTTCTGTTGTTGGGTTTGGGTATGGGTATTCGAATCCATTCATGTAAGGAGGCTCTGCGAAAGGGTAAGCACATGTCCCCGGGTGCTGCTTCCCGGAATCCCCTGCCCAGGTGTAAGGTAGGGTGTATCTATCGATCGAAAGGAACATGAAGAATTGAAATTCACATACAGAGCTGGAGAAATCTTGCATGTGAACCTCCTCATCCGTTAGCACCAAATACAGTCCCTCGCCAGAGTCCATCGGTAGGTTTCCAGAGATTTTTGGAAGTTTGTTTAGGCCGAGGGCATTCATAATTAGGGTTTGGGTAGAGAGACGTGTGAGACTCTTCCCCATCGAACAGGCGTCGTCCCGTTGCTCACCTGCGATATTTGTTGAGCATGTGATGCTCTTCCCTTTTTGGTCGGTGTATATATTGACGAGTGACCACCAATCGTTCACCAAGGGGCTCGGTGCGGGAGCGGAGATCGAACAAAGAGACTCCCGAAACGCTGCTTGCTTCCAAGCTGTCCAGCCTCCGTACCAGATTATGTGGACTACGATGTTGTTGGTGAGTACCGGGTCGTTATGGTATTCCATGGTGGGGGGAGATGTGGCTACGGAGCTTACCAGGCTGCGGCGAGCTTTTGTCAGACCTGTGAGGGATTGGTTTATTGATATTGGCTGGTGGTGCACATAAGTGGTTAGACGTGGATCTTGTGCGGGGTTTGGTGGTTTCTTGAAGCAGTGGGTGCAGGTGCAGGTGTGGTTTGGCATTTTGTTGCTATGTGTTTGGGTTGTCGCGAGTTCTCTGGGGGCTGGTTTCGTGGGATTGTGTATGGAGTTCGATGTGGCTTTGGGTTTTCCGATCTGCAGATGCTTCAGTTGGTTGTCGGCCTCTTGGTGATGCGATGTGGTTGGTGTGTGGCGATTGCAGGTATGTGTGACTCTTTGTTTCTTGTTGGATGTGGTGTCTTTGTGTGGTAGATCTTTGTGTAGTATTCTTTGTGTGTGTTGTTGTGTGGCCGCTTTGTGTGGATGTATTATATGAGTGTAGGGCACTGATGGTTGTTGTGTAATGAATCGAGATGCGAGATCAGAGTTTAGGGTTACTAGGTACCTTTGTGTGTTCGGGGCAGCTCCTGACCCGTGTTTGTTGTTGATGATGTGAGTGGATCTGGTGCGTGCGATGTTGGTGTGGCGTGTTTGTGGGGGCGGCAGTTTCCTGAGGAGGTTTTCGCGGCGGCTGCGCGTGCTCCATGTTGGCGCTCTATTCCTTGGCAACCTCGGCGGGAGATATTTGGCATACTGAGTTAGATCTAGGTGACAGAGAGAGGGAGTAGTGGGTGCATTGGAGTTAGGGTTGTGTTTGATGGGCGTTGCTACCTGGTTGAGACTGAGCAGTGTGTATAACACTAGTAGAGCTATAAGATGCCAACTTCGAAAGTTGTTCCTTTCTTGTTTTCTGGTTTTGTTGTTGCGTGCGCTCTTGGTCTCTACTTGGTTGTAGCGTTGTTGTGGACGCCTCTTCTGCTTGCTCTCTTTTCTGGTATCAGTATGTGGGTCTGGTGCTGTTCTCAGTCTTGTTGGTGGCGATCTGGTTTGATCGCCGCTCTTCTTGCCCGAAGCTGGTGCTCGAAGTATTCGTCGAGTCTGGTGTGCAGCGACAGGGAGCTCCGGCCTGGCCATTCTCCAATTTCCCCATGTGATGAAGAGACTTAGTGATGGAATCTGAGATGAGCCAAAAGTTTGGCAACCAATCAGAAGTTCCACAATTCAACTAAGTTTCACAGAAAGTGCAAACAAATTTTTATTTCGATATCTTTTTAACCAATAGTTGTGAAATCCTCTTTTCTACATGTATATGAGCTTTGCCATTTAAGACTAGTGTTGTGCAGTATTGCACTAAATATGACACTTGATGTCACCAATTATAATTGTCTTGCTCAACACTAATTGTAGTGTCACCAACACTAAATGTTGATGCAACATTGGTGGCCATTTGATTGAGTTCAGATGTAGACTCCGGCAATCTTCACTCAATTTTAGAATCCTTGGATTGGAGCTCATGTCTTGTAAACGAGAGGAACGTTCACTAACCGAATTGCATTGCCATCATCTTGGTTAATGTGGCTACTCAAGAACCATGCATGTGGTCATTGAAATTGATAATTTCTACACAAAAACTTGGAAATTGGGTTCATGATTCATACAATGACTATTTGCCAAAAAGGGGAATCTCGGTCCGCGGAAGTCCTTTTCTATGATGCAGTGCCTCTTTGATGAACCCTTGTGCAAGGCACTTAAACGGTTCAATCGCATCTGGGTTTTTTTACCAGCGGTGTTCCATGGATTATTTGGCGCCAACAAATGATATGGTTTTCAACAATCTGCAATGGCCCATTAAGAAAACATGTCAAGTCATTTGGGAGGCCCTGCAGGATTATGGTAGGATTGAGTGGAAACGGACTCTCATGGACTTGGAAAAGGCCCCGGACGTGGCCTACGAGGACGTTCTTAATGAATTTGATTCGACTTGGGGAGTCAAAGGCCTTATTGTGACCCAAAGTAACTTAGTTGTCACTTGGAAGGTTAGGCCACAAATGGGCACTATTTCTTGATCTCCATTCGGGTTGCGTTGGTTCGCCCGTTTTGGTTGTATTTTGGTTACTCTCTTGCAATTGAACTTCAATTTGTGCCAAAAAAGGAAAAAAAAATTCATACAATGACTCACATTAAGTAGGATTCTTTTGTCTAATTAATGAATAAAATTCATTAATTCAAATTAAGACTTCAATCTAGATTCCTACTTAACCCTAGGATGACTCATGCCTAGATATTCTTGGTAACCTAGAGTTTGTTATATAATTACTACATAGCCCAACTCTATTATGGGAAATATTCTTCTCGTATAGTTTGTCATCCTCACAATTACTCAACTCATCAAAAATTCCTCATCATCCAACTCAACTTCTACATACTCACAAACAAAACTATAGTCCTTCTCTCAACTATAGTAACCACAAACTCAATAACATATTTCATCATATCCTTCACCTTTCATAGACTTACATTTACTCAAGTGGTCCCTCTCTCAGATAACCCTTGGTAGCTTATCTATCTCTCCCTATCACAAGGCAACTCCCGCAAGCTACAATCGTTTTCTTTATCATCCACTTTTTGTATTTCATGCTTTGTCTTAGTTCAAGTCACTTAAGTGATGACTAACTATAGTTTACTTCAACTTTGATTTCCTAAATAACCCCTTTATTGCCATCCTCAGCCAATGGTTTCACAGAAGCTCTTAAGTTTCGAATGGGCATTCGGCACATTTTGATAATTCAACTTACTCTTAGTGATCTCTCTCTCTCTCTCCCCCTCCCTCCACAAAGAACACTATTCACTCTTACTTTTATTTCGGTCTTTTCTCACATAATCCTTAATCTCAGTCAATCTCAACTTGTTCTTGCTCATCTCATACAAGTACTCTCACAGACTTACATTGTTGCAACATCAATCAACCTCACTTAATCTTAAATCTCTCTGACTTAGACAACTCACTCACAATTTCCATTTACACAATCAACTACAACTCATCCACAAGACAAATTCTTAAATTGAATGGAGCACATTGAGCATGAGATTGTGACATATTTGGCACACTCGCAAGGAATGAGCCATGTGAAGACTTGAAGACTAGAACTCTAGACAATGATTGCACCAAATATTGTATTTAGTGTCACTAAGGGTCTAATATTATTTGTCTTGCTCAATACTAATTGTAAACCACCCGTATAGTGTCACCAACGCTAAATGTAAACCTAACATCATTTGTCATCCCTTGTAAAAAAAACATTGGGCATTATAGATTTACAATGTTGCAATTACTATCACTTACTAAGCGGTTTTTCATCCAAATTTCAATCATCCATGTTAATATTTTATTGCATAGTTGTTAGGATGCAAAAAATACCACACCAAAAATGGATGAACTAAAATTAAGTTGGGATGACAATACTTGTAAACTTATGAATAAGAAGTGTCACTAGGAAAGTTAGCACACTAACATAAAATGCCATATGACACTAAATAAAATAGTTTAGTGTAGCCTATGTGGTCCAATTTCCTCATGTGCATGCCTTGGAAGACCCTTTGTGGGTTGCCAAGCAAGGCCAAGTTCCAACATTTTTTTCTTACTTTGAATATTAATTTTGGGCTTGGGACGTAACTACAAGATGTCTACACCTAAACCCTAAAATTTTGTTTATTAGGTCCATGTCTCTTGAGCTAGCCTAATTGATAGCATAATTTGCCTACCAATAGGTCTCTTGAAGATCTTGCATGCATCATAATGTTTAAGACTACAAATTAAGTGGTCTATAAAGAATATGACAACACAAACATATGTTAACAAGTTGAACATAACATTATTCATATTCATAACAATGTTTTGTGGGACTGACAGTATTCCATTCAGTCTGAATGTGGAGAATATCCATGAATACTATGTGGAATGTTGTCAGTCCCACAGAACACTGTTATGAATCTGAATAATGTTATGAAACTCATGTAAGGAAATTATGTCACATTCAATTCTTCCTCACCCATAATTTTTTTGATAATGTCGTTAATATCCAAAGCTTTGGCAATGGCCTTTTCGATATAGATGATCATTAGATTGACCATCCAATCATTGCCAATAGACAACGCCAATAATAAGCAGATGCCCAACTTTCCTTCAATGCACTCGTAGAAAACATTGCGAAAAAGAACCGCAGTTGTTTTCCATTGCGGTTCTTTTGACCAGCCTGCTCTGCAGTCGCTAAACAATTGCAATTTTTTTGGTTTTACCAACTGAAATTTTAGGAATTTGGGGGCTTGTAATATACCATTGGAAAGGTCTTGAAAACACCTTTCCAAGGTGTATTACATGCCCCAAAATTTTACATTGCAGTCACAAAAATGTAGTCGTTTTGGCATAGTTTTCTACTAGTGATGTCGGGGGGGGGGGGGGGCTGAGCCCCCTAGCTCCCCCTGGCTCCGCCCCTAACTATAGGGTGCTTTTTATTCATTGGCAAGAAAAATTATAGAAACTTTGGATCTACCATAGCCTACTTAAATTGCGAAACATGTGATTATATATAATTTAGCATAAGGGGAAAACCCCCACTTTAGGTTTATGGTAGAAAGAAATTAGTATGACAAAAATAATAGAGTATTTTTTTAAAAATAGAATGAGTATATTCACATATAATACATGCAAAATGGATGAAAATTGAACGACTGGGTACACTCTTCTTTCACCAATATATAGCAACGTGGATATACACCATGCCATATTGGAGTCTTAAGTTTGCCTTCGTACGGAACAAGTAAATCAAAATTTTATAAGTAATTTAGCATCATTTAAAATATTATAGGTTTTCTTTTATAATTACCTATAGGGTGTTGAATATTTGGTGAAGTTGTTTTTTTTCTACTTAAAGGGTTCCCTGAAATCCAAATGAGGAGGTAAATAACCCCCATAAAAATATCCTTTGTACACATGTGGTCACATAACACTAGAGGGAGTGACCCCCCCCCCAAAGGATGTTCCTATTTGTGATCTCCTCATCTTCCCAATGAACTTGGAAAATTTGAAAGGTCTTCAAGAAAACCCTTAGCAAATTTTCTTGGAATACAATGGGCGGTGTTTTGGACCCTAAAATGTGATTCTAGTCAAGTAGTTTTCTAACCGTTTCCATCAATAATGACCTTTTAAAATATGCAAAAAAAATTTGAATTACAAGTTGAGATCATTGTGAGCTGCAATTGCATTCTCAATTTGTGCCAAAAAAATAAAAAGAGAGATCATTATGTGTTTTTATCATGTTGCATATATGAAACATCGATATGTGTTGTGTAAAAAACATTGATTTCTTATTCCTAGATTTGAACATATAACATTGTGGGCTAAAAAAACCATGGGTAAAAAAAACTACATTTACCCACATGGTATGTCAAAATCATTGTGGCATGTTAGAATTATAAGGGGCCATATTAATAGGTGTGAAAGGTGTAGATGGTATATTGAATTATGTTGACCATGATTTGAATTAGGTTCAACAACACTTGAAAATCATCTTTTTTGTTTTTGTTTTTGTTTTTGAGACAAAAGGCCAACCAAGCCAATGCCAAATGCATTAAGAAACAAGGAAAACGAGCCCACCACGAGGGGAGGCGGGCCCCCTCGAATGCGAAACACCGCCATACAGAACCCCACCACGGACAACCCCCGGACCCACCTAACCAAGGACAACCCCCACCCCGCCTGCCAAGGACAACCCCCATGCCACCACATTGCCCAACAAAAAAGCTGAATTACCTAACTAACTACATTGCCGCTTCCAATTCCACGCGATATTCAAATTGTTCCTCCTACAAAGGACATTCCTGGCACCCCACGTTTGGTTGAAGCCTTGGAGCATAGCCGCAATGGAGAAGCTACTAATCTTAATTTGCTTGACTCTTTTCAGCTCATGTTGGAAACAAATTATTAGAGTTGTTCCCATGCCACCTTGGCGTAAATGATGAGTTCATCCCAAATACGATGTTTGACCTTAGGCTTGTGCCATTGTGCATGGTTGAACACTTTGTCGTTGCGTCCAATCCAAATGGTCCAAAGCATAATACCGCGAAGAAGGCGCCAAATTTTGATGTTTTTGCCGAATTTCTTAGGAATCCTTTCCCCCAAACAAAGCTTGTTTCCAATGAAAGCTATCATAGTTACCGGTTCTAACCCCACAAAGCTCATGCATGATGAACGTGGCCCATCTCCAAGCCCTCCTAGCTTGACTACAATCTCAAAACTTTTGTCCGATCGATTCGCTCGTGTTTGGGAGGCAGAAAATACAGTGTTCGGAGATGGAGGCCGGTGCGATGCAAGCCCTCCATTCATCAACTGCCACTACTTTATGCCAGATGGACCACATGAAAGTGGCTTCCTTGCCGGACCAAGTGGATCCCAAACTTGAGACTGGTAGAACTTGCAGTTCCCCGGGAGATAGCCTTGCCACTTGTCCGCAACACGTGTGGACCCCGCAGTCTTGTTGATAACAAAGTCTCTTCCATATTTCATGGTATAGTCAAGAAAGCAATACCCTTCAACCCAACGCCAACGATCCAAGTCCCAGCTAAGCGTGGCCATTTTACCATAGAAGTTGGTGATTTCTTCCACTTGAAATTCATCATGACCAATTTTCAGTGTCTGTACGAACAAATTTTGCATAGTACCCAAATTTCCGGCTGGGGATTCGTGGCACTCACTAAGGAACATCCATCCAAGATATCGTGGATGAAGTGGCTCCAATAAAAAAAGCCCCCCTATGGGGTTGAGGGCCGATTCATTCGAATGTGACATCACTAGACTAATTCGGGGCCTTTGACTCTATTTTCGGAATCAAATTGCCTAAAAATAGTCATTTAGATGATTCCTGCATTTTTTTCATCCGCATGGATGATTATACTTGAGTGCCACGAATCCCCGGCCCAAATTTCCGGTGTTTGTACATATGTAGCACCCAATTTTGTTAGTGTCTGTACAAACACAAGCTTTGGAAAGGGGGATACCGTACTATGCAGATAACCCGGTCCGGAACAGCTATGCCGGAAGATTATTTTAAATTGCCAAAAGTTGGTCCGGCATCTGAAAACAATACTTTTAAAACTCCTCTTGTGACTTTTGTCTCAATATCGGCTTGTTCATAAATACCCAAATGATGAAATTGATTTTAAAAGTCCAGGAAGTCGAAAAGGTTAATGGGACTGAAAGTATATCAACATACCAATCAACGGGCATAAGGTGTTCACATCTCAATTTATACATCTCGCAAGATTTAGTATATAATCCCCAATCCCCCCCCCCCCACCGTGAGGTGTTCACAATCCATGTGGGATATGGTAAAGTTGAGAGACGAAGCCCTAGTAGTCCTTTGTATCTTTTGTATGACAACTTCAAATTGCAATTCGTGTGTGTGTGTGTGTTGGAGGGGAGGGGATTGCTATGTTTGGTTGTCTAAGTTCTCCTAGTTTAACACAACTCTGAAAGAAGTTTTTTTCTATGTACAATCAAGCTCCGAAATTTGTTCGTAGCGCAACTTTTTTCTTCAAACCTCCTCACTTCTTGAAAAGGCTTGCTAAAATTCCTTCAACTCTTTTGCACACACTTTTCAAATCACAAAGTAATGTTTGAGGGTGGTACTTTGTTTGATGCACCAACTTTCTCGAGTCGGACACAATTCGAAATAAGTGCATCTTCTATGTGGAATTGAGGTCCGAAAAATTTATTGAGGGCATAGACCAAGTTCTTAGTACCTAGTCTTGCAAGTTCATGTTAACCCACAATCTTTGCGATGACTAAGGATGATCTGGAATATTATGTCAACCCGCCATTAATCAAATATCTACTTTTTGAGGTTAAGTCTATGCAATTATATGATAAATAATGAGAATATAAACAAAACAACTACTATTGTATAATCATAATCGGCTCTGCATATTCTATCGTAGGATCCTATCACACAATTCTATTGGAGGATCCTACGTTAGAATTCAACATGGTACAATTATGGACTTGAACTAAGTCCAATTTTAATTAAATATCATTTACATCTACATATACATGAACAATGCTACATTTTTTGTCTAATTACTCCAGGTTACCATTTGGTATGCATTGCTATAATAAGATACTGAGAGTATCTTTTTACCCAAATAACATTAGTACTTTGTATGCACACTAAAAACATGTGATATAATGGTCCGAGACGACCCTAAGCTACTGGATGATGGTGGAGAGATACCCAAATCTTAAGGAAGAGGTTGGTGGTTCGATTCCTGACTGTGAAATCTCCTCTCTACTTGACAGAAACTTGCCAGGTGGTTAACTGCCTCCTGTGCTTTGGCACTGGCATGTCGGCCTTCTGTCTCAAAAAAAAAAACATATGATATAACTTAGTTGGTAAAAAAATGATAGTGGCGGCAAAAGCCATAGCAACACGTAACTCCGAATGGTAACCCACACTTATTGGACAAGAAAAGTGTAGTCGATCCACATGTAGAGTCAAACCTCACAAAGCATTTCATTAAGTCTTGTGAGCCTTTCGAGTCCGACATTCTCACGAAAACAATCTCCAAAAACCCGGAGTCTTCCAACCACTCACGAATGTAGGCACGCATCTCTATAGCATCATCTCAATGCCATGAACAAAACTTTTTTTTCTTGGAATAGAAATGTAGTCGGTGAAGGTTTGAAAATTGGTGCAGACCACACTCAATAATTTAAGCTGCATATTTTGAAAGGCACTACATAACTCAACTAATGAGTTGTGTTCAGCTGCCTTGACTTTGTATTGAATCTGAAGCATTGGAATCCCATCATCCGGAGTTCATTATTCTTGAATCAACTGCTAGGCCCATGAACATATCTCATTAACCGAGTAATGTTATGGGCCAAAAGATATGAAATAAAACAATGTACATACATAACTCATCAAGAAATGAGAATGACAGACATTAGGTGGTTGACTTTAGAGGTGCCCGTTAAGTTGCCCTTATTGGGTTGCTTTTCTTATTAGGACACCTATGTTTGAGTGGTATGTGGTTTGGTGTGATTCCAAAAATGGATATAAATAAGACATGTGTCTAAAAGAGATTGGCTTGTGTGCTCAAAATATGATATCCATTCTAAGTTCAATAGTCAATATAATTGGGGGGGGGGTAGCTATAATGACCATTTAATGAGCACGAGAATCTTCACTTTGATAATGAACAAGACATTCACACGAGCTCCAAAAATTATGACCAAAGTGCTTGCAGCCTCGATTTGGAGTTGCTAATCATCTTGTAGTAATCACATGTTTCATATACTAGTAGAAGTGGGTTGGTCAGAAGAAGTAACCATTTTAGACCCATCTACATTAACACCTTACATGGTCAACTTATTTCAAGAATGGACATGACATCAAATGTATTTAAGAGTTGGATGATGAGCCTCAATGTACATTTCAAATCTCAAAAGTGGAAGGTACTTTTAGTTATGAACAATTATGCTACTCATTCCCTTCATCATGTTGGTAGGGGTGGATCATTTGGTTTTTCAACCTTGCAGTTGCGCAATATCACTATTGCTTTCTTACCACCCAATGTTACAAGTGTGATACAACCCTTGGTTCAAGGAATAATTGCTTTCATTCAAACTTCAGTATGAGAAGAAACTTTTGGAGTGGGTTTGCTCTTAGTTTGATTCTTCTACTACTCACCAAGACTTGAGGAAAATAGTGCCTAATGTAAGGCTGCTATTATGTGGTGTTCTCAAGTGTGGAGAGAGATGAATCCCAAATCATACGAAATAGTTGGAGGATGTCTAAGATTTTACTTGCAAATAAGAATGTCGGTTTTGCCATGGATGATCAATGTGAGAAATCCAAAATGAAAGAAGCAGTAAATGAATTGGCGAGTCTCATTTCCTCTTTGAATCGTGGAAGTGAAAAAATGCCTCTCGAAGAATATGTGCAATGGCAGGAAAGGAAATTGTTGATGCAATGTACAACATGGTTGAGTTGGTGGATTTGGCATGGAATAGAGATTTCCATTTGAGTTAGGTTTGGATGAAGAGCCAATGAAGGGGAATGATGTGGATGACCAACCGACACCAATAGTCAAGCTTCCTGAAGCCTGTGGGTATACCCAATTACTATCAAATTTTGCCGTGGAACATTTTTTGAAGATTTCAGTTGTAGATGTGATGTGAAGATTTAAGTTGTAGTTGTTTTTGTCAACATAAATTGCTCGGCTTTGTAGATCAATAAGTTTTAAAAATGTTTACAATCTTCTTCTTTTTCTCAAAATTCAAAATTAGTATATAGTTTTGAATCACTTTCACTTAAACATCTGCAAGGATCAAGAGCTGTCCACTTTACCGTGCTTGCACCCCATTAGTATTCTCAATAATATCCTCCCCTTTCATACTAATACGCAAAAATATCATCTTAAACTGTACCCAATGTGCGATACTAAATATCATAAATGTATATATTTTTCACTTTGAAAAGTTACTTAGTTGACAAATAATATTATGTTGGCAATCATATTGATTATCCCAATTAGTGAGGGAGGGCTAATAGTGCATGTGGGAAATTAGTGAAGGTGATACTACATTCTTTTACGCTATGAAATTAGTGCCACCAAATGATCTAGAAAGCACAATTTATCTCAACACTACTCATTGAAAATACTATCCATAACAACAATATTCACTAAAAGTACCGACACTAATCATCTTGGCACTATTCACTGACAAACATGCGTTTGCATATTATTATTTTTATCACTCTACAAGCACCTTAGAGCATGCACTAATTTTCTTGAAACGTAAGGTAAATGAGCATGTATTCATGAAATTAGTATCACTCGGTAAAAGTTTCAAGCTTCACTAGTTTTGAGACATGACAAAATACTGCATGTTTCAGGAACAGATGCCACATGCACTAATTGGGATAATCAATGTAGCGGATGTGACACTTCAAAACCTCTAGGCATCTAGTTTAGGCCCTTCGCAAATAGTGTACGTGACACCAAATACCATAAACGGTGATAAATCTTTTGTCCTAGACCATCATGTCCCATAGAAGGGCCCTTCCACAAGTAACTTGGCATGTTTGTCATAACTCCAATACCGGAGCATGTCACAATTGAACACCTCTTCACGTGGCTGACTAACTTACAGCCTCCTTTTGAAGGCCGATTCAAGTGATGTGCATGATGCTGGAGTTGTTGCATACAAATTCTCTACCGACCCACAAACAAGGAAATTGGGAAAAAAAACTTCAAAAAAAACCTTCGTAATGGACAAAATGGTGAGGAATGAAAGTATTAGATTTGAGATCTAGGTTTGTAATTTGAAAAACTAGATAGGTAACCATCGAGAGGAGACTCGGTGACTAGCTGCAGGATTGGCAAGTCGTCCACCTACTCAGTTGGTTATCAGTCATAATTGATTTGTTCATAAACAACATACGGGAAATATGGTTGGTATCGCGTCTCCATGGATGAAAATTTGTGACGAGTTCTAATAACCCTTTTGCTCTTGGATGAGCAATAGGTTATGTAGCACATAAATGATCAGCATAACTTCCGATGCCTATGTGGCACCACAATAAATGTTGCGAAGAGCATGACATCCCATAACCTTATAGAGTGAAGAAATTGTTGCACAAGTGTAGTACCTCTCATTCATCCATGTTAGAAACATTCCCTCGTATATGGATTTGTAATAAATCCTTCTCACATGTATCTCACTAAAGTAATTCGGGTGCTTTAAAGTTCATTTTAATGTCAAATCAACTTGAAAAATTTATCCCTAGGGCCTCCTTTTGTACATCTACCTTATTTCATATTCTTCACAACCCTTTTGGATGTACACACTAGAGAAAAATCGTACCTTTCCCTTATGTATACTATGTATGCTAATGCCTCAAATAATACCCCTTCTTACACTCACGTTAGTTTATATAGTACATACTATATATGAAGAGTCCACCCCTCGGGTACATATCAACTTAAGAAAACCACACAATATGGGCTACATATTAGTTTAGATCATTTTTCGTGAGATGAATGAGAGGTATGGTTGTATGCAACAATCCCCTATCGTTGTCACATTAAAAAAGGGAGAATTGTTGCATAAGTATGAGCGCGCCTCTTGTTCATTCAACAAAATTGGCATGGATAGTGGAGGCATTTATCACATTAAACTTAAAGAAAATAGCATAAATACATGAGTCCATTTTCTAGCCTACAATTAGTATGTAAGCATTCGTTTTTCTCTATAAACTTCTTGTATATAGGGGGTTTAATTTCATAGTGACACATGCACGTCATTTAGGTTTCCAATGAAGAAGTCCACCCCCCGGGATTTGACACCAAAATTAGCTTCAAAGTTTTTGAACCAATCTTGCAAAACATAGTCACATTAGTCAATTATGGTAACCAAAGACCTATGGAAGGCAACATGAACAAATGAGGCATGCAGCGACTCTCTCACTCCATGACTATACTTAGATGCCACAAAGCCCAACACTACTTCCTACCAAATGGACCCCTGAAGACTAATTCGTTGTTTCTAATGCCATTTTCATAGTCAAGTTGCCGTACAATAAGCATTTAAAGCCTATAGAGTAATTTGTTGCAGTTTCACCTTCCTAGTGGATGAGTTTACATAGACACCAAGAATCCCTAGCCTCCAAAATAAAGAGAGTTGTTGTATACAAGTATGTCTCATATGTACATCTCTCTCTCGTATGCAACAATGCTTGGACTTTGTGGCATCTATGTACACTCATTAATCATGGATGAAGGGGTTACACTAAAAACAAACCCCTCATAAGGTTGAGGGTTGCTTCATACCAACTGGACCCTACTTACTAATTCAAAGTCTTTGATGCCATTTTAAGACTTGAATCATCCAAGAATAACCATTTCTAGGCTACATAATAGTTTGTTGCATTTTCACCATTCCAATAGATGAGTTTATGTAGACACCAATGAGTCCTTGCCACATGGCCATGCAATAACTCCCTCTCTCCGGAAGAAAGAGACACTAACTTCCCATGGCAAGGAAAGAGAGATGATTCACGACACAAGAACCTAGCACACTTTTAAGAAACACGTACATAATTGCCGGGAACCCTTGTTGCAAACACCACAAAGTTCAAATCCATCGAGAATGCTTACATTTCATTGCACCAAGAGTTATGTGGGCCACATATAGGTCAATGAGCGAGTGCACGTGTCACTTCCAGATTGGGTGGGCCAGCACAACATCCTACGTGGCGGAGGGGGTGGGTTCCTGGGGTTTTTTGAACTGGAGATATTGCATGGTGGCATCTTGCAACAAACAGCATCATCATTGATTGGCACCTGGTGCTTTGTTCTTGATCCAAGCCCAAGCTCAAAAAAGAAGTTACAGTAGACGTGCCTAATTCGGTTAGTTACCTCAATCAGACACCTATATTTGATTGGTTTGCAGTTAGGTGTGGTTCCAAGAACAGACACCAAACAACATGTGTCCAACAAAGATTAGATTGCGTGTTCAAAGTATGTTAACCATTCTTAGGTTGAATAGTCAACATGATTGGGGGACCTGTATAAGCATTTAATGAGCACAACTTTTTTCACTTTGATTATAAATAAGATATTTATATGAAGGAAAGTGCCTATCGCCTCAATTTGGATTTGCTAACCATCTCATAGTCAACGCGAGTTTTGTATCCTCGGAGAAGTGGACTTGGGGTGAGTTTCCATGTAAGCCGCTTGCCCACTAGATTCTAGATAGTAGTGGTTTGGAGGTGATCGCATGTAGTTGAGCACAAGCCACCATCCAACCACATTCCGGCGGTATGCTAGAATGTGGAGGGGATGTGGACATGGGCCGCTAGACTTTCATGCATCCACTAAAGTATCTTTTACCTACAAGTGCCAGTCACCGAAGGATTAAGACCGGTTGAAGACTCGAGAGAACCAATGTTCGTGTAGAAATCCATCCATGGTAACCGGGAGGAAGAGGTTAGTAAGTGGGCCCAATTTTTTTTTTTAAATGAGAGTAGCTAGTTGGCACATACGAACCCTACCCCACCAGATTCAATCTACATTTGGACGGGTATGTCCTTATTCACACTAAAATCTGGTGGGCAAGCAACCTACATGGAAACTCACTCTTAGTGAAGGAAAAAGTAATAATTAATCGTCGCAAAGACCACAAAATTCGAATTCATCATGAATGCTATAGCCATTTTCATTGTACAAAGAGCTGTGTGGCAATGCACGGGCCAATGAGCGATCACCACGTGTCGCGACCGGGGTTGGGTGACTCAATAAACATCCTACGTGGCGGAGGGTTCCTGAATCCTGGGGTTGTTTGAACTGGAAGCATTGCATGGTGGCATCTTGCAACAAACAGGACCATCATTGATCGGCACCCTGTGTCGTGTTCTTGACCCAAGTACTTCGTTGCAGGCAGGCCAGCCATCATCACCATTTACCTGATTGCCTCCCAGATCTCTGCTGCCATTGCTTCTCTTGTGTGCAAATTCAGCTATGTACATACCTGCCATTATTCCCTTGCAGCCTGCAACCACCAGCACCCCCAGTCTGGAGTTAAATGCACGAAATCTATCTGGCGCAGTCCCATGAGTTCTCAAGTGCACAGAATTTGAGATGTGGGTTAAGTTAGGTGGTTTTCTGTCTCATCATCTTTGTGTAAGCAGCTGCATTTCTTCTTCATTGTAAGGAATTCGAGTTCTGTGTGAATTTGCTGTCCCAAGTTACCTAGCCCCAGTCTCGACGTGCAGAGAATTTGGGATGTGCGGGGTTGTGTGGTTTTGCGTCCCATCTTTGGTTTAGCGGTCGCATCCCTTTGTTGTGAGGAATTTGGAGTCCTGGGTTTCTGTGTGCAAGTGTGAGTTAGCTTTGAACCACCTTAGCCCCAAGATGAAGTGCAGAGAATCGATATTGGAGATGTGGATCATGTGATTTTCTTTCTCATCTATGTCATGTGTTAGCAGCTGCATTCATTCTTTGTTGTGAGGAATTTGCAGTTCTAGGTGTCTGTATGTCTGTGTGAGTTTGATGTCCAGCTTAGTCCCAGGATCGAGGTGCACAGAATCGGAGATGTGGGTAATTAACTTATGTGATTTTCTTTGTCATCTTTGTATTATAATTAGCTACATTTCTTTGTCGTGAGGGAATTGGGACTTCTGGGTTTCTGGATTTCTGTGCGAGTTTTCTTTCCAGCTTAATCAGTCCCCAGGATTGAGGCGCAGTAAATGAGAGTTGTGGGTTTCTGTGGGATTTTGTAGGTTTATGCAGTCCAGTCTTGAAGTGCAGGAGAATTTGAAATGTGGGTTATGTGATTCCGAAGTCCTGCTTCCCATTTTAGGCTATATGTTCCGATTTTGATTTTCGTGTTGGTTTTCGTGCTTCAGTTGGTGGAGACGCCAATTTGGTTATGGCTATGAATGCAGCGACAATGCCCGGGATCGATTGTCTTTTGGTCCATTTGAACTAAGATATTTTCTCCAGGCGGACTGGAGTAACTTATCTGTGTTGGAGTAGTGGGTTTCTGTTTTCTTGGACAACTTTCAGAGACGAGCAGACGGATTGCAATCTGTTGGGAGACCGATTTCAATTTTCCGAGAAGTAGATTAACAAGAGCTTTGAAGTGCGACATCCTCTTCAATGGCAGCTGACAAAATTTCTTGAGCTGCTTTCTTTTTTGAGTAGTTTAATATTTGTGAAGTTCTTGGTCGACTCATTCGCATGTATCCGTGATCAGTCTTAAATTCTTCGAGGATATAATTTAACTCATCAAAACCGAAGGCGCATGCTTCCGCTAGTTTCTTCAGTCTTCAGAAGGCTATCTGATAAGTAGCACATTCCATCACCACCCTACAACATTCTTGCTTCAACAGTTTCGGGAAATAGATCTTCACCGAACACATTCGAGTTATGGCAGGGTCAGTGATGATGAATGGTGTACCTCATCACAATGCAAAAGATGCAAGAGCAGGTGGCGCCACTCAGTGGATAGCATCTCAAGCGATCCCTCCACCTCCCGCCAGCGACGCCTCCTGGCTTTCTTTGAAAGAGCTTTCCTCAAGAATGGAATCACCGAAATCTTGGAGCCCACGCTCCCAAACCACCTGTAATGTCGTATCCACATGCCCCCCTCCATGCATTTTACCTTCTCCTTTATCCTCCAACAATACATCTTCTTCACATATCTCTAGTTCTCCCTCCAAACAGAATCCCCACAAACCCTCAGAGCTCCCATATAACCCTCCGAAGTTGCATCCACCATTACAAAGTTCACAAAGTCCTAAGAGCAGGGGAGGAGGGATCATAAATATGGTTCAAAGAGAGGTGAAAGAAGGGCTTGAAGATTCAAGTAGACATGATCATGTGGATCATATGAGTGTTCACATATTCCCAGCATCCAGGAATGAGAAGCTCTATGAGGCTTATAATGATCTGCATAGTTTAGCGCAGGGATTTCATAAGCCATTCGACTCACCGGCTATTTTAGTTGTTGGTCATCAGTCGGATGGCAAGAGTGCACTTCTTGAGGCGTTGATGGGTTTCCAGTTCAATCATGTGGGCGGAGGCACTAAGACACGGAGGCCCATAACTTTGCACATGAAGTACAATTCCACTTGTGTTCAGCCGAGGTGTTTTTTGGTCACCGAAGATCGGCCGCCGGTTGAAGAGGAACGTCGACTTGAGGAGATTCAGGTAACATCTCCGAATTGTCTTCCATCGCGCATCACTGATTCTCTTGAAGCTTCGTATCATAGCTTCCATCTTTAAGTATTTCCCATTTAATGCCATGTTAAGTGCCTTCCACGTTATCCTTATGCAGTATCTTCAAGAAATGAAGAATTGGTGGAATAAAATCCTGGAACGCTTCCTGCATCAATCCAGAACCAAATAATAAAAGATTGATAATATATCGACACATCCTCACATGGATAGAGAACATCGTCACGTGTACTTATAGAGAGTATAGATTCCAGGCATTCTTAGGTTCATATTTTTGTTCATGTATCTTCCATGTCGATGGGTCCTCAATGTAGCTTTTTTTTTTTCGATGCATGGGTCGCCGAAGGTCCTTTGGTCTGGTTAATTATCAGTAGGAAAAACTAAGTATCTATGGGTCCACCCAAAGCTTCTATTTTTGCATTTTCCATCAGATAAGTGTCAAGTACCTCCCACTTGACCCTTACACAGAATTGTTTCAAGAAGTCAAAGATCGAGGTACAGGAGAGACTCCGGAGACACTTCTTATGGCATTCAAAGTATTTAAGGGTTATTGGAAAGTTTGTGGTCTGCCAACAAGGATTCATCGTCTCCATACTTGGAATAAAAGCCTGGAAACGCTTCCATCAATCCAAACCCCAAAATAATTTGGCACATGGATAAATAATGTAGATTTGGAAGCATTCTTAGGTTTACATTTGTTACCATCGTACATATTGATGAGTTCTTCATGTAGTCTATTGTTCTTGAAGGTCCTTTTTGTCTGCTCATTGATGGGTAGGCTAACAATTTTTGTTCAGGCTTACATTGAGGCAGAAAATATGCGTCTGGAGAGAGAGGCATGCCAGTTCTGGGCTAAGGAGATTGTGGTGAAGATAGAGTACAAATTTTGCCCCAACCTCACCATCATTGATACTCCAGGACTCATTTCAGCTCCCCCTGGACACAAGACCCAATCCCTTCAGGTTTGTACTCTTGCTCTTCTGGATACTGCTGTAATTCCTGTAAGAATTTATGCAGGTTCTTGTAGAATGGAAGGAGTATTTGTGGATGATGTGAGGCATGTCCTAGAATTATGATGCCCGTCTAACATGTTTTGATGGCTCAATGCATTTTCATTGTGGATTTTATCGCAATTTTTTCTCAAAGGTGCAGTACTCAAGCATTGCCTCTTAAATGGACTTCTGGGTAGTCTCAGGCAGCTGCGGTGGAGGCTCTCATCCACACGAAGATGGTGCAGAAGGAATTTATTATTTTGTGTTTAGAGGACTGCAGTGACTGGAGTAATGCTACTACTCGCAGAGTCGTGATGCAGGTGCCTCTCCCACTGCTCAATAACACATGGGCCTTTGTGCAACCACTCTTGTTGCTATAATTCCATCTAGCCCATACGTGCCAGCAATATATTCTTTGCATTTATGTACTTCACCCAGAGAGAAAATACTTTTGCAACTTAGCTGACTCCTACTCCAATGTGCTCATTTGATGTTGGCCAGGTCGATCCAGATTTAGGTAGAACGGTCCTTGTGTCCACCAAGCTGGACACTCGAATCCCTCAATTCGCACGACCGGATGATGTGGAGCTCTTCCTTAGGCCACAGATCCGCCTGCTAAATGGCAATGCACTCGGTGCTTTCCCCTTCTTCACCTCAGTGCCATCCGGCCGGGTGGGCAGCAGCCTGGAATCTGTCTTTCGCTCAAATGCCCATTTTCAAGAGGTCCACATCAAACCTTCAATAAAAACTCAACCAATGTTTGGTGCGATCTACCTACTCTTCGTAAATTTTATCCGAATAGCCTATGGCGCACATATCCTTGGAAGTTTACGGATACAACTTCCTGCAGGCTGGAGGCATGGCTGACTACATTGCCTTAGTTCTGGCTATTGATCTCTATAAAAGGCAAAAAAAAAATCACTAGATAGATGTAATGATAGATGATAATGCATCTGTGATATTCTTGTTGATCGGTGTCAATGAGTCTTAGTGATGGTTGAGCTCTCTTGCCCGTTCTACGCAGGCAGTTGCTGCAAGAGAAGCACAAGATGTTGCATTGTTGGAGGAGAAGCTGAATCGAAAATTGAGTAAAGAAGAGCGCTCACAAATTGGAGTGAGTCGTTTACGGTGGTTCCTTGAGCAGCTTCTTCAGCGTAGGTTAGTAGAATTCAAACCCATCACGAGAATTTTATTTACTGCAATCCCTAGACACAAGCTATGAGATAGTCCAGGATGAAAAGTATCGCAAAGTAAAGTATCTGATTTTTGTTTCTATATGTTTTGCACTACCGCGTAAAATCTAACATAGATTTGCTAGACATAGTCGCACTTGACCTAGTCGTTTATCCTGTGATGGGTTGACATACCCACCTTCAACTTCTGTGACTAGGTATATGGAAAATGTGCCATGCATAGTTCCAATTTTGAGCAAGGAGTTTCGCACCATCACCATCAAGCTTCGCCAAACACTTCAGGACCTTGGGTGTGTACCCTACATCTGCAGGGACTTGGCATCCTAAGGAAATTCTCATTACATTTCAGCAGATGAGAGACATGAAAGAGGGTGTTTAGCCACGTCGTCAAATCTAATCCTTGTTAAAAAATCGAACTAAGTCATTCTGTCTACCGAACTATATGTGTCCCACACTCACCTCAACTTCTTGAGCCGAGCTTTCTATTGTAATGTGAGCTAATGTACTCTTGGCATTCGGGAGCTCTTGCAGGGATCTTGATGATGCAAAATTAAAAGAAAGGGGCAGAAGCTTTCGAGACTCATTCCTTGAGAAGGTTTGCTCTTGCTTGTCAAAATTTGATTCTATTTAAAACCTCTGCCTCTACTATCTTCAGTAGTAATATAGAATTATGAAGAAGCGCATTTAACATCAAGAAATAGAAGGAACATGGCGAAAATGAAGGTCTGTCAATATGAATATATCTGTGATCCTAAGAAAAGCTCCCTGTGTCCGTCTTTCTGGCGTGATTAGGTTGCAGTAGAGTCACACATTGCTGGGGTGGAAGATTTTCTCAGCTGATGAAATTGGTATTTGTGTGTGCAGTTGTCCCTGTTGCTCAGGGGAACAGTTATAGCACCACCTGAAAAATATGGTACATTAGCAAATAGGTTTCCTTTATATGTGCCCAGCACTTTCATGTGATAAAAGAAGACTCTTTCAACAAATTTGAATTTTCAGGATTTTCTCAATGACGTTGTGGATGCTGCTGGATCCCGATTTCTCCCTAGACATATGTCCATTCCTGATAGTTCGAAAATTCCAGTGGTGTTAAACAGCCCTGCCTCGCACTTGACGTGTAATGATGCCTCACATTCTAGCATTTCATAGCTTCCTATATGTAAGGTGAGCTAATGTACTCTCGGTAATTTTGTACAGGAGAAACTTTACAGGATGAGCGAGTTCATGGGGGAGCATTTGTGAGCCCTGATGGAGTGCAAACAGCCAATAAACATGTACCAGTAAGTCCAACACGTTAACTTGTCTGGTAACATGGATAATAAGAAAACTTAATGGCTCTAAATGACTTCAATGAACTAAATGGCTCTGAAGTTGGGATTAGGGAATATGGATGTCACTGTTGCATGGAAATCCTACAGAAGGAGCATGTTAACAATACATTGTTTTCCACTTATACATGGTTTGACTGTCTTAAAAGTAAAGTAAACGTCCCAAACCAAAACAGAATGCAGGTATGCGCTTGTATGGAGGTGCCCAATATCATAGGGCCATGGCAGAGTTTCGCCTTGTTGTTGGTCGGGTGAAGTGCCAGGCTATCAGTCGTGAAGAAATAGTGAACGCATGTGGTGTAGAAGACATACACGATGGGACCAATTACATAAGGTATACCTCCTCACAGTCATATGAATATGAATATATATATATATATTCGTTCCACTCTTCTGGCAGATGTGTGCATCGCTATGCAGTTACAAAAAAATTGTTTGATGTGCATTCTTCTGAAAATCAATGCATAGAAGATTATCACAAAGGTACGATTGAAGGAACTGAGCGTTTGATATAGAACGTGACATGGAAATACAGAACAGCATGTGTTATTGCAACTTCAAAGGCACGGGATGTGTTTGAGCCATTTTTGCATCAGGTTAGCCTCCGAATTCTACATCTGTGTTGTGATGCAACTTTTGCAGTTCAATCCAAATTTAGCTGCTTCGATAGGTTTCTACAGAATGATGAGGATGTCATGCTGCTCTCGAACGCTATGGAACACTAAAATTTGTCACACCAGTGATGATCAAGTACTTTGCTGCTCACTCGTGCAGTTAGGTTTCAGGCTCTCTCACATTCTAAGGAGGTTACTTCCTATTGCACTCTATCTGCTACAGGTACGAATCCTCTGGCATCCAAACCAAATTGGACTTATTGCAAATTAGCTTGACCCTTCTGGACGTTAAATATCTTTACACCAATAAGTTCTCAGCTTGATGCCGACAGATTCTTAAGTATAAGGTAAAAGGTAAAAGGTAAAAGGAAGGCGATGTATTAGTTATAAGGAAGCTCAAGAAATGTAGACTAAAACCTTTTAAGAAGTGAGGAAGATGGTGTTTCATCCACTGAATTGAAATGTTCGTGGGAAAAGTGAGGAAATGTGAAGTTGGTGCATATTATGATAATCTTAACAAGAGGATTTGTCTTTCTTTTTATAAATTGTTCCTGTGCAGAGGGATGGAGATTACTTGACTAGCCATGATGTGTTTATGAAGCGAATTAAAACAGCATTCCAGGGCTTTGTTGAGTCCACAGAGCGAAGCTGTCGCGAGAAGTTAGTTCTACCCTCGCAACCATCTTATTCTTTGATTGGCAGGTGCATGAAGCAACAGAACTGAAATCAAAGCATCCTATCACATTGGGTGCCATGAGGAATTATTTATTTAATCCTGACAAGGACATTGGTCTATGTGTGATTCAGGTGTATGGAGGATCTAAAAAGTATGACCCGGTATGTCACGTGGTCTTTACATAACAAGGTGAAATCAAATGCCAATGAAGTTACAAAGCCCTAGGGAGACATTTGTGTTCTGAATTGGTCTTGTAAGCGGTTATGCTGAGCTGATGTTGAGTTTTTTAAAACATTATAAATGTATTACGTATTTTGATATTAAATCTCTCGCGTTCAAGCTTGATAAGCAAAGACCAAGTTAGTATATCTAGGGTTAGAGAGTACGAAATATCTGGAGTCCTCAGTTTGTTTACTATCTTGTGTATTGCACTCGCAGAACCGCTCAGGGTTATGTCAATATATTGACACCATTGCCACTAGCGAGCAGTCACCACCTCGAAGAGTGGCCAGTGGGGTGCCAGAGGGTACACCACCTCCTCTTGTGGGTAATTGTAATAAGCAAGACCATAAAGTTCGACCGGAGAATAAGGTTACTAGTCCAAGCCAAGAATGCTCACAGACAGCTCATGTGAGATTGGTGAACTTGCTAGAGACTACTCTATGGAACCGGAAATTGGCCCCTACATCTGAGGAGATTGTAAATGCTCTTGTTACCCAGATATTTGAAGGCATACGTGAACATTGTGTTGCATCTGCAGAAATGAAGGTAGGGAACCTTGGTCACTCTCTTCACCCATTCTTAAGTATTCTGTCCATTTAAAGGAAAAAGCATATTAGCATCAATGATACCAACGAGCCATCTTTCTTCATAGCTAACTACAGTAGGAGCTGACATGTCCATCCTGTTCTGCTGGAATGTGCAGTTCAATTGCTTCTTCTTAATACCAGTCGTTGACAAGTTCCCTGCTGTACTGCGGGAAGATTTGGAGACGGCCTTCCAGGGAGACATAGCAAATGTATTTGATGTAGCTCTGGTATGTAAAATTCCTTGACTCTATGTTTACTTGTTGCAGTATGTTTTTCTTGAGTTTTTACCCATGTGGCTTCTGCAATGACACAGTTTTTGTGTTGAAATTCAAGGGAGTTCTTTATTTTTGTCAGTTTTTTGAGCAAATGAGAGAGCCTGGCTCTGCAGTGACGGTCTTGTTTGTAAATACACAAGTGCTTGAATGGCCCAGGTTCGTTGTGGATTGGAACAGCAAAAGCTTGACCTTCAAACGGAATTGCAACGGGTATGCACTCTTCAAAACTCCTTTCCAACAGATTGTATATATTCCGAGCTGAAGTGGAATTGAAACATATCTGATCAAAGCTCAGTTATTAATTAGGTGACTTCCCTTGCTACAAAGATGATGAGGTTTGTTGTTTTGTATGTTGCAAAGGTGGAGAAGCTTCAAGAGAAGTTTGCAAATATTCACCATCAGCTCAGCAGCTCTCAGACTGTGACACATTCCCAATGTGACATCATAGAAGAGTCGTGAAGGTGTACACATTCCCAAAGACATTTTTGCAACTTTGTCCATCAATTCCCATTCCATTTGAGTTGTTGGGTGCTTTCAACCTCAGTAAGAAGAACATCCTTAAACTCAAACCTTTGCAGGTATCATCAGGACAGATACATCCACTACAAGTATGCACGAGCAGTTTCGCTGTGTAATTTAGTGCTGAGAAGCATTTTGTTCACAAGTAGAGCGGTGAAAACATGATCTCATCATGGTGTGGCAAAAATGTTCCATCCCAGAAAACAATTACCATAGCTCTCAAGTACCATACAAAAGTGGCGGCTATAGAAAATACAGTGAAAAGTTTGACATTGTCATCAATATGATATCCTCATCTGCATGTACATTGTGATGCCCCAGCATCAAAGCTTGAATTGTTGAACTCACTCATACTACTCTCAAAAATTTGGCCAGAAGCTCTGTTCTCAAATTTGAAATGTACCTTTGAAGGTGATCATCACTCCTGGCACTGTCAACACCTTTGATGTTACAGACAGAGAATCCTGTTAAAATGAAGCTTTAGATTCTTTAGTTTACCAAGAGTATTTGCAACAGTCGAAGAAGCTCTGCCATTCCACAAGAGGTAGGTTGAACATCTCCCATGTCAACAAGAATTTAGCATGCAGAGTGGGTCATAGTAACTTCTATTGCAATCCAAACTTTCACGCAGCTTCGTCTTGTAAATCTTTGCTTCAGAACGACTCCAACCCCTCTTGTGGAGCACCACACTCTAGGATATGTCATCATAATTCGGCCGTATAGTGCAGCTGCAACTGGACGAAGCATCCATAATTCAGCTGTACAGTGCGGCCTCAATTGTCCATAAGGATATTTCTTCATGAGAGAACAGGATTAACCAGCAGGTAGGTCCCTGCAAGTGCAAATGTTGCAATACAGCAGGATTCTTCATCAACACGTTTACTTGAAATATCCACTGGTGAAAATCCCGCTATTGAAAATACCACTATGGGTGTTGCTGGAGCTTGCATCTTTGTTCTTCCTGGTGGTCCATCTCTTGGAGGTCAACTTCTTCGGCGCCACAAACGAGCTGCTGAAATTCCCAGAAATGTTCTCCTGGCCAAGTCCAATGGCTTGCAGGGCTTCTGGCCTTGATGGAAGAGGAGGAAGGGCCTCTTGATTCTTCAGCATCGAGACAATTCGTGACATGGATGGACGCGCACTGGGGGTATCTTGAGTTGACAAGAGGGCAATTCCAATCACTTTCATCACTTGATCCACATTGTAGCTGTCTTGCAGTTTAGGGTCCACCATGTCCAATGGTTTTCGCTTGTCTTGAAGTTGCCATGCCTGATCATACATCATAGGAGGTGAATGTCAGCAAGATACATATGCCCCAGTAGAGACCCTAACCCATAAACATCATGCACCTTAACCCACAACACAGATCACAACATGAGCTACCGATTAATGTTTTCCAACTTTTCTAACCTGTGCACTGAATAGCTCTGAATTGACTAGTGAAGTACGGGCCCATACATTCTGCTTTTTCTAATAAACTGAGGCGGCTATAAAACTATTAGATGAACATGGTATTCTTTTAATCTTTTCTGAAGTCTGGCCATTGTCTTGATTTTCTCACATCCACATTCTGGCCACTAAGGTAGATTAATCAAACAGTTGACTTAATCAGACACCTAGATTTTAGTGGTATGTGGTTGAGTGTGGATCTAAGAATGGACACCAAAAAAGACATGTATTTGAAAGAGATTGGACTACATGTTCAAAATATGGTGACCATTCTGGGGTCAAAAGTCAACATAAATTGGGGGACCTATAATGACCACATAATGAGCACAGATTTTTTCATTTTGATAGTGAATAAGATATTCATATAAGCTCCAAATATTATGAGGCAAATGCCTACGGGCAAAATTTAAATTTCCTAATCATGTTACACTAATTGCGTTTCCATATTGTATGAGAAATGGGTGCTGACAGAAAAGGGTTCGAACACATAACCATATGTGATTTGATACATACATCTCTGTACCAGTGTCTTAGAAGCATTTCAGATGGTGATATATACATTCAGATTTGGTTATCTCCCTGCTACAGAAGTCCCTCTAAGTTCACATCCTCTGAGAGGCTCAGCTACTGACGAACCTTGGCCCCGCAATGAATATCATGAACAAACATCGAGCTTTCTTTCTGGTTTTAATTTCTTTTCTTTCTGGTTCTAATTTCTTAAGTTTGAGGGAAGCCATAAATGGATTACCGAATTATATCTATTTATGGCCCCGAAAAAACAACGCCACCAACTCTGGAATTTGATTCGAATCTTACCCAGCCAAGTAGATGTTGCATGTCGGTGCCAAGTAGGTTGATGTCGGTGTTCGTTTTGCCGCTTATAACTTCCAAGCACAGGACTCCATACGAAAACACATCTGCCTTGGCTGACAATTGCCCGTGCACTGCAAACTCCGGTGACATGTACCCTCTGTTGATGACAACAAAAGCATTAGAATTTAGTCTCTCTCGGGACTACATAAAAATTGCACTCCAAAATGCAAGACTTCACCTCACCGATTTCATTACACCAAATGGCTTGCAGAATTGTAACTACTTACACAGACGTCATGTTTCTGGCTTTGACTTCTCCCTGGTCGTTACGGAATAGGTTCCCTAGTCCGAAGTCAGCAATCTTGGGCTTCATGATCTTGTCGAGAAGGATGTTTCCAGCTTTGATGTCACCATGTGCAAAAATTGTCTGGGACTCTTCATGTAGAAACGCTAAACCCGTCGCAGTACCCAGTAGAATCTCGAACCTGGTTCTCCAATCCATCGTCTTCCTGCGATCTACATGTGCAAAAGAAACAAACAAACAAAAACTGAGCACATTCATATTCCAATATCTGCCTTCATTCCTTAGTCCATTGGATACATGCAGTAGCTCAAAAAAGTTACATACCCTAACAAAATCCAACTGTCCTTTGAGTTCTGTAAAATTGATGCGTACATCTCAATAGTGTTCAGCCAGTGTCGTTCCCTACGTTTCCTTCAGGTTGTGTATCTTTACAGTGCTATAATTCAACATGTAAGCTAATGGTTCATTCAACATCATTTCAAACTCACATTTCATCCACTTGTTTGATACCCATTGAATCAATGTTGATGTGAGTTTGATGTGATTGAATCAATGTGAAATCAGTGTTGATGTAGGGTTAAGCAAGATATTACCGAAGAGAGATTGAGCGAGTGTTCCATTTTCGACAAATTCATACGCAAGCAGCCGGGTCTTTGTGTAGCAGCATCCCACAAGGCGAACAACGTTCCGGTGGTTCAGATCCATGATGGACTTTACCCCCTTCACAAACTCACGCTTCCCTTGCCTGGAGTTCAAGGACAATCGGCGGACCGCCACCTCGGTACCATCGGGCATCTCACCCTGCATAGACAAAATCGAAGAAGCCCCGCAAAATCAGATTGGTGTCCTTTTTCTATATCCATATGCCAAATGCCAATTCTCCACACGTCTATATGCCATTTGTCCAAAGTACATCTCCATGTGAGCAATTGTCTACATCAGTTGGAAATTGATATGATAATAGGGTTCTTAAGTGCACTGAAAAACTATGTGAGGGGATTAGCACGGCTGGTACGGTTTGTGAGCAGATTGTACAGGATTTGAGCTGGGTAGAGTTTGAGCTGACCCGGTAGACGGAGCCGAAACGACCTTCTCCGACCTTTTGTTTCGGGTCGAACTCATTGGTTGCCTCTGAAAGGGTTTCGTAAGGGATAATGGTCGCAGCTTGAGGACCCCCAAGCACCTCTGTTGCAGATTAAAACAGATGTTACAAACTAATGCAACTCATGCTCCATTAGGTTACTTATTCGCACTTGGGAATCCTCCTGATGGCTTCTTGCAAATTGTGATTCAAATTGTGATTACACCTATAAGTTATAAACTGTGTAGTTAAGAGACATGGTTGTACATGCAGTGCGCTACTGAATCTGTGATAAGAAATCTTTTCAAAAGTTGAGATACCCATGGTTCCTTGGTGATTCTTTTGAGTCCCGAATTTTTGGGGAAAATTTCTTAAGGACACCATTTGGAGGTGGTGTGACATGGAAACTTGCAAATTTGCAAACATGATACAGTCTGCTCATAGAAAGGTATACAAATCAAGTACACATGTTACAAACTAAAGCAACTCATGCTCCATTAGGCTACTTACTCCCACTTGAGAATCCTCCTGAAGGTTTCTTGCAAATTGTTATTCAAACTGTGAATACAAGAGTTAAGAGAAATCTGTAGAGTATGTTGTACACGTAGTGCGCTACTGAATCTGTGATGTGAAATCCTTTCAAAAGATAAGGTGCCCATGGTTGCTCGATGATTTTTGAGTTCCGAACTTTTATAGGAATTTCTAGAACAACATGTGGAGGTTGTGTGACCTGGCATCAAGTTTTAAGGATTTTCGAACCTGATATCGTCTGCTCATTGTGAGGCCTCTGCTTCTCGAGTTTCAATCGTCGCTTGGCGACACAGCAGCACACAATGCATACGATGAACAGAAGAACCAACACGACCGCCGCAGCCACTCCGATGTATACCCAGAACACTGGCTTCGTAGCTGCACATCACAGACATGGAATTAAATCTCTCGTTAAATGAGAGACACATGTATCACAAACTGCAAACCGCAGACAGACCACAAAAAGTCCATCATCCCGCCCATGAGCTTCGAATCAGAAGAGACAAAATTCTGTGCTCTTTTCAATGTTTACAACCGCTCAACCTGGTGTAGATAAAGGTATGGTTGTAGTTGTGGTTTACTTTCTTTGACTTTATTGTCGTGGAATGAAAAGGTAACCACAACCACATACTCTACCCATCAACCCCACAACTCCGCGTGATTAACCACCTTACAATCCAAGCAGCAAGGATAATAATCACTATAATTTCTTCTCTTCTCGAGTTCAAGACCTAAAGCAATGATAGAAGTAGATTGCTTCTTCTCAAGTTCAAAACCTAAAGCACTGGTAGATTGCAATGATTTGGAAGACCAACCCAACCATCAGTCACACAGCTCTTCCACTCTACAAGTGTGAAAGGACAAAACCCGCAGTTGTGTTGATTGTGTTGGTCAATCTCAACCACAACCACAACAACCTTTATAGTTTCGTAGACGACCCATAAATCGACCGACAGATATAAAGTTCTGGACCGACAAAAGTATGCAATTGCAATAGAGAGAGGTCCGTGATCGCACCTGAAGTTCCCGAAGCTGTAGTAGTATTTTGTGCTGCGAGACAAGGTTTCAAAATCAAAACTTTGATCAGAGATGAGATGACCTAGAGTGCTGATGATCATTTCTCTACACACTTGCAGGATAATAATATTGAGACGGGTATGGTATTATTGACAAACCATCTGATCCGTGTGAATGGCCAGGTTCCATACCTGGAGCAGCTGCTTGCAGCAGGATCCTCCGTAGACTCATTCTTCCGTCCATCGAACTGCACCAGAAATGATAAGTCCGTAAATTAACCAAGATGCCAAACCTCATCTTGGTAACTGACTCTTGTGGAATTCGCCGAAACATCAATAGGGGACCAGTTAACATAGCAACTTCCGATTACTGAAAGCCAAGTTTCATCATATTGTTTCATATTCTGATGTGTGTGATCATTGTTTACGAGTCCTCATTTTTCCAACTTACTCCGTGATGACACTTCCCCCCAGATTGCTGTTTGTCCTCCAGCTCTTTCACTCATTCACTCATGCAAATACGCTGTGGGTGTTTGCCAAACAAATGCACTTCAGATTGCCATCATATACCGGACGGCCAGACAGATCAATCTCAACCCTGACGCACCTTTCCCCAGTTCCACAACCACACTACAAGTTGATGCACATGAAACCAACTACAACAAAAGCAAACAAACAAAACGAGAGGCTTACAGAGATGATTGAATCTCCTGTCCTGGCAGCTAACCCTACTTACTTGCAACCAAAAGCGACAGACTTTAGAGAGTTGAAGGCAAACATTTCAGGGGGAGCTAACTTGTTTGGCGATGCTTATTGATGATGAATCTGCAGATGTTGATGATCCTGAAAGTCGGCGTCTTTGTCGCCTCCCAAACGTGCTTCCAGGGCAACAAGTAAGTTGAAAAACAGCTGGCTGATCTCCGACTCTTCCCTCTCCTCATGATCTCCTCCCAGCCTGTTCAAGTTCAAGATGATGATGAAGGATTAAGGTGCTAATTATTTACTTCATTGTTCCACCGATTCTTTTTCATTCGTAATTAAGTTCCTCCGCCGCTGGGGCCCAGCATCAATTCCACATAACACCTTCCTCCTTGAAGCATGATGCGTTGACAATTTATCCCCAACTTGTGTCATTTTCGGAGCATTTCGGGAGTGGAAAGCGGAGCCCTGGCCTAGTGGTCCCTTATCTAACTTTAGGTGTCTCATGTCGGATTGACTGCACTAACTATGACATTTAGTGTCATATGGTATTTAATGTCACTATGGTGACTTTTCAGATGACACTTCTTATGAATAAGTGAACAAATACTGTCAAGGATGATGGATGAGTTCATCCATTGGCAAAGCCCTACCTTCTCTTGTCAGCAACTTGTGATTCAATATTGTCATGGATGATTGAAATTTGGATGAAAAATCATTTGGTAAGTGACAGTAATTGCAACACTGTAAATCTATAATGCCCCCAAAAAACTACAAAGAATGACAAATAATGTTGGGTTAACATTTAGTGTTGGTGACACTATACCACGTTTACAATTAGTATTCAGCAAGACAATTAGTGACACTAAATATGATATTTAGTGTACTTACTTGCAGTGAACTTTGCAAGACTTTTCTTTCTTTTCTTTCTTTTTTGGAGATAGAAGGCCAAAAAGTCAACCCCAATGCATTAAGAACCAAGGAAGATGCACGCACTTTGAAGGGAGGCGAAGCCCCCTCGGACGCGCCACACCGTCACGTAAAGAGTAACAACTTTGCAAGAGTTTGAACTTCCAGCTAACAAGCTATTCTATTGCAAAATTGCAACATGATTGCACCCGTAGAGTAATTAACTTGTAGTAGATGTGCAATATGACATGCAGGCTCACCACCAACTTGGTTATTAATTTGCAATAACATGATTAGTATTGAGTCCAATGCAGAGCCCTGCATTTTCCTTCAAATTTGTACCCATACCCACCCATACCCATCAGCAACGACCTATGCCCACCCATGCCCACCCATAGCATGACCCGTGCCCACCCATGCCCACCCATGCTATTAAAATTGCCGCCAATGTATTCAAAAATTGTGTAATGTGCATTACCCGCCTACACCAAGTCTTGGCCCACCCATGCCCATGCCCACCCTTGCCCACCCAAAACCCATGGGCATGGGTGGGTTTGGGCATGGGCATGGGTATGGGCACCCAATGCAGGGCTCTGGTCCAATGGTTATGGCTAAACACCCACCTCTTTGAGTTGGGCCCTACCACTAATATTCGAGGTGAAAACACATGAATTCTATTAAAGTATTTTTTTAAAAAAAATTGACCACAAACTAATAGCAAGGCATGAGTTACTTTGGAGAGATCCACTTTAAATGAATATACCACAAACCTAATGGGGTCATGCTTTTACTAGACCCCTTTATCTTGGTAATAGTGATGGGGGGGCCAACTCAAAGTGGCAAGCGTCTAGCACTAGCCAAGTCCAATTGTCACCGTATTCCTATTTGAAAAATTAGTTCCCAAAAAAAGTCATCACGACATAGCTTCTTTGCATGCGCTTGTAAGGTATGGTATGTGGCCTTATTATATAAAACCAGGGCAGTGACATTTCAACTCCATTGACAATTTTGACTGTTGGATCGGCTCGGGGTTTGACTCGTCCACTTCTTGATTGTAATCTATCATGAGTATTGTCATTTCAGTTTTCATAATCACATGTGAAGTGTACTAGAAGTTATAGGAAGAAAAAGTGAAGATTCTCTTTCTCGTGATGATCACAGTATCATAATGTGTCCAAATGTTAATTGAACAATCACTGTGAGCACAAAGGTTGTTCTTACATGAACATTGAATAGAGAAAATAAAACACACGTGCGCGCATTTGTCAAAATAAACATCATGATTGATGTTCATGCAAATTTTGCATTGGAGTGGCAACCATGGATTGGGATCAACACCCTCACATGAACTCCCAACACAACAAAAACATGACCACTTCCCACTTTGACCTTCTTTCTACATTCTAACCATCGCCGATTACACGGCTCCTGTGTCTATGAACAAATATCCATGTTGGCTTGATGTTTATAAACTTTTTGATTGTGGATGAATGAGTTAGGTGGGGTTAATGTAGGGATAAAAGGGTAGCTTGGGAAGTTAGGGATTGAACTCCCAAAACTCGCAAGTTCAAGAGCTCTCAACTTTGAGCTCCAATGTAAAAGGGGTATGACTTGTTCTTGTAACTCAAAAACACTTCCCGGGCACCTCTTATGAGATACAGTCAAGACTCTATAAGTGTTACCCCTATAAGCGTTATAATTTCATATATGTTAAGAAAATTTTACTCCCCTACAAAAACACAATTGGTAAGACTAGTGAGTGTTATGTGTTAAGTGTTATAACATGCTCTACTCCCTTCTGTGTTAATTGCACCTCTATAAGTGTTAATTTTGAGAAAATCAAGGTAATAATATATGAGAGCATACATTTTAAACATGTAATCACATTTATTTCATATTCTTTGCGAACAAGTTGAGTGGGCATGGCGTGTGGGAGTTACCACATCGACAATTCAAAATTGTTGGAGGCATACGTGTGTTCTTTCAATCTCTATTGAGAGGGAGATAGAGGAAGCTAGGCGCTTGGTAGAGGTTGATGAAGTTGCTACTCTACTTCATCAATTGACGTTGTTGTCATCTGATAGTGAGGTGGGTGACATGATGAATGCTCATGAATACCTCAATTATGAGATGGAGTTTGATTTAAACAACCCCTATGAACCTACCGATGAAGAGTTTTTGGATATGTATTCCTCATAACATCAAGAAATTGATGTTGATGAGGTTATGGTTGATGTGGTAGAAGAAGTTGTAGGATTGAGTGTTGTTGAGCGTTCTCTAGAGACTTTGAAGAAATACTTTGAACAAAGATCAAATGATGCCCTATCACACATCAGGAGCATTCAAGGACTCTAGAAGGAAGTTTCATCTCATCATTTGGAAGCTTCTCGTCATACTACTATAGACTCTTTCTTTCGGTTAGTTTAGTTGGAAGAATCTCGTCAAGTTACTACTATATAGATTATTTCTTTCAATTAGTTTAGTTGAATTATGTATTATCATTTTTATTTTTATTTTTATTTTTATAAAACGTTATGTTCTTCATTTTTGGAAATTTTAAATGTTATTTCTATAAATGTTATTAATCATCGGTATGAATTCTATAAGTGTTACTTGTTATAATTCTATATATGTTATTTTTTTGCTACTCCCGACCTGTAACATTTATAGAGTCTTGACTGTACCTACCATATTTTTTTGAAGCATGTATATTCTCTCTGACTCAAGGCTTGCTGTTGAATCTAGTGTATAATTTTTCACCGGTGCCCAGGTCCCAGATCCCCGGAAGTTTCATCTCAAGATTCAGGGCAACTCTAAAGTCATGGAACTAGGAAGAGGTTGGCGGTTCGAATCCCGGCTGTGAAATCTCCTCTCTACCTGACAGAAAACTTGCCAGGTGGTCAACTGCCTCCTGTGCTTTGGCGCTGGCCTGTCGGCCTTCTGTCTCAAAAAAAAAAAAAAAAAGTCATGGAACTGAAAAGCTTACTATATTCAGCAGAGTGACAACTACAACACCACACTTACTTACTTTCTATTGAGCCTGATTCCTGAATCCTATCAATTAAAAAGTATGTAGTCCTCATGTTGTGGGCATTTCCAACTCCAGAAACATTTCTGACCATAGGATCAGATCAAGAATTGTCTCATCTGCTTAACAATTGCAAATCACGAAAACTGTCATTCCAAGTTTCAAGACCGCAATTCACATGTTCAAAATTATAAGAGGTCGAAGTGAAAATTCTCATTCTTTTCGAAACGATCGTGGCATAGGGTGGTGGCCTTCCCAATCGTGTTAACAAAATGAACCTAGAATGATGTCTATAATATGAGCATACGTTCCAATCTCATCGTGACACATGTCTTTTTAAGCTTGTCGTAAGCTTATACCACTCAAATACAGAAGACGGTGACCACATAATTATAATAAGGTTCACATGCCTTACTCATTGAACTTACTATTAGGGTTGCTTCACACTATGGCCGTCCAAGTTGAGAGGCCGTGGGATTGAATGGCCAAACTTGGTTGAGAGTCCAAAGAAATGGGCTGAAAATAACCAATACAATATAGGAATTGGAGCCTTTGGCCAGGTATAGTGTGAAGCCTCCAAAGGCCAAGCCCAAAGTCCAAACCCAAAGTCCAAACCCAGATCATTTGTCCCTCCAAAAACATGCCCTCCAATCTAATGGCTAAGATCTTGTCAAATTTTTATTTTTTTATGAAAGAAAATCGATGGCCTCTTGACCATAGTTTGGGTTTCCATTCCTGTCCGACCCAAACTTCCTTTGAGAGTCCGTTACCTTGATAAAAAAAGAATTGCCATGTGGGCATTTTGGAGAATGACGACCTTTGACCACTAATGTGAAGGGTCAAGAGACCGAATTCTTGGTTTCTTGCAAACTAATTGGTGGAAATCGATGGCTCTCAACCTTCAGCCATAGTGTGAAGTGGCCCTAAGGGCCACTTCACACACAAGCCAAGAGCTATGACCATGAAAGTGTGAGAGCCCAAAAGAAAGCGTCTAAAGGCCGTCCCAACACACCTCCAAAATCGTGTGGCGTGGTCACAGATCCTCAAGTGTAGTGTGAAGTCATATGTGACCGGGCCCTCAATCAAATGCTATTTCAATGAATTTCTATTCATGCGGGTCCTCACACATGATAAAATAGAATAAATCAATGGTTGTGAGCGTTTAGAGTGCCATGGTCTCCTGATGTTGTGTTAGACCTACCTCCAAGAGGTGGTTTTTGAAATAGTCCAAGTGACCATGAAAAATGATCCATTTGATGTCATGTAGCAATCCATGTAGACTTTGCATCCATCTTGCATTCACATACTCCGTTGGTCCCTCAAGCATAGTGTGAAGCGAACTTGGACCGGCTCCGCCTTTTCCACCAAAGAGAGTGCTTGAAGTGTACTGGTCATGGGCTCTCAGTCTCATGTGTGAAGTGGCCCTTAGAATCACTTCACCGAGATTCCCTGGATGAAGCACTATCACGGATCACGGTATATTGTAACTTAATTTAACTAGAATCTTAAATGGCTGGCTTTGAATCTAGTATAGATTCCTGCAATGTTGGAATCCCCATTAACTGGAAAGTCAGCTTGTTCAAATCAGTAAAAGGCTCTAATTCTAGTAGGTGTCTGACAGTAGATAAATTATGTTTATCAGTGCGCCAAAACTGGCGGCAGTCATTTGAATTAGCTGATCGTCACGAACTTTCAACTTCAAGTTTAGCGGCTTAAACCCTTGATACTCATCATATTTTGAGTTAATTATTAGGGCCACTTCACACATGAGCCAAGAGCCATGACCTTGTAATGGTGAGGACCCTTGATTCTCATCCAAAGGCCATACCATGGGTGTTGGGAAAGCCGTTTTATGTAGTCACGGGCCCTCAAGCATAGTGTGAAGTGAGAATGGATCATGTTGCAAGACCATTGCGTATTTTGTTGGCGGAAAAGAGGGGAGGATTTGGTTTGATATAATATGTCTCAAACTCTATCAATTTAAGAGAATTACTTGGTGGTGTTTGTCTGTCCTGGAATCTGTTCTAGAATCTGCCCTGGAATCTATCATGTTGGATGTTTTTATTAAAAGTCATGGTCTCCCGGAATTTGTGTCAGGCCCACCTCTTGGAGGTGGGCCTGATGCAAATTTCAGCAGACCATGCACCCTTATCCACAACCTGCCATGTAGGACTCCATGTAGACTTTTCATCCACAAACTTTTCTTTGGGCCCTTAGTCCTTCACCTCCTAGTGTGAAGTGAACTTGGACGGTCTCTGCCTTTTCGACTAATGAGAGCTCTTACATTGCCATGGTCATGGGCCGTCAACCTTGTGTGTGATGTGGCTAGGGGTGCATTTCTTTTTTATTTATTCTAAAATACACATTTTAAAATACTCGGCAAATTTTGAGGCATTTTTTATGTTTTTTATTATAAGTTCACACCTACAGCCAGTCCATGCCAATAGGGCAAATATAGACACGCTCAACTTCGACAATTGTTCCATATTACCATATAGCATTAGTACATTCAAACTCAATGGCAGTGTCTGAGCCTTGAGCATTGCCACACAAACTGACAAATATTGGAATACATAACGCACACATGGCACATCGGACAAAGTCGTGAATGGTGGTTTGCATTCGCAATGCCTTCATTCTTGGATTAATACTTAGGCAGAGAAGAGCTCGAAGAACTAATCCTAGAAGAGGGGAATGTTTTCGACAATGATTTGCCATAAAGGACCTCACGGATTGATGTCTTCGATGATTTTCAATAAAAAAACATAAAAAAATTTAAAAAAAATTTAAAAAATTATAATGCCGCCTCCGACCTCTAGAATAAAAAATGCAACACTAGAAGTGGCCCTTAGTAGAACTTGCAGATTAGTTGAAGTTTGAGGTGGGGGAAATGGCCTCCTATTTATTCGGGAACATGAAATAGGTTGTGTGCCTCAACATTTTGCATGAGTTTTGTGATTATTCTACTTGACACAAAAGTGTTTTATGCGAATGTCATATTCTTATTATTCACATCTTCCATGAACTTTTTAATGTTTTCGGGATTTTCCTAAACAACATAAACTTGAAGGTATGTAGTTTGATTTATACACTCATGCAACATTCAAAATTATATAACTGAGATGGCATCCACATTTTGATTTCGCACAATGAAGCAACTCTAACTTACAATATCAATCATTGACCACTACCCAACATGAAAGTGTTGTTAAACGTTCAACATCATTAGGGTAAGTCTTACGTATTGAGGAACCCCTCCCCTTACTCAACACAACATTTCCTTGTCAATGTTGAACGTCAACAAAGTTTAACTTGTTTTTTTGGATCACCCGGCACATGGAAGTCTACTCTCAATATATTACCTCATGGCGATGTACTTAATTGTTGTGAACACAATATTACTATAAAACCTCATGCTCCCTCAATATAGGCAAAAAAAATATACAGCCAAGGGTCGAGAATAAACATGTTGTGATCCTCCCAAAAAATAATAGTTAGTGTTGTAACAAAATCAACACTGAAAATGCCTCACATGTTGACTTTGAAAGGTCTCACATGTTGCCTCCATAATAAATAATCACCATATGAATCGTTTATGAGCTTCTCCACTTGTATGTGCAATTAGGTCACCTTCGCGAACAAGTTGCTTCTTTTATCCAAGTTATAATTTGTGTAGGTATGCATATGTGGCACGGCAAAGTTAAAATTAACACCTCCTTTGTGCACTCACATATATGCGTATGTGTTTAGTATAGTGCACCCCCGGGAAATCACTGGCGCATAGCCAGATTAAAGACTATTGCTAATGATCCATTGATTAAACTCCAAGGATTTGCAATAACATGATATGTGGTACACACATTAATTTCCAATTACAAATGAAAGTGACTCAGTTTAAATACCACAATCAATGCACAACTCTCTCTCTCTCTCTAACTTTTTTTGACAATTGTCACAATTAACAGAATTTAAGATAACAATGTTAATTGTAAGGGTGTAAAGGATGTGATGGTATCACAATGGGTGTCCCAATCATACTTGGACATAAATAAAAATGACATCGGTATTTGTTTGTTCACCGACATGAACAGGAGCCCGTTCTTCCTCACCTTGATCATGTTTCACCAAGCTTCATACTTGGACAATCGTTCTTAGTTTTTGAAGGATGGGAGAGCCTATGCCAATAATGTTCTTCAACTCTTCATTATAGTTTGTGTGTAGTTAACGGATGGAGGGCTAGACAAAGCCCAAGTTCACATTGGAATATGGGAATATCAGCAATCCCAAGCATGAGAATCCCATGCCCTGCCAAACTACATTGACAATGTTAAGAGTGAGGAAACCAGGTGTAGAATGAAGCAGAGATTCGATGCTACTCAGTCTCTTAATCTATATTGATCAAAGGGGGAACTGCCCTTTATATACAATCTGGCTCAACACTTGGACTAGGTCCAAGTGTCGGCACCTGGTCAAACCGTGGACTAGCTACCTCGGTGGGAATATTCTAGCTCGGCCTCGGGTCCCTATCCAAAGCCCGAGGCCCTTAACTAACGCCTACTTGTGGCCGCCACTGTACTTAAGGTGGCTAATGCCCATGTGGGACTAATTAATACTGATTAGCCCCCACTACTAGGGAGGTTGACTAGAGGTTGCATTTATCTCCTTAACAGACAAGTCGTAGAATGTTAAGTTTTGAGTTGAGGGTGCCAGTTGAATCCAAGGCCTTCATCTAAATCCCAGGGGAACTTTGAGATTAAGCAACAACCCAATCAACATTCAAGATTGAAGCCCTCGTATGAGTTTCATTTTAAAGGGCTCTCAAATTTCAGCCCTTCGGTTGAAGTCTGGTTCAAATCCAAAATGTCAATCCAAGATGTCAATCCAAGAATATAGAAATTAAATACAACACTCATATTAAACTTGTGCATGAATTATATTCTACATGTTTCTAGTACAATGTGAAGAATTACAAATCAACCATCTAACTCCACTTCTTGTAGTGACAATGCCCTACGCTTGTTGGTTCTTGTGGTGGGCAGATTACACTGAGGACTTCAAGTGACGTCTTCTCCCCTTACTTATATTCTTGGATTCTCCCGTGGTAGAGTGAGAGATAATTTGACTTATTGTGTGCATTTGAAGGGAGAACTAGAGCTCTTAGTAGTCTTTGACTCTCTTCCTTCTCACTTGGCAAGAATGCTTTATATTTCTTATTTTCTTCTTTATTTTTGAGGTTTAACACACAAGGGAGCATGTGAGGGCAAGGAACAACGAAGTTCCGGAGTGTCGGAGCAAAGAATGCCGCAGATTGTCAAAGCACCAAAAAGAAGAACATTTGCTTGTAAATGGCACATTAGGGTGAATCATGGTTAAGATTCATTGAATTTTTCATAGAATTTCCCGTCATATGGCATCGAACAACTCCTCCGGGATTGGCATGGGATACCAATCCGACTTGGTCTTCCGGTTAACTGGACGGTAATTCCCGCACATCCGTTTTCCCGTCCAATTGCCAAAGATATCCTTCTTCGATGGCATAACCGTAGCACGAGCATACTCCCCGTTGGAAAGTTCGATCAGCCTTGGTGCCAAGAGCTCTCGGCAATGAGCTTGGACGCCAATCCTCTCAGGGGCATTGAGCCTATAAGGTCTCCGAAAAATTGGATGGTCATCCTCCAACTGAATGATAAGAAGGTGGATGACATCTTGGATCCAAACCGGACTTCTTTGCCGGTTTTTCAAGACGATTTACCCCCGTTGGCATTGGTCAACAAAGTGGGGACACCACAGCAAGCCTTTCCTATCTTTATGACTTTCCCACAGTCATTCGCATTTTACGGTCAGGGGCCTGGTATGATGTGGGATGCTCACACTAAAATCCATACCGCACCATTTGCCGACGAATGGGAGCGTGCTATGGGATTCCGGACCAGAACCACAATAGCTCATGACCTTTCTGAGAGCCAACAATGGTTCGTGTTGGGCCAAGCCATAGATCTTAACACCATGGTGTGGACTGTTGGTTTATACCTTGTATTACAACGATATCATGGTGACCAGTTGTTGTCTTTGGGGGCAAAAGACTCTGGTTAGGGGGCACACTCGGTCCACATTCATGGAGGAGGGAATTGAGGCCATGGTTGAAGAAACCAAACAAATCTCTCGATTCGAGCAGTAGATGATGGAGGAGATTCGAGCTCAATGGATTTATACTGCTTTGGTTTTTTCGCCTCCGATGGTGGCTTTATCATGTTGTTGGTGATGAAGAGAGGCCAAACTCTACTGTTGGCATTGAGATTGGGGACATGGTTAATGTCCCCTTCTCTAAGTAGCAGTTAGAGTCCGTGCCAACACTAGGCGGTCCCCTTTTGGTGGAGAAAGAGACCACAAAGTTTAATAATTGGCCATTGGAGTTAGGCCCTCATCTCACTGGTGCTGAGATACAGAAGGTATGAACATTCATTCGCTCGTACCGTAGGTGTTTTGCTTTTAGCCTTCAGGATCTTTAAAGGCTACAAATGAAAATCCATTCACATTCAGTTGGAGGACGACCATCCTATTTTTTAGAGACCTTATAGGCTCAGTGCCCCTGAGAGGATTGGCATCCAAGCTTGTTGCCGAAAGCTTTTGGTAGCAAGGCTGATCGAACTTTCTAACGGGGAGTATACTTGTGCTATGGTTATGCCATCAAAGAAGGATATCCTTGGCAATTGGATGGAGAAGCGGATGTGCAGGGATTACCGTCCAGTTAACCGGAAAACCAAGTCGGATCGGTATTCCATGCCAATCCCAGAGGAGTTGTTCGATGCCATCGGATTTTCTCGAGTCTTTAGCACCTTGTACTTGAGATCCGGCTATCACCAACTCCCATTACTTGTTGGAGATCGGGTGAAAACTGCATTCTGGGGAGTTGATCAAGATGGGAAGGATCGCCTTTATTATTGGAAGTTTCTTCCATTTGGCTTGAAGAATGTACCTGCTGAGTTTCAAATAGTGATCGACCAAGTCCTCTCTGTTTTGCCATTTGTTTGGTATTACATAGATGATGTGATCATCTTCAACAGGACACCACAGGAGTATGTGAGGCATCTGCAAGCCATTTTTGAACGGTTGCAGCAATGGGAATTGCGCTTGTACCATGACAAATGCAAGTTTTTTCATGACCAACTGGCATATCTAGGTCATATGATTGTTCCAAGAGGTCTTGGGGTACATCAAGCTAAGATGGACGCCTTGCAGAAGATCCCGGCACCGGTCGATGTGCCGAGACTTCGTGCTTTCTTGGGCTTGGCAAATTATTATCGACGATTCGTCAAGAATTTTAGCTTGCTCGCCAAACCTCTCACCATTCTCACGAGTAAGGACCAACCTTGGACTTGGGGTCGTGAGCAGCAACAGGCATTCGAGACGTTGAAGCAGAGACTGGGTACGGCTCAAGTGCTTCGAGTCATGATATCTCCAAATTTTTTGAGTTGCATATGGAGTGGAGTTCATTGGGTTTGGGAGATGTCCTTACTCAGAAGGATGACTCTGGCCGGGAGTATGTTGTTACTTATGTTTTGCGAAGCAACAACAGTGTGGAGGCCAATTATTCATCTTATGAGGGGGAAACATTGACAGTGGTGTGGATTATTGCATGTTTTTAGCCATATCTCTATAATCAATGTTTTACTTTGGTGACTGACCATCAACCTTTATGATGGCTCATGGAGTCGGATAAGCTTACTGGCAAGCTCGCTAGATGGGTTTTATTGCTCTAGGAATACGATTTTGAGGTGGTACACCGTGCCGGTGTTACCAACCTGGATGCAGATGGACTTTCACGCAATCCAAGTCCTTCGGACAAGGATTTGACCGGAGCCAGGTGGCATGGGGATTGTGATCAAGAGGCCGTTCCAGGTTGGTACGCAGTTGCCTACCCTCGGGGAGATCACTCCATTGTCAAGTTGAACACCACGTGCGAACAAAGTTTGCTACCCCTATATTAATGCCATGGATGGTTTTAAAATTTATGATATTTTTTCTGCATATACATAACCATTGATAGTATCTTTTGTATATTTTTTTGAAATTTTTAGTCGTCTTCATTTTTTGTAGTAATTTTTTTAGCTCAATTCTGCGTCATTCTAGTTAGAAACGGTATGTTTTATAAAAAAACAAATCATCAAATTTAATTATCATTTTTACTATATAATAGATACCGTGTATATCTACTCATGAAAAAAAATTGATAAAATTTTGACCCATTTTGGTGATGCTTTATGTAAAAAGTAGGATTTTTTAGATGTAAAGTGTTCGCACGTGGTTGTTCAACTTTATAAGGGAGTGATCTCCCCGAGTGCCTACCTCACTTTATTTTCTGGTTTTGTTGCTGAGGTTCCGATTCAGGTTTCGGATGATAAGACTGATCGACCTCAAACTATTGCGGATATATAGGAGGATCTTCCCGTATTACATAAGCTTCAGCAGAGGACCTTTCCCTTGTTCATTTCAGCGATGGAAAATGATAGGGTTGGACATCGAATAACAAGGTTCCGTTGGAAGAACGGTTTGTTATTTCGATTGTGGTCGGATGGGACAAGGCGTATTGTTCCTAGACCGGATCAGAGGGCCTCCTTGGTGCGGCAAGTGCATGAGGAACTTGGCCATTTTGGCGTACGCAGGACACATTCGATGTTGCGTAGCCAATATTGGTGGACCAGTATGTATCAGCAGGTTGCTGCTTATGTTGGGAGGTGTGAAGTTTGCGACCGGGTTAGATCTAGCTTCAACACCTTGTCACCTCAGCTGCAGCCCTTACCTATCATGGGACTGGGCTACCGTTGGTCACTTGACTTTGCAGGACCATTGGTTGTCATACCACGTGGAGCAAAATACGTATTGGTGATAGTGGAGCATTTTAGCAAGTGGATTGAGCTTGTCACTCTATCCCAAAATTCTGCAGAGTTGGCCGCGGCAGCCTTTTTGGACCGTGTGTTAGCACATTTTGGAGCACCGGCTGAGGTATTGACGGACCAGGGGAGGAATTTCCTCGGTGCTTTTGAGGAATTGTGCACTAAGGCTCTCATAGATCACCTCACTACCTCACGGGATCATTTGGAGGCGGATGGCTTTGCTGAACGGGTTGTTCAGACAACCAAGCGTGGCTTGAGGAGTATGGATTACTTTGGGGGAACCATTAGGATTGGGACCTTATGTTGCCTTGGATTGCTATGGGCTATCGATTTAATAGGCAGGCCTCATTGGCGTCTTACAACCCGTATCAATTGTTGTATGGACATAAGCATATACTCCCAAATTCTATTCGGGAAAAACGAGCTTTATCGTGGACTTGAATGACCCAAACATTTGGATAGAGTGTTTGCATGAACGGACTCAATTCTTCCAAAGGGCCATGCCTATGGCCATGGAAAATTTATCCATTGCTCAACACAGTGACATATTGCATTATGCACGCATTTGCAGTGGTGCTTACCAACCTCAATTGCGGAGATTCCGGCAGGGGGATTATGTTTATCTCCAACGTGAGGCGCCTACGACATTGGATGTCAGGGTGAGGCGCACTATCCTTCGGGTGAAAGAGGTGTTGCCGAGTAGTTTGTTGTTGTTGGAAGGCAAGAATGGTAGGGAATGTCGCGAGCATTCCAAAAATTGTGCCCCATGTCACCTACCCATTGAGAGTACAATTCATCCTGAATTGGCCGTCATGCTAGAGGACCTTCTATGTTTTGTGTGCGGGGAGAAGAAAGGGGCGGCTACTATGCTCTTGTGTGATCAGTGTCAATGTGGTTGGTATATGGCATGCCTGAGCCCACCCTTGACTTCTTTACCATCTAGATAGTGGAGTTGTCCTCGTTGTCGAGGATCTTCGGTACCTGGTGCTTCTACCAGTCGTACTCAATGATCATGTGTGACTTTCACAGTATTGTGCTTGCCCAAGTAGAATATGAGGAGTTATGGCTTAGGGATGCGATCAAATGCAAGGCGGTGAAATTAATTCTTTAGAATATGATGGCCAAACATCAGAGGCGATTAAGGATGGGGCTCACATTGCATCTAACCTATAGTTCTTTGGGATGACGTTCACCACTCTAATTAATAGCGGAGCCATCATTCATTATCCATGTCCTTTGGATTGGCATTGGTCCTCGCTGCTTGGCAGGGCTCCATAGTCAGTTGAGGGGGGACATGTGAAGGTGTGTTGTGTATGTGTATCTTTGCTATGTTTTTAGTGTTAGTTGTTAGTGGTGGTTGGTACTCGAGCTATAGTGGCACACGATCGTTATTTACACGACAACTGTCATAGTATGCGGCGTCAGTGACCACACCGCATCCGGAGGGATTTCATCCATTTAGATTTGGATGGATGAAACCTTCAGAGTTGGAAAGATTCTCCTAGGTGAAGAGCCTCCCCTTGGCTTGGCATTCTTGCCAAGTCAAGCCTTGTGAGAGTGTGTGGAGAGAGCTTTTGTGAGGTGAAAATTGCATGTTTTTGTAATAAATCTTAAGTTTTTCTCCCCTTACTTACACTTTTAGGTTCTCCCGTGGTGGAGTGAGAGGTAACTTGACTTGTTGTGTGCATTTGAAGAGATAACTAGAGCTCTTAGTAGTCTTTGACTCTTTTCATTTTCTGTGAAGGTGTGTTGTGTTGTACATGTGTGTCTTTGCCATGTTTTTAGTGTTGGTTGTTAGTGGTGGTTGGTACTCGAACTGTAGTGACACACAATTGTTATTTACACGACAGAGCGGTCAATAAACTCAAGTTTATTTTCAAATGTCAAACATTTGACAATTGTAACTTTTGAATGTTTTTGAGGCTTTCAAATGAATACGAGTAGAAGCATGGAGACCTCTCACATATTTACACATTCAACACCTACCCCGCATCACCATATGGAAAGAAAACCACTCTCCTTGTGCTTAAGAATGGAATCAATCGCCAAGTGTTATGTGATTATAATCAAATTCCCATTTGTTTATGCCCGGTTTCTAACTATGATGGCCTTGTGCAACAATAAAATCCGGATATCATGATTACCCCAATGCACACAATTGTGCCTACGCTTGAAAAAATGGTGAATCAACAATCACGTCTATCTACCTTCTTTTGTTGAAAAGAAAGTCCGCTCACGAGGGACTCAAACACAACCACTAGGAAGTTAGGTATGACATGTGAAGGACCGAGGCATGGAAAGTTCTCATGTGATGAACCCCGGGAAATTTAACTATGTGAGCGGTGAGTGGTGAGCGGAGAGCGGAGAGCGGAGAATTTTCAGTGTTGGAGAGCGGAGAGTCGAGGTTTTTTTGGATGGATTTTGAATTTTGGGTAGTAGAATATGTGAAAAAGTGATCCGAAATCGATGGAAACTTGACATGTAGGATTCAATTTTTTTTAAAGATCCCCTATTTCCGTGGAATTCACCTCTATAAAATCGCAAGACTCTGTAAAACTTAAAACCGCAGAATAAATAATTTCCTGGATGACGGTGAATGGTAAAATCTTTTGTAAAGAATAACACAAAGTTAGGGCTGACATCAGCAGAAAGATGTGTAGGGATTAGGGTTGAAGTCAGCATGAACTTGTGCTCATACAAGGAAATAAAACCAAAAGCATAAGAGCAATTCATAGGACCAAGGTTTGAGAGTTGCAACAATGTGTGTAAATAAAACCAAGATCCAAATCAAATCAAATCAACATCCAAGTAACACTGAAATTTGAAGGGATGATTTATGTAGACATAAACAAAACAAAACTTGCATGAAGCATAAGAGCATAGGAGCATGGTCAAAATAGGTAGGAGAGTTGCAACATCAAGTGTAAATAAAAGTAAGACCCAACTCCTATGAAATCAAAATCCAAACCACACATTGGAGTTGTAGTCTCAAACAAACAAATCAAAGGATCTACGGTTTCAATCCCTATCAAATTTGTTGTCTATTTGTGCTTCTAAATCAAGATAACCTTCTACTCCTCTATTGTAAGTACGAGGGGGACGAGGAGGAGGAGATGCGGCCTCGGCCATCTCAACCGCCATATCATGCGCATAGCATGGGAGGTCAAACCCCGCCAACGGAGTTCCAAAGTCGGGGTTGAGAATCGGGCTCGCCCGTGGAGTCCTAAACACGAAAACAATTAAAGTATGAAATCAACGAAGACAAAAGAATGCAAATGCAAAGAAAGAAGTGGGAAAAAATGCAAACAAGGGAAAAAAAACATACTTACGCACAAAAACAATCATCAAAGTCGTTTCTAGCCTTCTTCTTGGGGGGTGGAGCAAAAACAGAACCTCGAGGGCGGGCAATTGGACAGGGAGCACTCTCCGGATCAAGGTTTCGCATGGGAAGAAGAATGGCATTGAAGATGGCCTCATCTGCCTCCAAAGCCACAACATGGCGTTGATGAGAATGACATGCCGTAATGGATCCGCCTACACAATTGAAAAGTCACATTCTGAGAAATTTAAACATAAAAAGAAACAAGTGTAGAAGAACAAAAATCAAAATCACCACGTACCTAAAGCACACTGCCAGTCCAAGATAATGTCTTCTTTCTTCGTGAGGGCACAAAAGAGGATCGCATAAAACTCTTGACGTTTTTCACGAGCGCCTCTCCAAGGCACGCCATCTGTCCTCAAAGTCTGGTTTTCCTCGTCCGTAAACGACATCAACCACCCATCCCTCTGGAGGTTATAGCCAAACTTCTGAAGAGCTTCTTCACTTACCTTAAGGATCGTGTTGTCACGAACCAACACCTTGATATAAAACTTGCGAGTCTAAAAAACACATGATAGGCGTTAGAATCCAAAAATTTGAACTTATTCAAATAACTTCGAAGAAATGAAATTGAAAGAAGGAAATACACACCACTACTGAAGGATTTGTGGGCGATTGGAGGTCAAGTTCGTTCATGCCGAACCACTCCTCCGCCACGTACCACCCGTCCGTATACGCCCAATCGTGGATCTCCGCAGACACCTCGGGATCCGCAGCATGAGTAAAGACAATAACGGAGTCATCATGGAGATTCTTCTTCACAAAAGCAAAGAGAGCTCCGAAGTATGAAACGCTGCGCCTATTCCAACTTGGAATATCGTCGGAGGAGGTAGAAATGTGAGGTACTTGCAAGTTCTCGGGCACGTCTGCAAAGAGCAAATCAATGCCCGTATGAACCTTCACCACAGTATTGCGACGACTTCGACCCGCCCCAACCTACATAACACCAAAGTACATCAACACAACAAACATGAAGAACATCAATACAAGATGAATGAAGAACTTAAAGAACACAAAAAGAACAAAAATGAAGAACTTAAAGAACATCAATACAAGAAGAATGAAGAACTTAAGGAACACAAAAAAAACAAAAATGAAGAACTTAAGGAACATCAATACAAGATGAATGAAGAACTTAAAGAACATGAAAAGAACAAAAATGAAGAACTTAAAGAATATCAATACAAAAAAGATAGGTGAATGCAATACAAGGAGAAATGTATGCAAACCTTGTTAAGAAATCTTGAATCCGGTTGTAGGCAGGGTGTAGAGTTCCAGTCTTCCGGCGTACCTCCAAAATCTCCACCATATCCACATTCTCAATGAGAGAGAGTGTGGTGGGCTTCTCCGATGACGTAGCAGAGTTGTCAAATGTAGCTGCCCTCCTCTTGCGCGGCAAGGAGGGAACGGTCACATTGCTCTCGCAAAGAATCGCAGGTTGGTCCGATGGAACTTGCTCTGAGGGCGCTTGCTCTGAGGGAGCATCGGAAGGGGTGGGAGAGGGTCCCCATGGTTGGAGGGGAGGGCCATGGTTTGGCCTCCCTATCGCCTAGCAGAACAGAACACCTAGTTTGAAAATTTATTAAGTCAAGGAATGTATGAATTTGGGGACCCTCTCGTCGACGAGAGGGTCCCCATGGTTGGAGAGGAGGGCCATGGTTTGGCCTCCCTCTCACCTAGGAGAACATAATACCTAGATTGAAAAAAATAAAAAAAATGAATGCCTATATTAGGGGACCCTCTCGTCGACGAGAGGGTCCCCATGGTTGGAGGGGAGGGCCATGGTTTGGCCTCCCTGTCGCCTAGCAGAACAGAACACCTAGTTTGAAAATTTATTAAGTCAAGGAATGTATGAATTTGGGGACCCTCTCGTCGACGAGAGGGTCCCATGGTTGGAGAGGAGGGCCATGGTTTGGCCTCCCTCTCACCTAGGAGAACATAATACCTAGATTGAAAATAGAATAAAAAAATGAATGCCTATACTAGGGGACCCTCTCGTCGACGAGAGGGTCCCCATGGTTGGAGGGGAGGGCCATTGTGGTGCTTTTGGATACCCCCCTCCGAGGGAGCCTAAAAGTACCGCATAAGCCCTTCGGTGAGGGTGGCCTGCCTTAGTAGGTGCCCAAACCGAACCCGGTATTTAATGAATGTTTTGGATTTGTGGAGGGATTTGATAATCGCGTCGTATCCTTCCGGTAGGTTGTGCCTAGATTATAAGTATCTAAGGTGATTATCAATTTCTCTAACCTAATGCCTAATCTATCCTAGTCTACGCGCAGACGCACCAGCCTTGGAATCTAGGCAACTAACTCTAATGGATAAAAGAACCTTACCTCTTATCTTGGCCACACCTAATTTCTTATTTTTTATGGATTAAATTCTCTAAAAGGGGACCTTGATTAAGTCCCACCCTTCCAACCTTCATTCTTAGTTATGGTTGATTGAACAAAACCTAGGTTACTAAGTTCATAAATTATGGCATCACCACTTACCTGGTTGGTGCACACTTTAACCCGAACCCTTCAAGGCCCTGTGCGGGTCTCTTGAAGGTTGATTGATACTTACACCCTCCGATCTTTGCCGCCGGAAGGGGTAGTATCAATCTTCCGAGTTAAGTTCCCGGTTGGTTTTTTGCCCACGGGGGTTGTACGAATTTTGTTGGTTATTAATTAGTTTAACACGGTTGACCACGAAAATTCAACTTAATGGGACCGGGGAATAAGGCGACCTGTGTGTTCAACCTGTTGCACAATCTTCAAGGGTTGGGGCAATCACCTCCAACCCTTGGGGCCAACAACACGATGGTGGTTTCGTGGGTCATTACTCCCACCTTACCACCTACAAACACGCAGAGTGGTCATGGCGGTGATTAACCCGACTTCACCACACACGAACGAGCTATGAATGGAAAGCTACTACCACAACACTTAACCGAGGGGCTCCGCACACATGGGAGTTGGAATCCCCCCTCGGCGGCTAGGTGGGTGATGCCTCCCTAGCCCTACATGGATAGTTGGGTTGGGTTTAGAATATACCTCTGCCGCGCTCCCTCCATTTCTAAATCGAAAGGTGTAGGGTTAAAAAAAAACTTACCGATTGGCTCCCATCTTTATTTGGCGATGGTTGGTGCGGAACCCCTACTCCAACGTTCGGCCGCTCACAACGCCAACTCGTACCCGCCAACCTTGGATGGACGAACCTCTTATCGTAAGGCAGTAGACACCCCTTTGCTTGAACGGCCACAACTTCCTCTCACAAGCTTCAATTGGAACAATTGTTAGTAATTTGGAAAGCTAACAACAATAACTATAACCCATCCAATTATCAAAATAACTGCATGTATCTCCTTAAAGATATGAGCTCACAAAGTCGGCTCTTAGAATTCAAGAGGCAGCTGGGATACCTTCATTCAAAAATTCATAATTCTCACTCCTTAAATCCGATTGTCACAAACTTATACTTTCTAAAAAGCTAACAAGAAGAACTATAATGCATCTAAATCTCAAAGCAACTTAATAATTTTTCTTTTAGTTATGCGCTTGTAAAGTTAGTACCTATAGTTGGAGAGGTAGCTGAGACACCTTCATTAAAACACTTATAACTTTTACACATCAAATTAGATTCCAGCAAGCTTATACATTCTAAAAAGCTAACAACAACATCTATAACATACTTAAATATCAAAACAACTGAATAAATTTTCTCTTAGTTATGCGCTTGCAAAGTCAGCGCTTGTAAATTGAGTGGCAGCTGAGATACCTCTACTCAAACACTCATAACTTTTGATCCCTAACTCTGATTCTGACAAGCTTAGGCTTTTTGGAAAGCTAACATAAAGGGCTATATTCACTCAAAATCGGAAGGCTAAATTATAATTTTTGTGTCCACTACACTTGATTGAATGTGGCACAGCTACTTAGGGGTGTGTTCAAAAACACACTACCTTCTCTCAAGAGTTCTAACCATAGAATTCTAACTTATGCCTATATTGTATGAATGGGAATGTTCTCTCCTTCTAGCTAAAATCCTAGAGAGCTTCGCCGTGCAAAAAATAAAAATTCGGAGAGAGAATGAAGAGGAGAAGAGGGGATTTTTATCACCCTTCAATGAAGGGTCGGACCCCTTCTCCTTTCCATTCAACCGAGGGGTCCCGTCCCTTGAACGGTAGCAACCAAGCCCTCGGTGGTGAATAGAGTGGGGAAAGGCCACCTCGCACCCATTTGTCCAAGCCCTTAGAAAGGCTTTTTCATTTCGGTTTGAATTTCATTTTTGGTGGCAAGGGTGGCAACATGGCCCCCTTGCCCTAGTTGGCAAAATCCTTTACATTTGTAGTTGTTACCTTCTTTTTTCTTCTTTGGCCGCTTCCAGAAGCACTCTTTTTTTGCCGCCGCTTGACTTTGCTTGCTTGAATTAGTTGTTCCTAACTTAACCTACCTACTTACTAGCCCACTACTTTCACACTTCCGATTCGGGTAAAGGGCATTTCCCTTTTACCCCTTCGGTTTCTAATTTCTACTTGTCCAAGAGTTTTATCCCAAAGGTAAAACACTTCTAGCCAACCTACCTTAATCTAAATGGCTTTTTGGCCACATTTTCCTAGTCTAATCTAATGATTTTGCAAAAAACCCTCAATTGTGAGCCAAATTGCCCGTTGGGGGCGATTTTGGTGCTCACAGCCATGGTTTGGCCTCCCTATCGCCTAGCAGAACATAACAGCTAGTTTGAAAATTTATTAAGTCAAGGAATGTATGAATTTGGGGACCCTTTCGTCGACGAGAGGGTCCCCATGGTTGGAGAGGAGGGCCATGGTTTGGCCTCCCTCTCACCTAGAAGAACATAATACCTAGATTGAAAAAAAATAAAAAAATGAATGCCTATATTAGGGGACCCTCTCGTCGACGAGAGGGTCCCCATGGTTGGAGGGGAGGGCCATGGTTTGGCCTCCCTGTCGCCTAGCAGAACAGAACACCTAGTTTGAAAATTTATTAAGTCAAGGAATGTATGAATTTGGGGACCCTCTCGTCGACGAGAGGGTCCCCATGGTTGGAGAGGAGGGCCATGGTTTGGCCTCCCTCTCACCTAGGAGAACATAATACCTAGATTGAAAATAGAATAAAAAATGAATGCCTATATTAGGGGACCCTCTCGTCGACGAGAGGGTCCCCATGGTGGGAGCGGAGGCCATGGTTTGGCCTCTCTCTCACCTAGCAGAACATGAGACCTAGATTGAAAATAAAAAAATAAAATTGATTGCATGTATTTGAAGACCCTCTCGTCGACGAGAGGGTCCCCATGGTGGGAGGGAATGGCCATCGTTTGCATATTTAAAATTCCATTTACATGCCTTGGAATATGCCTGAGAAATCAGGACCCAACCAAAATCCAACTAGGACTATGGAACTCAAAAGAGAGTGATGTTGCCCACCCTCTCGTTGACGAGAGGGTGGTGGGGTTGGAGACCTCTGGTGCCCTCTTGTAGTTCCACCCACATGCCGTGTTAAAAGTTCAAAATTGCAAAACATAAGAAATCAAGACCCAGCCAAGACTAGGAAACTCAAAAGAGAGTGATGTTGCCCATGCTCTTGTTCACGAGAGGGTGGTGGGGTTGGAGACCTCTGGTGCCCTCTTATAGTTCCTCCCTCTCACCTCCTACAACACATGACGAAGTCCGCACAAAAAATTAAGAATGTATGTATTTTCAAAAATAAATGCTTGTATTTGGGGACCCTCTCGTCGACGAGAGGGTCCCATGGTGGGAGGGGAGGGCCATGGTTTGGCCCTCCCTCTCACCTACCACGAAGATGAAATTGAGTAGATGTTTGCAAATAGACACCATGTCGTCGCCGAGAGGGTCCGAAAGAGTAGAAAGGTAAACAGTACAGGCTAGGGTTAGGGCTCACCTGTACTAGTAAGAGTGTTGTGTTTCGAAACTCGCACACTGTAGGGTTGCTTGCCTCAGTCTCCACATTCTTCCTCCGTGAGGATCGTCTTAGTGGAGGTCGAGGCACCTCACCCTCTAAGACTGCGCCTTTGGTGCGCCGTCCAGTTTGAGCACCGGGCTCTACTGGATATTTTGGAGGCACAAGGGTTTGGGCCCCAGAGCCTTTGTCAACCCCTCCTTCATGCCCTTCGGTCGGCCCATATACTTTCGCGATTTTGTTGTCGGTGATGATTTTTTGCTTACCTTACTGTTGTGCATTAGGGGTTGTCAGTCCCTCTTCCATCACTGACTGCTCCTCACTGCCTCTCAACTCATCGACACCCTCGAATATGTCTCTGTTCTCATCGCTTTCATGCTCCCCCTATTCTCGAAACAAATACGCGTTCGATATTCATAACTTTGATAATAAGATTTGGAACAACTGTGCATATTAACTGAATCCACTCATTCACATATGAGTATTGAAATGAACTTACAACATTACTTGTCTCCTCCCCTGTGTCTTCGTGCGAGTCGCTCTAATATGATCCGCTATGCTGCTCCTGATCCGCCATAGATTGTGCAGGTGAATCCTTGCTTCCTGCTTCCTCTTCTATGGTCTCCAGATTCAAAGCCCTACTCGTGCACTTAGCCCTTCAAGATCCTCCCTCCTGTGCCTCCAATGAGTCACTCATATCTGAAGGTGTCCCACGTCCTTTTATGCTAGATTCCTTCTTCTTCTTTGCTACCTCACCTACAGGAACTAGGGCCTTGCCTCTGTTTTTCATATGTGCCTCCCAAAGACTCGAAAAGTTGTTCGCTACTCTCCACTCTCACAACATCACTCGACATCGCAAAAAAGACTCTTCTCTCAATGACTGCAGTCTATGTTCTTCTCCAGTCAAGGGTTAGGGCTGACTCAAGACTCCCTGCCCATATCTGATGACCCATTCACTTGACCCATCATGGTCCGCATCCCAATGTGTGAGTGGTGGCTATTAATTGCACTATTATTTATTAGGTAGACAGAATTTCTAATGTCAGTACAAAAGTGCTCACGCTATTTCAATTTGTTATCCGATTTCAGCATTCATATTTCTCGTCTGGTGCCCCTTCTCTGACATTTTCGGCTGCCTGTTTTATTACCTGCTAGTCTTTTCATAGGACAAGCTTGAATTGACGCCTTCTAAATTCCACCAAATGCTCTCATCTTTATTGTTAATTGGTTCGGTGCTCATTACAAACTGAACATCAAATAGAGCTTCTAGTCTGAAAAATATCTATCACCTTGTCTTGAAAGCTTCCGTTTGCATTCCTGCGTGTTTATGCTTCGTTGCTTTACTGCTATCGTTGTGAGCGCTTTGCATGACTTCCAGAGAATGGCTTCATCATCGACGGTTCCTGCAGTGTCTGAAATGGCCGAGCTCCGAGCCCACCGTGTCGGGGTTCCTTCTCTGTTTCATGTTTCAAAAGATGGATTCGCCTCTATCTCCGCACATTACATTAGCATTAGATTTGGCTTTCAAGAGAGTCCAATTCTAGTCGAGCGTGAGATTTATGACCCGGTTACCTCTCTAGTGTTCATGACCATGCATGAACACTCAACGATAGCAATGAATGGATCAATTGTGTGGGAGCTGGGTGCAGGTAAGTATAGTGTGTATGGACTTCCTGATTCTCAAATGGGAGCGTCAAATCAGATTCATACCCCCCCCGGCGGTCGTCTACATGTACTAGGAACACCCCTCCCCCTGTTCGAGTGAAGATTGAGAAAGCACTGCAGCCCATCATAGATATATCTGACTCCTCGGATGAGGATACGCCACTTCTTCCTAAACCTTCTAAACCAATCTCTACTCCATCTACAACTCCGTGTCAGGTCAACTCATCATCTATTCAGTCTGACCCTCTTCCCCCTCCTATACGATCATCATCTATATCTTCCATTAGCATTGTTCAATCGCTACGTAGGATAGCTTCAATGCCTGGTAGCAAAAGCATTTAAAAAAAGTTAGACTATGATCACTTGAAGATAGAGGAAGTTAATTATCTGCCCCCTCGATTTGATGGACCGTGTATGTTTGTTCTTCCGCCTGTTGGAGCTTCGTCCTCAACTACTAAGGCCAAATCAATGGAGGGTATGGACAAACGATACGATGGCCACGTATGGACAAAGACTCAGACCACCAACATCAGCAACCATGCTGGCCTTGTGTTTCGCTCATCCACTTGCGTAGGCCACCTTCAATGCCAAAATACTGAGTGTGATTACCTCCAACGTGCTCATCGATCTTCAAAACTCAATGATACCGAATTCGAAGGCTTCACTACAGACCGTTTCTCCATCAATGGCGCCTCGCCTTCCGGCTCCACCTTGGTGTGCAGGATTTGCAAGGAACCCCCTCGATGCATCGCACTATGTGATGCCAAAATTTTCTACGTGCACGGGCAGGATTCGTTTGAGCGGGCTTGTATTCATCTTGGCGTCCACCAACATCCTGTGAAGGTAGGCGACTGCAGAGATAGCCATAAACGCATTGAGACGCTTATCGAGGAGCACGTAGAGAGGATGCCTCAAGCCACGCACAGCAAGATCGTCCTCGAAGCTAGCAAAGACATTGTTGGTGAGTTCCTTTTATGTGAAGATACTCATACACATCGTCTACTTTCCTTGGATGAGCTAGAACCCGTCTTTGAGAGTTGTAGAGAGTTAAACTCTCCAAGTCTCCGGTCGAAGGTTGCCTCATTCAAGTACTTGCGGAGATTCGGAGTTATGGACGGCATTGCCAAGCTTCGAGGGGTTAGTAGCTGGGCCTATGTCCAACGGAATCAGTTCCCAGGCCAAGGTGACGAGAAAGACAAGGTGTTTGTGTTCAAGATGTCTGAGGTTGGTCCAGGAAGTGGTGTGGACTTGGTTCGACGGATGCAAACGGGTGGGGACCTCGAGAACGCGTGGATGATGTCCGATCACGTCAAACGAGTCAAGGGATGGACCACCATGGCTGCTCATGTGTATGATATGACTTATCAGCGCATTATGACCATTGCATGTTGCGACTTCCAATCGGAGGATAAGGATGCCCAGGTTCTCTTCTAGCAGAATCTCAACCACGTCATGGCCCGCCATGGTATTCCACACCCAAACTTCAAAGGCTTCATGGCGGACAGTGCGCAAGCTAATTGGAACGCTATCCGCATTGTCTATGGCTCTAGCGATCCAAAGTTATGATGGAGGGACGGGAACGGACATGATTTTTCCATTGGAAGCAGTCGCTTGAGAAACACACAAGATCGTATATTAAGCACGAGTTACAAGAGCAACATATAAACCTCTGCCTTCAGTATCGAAATGCCTTATCTATGCAAGAGGCGGAGACTAGGTATGTTGCTATCAAGGCTTGGTGGGCGTCATCCGGTTCTACATTGGAGGAGGGATTGAGGCATCTCCACCTGTGGCTAGCATTTTGGCACTTCCGCTACCTTCAATGGGGTGGCTTCATGGAATTGGTAAGCTTCTCTCCTAAATCCTTGTACTTCTTTCATTCTATATTTCCTTCTCTATCTATAACTTCTCTAACACTTGTTTTCTCTACGCAGGAGAAGGTCTTGAGCCAAGACCAATTGGCCGAGATGCCCTCCTGCAATCTTGCGGAGTCCGTCCACAACAAGTGGCTTCAAGCCTTCGGCAACAAGGGTGGAGATCTATACGTCGCTACAGTCGACGACTACATTCGAGCATTCTTACAAGTTGTTGCTTACTACCAATTTCTTAAAGGTGGAATTGGCGGACAAGGTCCAAGCAAGGAGGATTTGAAGCTCAGGGGTGCTCAACGTCGTGCAGAGCGAACTGGCGATCCCACAGTGCTACAGAAGATCTTGCTTGACATGCCCGGCGGTCAAGACTTCTGCACTCGCGATCCACACCTCGAAGGCGCCGAGGTGTTTGGATCGCACAAACGAAGACCGGACACTCCAATTGGTGATGATGGCGAGACTCACCGCCCCAACACTGTGAACTTCTCTCGCCCTTGTCCCGGTAAGCGAGTCACTCGCTCTCAATCAATACCACTACCTACTATCATTGAGGAGTCTTCCCCGTTTGTACAAGAGGTTCAACCGCCTTCACCTGGAGGACTTGGCTTGCGTCGGGTCACCGCTGTACAAGAATCCAAAGTCGATGTGTCGCTTTGGCATATTTCCCGCGTACCCCATACCTCCGGCAAAAAATGTTGGGCTAATCATCCGGTCACGAAGCAGCAGTGCACCGCAAGAATGGTCACCAACCATAGGAGCATCGCCGTGCCGACTTACAACGGTATGTGGTTTCATTACAGACTCCAACGTATGCAGCGCAAAGAGTTTACCTTTTGCCCGGACGACATCGAGCGTTGTGTGAAGGGCATTCGTCGCAAATGGGTCAGGAAGTTTTCTGATCATCAAGACAAGCCTCCTATTCCACCAGTTTGGCCCGTCAAAGTTGGTACCAACCTCACCCGTCAAGAGATTTTCAACCTTGAAAACGCCGGTTTTCAACTTCCACCAAAGGAGCGCATCACACCAACTCGCCTCTTCGCCAACTCCGCTCCCCCACTTGACATGTCTCGAATCCGAATTCCAGACCACCCCGACTCTATCCCTACTAGAAGACTAACCAAGGTTGTTCGGCGATCCAATAGCGGACCTTCACCAAAACAGAGACTCTTGGTTGCCTCTGCAGAAGCTATGCAAGGTACTATCTTCAAGTTAACTATGATCCCTCATCCGGGATTCGGTTGTGTTGTGACTTTCCAATCCAAGCCCCTCCCGAATCCCCCAATCTACTAAGTCACTGTGAGCAACAACCCGGAGTGCAATTGCGAATACTTCAAAGATATGATTTCAAAGTTCGGCCGCAAGCACAACTCCTATCTAAACTGTAAGCACCTCTATTACATCTTCATGAAGGTTTCCAACTTGGATCCGGATGTGAACTTGTTTATGCACGCCCCGACCTTTAGCTTCAATGAGGTTAAACTCATTCTCGAGGGAGGCCTCTTGACACATGCATCCACCTAGACTTCTAGCCGGCCTAGGTTTACTTAGTCTTCCCATGGATGTGGTCGTGTATTGACCTCCTATGATTTTCTGATGTACTCCCATGGGAATTATATCGTAGGAAATGATTTTTATCATTTCAAAGACTTGTCTTACAATAATTGCATTCTATTGTTGAAATCGTCCAACACTACATGGGAATCCCTACTACTAGCATTTACGTACTTCCTCTCCACTCTTCGAACAATTCAAACCATATTCAATGGGCTTTATGCTTGTCCAATCCTTGCAGTACAATACTTCTACCGGGTCTCTCACACCATCCAACTCTAGACGTCTCACTTCTTACATACGCCTCCGACGTGCCCAACTCCTTGAAGCTCTTTCTGCATACTCGGCATCCGATTTCGAGTGGAACACATGTACCTAAGAATGGTATTGTGGAATGTTGGCAGATGCAAAAAAACCTCATTTTTGCATCTTGCACCATTGAACTGTACCATTTCCAAAACATGTGTCTCACTCATGTTTTGATATACTTTCCTCGTGCAAAGATTTGACATTCATCTGAAGGGCACCAATCCGAGGTCCTCAAATCTCAAATCCCCAATGAACCAAACCATCTCACGATTTCCTCATCTCATCGTAGGCCCTGAAATATGTCTTTCTACACATGCCCTTCTAGACTCTTGTTGTGTATGAGTTTAAAGACGTGCATATATATTAAGGTGCAGGAAACCTTGTCCGCTTCAATGAATTATTGGTTCAGTCCAAGATGTAAGAATCAAATCAACAAGTTGCCTGCACAACGTCAAAAGTGATGCAATTTGAACTTATCATGTACGTGCCCCTTCTTGCTTTTTTGACTTCATCTTCAATCTTTGTATTCTCAAAAAATCCAATCTTCTCGATAGTCTATTGAACTTCATAGTCCGCATAAGTTAATTCTTAGGATCTTAATAAAGACAAATAAAACCAAACATAAAAAATATATTTATTTTATTAAGATAGACTAGAAACTGCTGAATCAACAATCACTAGACAGATGTCACTAGTCTCAAATGGGTATGCCTGGTTAGATATCAACTTTTTTGCTCTGCTCTCACAGATAGCAAGCGCCAAGTTGAGTATGACACATAGCCGCTCAAACAGGGCCACCGGGATTCGAACCCGGACCAACTATGTGGCAAACTCTCATACTATTCCAACCATGAGATCTTAACTTGACGACTACCCAAACACTCTTTAAGATACATATATTCAACAATCAACAAGAACAATCAACAATTTAACCATGTGTAATAGTAAGCAGCTGCTGGTTACTAGTTCTTCTCCTAATGCCTATTTTCTCTTTATTCCGTGCTTATAGGACCGTAAATTTCTTAAAATTCCACGGTTATAGGACCCAAAATTACTATTATTAGGGGAAAGCTCGAATATTCGCTAGAATATTCGAATCTCCCAAAAATAAAACAAACTTCTATAAAAAGTTATTTTTTTCTTTTTTCCACCGCTCTCCAAAGGTCTTTGCTTTCCAAATCTGCGCTCTCCGCTCTACGCTCACATAGAAGTTACATCCGGTGAACCCCTCGATGAAATGAGAGACTAAGGTAGAAATACCCAAACCGGTTAACCACCCTCTACCCATGCACTAGACCGTTGTCATAATAGTGAAGTGCCATTTCTGAAACTGATCATGGCGAGGTGGCAACTTCAATGCGTGTACACTTAGTGTAGCCAATGGGAGTCAAGTTTAATGTACTCATGAGGTAACCGGTTTAGGTGATGTTTTGTATGGAAATGCGGATTACCGTGTTCGGTGTAGGGCGAATCTAGTGAACGAGTAGGGGGTTTGACAACTTTCCACTTTGAAAAACTGTAGAATTTTTTGTACAGGGCAAAAAAATATGAAACAACTTGCATTCTTCATGAATCCTTCTCGTCTATCTTGGAAAATTATCTCATGATTGTAAGACCATATCTTCAATGCGAATCACCTTATTTCCACATGTTATGGTATTTCTACCTTAAAGGAAACCTGAGCGAGGGATTGGGAAAGGGAAAAAGGGGGAAAATGTGCAAGTTCTTCTACATACCTATGGTAGACATAACCATCTCCGATTAGCCTCCCCACTCAATCTTAATACATAGAGTCTCCTAAAGCCGTGAAGTTTCACACATGCATCTGTCATTTTTCAAAGTGATGGAAAAGCCATGGAGAAACATGGATGTAGTCGTCACATTTGGCGTGATGGGAAAAGGAGGTGAAGATGACACATATTTGGGTTCCTTGAAAAGGACCATGATTGTATTCAAGTTTTTATTTGCCAATTATCATAAATAGGTCGACCTATGTTGTGAATATGGGTTGGGAAAGAATATTGCCTTTGAAATTTTAATATAATTTCAACACTTTTTTGGTTAAATGTCGTGACATCAATTTCTAGGTGTGTAAAAAATCACTCCATTATTACAGTTGTACCACACTTGTGCGAAATTGCTTAAGTTATTGGAAATCGGTTTGACTTGGGTAGGACCTTATCACTTGTGAACATGGAGCTAGGATAAATTGGCTACGATGATATATATATATATATATATATATATGACATGCAATGACTCCATAAGTTGGGATTTGGCATAGTGTTTGAGATGGCCAATTTAAAGTTGGTTCTCAATGTAGCATAATACTACATTGAGAACCAACTTTAATACTTATGCATGAGTTCTAGTAATAATGCAAAATGTGTACATGCACTTCTATGGGAGGACCTATTACATAAATGTCAGATACTAGTCTAGGATGTAGATTGCATCTTTTGTTACATCATGTTTTAATTGCATGCATGTTGCATTATTTGTAAAAACACACACACATCTAGAGTGATTATTTGATCGCATTGCATCTCAAGGTATGGGTAAGTAGGGTTCTGTCATATTCTTCAAGTATCTTTACCCCTAATTTTGAAATTTTTATTTTGCAAGGTGCATGATTTGATGTTGTAAAGCAAATTCCTTCATATGCATTATTAAAATTGAAAACTTCTTTTGACTATATCTACTTAATTTCATATTTGACTTACTACATGTTTTGATTTTCTTCCATATAATGTGATCATATTGATGAACGATGCAAAATGCAACCCAATTAATATAAACAATGTGAAAGCAAGGTGTTTTTTTTTGTAATTTACTTTTAGGAATGATAATGCAAGGAAATGATACTTCCAATGTCTTTTAGATTCTTTTGAGTATCTTCACAAGGGAGTGGGGGGATAGAGGATGCATGAAAGTATTGGAATTAATTTTTACAAATCAAACATAGGGGGTGCAAACACGGTAAAGTGGAGAACCGTTGATCCCTACATAGGTTAAAGTGGAAGTGATTCATAACTATATACTAACTTTGAAGTGGGAAGGATAAAAATCAAAAACTTTCAAAGAACATATTGATTCATAGTACCAAGAAATTTATGTTGACTAAAAAAATATCAAGAAAAGTCTACATATTTTAGAAGACAGTGCAAGTGGCGTGCAAGTAGGTGATATTGAACAAGTATACGTCCAAATTTTGCTTCAAATATGATAAAGGGAGTAAGCATGGTCAAGTATATGGAAAAGTGCTCCGGTATATTAAAACCATCATTTTTTGGGTCAAATGCCTAAAAGTAGTAGTAAAGTGTTGTTTAAATTGGATTCCCTTTCATGGCACCCTCTATTGTTGTGTTAGGTACTCAAATATAGAATATCAAGATGTGATCTTCAAAAATTATCATTAAAAATACTACTCAAAAGGTAATGGCTAAATATTGTTTTGGATGTAGATTTTAAGACCTTGAATATTTTGAAGTTGGATTTTTTCCCATATTCCTTGAATTTATTGTAAACTTGAGGGCATCATTACAAAAATTTGTAGGAAAATATCAATTTAACATAATTTTATCATGTTTTATACCAAAATTTAGACAATTACATGTTCAACCACTATCTACTTGCACACTACTTGCACCATCTTCTAAAATATGTAGACTTTTCTTGAATTTTTTTGTTAACATAAAATTGTTTGGCTTTGTAAATCAATGTGTTTTTCAAATGTTTATGATTTTTTCTTTCACAAAATTCAAAGCTAGTATATAGTTTTGAATCACTTTCACTTAAACCTATGCAAGGTAATGGAGTTGTGTACTTAACCGTGCTTGAGCCCTCAAGTTCAAGTGGTTAAAGCCACTCAATACACAACATCCAAGTTTTTGTGCTCAAGATAGAAGTCGAAACCCAATGCTCCAAACTATATAATTTGCCAAAAATATTGCCAAAACCGTTGTCGTCATGTGGACCAGCTACTAGTTAAAATATAGATATTTATGTGTGTTATTATTATTTTTAAAATAAAAATTAATATGATGTTCTAGTTGGTTGTTTAAATTGAGAACCGGTTTTGAGTTCAAGACTTGGTAGGAAGGACTTGATAGAAATGATTTGGAAGGTAGGATTTGGTAGGTAGGACTTGGTAGATAGAACTTGGGAATGTTAGGGTTTACTGGCGGTGGCCTTTACCTAGCCGCTTAGGGGTTCTAGAAGCCCTAACCCCAATAATTTCATATTGGCTAGCCGCTTAGAGTTTCTAAAAGCCCTAACTCCAATGGTTTCTTATTGGTTAGTCGCTTAGGGGTTCTAGAAGCCCTAACACCAATGGTTTTCTATTGGCTAGTCGCTTAGGGGTTCTAGAAGCCCTAACTCTAATAGTTTTTTATTGGCCAAAGGGGCAAAATGGGGAAGATGATTTAAGGGGTGGAAGAAGGATGTTGAAGCATTTGAGTTGGCATTTTGGATTTGGTATTTGTGTGGAATTTAGAGGAGGATTCAGCATTTGAGAAAGAGAAGTATTTAAGAAGCTCTACTATACTTGAGGGTGTGGGAGTGAGAGTTTTAGAGTGAATAGGTTGTACTAAGTGTACTATTTATACCATTTTGTTGGTTATTAAATGAGAAAAACTTTGGAGTGAAAAATTTCGTGGATTATGAATAATTGGAGTATTCAATTGGTATGACATTTTAAGAGGATGTTCCTTATAAGATATGGGAGTTGTGCACAAAATTTGGAAGCTTCAGTATTTATGTAGAAAAAATTGTGAAGAGTTGAAGTGAAGGGTGTCTAGAAACAAAGGCAGCTAGGAGAGCAAGGTTAGAAAACATGGATATTGAAAAATATTATTGCTATGGCTATAAAAATTTGAGAATACCTTTTAATCTTATTTATCTATTGTGTATCAAAATTTGAGGTTCATTGGACTTAAAGGTTAGAAGTAATGAGAGTTTTAGTAACCGGATGTTATAAGACAGCGTTGATGCTAGGAAGTTAGAGTTAGTAAATCATGCATAACATCTTGGTTAAAGCTCTATTAGTGGTAATTTTTTGTGTATAAATTTTTAGCAAGGTATTTTATAAATATATAAAGTTTCACATGAAGAGAGTGAGCTAGTTGAGAGTTATGTGTATCTAAAGTGTAGTAGGTCAGTATTGAGAGAAATCTAGAACTGGGGTGTAAGAGAAGGAAAAGGCATTAGGGAGGGAACTTAAACACTACCATAAAGAGAAGCCCCGTACTTACTGGATAGTCCACAATCTTCTTGACACCGTTGTTTAAAATCCTACCCAAAACAATAAACGAGCAGTTAGAGGCTTGTATTCCTACATTTCCTCAAATAAACCAATCTTGCGGTTCACCTTCACGTTATAGTAATAGTCACGTAGGGCATCCCAAAAAACCTTCTACTTAATGACACTCAATTGAGCTGATGGCTTAGACAATAACTGCAAATTTGAGTTGCTTTGATAAGCGACGGCTTCTCTTGAACCAACCCACGTTTTGCACATACTGGTTGCTCATATACTCACTTGTTGTCTCCCACAACGTCCCTCAATTGTTTGCCAAATCCCCAAAAGGACTTGACTTCCTTCAATTCATGATCCTCAACTAGAACAAATGGTGTATTATCATCGGCACTAGTGTAGTAGTAAAATTTTGATTTTTCGATTCAATTCTAGAAAACGTGGAAACAAAGTCTTTAGTAAACTAGAAATGGCCTAAAACACTAGAAGAATCCTTGTCCATTCCAACCATGGTATCAATGACTCACTGTCCTAAACAACTCATTAAACGACTGTGACGCCTACTCAGCTCACCTTGTGTGACGTGGCCAACATGTGAGTCATTATTTAGTCATTTAAATGACTTATGATGAACTTTGTTGAAGGCCGTACAACATACCATTTTTCTGTCTACCATGTATCATCCACTACATCCATTCGTGTATGACGTGGATAGAATATCATGACCTGGCTAATTATTAGTCATTATGTGGTTGTCATTTAACGACTACGTGTATACTATTACTCAGTAATAACACAAATATGTGATGTGGCACTTACGTCCCTCCAATGACGTGGAAAATAGGTATGTATTGAGTGAACATTATTCTCGATAATGCTGACGTGTCAAAAGAATGACTACGACTTCCAACCTCAATGACTCTATGAGGCTTAGGGTTTAGGTGGCATAATACCCCCTTTACCCTACACCTTATGCTAGCTGTTTTGGAGTCATTATAGTGTTTAGCTACATTCTATACATATTTCTCATTATAGTGTCATCGCAGGGTTTAGCTACATTCTATACATATTTCTCTAACTGCATTTGATACCCTTATGTAGTCTTCTCTGTTGAACTCTCTAAAGCTTAGGCAAAGTGGTATGTTTGTAATCAACCGCGCGTTCAAGGCGAACATTGTTCCGGCGTTTATTGAGAGCTTTTCATTTTTTGCGTCACCTTAGATAAGGTCATAGTTGCAATTTAGTCATAAAAACCTATACCTGCATACGACTATAAGTCAGTCATTGTTTGTGCACGTGGACCGACACGTGGCAACAAAGACATAGCTTAGTCGTTTATTTTGGCCACGTGTGCTGGTTGCTAACCAGCATACTTGTGTACGATGACGTGGCTTGCCATGTTGGCAAGTGACGTACATAGAGATCATACGTGGATGGTGGAGATTTCGTCTCTCTCCTTCACCCTCGGGAGCACCCTAAACCCACTTCCCTTCTAACCCTATCATTTTCTGGTCTCCACAAGTGCGGCAGTGGAAGACCCTTGTGTGTGAGGGTTCAGATAGGTAAGTTTTGTAGAGGGTTCAGATCTCATACCTTGAAGGACGCCGTGCATGGTTGCCAGGCGCGACATTTGTAGTGCCAGGGCCCTCCCTTGACAACGCCTTGCCTCCGCCCCTAATCCCGCCATTCCAAGTCGCCGGAGTGCACGGAGGTGTGTTCTTGGGAGCTCTCCAGTGACTGTTGTCATCGACATGGCAATAGAGGAGGAGTCAGACGAGACCAAGACTGAGGATGACTACATACCAGGTAAGTCCCTAGACCTTTTGTTTACCTCCAATGTTGTTATGTTTTTGTTGCACAATATCAGGTTTGGGGTGGGTTTGTATGCAAAGTTGTGTGTTGGGTGTAGGGTGTTGGGTGTTTAGGTTTTTGTGATAGGGTTTGTGAATGTGAGTCGAGGGTATGTCAGGGTTTAGTTTGTGTGCATGTATGCATTTGCTGGTCCTTTTTTTTGTGCATATGCTCTCAGTTGTCTCCACTAACTCCTCAGATGGAAATGTCGGTGAATGTGACACTCCGGACTTCGGATCATAGGGACTCTGAAGCGACTCAAACCACGGATTCTCCTCTAGAACATTCTGCAAGAACACATCCTCGGCAGACGCTTCATCATCCTCTCTGAAGCTCGACGATGCCGCTGCAGAAGAGAGAGCGTCGGAGAAAGCGACCGGACTGCGCTCCGAGCTCCCCCATGAAGAACTCGCCGGGGCGGTGGAGTCGGCTTGATTGTAAGTGTTTGTGATGTCTCGCCCTGATGATTTAAATGCGCGACGTGCTTGAGCTGTATGAGCGCGATAAGATGAAGGGAGTGTAAGGTTCGCCATCGGCTTCCCTGTTCGGTAGCTGATGACCGGGGGCCGTCACTCACCTGCTACAAATTGCGCATTGCTCAATTCGCTGTACTCCTCGCTTCTGATGCTCTGTGCTGTGACTTGGCTGCCAGCCGAGGACCAGATTGGAAACGCTGGAGAGATCAGGCTCCGAGGGGACTGCATGGGGGAGACGAGGCTCTTAAAGAAAGCCTCCGGACTCAAATCATTCCCCCATGCCACCCGCAAGTGAGCCGGCGTCAGGAAGTGCTCCTCGGGCAGACAATCCTCGTCCTCTAGGAGGTAGTGGCGGAACTCCTCCATCATTCCAAGGCTTTGCATCGACGACGTCCGCGACTGGCCTTCTGTAATACTATCCAGCACTACTGCCATTCCCTGGTGCCAAATCTCAAACCTTCTTAACTGCACTATGATCTATCTCTCAAGTTCTTGAATCCTCGTCTTGCAGCAGCAGCAGTATCCACAACCAGCTCATGGAAGCTCAACCAGTATTCCGTCTGTCATGATGTGAATCATGTCAAAACTTTTGTACGTCTAATCTACCTCTTCCAAGACTGTTTACGATGTCAACGCCCTGCAGAATCGATCCTTCTTGATTCTCTGAGAGCTCTGCACCACATCCACCACTCGTAACAGAATTTGGATGCAGCCTTGTGATGGAAATGCTTAGGGTGTTGTTGTTTGTGTAAGTTGTAAGTGGTGTAGGGTGTTGGGTGTTTAGGTTGGAGTGATAGGGTTGTCCAATGTGAGTTGAGGCTAAGTCAGGGTTTTTTGGTGTGTGGATGTATGCATTTATGAACTTGCTGGTCTTTGTTTTTGTGTGTTGTGTTTAGGGGCAGCCTTGTGATAGAAATGCTCAGGGTGTTGGGGTTTGTGTAAGATCTAGGTGGTGTAGGGTTTTGGGTGTTTAAGTATTTTTCATAGGGTTGTCCAATGTGAGTTGAGGCTAAGTTAGGGTTTTTTTTGTGGATGTATGCATTTCTGAACTTGTTGGTCCTTGCACCTGGGTATAAAAGACTTGTGTAAAAACTTGGCATCAAACTACCAGTGAGTTTGGCCTCGTATGAATTTGAGAGCTCATGCATAAAGTTGTCCACATTTCCTTCAGGCTTAAATTATCATACTCAAAGAATGGTTACAGATTACAAAGCGAGTTAGGTGTTTGTATGAAATTAATATACAACAAGGATTATGTCTGATAAGTTCTTTGGGCACTTCCAACTCCACAATCGACTGGATGGGGAATCGTCTTGAATTGTCCCATCTGGTTTGCAATTGTGAATTCTGTAAATTGTTATTTCAAATTTCAGAATCGGTTTGAAGGATAAGCATCTTCCTAAATGACTGTTTTTCTATGTTTCAAAATGTGTTGTACAGAAATTGACTAAAGAAGACGTAATATGCATCCCTTCGCATCAAATTTACTTAAACATCATCAAATTTAGGGGCAACATTGTGGTAGGGATGCTTAGGGTGTTGGTTTAGGGTTTAGATCAAATTGTAATGCGATGGTGTGTAAGTGATTCAAGTGAATCCGCTCCTTTTTTGTGGATGTAGTGTGCATAATCATTTCTCAACCTAAGTCAGTGATGTGTTTCACCCTTCTGGTACTCCTGGTCTGGCTTATTGTTGCTTAATGGTTTCCTATTGTAGATAGCGATGAGGACCTTGAGTCGGTGCATGAAGCCATGGTTGATTTGGCTGGATCCACTGCAACAAAAAGAAATCGAGGAAGGCAAATATTGAAGACACCAGAAAAAATTGTAAGTTTGAATTGTTTTTACTTGAATATTGAGTTATATATGAAATATGATGATGCCGTGGGGGTGATATGGAAGAAGATATCTTATTTGTGGGCTGATGATACATGGTTGTTATGTTGGGATTGAAGTCCACTTGTACAGTGTGTGTACCTATTTTCACACTTCAACTAATTAATTCCTGGTTCATCCCCTTGGTGCCAATGGTGCAGTTTAGTGGTTGTATAGGAATGTTGGGATTGTGTTGGTGATATGGAAGAAGGATATTATCTGTGGGCTGATACATGGGTGTTATGTTGGAATTGAAGTCTATGTCCATAGGCGTGTAGAGGATCACACTAAGTGCTCACCGGCCCACTTCTAATCAACTGTGAAGTTGTATAAAAGAAATTTACATCTACATCTCTAAATACTTACCTTTATGAAGCTTTGTATTCCAATATTTTAGAACTAACTTGTTGTTGTGTGATGGGGGTTAGGTTGCTGCACGCCAAGGAAATAACCCCGCAACCACCTGCACACAACCTCAATGGCAATGGATCAAACTTTCAAACTCAAACATGTCAGGACATCCTAAGTTGTCAGGTGAGGGGACTTGTGAGCTACTAGTTTACATTGTGGAATGTCCCCTCACCTATGTTAGATTGAAGTTGACTTATTGGTGTATATGGGTTTGTGTGCAGATAAGTCAAGGGATCGAACTTCGAACGAGGACAGTGAAAGCAGTGGATAACACAGTCATTGAAGGGCCCAATGTGCAAAGGGTAAATCCTTGACTCCAAATTGACTCCTTAGCATGTGAAGTTTGTAATTTGTTTAGGTGCATGATGTCTATGTTGGTAGACATGTTAAGCATTGGGTGGTGGTGCCATGTGTTTGCTGTATGTGAAGAATATATGTGGAAGTGTATGTTGTGGATGTTGGGTTGGGGCAGTTTTACTTTGGACAGGTTGTGCAGTTGATGGATTTCAAGAATCCGCGGCAGATAGTAGCATCAGGCAAGATAAGTGGTGTTTGGGGGGTAGATAAATTTCATTTTAAACCAATTCCCCAATTTTTCTACAAGGTTGATGTTACACATGCTCAAATAGATGATGCACCTCTCATGCATCCACATGCAGGAGGGGACCAATTTTTGGTAAACAATGTGATAGGTGGTAGTGTGTTATGGAGCTAGAAGCATATGAAAGCTTAGGGGCAGATGGGCATAGTTTACAGGTATTATATACATGAGTGGGGTGTAGGGTAAAGCTACATGAACATACCATTGGACGAGGTAGGGATTGGCATATTCAACTTAAAGGATTATTCGAATGTAGAGGTGCACATTCCCAAGGCATTTTGAATGAGTCATGTGGCATTGATTGTATGTATTGAACACATTTTCCTCACACAGTGCATGTACCCTCCAAGGATTGTAGTAATGTGGGTGGTTGAATGAGTTGTGTCGTTTCGTATTAGGACAAACATATGGGTGTCACCCGTGAAGTTGACACAGAATTGTTGAATGATGTAGTAAGGACTGACTGCCAACCAAATTATAACAAATGTATGCTTTCCATGAGAATACTCGTAGTCATAATTAAATATATTTCGAGTCGTTGATTTACCACATCAACGCACCTCGTGTACATGTGTCAACTACACCAAACCCTACTCGACTAATAAATGACTAACAACACACAAATGTAGTCATTCTTTCAGTGAGCGTGTCGTCCCTGAACTCTAGTTGTCGAATAATGTGCCGACATGTCATATGTAGCCAATATAATCAATGACCAACATATCACTCAAATGATGCCAACATGGCATGGTATGGTACACCCTCAATACACATGTCAGACCAAGCAATAGACATGTGGACTCTAATGCAAAATGAATTGGCATCGGAGTACACGGCATGAATGCCACGTGTTGTGTACGTGGCCAACAAGTGTCCACCCGCGACTATAGAACGACTAAAAAGTCTCACACGTGGCATTATTTAAATGGATGGGCACCATCATGTGTACGAATGGGATAATGACAGCTGTTGCAAAAATGCGCTTTAAAATAGGTTATATAGTAATTCTATTGGTGACGTGGCAAAGGTATATTGTCCACGTAAGATTATATTACTTTATGATGTGGACGCCACGTCATTGCATGCATGCCACATAGCGTTGTGACATGGCTGCCTAGTCAGCGATCCCAACCACGTCGGAGCCACATGGCAACGACACCTCACGTTGGACAAATTTGGATGAAGTTGACGTGGCATCCACGTCATTGTCCGGAACGACTATGTGTCCGTTACAACTTGTCCATAATAACTAAAACAAATATAGTCATTGTGGTCCTTTACGACTGGTATTAGAGTCATAAGCATAGTCGTTGATAGCTAGAATTCTTCTAGTGAAAGAACCAGTGAAAACGGGCAATAGTCTCGTGAGACCAAAAAGAGTGATTAGTAAGGACAATAGTTTGATATCAACCGTGGTGATTATAGGAATCAGGCAGGCTTTCGGAGATATAGAGGAGTTGAGAAATCAGACGATGCTATCGAAGAGATGAGCGAGCGAGGCTGGGAGAGCCGAGCGACACTAAAAAAAATTCCTATATACCAAAACTCTCAAAAATTCCACGGATTTGATTTTTTCTTCAAATGTAATTGTCTGAATTGTGTAGTAATTTGATATAATTCCAGGGTGAATGAATTGGAATATGGTGGAATTTGGGTTGTTTTTGTGCTTCAACTTTGAATCAGAATTATTGCATGAGACAAAGTTAATTGGAATTGGATATTATAGTTATCAGGAGCCATATTTTAAGTCTATCGTCTTGTGGTTGTAAATTGCTAGAATAAGCAAGTATGGTAGAAATCAACATTTGAAATTACTTGGGCGAATTGTGTTATCATGAAATAAGTATGAATTGCCCTTGTTGATGTGGTTGATGATCATTAGAGAAATAAGGGAATCACACTAGGAAGCTCCTATTTAATTTGAGACTATGGTCTTGCTTTAATTGGGTTTCTCAATTGTAAATTGGATTTTGTTCTGTATAAGGAATAAGACATGAATTTTAAGTGGTTAAATCTGCCACATATAAAAGATGGGAATAATATTACCGTGTGTTATCGCCTGATCGCATTAGTTAAGTAGGTGTCAAGCCTAGGTGAATGATTGCGAGGCCATTGTCTATGAGAGAGATGGTATGATAGAATAGGCTTGGATTTTGGTAATAATTACCGAATTACACCAGAGTGTTAGGGCTAGTGAGTCCATTGCCTTCTAAATATTGTGAGCGATTCACATGAATATATAGCCTACTTGGAAGGAAGGAAATTTGAGAGAAATCAGAAAGTACAAATTCGGATAGTCCTTAAATAGTGAAATTACAAACAATTGACTGCTTTGCTAAAGTATGATCGGCTAATAATCAATGTCTTCAAGTATGTAACTTAGGCAAGTCATCAACTTCAATTGTGTATCAATTTGTACTCGTATTAATTGAATTTGAAGTCAGTACAGTGAATCAACCTCGTACATATAAATCTAACTTTGCGGGGTCATGATTTTAAAATAAAGAGGTTTGAATTGTCATTGCATTGAAATGTTGTATCGAGCAAATATTAAGACTATGGTCTTGGGAGTGTAAATGGAGAAATTGTTCCATCCTAACCCTTGACAGAAAGTGAACCATCAACCTATTGAGTCTATTTATTGCAAAGGGATAACCGGATGCAGAGGAGACCAAAGGACGTGTTGGTTGTGAAATCGGTAATTATTGATTGCTAAATAAAATATTACGTTGAATTAAGGATAACTTAGAATTCCATAAACATTAAGAATTGAATATCCTAAACAATACTTGTGAGAACCTTAAATGACATGAATTGGTAAGTTTTTTGTTTTTAAGACTAAGAGTGTGGAATTGTAACACTAAATAAACAAGATAAGTTTATGAATTATGTGAGAACATGTTAACGTGCGTATGTGGTATGACTTATTGCCATAATGAAAGAAATTATGGTTACCTTGGCCAAGACCAGGTAAGAGACTATTGTCAGACAATATAATTAAGATTGTATTTAATCAAAGAAGACTGATAATCTTGAAAGGATGACTGCACTGCACTTTCAAGTTACACTAAATGGAATTAATTAAGGAAAGATTATTGACTACACCGAAGTGCCCTTGGTTTCGGTAAAGAGACAAAAATTGGTTACTTATGCAAGACAATTGACTATGGTTGTGCCTATGGTTGTGCATCGCACTTGGTCCAATTAAAATGAACTCACAACCAAACTATTGCCTAGGAACTTAGAGTGAGGTGAGTGACTGTCACAATTGCATGTATTGACATGGAGAGATTTTTAAAGTTTTCATCCCTTACCTATAAACCAATTGTCAATCCTAATTCAAAATAAAGTGAAATAACCATGTGTTTTCCTTAATAAAACTTATCTGAGACACCTAGATGATATACAAAGTCACCTTTTAAGTCTTCCATGAGTGTTTAACACATATTTAACTAAAACTAGACGTATGAATTAAAATTAGACTAAATTAGAACGTGATTACTATAATCACGGGCTTAAAATAGTAAATTAAAACAATTAATTATGGTAGACAATGTAGGTAGAGAATAAAATTAGCGATAATGATGTAAGGAAAAAAGGAAAACCAAATATAACATGGGGAGATCTCCCGATGCTAATCACCAATCTGTAAATTATGGAGGCAAAGTAAAGAAGCATCGGGAGACCTCCCCGTGTTCTCATGTAACACAATTGGGGAGTACGACCACCAAAGAATAGCATCCCACACTAATAGGAGAAAACACAGAACATAAGAAAACTAAAAAAACAGTATGCAACAAAGTCTCCTGATATGGGACGAGAAGAGAATGGCATGAAGTCTACAACATGTGCGTGGAAAGCAGAAAACATCGGGAGGTCTCCCGAAAAGTGGACGACACAAAAAAATGCAGTGTGAAGCAATTGAGAACAAAAATCACATAAAATGTGAAAGAAATGAGCACGAGCGAGGATATACACGAAAAGAAATACAAAACATGTGAAACGATAGCCATGTGCAAGTGCAAGAAAGAGGAGCACCACGACGAGCGAAATAGAAGATGAACATATATTAATTGGAAGGAAAATTGAAAATGGAAACACCGGGAGGGCTCCCGATGGTTGTTCTAAGAAGGCTGACTTACAGAGTTTGCAAGTTCTAGGTTTCGTTGAGCAAACTTCTTTTCAGATTTGCCTATTTGCACAACAGAAGTGTCGTTTGTGTTTTTCCTAGTTCTATTGGAATAAAGAACAGAACTACATTCTATCCACATGACAGCTGTGGAAGATGGGTCACACTCCCACTTAGAATCCCAAGCCCCTTTGTAGCGATCATGGTCAGAAATTTTTTTCCTGCCTTTGGTTGGCCTCCAATATCGAATTTGAAATTGACCATACTGGGGATGGCTACGATCGAGTTGAACAGCAGTGAGTGCTCGGCCCATCCAGACAGGATAGAGGTCAGGGTCGGAAGGACGAACAAGAACAAAGTCACCAAGGAGAACATCTCTGTAAGGATTGAAGGATTCCTTGGATTTGTCGCGGGCCACTCCACAGAAGGGGTCAATGGGAACATCCTCGGGGGTTGTATCAGTCTGAACAAGGTCAGACATAGATGAATTTGGAGTGGTGTAAGAAGTAGAAGGCCAAAAACCAAGTTGTAGGGTGGGAGGCGTGGGGGGGAAAGGAGCATCCAATTCCTCAGCGACATCTTTCAAGTAGGTGACATAATCTTCCATTTTTTGACGGTAGGTATCATTCTCAAGACAGCCGCTCTCCCAAATTTTGATATATTTTCTGATACCAGCACGAATCCCATCCTTCTTCTGATTCGCATCACGTGCATCGTCAGCAGTTACTTCTTTGTCACCGTAACGGCCAGGAAGAACGTGGCCCCAAGGAGGCCTAATCTGTAGAGCAGGAGGGTCGCCAGAGGGGAGGAGGGGACGACCACGACCATCGTCCTTCCACATGCGAACGGAGCTGCTTCGTGGCAACCAATCCGGATCAAGTGCGGATTTTTTATACTGGAATACAGGCCAGTCATCGTTATCGAGGAAGAAGCGAAAAATGTGCATTTCTTTAAGACCGACGAGCTCCTCGGCGTATCCCTTAATGAAGGATTTGAAATCAGCGACCTCCTGAATCAACTCGGGTATGAAGGAAAGGAACTGTGATTCCATGAACGTTTTCATGAGGTCGGAGAGGACAAAGGTGTTGGTTGTTTTGAGTTGTTTGGACAAGTAGCTAAAGTAGCCGTCAATATCTTCGTGGGTGTGGCCTACGAGAAGGAAACCGACCTGGATCTCATGAAAGACCTTGCGAGCTGTGAGCAAGGACAAGAAGGCTATAACGTATTGATTTTTATTGTCCCTAGCTGAGTTGTCCAGCTGGAGATATAACTTCTTTGGAAGCGGACGTACAACATCCGGAGCATCCGTTGCATCGGGGAGGGAAGATCGACATCTGCACACAAAAGGGACCAAAAAATTGAGGTTTAGTTGGAGGCTGCGGGCATCGGGAGGCCTCCCGATATAAAGGAAGGAGGCCAGCCATGGGAGGAGAAAGAGGGAGCATCGGGAGGCCTCCCGATGAGAAGGACCCCATGACGTGAATGACAATGTTGGACAAAAAGAATTAAGAACTCACCGAGATTTACCCCATAGAAGTTTATCAAAATAATCGTTCAATGGAGGATCTTGAAACAACATTCTGGAATTTCGAACAGGAGGTTTCTCCAACGCACGGAGGCACCTGGCAAGGGACGAAATGGTGAAGTTGGAATCCTTGGGCCACAAGTCGGTTGCGTAGTGGGCATATGCGCCGTGGCCGTGGCCATGAGTGACCATGCCAGTGAGGCTGACCGGAAGTTGAAACAGCCCTGCAGTGGCCTTCGTGATGACACGAAGTCGGGGGATTGCTGTTTTGTTTGTGTCCATGCCGTCGTGGATGATAGCCAGAACCTCGCGGGGATTAATTTTGGACTCATGGCGCCATGCATGATAGAGATTGCGGCATGAACCCTGGTGGTTGTTGTGCTTTCTCAACTCCCTCTTGAGATTCTTCCTCTCTTCACTGCCTTTGATACTCATGTCAATCAAGTCTTTGTAGTGTTCGCATTCAGAGCACTTTGAGAAATTGAAGCCGCCTTTTCGAACGTCAACGTTTCGAAATAGACTATTCCGAAGGCGACTGACAGTGGACTGAGATACACTTTGTATTCCAAAGGACGTGGAGGTCTGCAGAAGCAATAAATAATGAAATAAATCATGAATAATAATAAAAAATTATACCGCAGAAGTAATAAGCAATGAAGGGATCGGGAGCCCTCCCGATGCTTGACCCAAACTGGACACGGATGGAAAAACAAAAATATTGAACTAAATAATGGAATAATGGCTAATGAACCATGACAACATGATTTCAAGAGATGACGTGACATCGGTTACATATACTAGACACGTGCGAATTAAGCCAAATCATCGGGAGACCTCCCCATGCAACATACACGATGGCGATATCATAATAATTATTTGATTACATGTAATCCGAATTAAAGAGAAGATGCCGCGTATCAGATTCACATAACATGATGACCCCACAGATCATGTGCACATACATGCAATGCCAAGAAAATCTTACGTCTTAATGATAGGTGGGAAAGGGAATGATGTCCCGTGACAATAGAAACGCTTATAAAGGAGGCCCCCAGACAACGCAGAAACACCAACATCCATTGCTGTAGGAGTCGATTGCAAATTCTACTCAATTTGCATATCCAACTCATAGACGACCTTAACAAACCCGGCAGAATGAGAAGAAAGGAGGGAAGGGGCAGCTGTGGCGGGAGGAGTTCGAAAAAATCTAGAGTAGATGAGAGCACAGGAAGCGACACAGAGAACAACCGAGTGGTGTGGAATTCGAAGAATTCCACCAGAGAAACCGCGAGTTCCCGAGAGGGAGGGAGAGAGAATTCGCTGCATACCAGCGAGGGAGCATCCAACAATGCTGGAGGCGATCGCGACACTAAAGAATGGAGGATTTACGAGGAGTTCTTCGCTCATCATCTAGAGGAAGAGCAGAAAGGCGGCGACGGGGATGACGAAGACGAAGACGAGGAGGAGGAGGAGGATGAAGACGACGACGAGGAGAAACAAGTGTCGGAAGATGAAGAAGCCTACGCCAGGGACAACGACGAGTATGGAGTCTTCGACGACCGAACACCTCGCACCGAATCTGGCGAAGAGCGCTACGAGAGCTCGGCAACCCAAGATTCGAGTAGCGGGTCGTAGTTCAGTGTCAAGTCGTAGTTCAATGGATAAAGAGTAGAATAGGATGGAGCCTCAAATGTAAGAAAATTTTGTATATGAATACATACAGACTCTGAACAGAGTCTTTGCAAATCCATCGTTGCAAACAAATTTTGTATATGAATAAATACAGACTATGAACAGAGTGCTTGCGAAAACATCCATTGTTCAAAATGCATGTCTACTGTCTGAAAAGAATGTTGAATGCCAAAAGAAAACGAAAAACGGAAAGAAATGCAAGGCCATGGCCATCGGGAGGCCTCCCGATGGTCATGGATCACCCTATGTAGACAAAGAAGAGAAGTAAAAAAATATAATGAAATGGCCTTCGAATCCAAAAGCAATAAATATAAATCGAGGAAGGGAACACAAACAGGGAAGAAATAGAACAGCGGAAACGAAATTCCAACAGGAGCTCTACACGAGAAATGCATAGAATCGGGAGACCTCCCGATGCTATGCGTGACAGTGGACCAAAACAAATATACAGAAGATTTCAATATCTGCCTGGACTGCATGACAGAGGTATGCACTAATCACAGAAACAGGGCTGGACATCGGGAGGTCTCCCGATGTTGAGGATTCCTTAAACACAATAAATAATGTGGACGTCTTCTCACCTCATTAACTTCCTCCCGCACCTTCTCCCAGGTGAGATGAGCAGGGAGAACTTTGCGAATATCCTGCCGTCCATTTCCAGTTCTTTTCATCTGATGGGGCATTTGATCAGCATTCATGCGAATGATGGACTCCATAGTCGCTTGAGCTTGGATGGTCCTCGCTCTAGGTTTTCGCATGCCCTTGTTGCCATGAGTTGACGATCTCTTTCCATTTCTATATCGTTACTTGTAAGTCATGAACGTTGCACGAGATACGCCATGAATTTTCCACCAAGCACAGAGACAGACAATTTTGCCTTCTAACACAACTCCATGTCCCGATCCCATGGGTTGCATCCTACTAAAAACCTCCGTACCCCATTCCCTCCGTTCATCAAAGGACTTTCTCCAGTAGTTCACTCTGACATGTTGGGTGGACGACCATGGAAACAATTGACAACAGTTCATCGAGCAACATTCTTGCGCACTTACAGCGCGAATAGATGCCAAGTCGAGGAGACGACCAATTTTGGGCGCCTTCTCCGGTGTTTTTTTTTTGCGAATGGAACTGCGATAAGCAGATTTCTTAACACCTGCGAAGAATTCTTCTTCGCTCTCATTCGATGGATTGTCACAAAGGTGCTGGTCCACCTCAGAGAGTAGGAGACCGTCCAGGAAACGGGTTTCCTTTAATGGCCACAATCTCATGGACATTATCTGGTCCCCATTTCCTGGAATCGAACTGATGACCATCACGCCAACGTGATCGGGTCCAATCATATCCATGACAAATACCTCTTCTGGCAAGCAAGCATAGATTCGGCCTGTCGCCAACACAGCACCCGTGTTGTCCTCCAAGTTGCAAATTTTGTATCTCCACTCCGTCCGCGAGGGGTAAGAAGCTTCCATCGGATGCGATGGCGTCGATATTGGGAGAATCAATTCGTTCGGTTCTGGAGAACTTGGCAGCAAAGGCTCGGAATTCTGGGGATCCTCCATTTCTTCGTCATCATCTTCGAATACAGTGAGATCCTCTGACGAATCAATGGAGGACTCCACAACGTCCCCGACACACACCACAAGATTCTCAGGGGCCCATGGAATTGGACCTCCCACCGAGTCGCTAATGCAATCACCAACATTCGGGTAGTCGATTACGATCTGGTCGAGGCCGTAGTGCACATGCAGTGCTTTGATGAATACTTGCCCTGGCAAAGGAGGATCTTGAATGCACCCGCCATCCACCACTACGCCTATACCTACCTGGATGTCATTCAATCTGAAATAGACTTTCTGGCCTGCGCTAAAAGCCATGTCCACAAATCATTCAAGATCGGGAGGCCTCCCGATCCTGTATGAACAACAATGACTAGGATGTGCTAGGGGGGTGGTAAACGTGCATCGGGAGGTCTCCCGATGCTTGGTCGGGTATTCCAAAAATCTCAGCTAAAGTACCCAACTCTACGAGCATCGGGAGACCTCCCGATCCATTGATTGGGAGTTGAACATACTAAACCCTGATCGACGGAATCGGGAGACCTCCCGATCCTGTTGTTGTTCCAGGATAAGAAAACAATGTCACAACTCAGATCATCGGGAGACCTCCCAGTCTTGCGTCACAGTGTCCACTGCTGACGTCACTGAGGATGAATGAGAGGGATGAATACTGTGGATGAATAAGAGGGATGAATATTGTGGATGAATAAGAGGGATGAATACTGTGGATGAATGAATATCAGAGAATGAAAGCTTGTGAATGAAAGTCTCGGGATGAATGTGTGCGAATGAAAGTAAGTGTGGCCTGCGAGAAACTTGCGTATTGATGCAGCAAGAGGATTGTACACTACACAAGGACATACACGGGACGTAGTGGAATGAAGCGTCAAGCACGCACAATGAAGCGTTAGAAATGAGGAGTCGCAACCTCAGAATGAAGAGGTGTAGAGGGATTTCTGTGGAGGTCATTGTGATATCGGCCTAATCCAAAAGATGCCTTCTCTTCTACTGCATTGGATCCATTGGATTACTTCTTGTTGTTTATTTATTTTTGGATTCTTATCGCCTTGGTTCTTCCACCACTTGTTCTCGCAGAAGGCCTCGTCATCATTAATGGTCATCGTTCAACCATAGCACCGAGCCCTGACATTCTTGTCTCCATCGAAACGACAATTGAGCTTAGAATGGGGTAAGTGATTTCATAATTCCAAATTTTGAATCCGGTCAACATTGTTTTCTAAATTCATTTTTTTTGCGTGAATCCGGTCTTGAGATGCTGGATTCATGTAGTTCCGCATTCAATTTCTATACCCTCCACGCTGCTCTATTACCCTGAAGCAAGAATCCTGACATTCTGTCAGTTTTTGTCTGCATCGGGAGGCCTCCCGATATTGTCGGATGGATGTCAAAGGATATATTCACTCGCTGTAAACTTTATTCACAAGCATTATTACCGCTTGTAATTTTTGAGAAGGCGCTAGAATATGGCTATATTTAGCTCTCCTATGATAGAGGGTTGTCGGCCACTCATCGCCATTTCAGTTAGACGACAGGAGTTTTGGAATCATGCCAGAGAAAGTGTTGGAATGCGTGACGAATAAAATGTTGATTGAAGACGGCGATTTGATGGCGAGCGGCACATGCGACAGTGACAATGCAGACGCCATTGGCGTGCAAAGTGGTGGCGATTGGAGCCGTTGGCGCCCTCATTAAGTGCACGACGTGATCATTAAACAGAGTGTGCTAAGAGATTAGGAACCTAATTTCTGTGGACAGCAACCTGCAGTCACATCGCGATGTAGTCCACACGTTGTATAGCTGACGTAGGGAAGAAATAGGGTTTAGGATGTCGGCTCCGAAGCAGTATATATGAGGAGCTCTCCCGGAGCCATTTGCAACACTTGCTCCACGGCGAAGCCCTGCTGCATTCTGGAGTGAGCACATAGAGGACGTTCAGACTCTCCTCCATGACATGAACGCATAGTTCATGCATCCTTGCACAGAATTTATCATCCATCCGCATCATTTATCATCCATCCACATTACTCTCATCCATGTGGTAATTTTTGAACGTGCAGTCCGAGGTAGAGGGTTGGAGCACACGGAGGTGGAGCACACGGAGGTGTCGCACACAGAGCGTGGAGTAGCCGCACATATCTACTGGTGAGTTGTTGCAGTGGAAATTTTAGTTTGTTGGCCATTATATTTCACCACCGGGAGGTCTCCCGATGTCAATTGGATTGCACGAAAAATGTTTCCGCATACATGAATTTTTGCAAGTACTCGAAATTGAATTTTCATTCCCAAACCCCCAGCATCGGGAGGCCTCCCGATGCCTGTACTTGAAATTCAATTGTCATTCCCAAACCCCCAGCATCGGGAGGCCTCTTGATCCATGTACTCGAAATTCAATTGTCATTCCCATTCACCCAGCATCGGGAGGCCTCCCGATGCAAGTACACCAAATTGAATTCTCATTCGCAATCCCCCAGCATCGGGAGGCCTCCCGATGCTGAATGATTTCTATAAATTTATATTTAAATTTGGTCTCTCGTAACATATTTAGAAGCTCACAATGTCTTGTTTGAATCAGAGACGATATGGGCACCTTGCGGTTGAAGCATCTGGTGTCTGAAAAGATTGGAGAGAATGTAGGTCTTTTCGAGCCACCTTCTGTGGCCTCCTATGTAGTCAAGAACCAGGTTGAGAAGTGGGGTGCTGAGGTTGTGGAGGACACCTCTCAACAAAGGTTGAAAATTAGGTTTGTCTATGTGATCGGTGGGAAGGTCACGTCACCGACCTCAGTTGATGTCGTTGATTGTAAGGAGTATTCAGATGCCTGCGTCATCTTGAACCTTTGCGAATCCTCCCCCACCGTGGCCACAAATTATGTGGGCCTAGTGGTTCCCGTCGCGAAATTAGACACAGATATTTGTGGGAGATCGACAGATTTTGGCTTCATGTGGCTCCCCGACGACGAAAAGCTGCCAAGCGACGTGCGTGAAAGGTTTGTGTCTATGGTGGAGGATTTGAAGGCCATCGTCATCCCGCCAACACAGAAGAAGGCGAGGAGGCAGGAATGCTACGATGTGAGCGGTGAGCGGTGAGCAGGTCTCGCGAGCAGAAAATGTTAATTTAAAACTCTATTGTTCGAAAGTTAGGACCCTTATGACCGTGGATTTTGCACATATTTCTAGTTTAAATTTGTAATTACAAGGCCCATATTTGTGGAGTGCCCAATTTCTCAAACCAAAAAGTTTCTTGAAATTACCAATGAGGCCCTATGACCGTGGGAAAATTGGGTATGGTTGAGAAGATGGTGGACTAAATTCTCTTTGGAGTATGACGACCACCAAGTGTAGTGTGATTTGAGAACAACGAAAAGATGCATTCAATGAGATAATTGGAATATTGAAACCCACACCACACTTTATAAATCCAAATACCAATCAATCAAACCAAAAATCAATCAACCATGACGTTGTCACTACTAGATTCCCTACTTCCAAAGATACTCCCCTCATGGCCGCCCTCATCTGAAGTGGAATTTAAGCTATGGCACTCATTATCCACCTCTGCACATCATTGAAAAAGTATATGAAAACGAGCCTAACCTTAACCTCCCTGGCCTCACTAATTAAGCCTGCATTGAGCATATCGGGGCCGAGACCTACATTTCCAGAAATCAAAATATAAAGCTACCCCTAACTAATCCCACCCCAAAGTCTAACCTTAACCTCCATGGCCTCACTACTTAAGCCTGCATTGAGCATCTCGGTGCCGAGAGTAAGAATTCCAGAAATGATAATTTCTAGCTACCCCTAACCAATCCCACCCCGAAGCCTAACCCAGAAATTAACTAAACCCCGAACCCCAAAGAAATGAAATTAAGAATGTGAGGTTGGTAAAACACATGCCAACAAGGAACTCAACTAACTGAAAAGTTAATAAAATCAGTGGACTTACTCCTGCCCAGAAACATGCTTTTGCAAGGAAATTTGCCAATTTCTCTTCGTTGATGGGCTTGGGAGGTAGCCTGCGAGCCTCGCGAGTGGAAGCAGATGAATTAAAGTATTCTAGCCATTTTATTTTGAATGCTGGAGACGCCCTTGAAGTTGCAATGAGCTGCAGCTTCTCTAAGTTGAGTTCCGGTGAGAGTGAGTTCAGGGTGTAATGTCGCTCAATCTGTGTGACAAAGGGATTGTGAGAACTTCTTAAGGATAAGCTGAACAGAATGATATGGACAAAGGATTAGGGTACCTACATCACGAAGCCAACCGTCGGTAAGCTCCGGGTTAGACACAGCAATTAGTTTTCCCATCTTAATGCGAAGTGCCACAACTCTCTTCTCAATTGCGGCTTTCATCGCAGCTGCCTTGTCAGCAGGGAGACTTTGCCTTCTGATTGCTCCACAAGCTAACGTATACCATCGTCTGCAGCGAGACCCAGTTCGTGCTGCACAAAGAGAGAACAAGAATGCGGAAACCAAAAGTTCAAATGAAAATGAAACATGATGTTTAGGACCCAAAAAAGGGTTAAAGAAGTTGGTAGCGATTCACAGAACCATAAGGACTATTCCATGACTCACCTGAAATATGAAATTTGTAAACACATGTAATGGTAACGAATACCAAGTCTTCTGTGACTTCTTGCACCTTTTGAGGTCGGCCGGACTCAAAATGTCATTGAACTGGTCAATTGACATTAGACCATACTTTTGAACCCTGAAGAGGGTATGGACAATGTTGGTCTTCACGTGCGAGTCCTTGGTATGTCTAAATTCAAAAATCAAGTGAAAGATATTAGATTATTGAAATGAAAAGAAGTTGAAAACTGCTCGAAATTAATATGAAAGATTGCTTATCAAAAGAAAATGCACTTACTTGTTTTATGTTGTGCATGACTTGCATAACAAGTCCAACTTTCCCATTTGTGTCAAGGAGAATTGAGTCCACCAAATAATGCCAAGAATCCTCAGTTCGGTGAAGTCTGTCAATGTGATTTAACCAAGCTTGACGCCTATGGTTTCCGTCACACACAAAAAACATCAAATTTGTGAAGCGGGCCAAATGTGGATCTGAAAGGAGAAACGTGTTGAAAACGTCGTTTTTGGAGTTCCAAATATGACCCCAAGAAGCCTTATCAACTTCTAACACTTCCTGTGTCTTACCGTCTTCATTTGTGGTTGAGACATAAAAGACCGAGGCGCCCTCCCTGTATCCGTGGACAAACTCTTGCTCGAGCTTAGCAAGATCGGAAGACAGAGTTGGCCTTACCATTGGCATTGCAAGCATTCTGCACAAAGGAATACAAAATCGCGAGGAACTGATGGGTTGGAATCTCAAGCTTGTGATCATGGACACTGAGTTAAGTTTCTGCCGAGTCCGAATCTCATCCTCATCAGCCATAAATTGAGTATCATCCCCAAGAATATCTTCTTCTCCCTCAGGACCGTCATCAAGGATTTCCAATTCTGGCTGCATTCCCTCTGATACTTGTGTCGCAGGTGGCGAAGATGCAGCATGTACCTACAATATAGACATTACATTTTCAACATTTTCATATTGACCGGGTTCAATTGAAAATCAACACTAAGAACGCAAGATGAAGATTAGGTTTGTAATCAATCGGAACATTACTTTATAAGGTTGAAGGATTGCAAAAACACTAAAGTTTCGAGAAGTCAGTTGAGAACAATTACATTCAAAGTATCTGAACATTCCATTTCGGCAGCAAAACACTTCCACTTCTTTGAAACCTTACACTTGGACTCATACCAAGTATGACACTTGGCTTTTTAGAATTCTAAGTGAGACACTGCAACCAACAAAAACCAGGTTCAGACGTAGAATTCCAGAAATCAAAATCAAAATCTACATCTAACTAATCCCACCCCAAGCCTAGCCTAAACCCTCCATGAACTCACTGATTGAACCTGCAAAGTATGTATCGGGGCCGAGACTAAGAATTCCAGAAACATCATACCAATCTGCACAACAACAACTTTAACATGCCTCAGTCTAGGTCACAAACAAACATGACTCCTCAAAATTTTCTTTGTCGTTGCCCTGTCTTTTGGGTTCTTTCCCGAGGTGAAGCCTCGGAGTCTGGATCTGGTTTCCAGTGCCCAAAGGGTGCTGGAAATGGGCGGCCGTGTCCAAAAGATAGAGCAACCACAAAAAAATCCAGTGCCCTTAGGGTGCTGGAAATGGGTGGTCGGACCCGACCACCCATTTCCAGCACCCTAAGGGCACTGGAACACATCCAGACTCCGAGGCCTCACCTCGGGGGAGAACCCAAAAGACAGATCAACCACATAAATATCCAGTGCCCTTACGGTGCTGGAAATGGGTGGTCGGACCCGACCACCCATTTCTAGCACCCTAAAGGCACTGGAACACACCCAGACTCCGAGGCCTCACCTCGGGGAAGAACCCAAAAGACAGAGCAACCACAAAAAAATCCAGTGCCCTTCACAAAAAAATCCACTGCCCTTAGGGTGTTGGAAATGGGTGGTCGGGCCCGACCACCCATTTCTAGCACCCTAAGGGCAGTCGAACACATCCAGACTCGGAGGCCTCACCTCGGGAAAGAACCCAAAAAACAGAGCAACCACAAAACCATTCAGTGCCCTTCACAAAAAAATCCAGTGCCCTTAGGGTGTTGGAAATGGGTGGTCGGGCCCGACCACCCATGTCTAGCACCCTAAGGGCATTCGAACACATCCAGACTTGGAGGCCTCACCTCCGGGAAGAACCAAAAAATAGAGCAACCACAAAAACATTCAGTGCCCTTCACAAAAAAATCCAGTTCCCTTAGGGTGTTGGAAATGGGTGGTCGGGCCCGACCACCCATTTCTAGCACCCTAAGGGCACACGAACACATCCAGACTCGGAGGCCTCACCTCGGGAAAGAACCCAAAAAACAGAGCAACCACAAAAACATTCAGTGCCCTTCACAAAAAAATCCAGTGCCCTTAGGGTGTTGGAAATGGTTGGTCGAGCCCGACCACCCATTTCCAACACCCTAAGGGCACTGGATTGTTTTGTGAAGGGCACTGAATTTTTTGTGGTTGCTCTGTTTTTTGGTTCTTTCCCGAGGTGAGGCTGCGGAGTCTGGATGTGTTCCTATGCTCTTAGGGTGTGGGAAATGGGTGGTCGGGCCCGACCACCCATTTCCCACACCCTAAGGGCACTGGATTGTTTTGTGAAGGGCACTGTATTTTCTTGTGGTTGCTGTGTTTTTTGGGTTCTTTCCCGACGTGAGGCCTCCGAGTCTGGATGTGTTCGAGTGCCCTTAGGGTGCTAGAAATGGGTGGTCGGGCCCGACCACCCATTTCCAACACCCTAAGGGCACTGGATTTTTTTGTGAAGGGCACTGAATTTTGTTGTGGTTGCTCTGTTTTTTGGTTCTTTCCCGAGGTGAGGCCGCAAAGTCTGGATGTGTTCCAGTGCCCTTACGGTACTAGAAATGGGTGGTCAGGCCCGAGCACCCATTTCCAACACCCTAAAGGCATTGGATTTTTTTGTGAAGGGCACTGTATTTTCTTGTGGTTGCTTTGTTTTTTGGGTTCTTTCCCGAGGTGAGGCCTCCGAGTATAGATGTGTTCCAGTGCGCTTAGGGTGCTAGAAATGGGTGGTCGGGCCCGACCACCCATTTCCAACACCCTAAGGGCACTGGATTGTTTTGTGAAGGGCACTGAATTTTTTGTGGTTGCTCTGTTTTTTGGTTCTTTCCCGAGGTGAGGCCGCAGAGTCTGGATGTGTTCCTGTGCTCTTAGGGTGCTAGAAATGGGTGGTCGGGACCGACCACCCATTTCCAACACCCTAAGGGCACTGGATTTTTTTGTGAAGGGCACTGTATTTTCTTGTGGTTGCTCTGTTTTTTGGGTTCTTTCCCGAGGTGAGGCCTCCGAGTCTGGATGTGTTCGAGTCCCCTTAGGGTGCTAAAAATGGGTGGTCGGACCCGACCACCCATTTCCAACACCCTAAGGGCACTGGATTGTTTTGTGAAGGGCACTGAATTTTTTGTGGTTGCTCTGTTTTTTGGTTTTTTCCCGAGGTGAGGCCGCGGAGTCTGGATGTGTTCCTGTGCTCTTAGGGTGCTAGAAATGGGTGGTCGGGCCCGACCACCCATTTCCCACACCCTAAGGGCACTGGATTGTTTTGTGAAGGGCACTGTATTTTCTTGTGGTTGCTGTGTTTTTTGGGTTCTTTCCCGACGTGAGGCCTCCGAGTCTGGATGTGTTCGAGTGCGCTTAGGGTGCTAGAAATGGGTGGTCGGGCCCGACCACCCATTTCCCACACCCTAAGGGCACTGGATTGTTTTGTGAAGGGCACTGTATTTTCTTGTGGTTGCTTTGTTTTTTGGGTTCTTTCCGGAGGTGAGGCCTCCGAGTATAGATGTGTTCCAGTGCGCTTAGGGTGCTAGAAATGGGTGGTCGGGCCCGACCACCCATTTCCAACACCCTAAGGGCACTGGATTGTTTTGTGAAGGGCACTGTATTTTCTTGTGGTTGCTTTGTTTTTTGGGTTCTTTCCGGAGGTGAGGCCTCCGAGTATAGATGTGTTCCAGTGCGCTTAGGGTGCTAGAAATGGGTGGTCGGGCCCGACCACCCATTTCCAACACCCTAAGGGCACTGGATTGTTTTGTGAAGGGCACTGTATTTTCTTGTGGTTGCTGTGTTTTTTTGGGTTCTTTCCCGACGTGAGGCCTCCGAGTCTGGATGTGTTCGAGTGCCCTTAGGGTGCTAGAAATGGGTGGTCGGGCCCGACCACCCATTTCCAACACCCTAAGGGCACTGGATTTTTTTGTGAAGGGCACTGAATTTTGTTGTGGTTGCTCTGTTTTTTGGTTCTTTCCCGAGGTGAGGCCGCAAAGTCTGGATGTGTTCCAGTGCCCTTACGGTGCTAGAAATGGGTGGTCAGGCCCGAGCACCCATTTCCAACACCCTAAAGGCATTGGATTTTTTTGTCAAGGGCACTGTATTTTCTTGTGGTTGCTTTGTTTTTTGGGTTCTTTCCCGAGGTGAGGCCTCCGAGTATAGATGTGTTCCAGTGCGCTTAGGGTGCTAGAAATGGGTGGTCGGGCCCGACCACCCATTTCCAACACCCTAAGGGCACTGGATTGTTTTGTGAAGGGCACTGAATTTTTTGTGGTTGCTCTGTTTTTTGGTTCTTTCCCGAGGTGAGGCCGCGGAGTCTGGATGTGTTCCTGTGCTCTTAGGGTGCTAGAAATGGGTGGTCGGGCCCGACCACCCATTTCCAACACCCTAAGGGCACTGGATTTTTTTGTGAAGGGCACTGTATTTTCTTGTGGTTGCTTTGTTTTTTGGGTTCTTTCCCGAGGTGAGGCCGCGGAGTCTGGATGTGTTCCAGTGCCCTTAGGGTGCTAGAAATGGGTGGTCGGGCCCGACCACCCATTTCCAACACCCTAAGGGCACTGGATTTTTTTGTGAAGGGCACTGTATTTTCTTGTGGTTGCTTTGTTTTTTGGGTTCTTTCCCGAGGTGAGGCCTCCGAGTCTAGATGTGTTCCAGTGCCGTTAGGGTGCTAGAAATGGGTGGTCGGGCCCGACCACCCATTGCCAACACCCTAAGGGCACTGGATTTTTTTGTGAAGGGCACTGGATTTTCTTGTGGTTGCTCTGTTTTTTGGGTTCTTTCCCAAGGTGAGGCCTCCGAGTCTGGATGCGTTCGAGTGCCCTTAGGGTGCTAGAAATGGGTGGTCGGGCCCGACCACCCATTTCCAACACCCTAAGGGCTCTGGATTTTTTTGTGAAGGGCACTGAATTTTTTTGTGGTTGCTCTGTTTTTTGTTTCTTTCCCGAGGTGAGGCCGCGGAGTGTGGATGTGTTCCAGTGCCCTTAGGGTGCTAGAAATGGGTGGTCGGGCCCAACCACCCATTTCCAACACCCTAAGGGCACTGGATTTTTTTGTGAAGGGCACTGTATTTTCTTGTGGTTGCTTTGTTTTTTGGGTTCTTTCCCGAGGTGAGGCCTCCGAGTCTAGATGTGTTCCAGTGCCCTTAGGGTGCTAGAAATGGGTGGTCGGGCCCGACCACCCATTTCCAACACCCTAAGGGCACTGGATTTTTTTCTGAAGGGCACTGAATTGTTTTGTGGTTGCTCTGTTTTTGGGTTCTTTCCCGAGGTGAGGCCGCGGAGTCTGGATGTGTTCGAGTGCCCTTAGAGTGCTAGAAATGGGTGGTCAGGCCCGAGCACCCATTTCCAACACCCTAAAGGCATTGGATTTTTTTGTGAAGGGCACTGTATTTTCTTGTGGTTGCTTTGTTTTTTGGGTTCTTTCCCGAGGTGAGGCCTCCGAGTCTAGATGTGTTCCAGTGCGCTTAGGGTGCTAGAAATGGGTGGTCGGGCCCGACCACCCATTTCCAACACCCTAAGGGCACTGGAAATGGGTGGTCGGGCCCGACCACCCATTTCCAACACCCTAAGGGCACTGGATTGTTTTGTGAAGGGCACTGTATTTTCTTGTGGTTGCTGTGTTTTTTGGGTTCTTTCCCGACGTGAGGCCTCCGAGTCTGGATGTGTTCGAGTGCCCTTAGGGTGCTAGAAATGGGTGGTCGGGCCCGACCACCCATTTCCAACACCCTAAGGGCACTGGATTTTTTTGTGAAGGGCACTGAATTTTGTTGTGGTTGCTCTGTTTTTGGGTCTTTCGCGAGGTGAGGCCGCAAAGTCTCGATGTGTTCCAGTGCCCTTACGGTGCTAGAAATGGGTGGTCAGGCCCGAGCACCCATTTCCAACACCCTAAAGGCATTGGATTTTTTTGTCAAGGGCACTGTATTTTCTTGTGGTTGCTTTGTTTTTTGGGTTCTTTCCCGAGGTGAGGCCTCCGAGTATAGATGTGTTCCAGTGCGCTTAGGGTGCTAGAAATGGGTGGTCGGGCCCGACCACCCATTTCCAACACCCTAAGGGCACTGGATTGTTTTGTGAAGGGCCCTGAATTTTGTTGTGGTTGCTCTGTTTTTTGGTTCTTTCCCGAGGTGAGGCCGCGGAGTCTGGATGTGTTCCTGTGCTCTTAGGGTGCTAGAAATGGGTGGTCGGGCCCGACCACCCATTTCCAACACCCTAAGGGCACTGGATTTTTTTGTGAAGGGCACTGAATTTTGTTGTGGTTGCTCTGTTTTTTGGTTCTTTCCCGAGGGGAGGCCGCAAAGTCTGGATGTGTTTCAGTGCCCTTACGGTGCTAGAAATGGGTGGTCAGGCCCGAGCACCCATTTCCAACACCCTAAAGGCATTGGATTTTTTTGTCAAGGGCACTGTATTTTCTTGTGGTTGCTTTGTTTTTTGGGTTCTTTCCCGAGGTGAGGCCTCCGAGTATAGATGTGTTCCAGTGCGCTTAGGGTGCTAGAAATGGGTGGTCGGGCCCGACCACCCATTTCCAACACCCTAAGGGCACTGGATTGTTTTGTGAAGGGCACTGAATTTTTTGTGGTTGCTCTGTTTTTTGGTTCTTTCCCGAGGTGAGGCCGCGGAGTCTGGATGTGTTCCTGTGCTCTTAGGGTGCTAGAAATGGGTGGTCGGGCCCGACCACCCATTTCCAACACCCTAAGGGCACTGGATTTTTTTGTGAAGGGCACTGTATTTTCTTGTGGTTGCTTTGTTTTTTGGGTTCTTTCCCGAGGTGAGGCCGCGGGGTCTGGATGTGTTCCAGTGCCCTTAGGGTGCTAGAAATGGGTGGTCGGGCCCGACCACCCATTTCCAACGCCCTAAGGGCACTGGATTTTTTTGTGAAGGGCACTGTATTTTCTTGTGGTTGCTTTGTTTTTTGGGTTCTTTCCCGAGGTGAGGCCTCCGAGTCTAGATGTGTTCCAGTGCCGTTAGGGTGCTAGAAATGGGTGGTCGGGCCCGACCACCCATTGCCAACACCCTAAGGGCACTGGATTTTTTTGTGAAGGGCACTGGATTTTCTTGTGGTTGCTCTGTTTTTTGGGTTCTTTCCCAAGGTGAGGCCTCCGAGTCTGGATGCGTTCGAGTGCCCTTAGGGTGCTAGAAATGGGTGGTCGGGCCCGACCACCCATTTCCAACACCCTAAGGGCTCTGGATTTTTTTGTGAAGGGCACTGAATTTTTTTGTGGTTGCTCTGTTTTTTGTTTCTTTCCCGAGGTGAGGCCGCGGAGTGTGGATGTGTTCCAGTGCCCTTAGGGTGCTAGAAATGGGTGGTCGGGCCCAACCACCCATTTCCAACACCCTAAGGGCACTGGATTTTTTTGTGAAGGGCACTGTATTTTCTTGTGGTTGCTTTGTTTTTTGGGTTCTTTCCCGAGGTGAGGCCTCCGAGTCTAGATGTGTTCCAGTGCCCTTAGGGTGCTAGAAATGGGTGGTCGGGCCCGACCACCCATTTCCAACACCCTAAGGGCACTGGATTTTTTTCTGAAGGGCACTGAATTGTTTTGTGGTTGCTCTGTTTTTGGGTTCTTTCCCGAGGTGAGGCCGCGGAGTCTGGATGTGTTCGAGTGCCCTTAGAGTGCTAGAAATGGGTGGTCAGGCCCGAGCACCCATTTCCAACACCCTAAAGGCATTGGATTTTTTTGTGAAGGGCACTGTATTTTCTTGTGGTTGCTTTGTTTTTTGGGTTCTTTCCCGAGGTGAGGCCTCCGAGTCTAGATGTGTTCCAGTGCGCTTAGGGTGCTAGAAATGGGTGGTCGGGCCCGACCACCCATTTCCAACACCCTAAGGGCACTGGATTGTTTTGTGAAGGGCACTGTATTTTCTTGTGGTTGCTGTGTTTTTTGGGTTCTTTCCCGACGTGAGGCCTCCGAGTCTGGATGTGTTCGAGTGCCCTTAGGGTGCTAGAAATGGGTGGTCGGGCCCGACCACCCATTTCCAACACCCTAATGGCACTGGATTTTTTTGTGAAGGGCACTGAATTTTGTTGTGGTTGCTCTGTTTTTTGGTTCTTTCCCGAGGTGAGGCCGCAAAGTCTGGATGTGTTCCAGTGCCCTTACGGTGCTAGAAATGGGTGGTCAGGCCCGAGCACCCATTTCCAACACCCTAAAGGCATTGGATTTTTTTGTGAAGGGCACTGTATTTTCTTGTGGTTGCTTTGTTTTTTGGGTTCTTTCCCGAGGTGAGGCCTCCGAGTATAGATGTGTTCCAGTGCGCTTAGGGTGCTAGAAATGGGTGGTCGGGCCCGACCACCCATTTCCAACACCCTAAGGGCACTGGATTGTTTTGTGAAGGGCACTGTATTTTGTTGTGGTTGCTCTGTTTTTTGGTTCTTTCCCGAGGTGAGGCCGCGGAGTCTGGATGTGTTCCTGTGCTCTTAGGGTGCTAGAAATGGGTGGTCGGGCCCGACCACCCATTTCCAACACCCTAAGGGCACTGGATTTTTTTGTGAAGGGTACTGGATTTTCTTGTGGTTGCTCTGTTTTTTGGGTTCTTTCCCGAGGTGAGGCCTCCGAGTCTGGATGTGTTCGATTGCCCTTAGGGTGCTAGAAATGGGTGGTCGGGCCCGACCACCCATTTCCAACACCCTAAGGGCACTGGATTGTTTTGTGAAGGGCACTGAATTTTTTGTGGTTGCTCTGTTTTTTGGTTCTTTCCCGAGGTGAGGCCGCGGAGTCTGGATGTGTTCCTGTGCTCTTAGGGTGCTAGAAATGGGTGGTCGGGCCCGACCACCCATTTCCCACACCCTAAGGGCACTGGATTGTTTTGTGAAGGGCACTGTATTTTCTTGTGGTTGCTGTGTTTTTTGGGTTCTTTCCCGACGTGAGGCCTCCGAGTCTGGATGTGTTCAAGTGCCCTTAGGGTGCTAGAAATGGGTGGTCGGGCCCGACCACCCATTGCCAACACCCTAAGGGCACTGGATTTTTTTGTGAAGGGCACTGAATTTTTTTGTGGTTGCTCTGTTTTTTGGTTCTTTCCCGAGGTGAGGCCGCAAAGTCTGGATGTGTTCCAGTGCCCTTACGGTGCTAGAAATGGGTGGTCAGGCCCGAGCACCCATTTCCAACACCCTAAGGGCACTGGATTTTTTTGTGGTTGCTCTGTCTTTTGGGTTCTTCCCCGAGGTGAGGCCTCGGAGTCTGGATGTGTTCGAGTGCCTTTAGGGTGCTAGAAATGGTCGTGCTGCACAACGATCCGGTGACGCCAAGAGAATTGTTGCAGCACTCGAGCACATGTCTGGAGCAGAGCATTGGTGCACCCGCAAACCCCAACTCGAAGGAGAGGAGGTTTTTGGCACCACAAAGTGCAAACTTGATATGCCCCTGGTTCTGATCAGGATTCACATAGACCCGAGAAGGTCAACTTCTCTCATCCATGAGTGAGCACTAGGTCAACCAAGGCCCGTACTGATTCCGCCACACCATCAACCCTGCCTCTAACACAATCCCCCGAGAAATCGATTCCACAACGGGTCACCCACGTCAATAACATTCAGGAGACCCACTGCGATGTCTCCAAGTGGCACATTTGTAGACTACCCAAGACTTCCGCCAAGGCCTGCTTCGCCATGCAAGCTCGCACAAAGACCAAGTGCACCCAGAAGATTGTTCAGCATGGTAAAAATACCCCAGTTTCTACGTACACCGGCTATATGCACGACTACAAGAAGAACAAGGAATTCTTGACACAATTCTTCTTCTGCAACGACGACATTGAGAGATGTGTCAAAGGCCTAGAGGAAGTGGGTGCAGCACCGTCCGGATGTCCCGGACGTCTGGCCTGTCCTCACTGGGACAAACCTCACTCTCCAGGAGGTTCTGGCCCTTGAAGAAGGGGGATTCCAACTTCAGCATCGTCAAGATGTGTCACCCAAAAGACTCTTCGGCGACTCCTCCAATGTTGCCTCATCCATGGCCGAACTCCCTACCCCGGCCCAAGCCGATCAATACCCTACGCTCAGGTTTGGAAAGAAGATCTAACGCAGTAACAACGGACCATGCGTCCAACAATGCAACATGTGGGAGTCAGCTCTCAACGTCGACGGAAAAATCACCTCCGTCACAATGATACCTCACCCAGGGATCGGGTGCATCATTCTCTACCAGTCCCGAAAGAAGGCTAAGGTTGAAGAGTACCGTATCACTATCAGCACCTTCCCGTCGTGCACATGCCCGGATTTCGTGGAGATGTCAGCAAGAGCACTTGGGAAGCGGCGCACTTGGGTAAACTGCAAGCACTTGTACTTCATCTTCCGTGTGACCTGCAACTTGGATCATTACCAAGAAACTTTCATCCATGCTCCGAGCCTTAGTTTCAATGAAGTGAAGCACCTCCTCGAAAGTGGCATCATGAAGCATGTGGGACCTTAGCGTGGATACCTATAGGAGCTAGGCTGCCCCCCCTTATTTATAAGTTCTCGCTAAGTATTTCCTATTGCGTTGAGTATACCATAGTATGAGTGCACGTTTTCCAAAAATATCGCTGATATATCAGACCTATCATTATCTACATGATGTGAATTGTATTCGTTTCTAAATATCTATAAAGGTTTCTAAATATTTATGGGTCTCTTCTTCCAACGGTAGTTTTAGATGTTATTGAACGGTACGAGTTTTGCTACTTTGCTTGAATGCTTGAATTTTTTGACTTAGAATTTTCTCTTACATTGTGACCATAGCCTATGATTAAGCGGCTCTCACCATAATGTGGACAGTCAAAAGTTCCCTGGTTTAATTAGATCATGTCAACTAGTCTCTCTGAAAGGTACCCTAAAACCAAGTCTTTGTCCTTAAAGCCCTCAAAATTTGCACGGAAATAGGTCCAACGTTTTTACTTAAAAAAGAGGTCCCATGATTTTTTCTATTTATATTATCTAAATTTAGAAATTTTATTGCTATAATTGGAAAGCGTTGACTTTTTCTGCTCACCGTGAGCAAATTTTCTGCTCACCGCTCACCGCTCGCGTCCCACCGCTCACACGGTAGCGTCGTTGGGCGAGGAGGGGTTCCACACCAGGATCGGGAGACCTCCCGGTCTCCAGAGGCTCCACTCATGGTTCGACTCCAGGTGGGACTCCGGAGAGACAGAGGAGGGCAGCCTCCAGGCCACCTAAGACCGCAAAAGAAGCTAGCCTCGAAGATCTTTTGCGCATGCAGAAGAGCTCCAGGACCGACCCCAAGAAGTTGGAAATCATCAACCAGGCCATCCACAACCATCTTGAGCCATTGTACGTTTGGGGCTGCGAGCCACTCGACGACGCCGATGGTCGGAGGGTCAAGGTGCCATTGCACCGGCTGCACTGCGCACCGGCTACTTGGGTGCACAGGCAAGTCACAATGGGGCGACGCCAACAGTTGATGGACGAAGTCATCGCGCTCCATGGATCCAGGGCTAAGCAACCAGTGTTTGTCATGCCAATTGTATTTGATAACACATTGAACGAGTTCAAGCCTTTCGATTTGAAACCGACCGTGAAAGATGATATGCGGGAATGCGACTTTTGGATTATTGGTGGCCAACACACAATTCAGGCCATGAAAGAGGTAATGGCCATGCCAGAGCTCGCCTCCAAGCAGGACATGAAGACCTATTGCGAGAATCACGAGATTGTCGTGGTGTGGTCCCTGGACAAGGAGAAAGTTATGTACATGTCCAAAGTGTTGAACCTCAAAATTCACGACAAAGACGCCAAGCCTACATTCTTCGAGGACGTGACTCAAGGACGTGCAGTATGGAAGGACCACAACCAACCACAACCTGCTAAGTTGGGTGGCATACACTCTCCTGAATGGAATGTAAGTACTATTCTCCTCAATATTATTGTTCGAGTTTTGAGATACATATCCATTTATCGGGAGGCCTCCCGATGCCTTTAGATTACTGTTTCTATTGTCACATATTCTGAAGTCGCTCTACACCATGTCCAGAAATTCAAGCATGCAGTGACAACAACATTCCACGACACTGGAAGTATCAAAGAGTGTCTCCCCCTTGTCATATGCAGCGAAATGACGTTTACCACTTGGAGATTGGTGTTTGACAACTGGGTTGATGGGAACATTCCCGACGGTCACGGGGTCATTCTTTCCGGGACATCAAAACGACCTCCCCTCACCAAATCCGATGTTAGCAGAATTCAGGGCCTCCCTGACGATATGCTCCAAGAGATTGGCAACCTCATTCTCAAAGGGAAAGTGTGTTGCAAATCTTTGCAGCCTGGTGTTGCAGGTCTTGTCTCCCTCACTGATATGTGCGACGAGAAGAAGGACGAGATGGTCATTAGGCAAGAGGTGATGACAAAGTTCGGCTGGGAGAGACCACACAAGGGGAAAGGATACAAGGCTTGGACCTATTCGGAATGGGAAGCCGTGGCCAAAGAGCACAAATTCGATGTTGCTTTCATGGCCATGATGCGTAAGCTTGTCAGGGGAACAGAAGCTAGGAAAGCTTGGTTGAAGGAGAGGAAAGACTTGATGAAAATCTCCCAGGAACCTGCTCTTCCTGATTTCTGGGATGCTTACAATACTTACCTGTAGGGGGCAACTTCGACGCCGCGTGCAGATGATGCCATCAGGTCAAAACACCTTGTCATCAAGGCGAAGGGCGCTGAAGATATTCTTCATGCTGTGCGCGCTTGGAATATCTCTGATGATCCTTACATTGTCAGTGCCTCCAATTTCTGGGACAGAAAAAGAGGCGTCCCTTCCAAACATCCTATAACTCCAGAATTCCTAGAGGTCTTCGAGGAAAACTCTTCAACTTTGGGGGTCCACTATTTCTTTTGCTCCTTCCCGACCGCTTCAGAATTTGCCATGTGGGTGAGTAATTCGTCCGTCTGGGATTATCACATAGTCGTGTATTCCCCACACAAGGAACATGAAAAATTTGTTACTCCCGCCCATGAGACACAGGTGCTCGTGTACATCTTGGTTGTATTCCCGAGGGTTGACGAGGATGCTGATAGCGCGAAACATTTGCGGAGGATTTTCGGTTCACCCAAGCTACCCACCTTTGTGGATGCCAAGTCCCTCGAGCAATGTGATTTGGGAAACTGGACGACCCTACACGGAGATCTGAGCGTCGCCTCCTTCGACGCAATTATGGGTGGTGTTCTTAAACCCGACAGGATTCTCCTGAACATACAATGCGGGGGAAATTTGACGATTTTGGGTCTCCATAAACTTGTACCCACTGCGGACATCGCCCAGGACAATGTGAGTTACAGTCGGGCCACAGATTTGGGAGAACGGATCATTCAATTTCTGCAAGGGCTGGCGCTGAAACAACTTGTTCGTGCCTCCAATAAGGACAAGAAGAAGAAAAAGGTCGTGGAACTGGACGAACCCACCCCTGCTGAAGACTCAGACGATGAGATGGAGGTTATTCACCTTGGTGACTGTGAGCAGCCAGGCGATAGAGGAGGCCCCTCTCACCTCGGTGATCCATCGGGCGACCTCCCGATGGCCGAAGACGTCGCGCCCGACTTTGTTGCTTCGCCCACTCACTCTGCCATTGGCCCAAACAACGTTTCTCGTGCACCCTCACCTCCTCGGGCATCGGGAGACCTCCCGATGCCTCTACCCGCAACAATGTCTCCTCCAACCGCGCAACCTCAATCGCTTATCCTCCTTGATGACCAGGATCTTGACATGGATGTTGCTGCGGATGAAGCCATGCAGAATGAATTCGTCAATGATATTTCTACTGCAGTAGATGTTGATGACAGGAGTTTTTCTCCCCCTCGTCCTCTTCGCCAGAAGCTTAAGTCCCAAGTGGTTGGTGGTCCCATGCCCATGGGCAGTTCGGGCTCGCATTCACCCAAACTGAGATCTAGGCGCACCGCCACTACTAACAGAGAACAACGTAGCGTGGAGTCTGTCGCTGCGGATGCTGCTATCCTCCAGGAGACTCCGGCCACTGAAATGTCCCCCCGAGGTGAGTCCTTTCTCACTTTAATACTCTTTTGCAATATTCTCTTTGAGGACCGGGAGGTCTCCCGATGATGGATCTCCATAGATATACTTTTATTGTATGAGGTTCATGTAACCTTGTTCTGAAATTATGTTCCATTGTCTTGCAGCAACGACTGACTTGCCTCCGCAGTCCATTAGTGTGCCATCGGTAAGATATTTCCTAGTCTTTGATCTCAACGGGCTCCTTTGCTCTAAACCGCGTAACAAAAATGACAAGACCCTTTTGCGGAGTGGTGCCCGTGAACTCCTAGATTGGTTGTACGAGAAGGCTGACGTCTTGTTCTGGACTTCAACCCGGAAGCAGAAAGCCTTGCAGATGGTTGATGCTCTTATGCAGGATTGCAGGCGATTCAAGCTTGGTCGCCTTGATATTCCCTTTGATGACTATGGATTCTTTTATCAGGATCATTGCACTGTCTCCAAGCATAGGGATAATCCCGACCAACCCATTTTGATGAAGGATCTCACACTTAGGGTTTTCAAAAAACTTCCTAATGCTACCTTACGTAATGTTCTGCTTATTGATGACTCCCCGGATAAAAATTGTCCTAACCACTGGAGTCAGGCCATCCATCCTCCCACGTTTAGGCCTGAATTCCTACATGAGGATAATTACCTTCTCCGGACTTTGTTTGACTGGTTGAAAAATCTCTTGGCCTCAAACATGGATGTGCGAAAGTTTGTTGAAAAGAACCCCCTCCCGGATGGAAAGGCCCAGCTCCGTAAGTCTGACTCTCGCTACGTTAAGCTTATGGCTGGCTACTCCAGGAGGTATAAGCCAGATGATGTGGACAGAGCGCCAGAGTTTCAACCCAAGTATTGACATCGGGAGACCTCCCGATGCTTTGCCCAGCGTCTCACGGTGTTCCCATTTTTTTCAGGTGTCAGAGGAAAGAAGGCCACTCAAAAGAAAGGAAAGAGGTGATTCCACGTTGCCCCTTCAGGTGTCCCAGAAAATTGCCAATATTCTGGGTTCTCCAACGTCGCCTGCTGTCCAGTCGGCTGGACATGTTCCTGGTTACTCTGGGTTCTCTGGAAGTATCCATACTGGCCAGTTGCTCTCGGAGTGCGGTTCTGCGCATCTTCGGCAGATTTCCATGTCCTCTGGCTCCCCTGAATCTGTCACGGAGGTGGGCTTGGGTTGACGCTAAGTTTCTCTTTTGGATTTCCTCATTTCTTTGTTTTGGGTTTCATTTTTTTGGGTGCCCTTCTTCCATCTAACATTTTGGACATGCAACCAGCAACCAAACACCGTTATTCATGTTTTTAAGTACTCTCATGTCTTTGTAATAACTTCCTCGTTTCTTACCAACCTGTTCATTTCTTGCGTCGTGAATGTGTTTGTAACTGTGTTACTCGTTGAATGAATTTTTTTCATCATGCATTGTCAACATTTCCCCCGCCGTTTCTCTCTTCATATTCTCTTCGGGAGACCTCCCGGTGCCTCTCATGTGCAGGGTTTTGAGGTTTCTATTACTCCTGTGCACCCTCGATTCCAACCTAAACCCAAGCCCTTCAAGTTGATTGTTCTCTCCGTCAATGGTCTTCTTTGTAGGCGCGCCCCGGAGAGGGTTCGAGCCAAGTGCTTTGCGCGTTTCGGGGGCAACAGCGGCCTTTTCATGGACAAGCTATGGGATCTCGAAGTCCGTCCCGGGTTGAGAGAGTTCATGTCCCTACTCCTACGCGATTTCCATGTCGCTATCTGGTCGTGCATGGAAGATTCAGTTCTCCACACTGTCCTTCGCCGCCTCTTTCGCGAAAACATCATATCTGCGCTCAAGTTTGTCTGGGGTAAATCCATGTGCACGAATACAAACGGTTTCATTAGTAAGGACGTCCCTTTCCTCCTTAAAGAAAAACAAGTCCTCCTCAGTCACCATGCAAATTATTTCGGTTGTAGGGAGGGCAATATATTGTTTGTCGACGACCAACCCAGCCGTCATATTAGGAACAAACCCTCCAACTGTTGCTATTTCCCTCACACTTGGCCGGGTCACAGAGTCATCGATAACATCACAACCGCATTGTACCCTTACATCGAGGGACTCATACACGCACCAAATGTTCCTCTCTATTTGCATAATCATATCACAGACGGACAACCCCCACTCCCACGTTACCATAAATGGTTTAGCCCATTCGTGACCGCCAATTGCACGCCATACTCCGTCCATTCTCGCGACACTTTCCTTATGTGCTTCATACACGCCTCCTCTTCCAATACTTTCAATTCATTCTCACTTCAATTCTTTCTCCCCTGTTTGATTTTGCTTTTCATTTCCTAAATTCACACCGGGAGACCTCCCGATCGATGATGTTCGCTCACCCTCTCTCATGTTTCTAACATACTTTAACTTTCGCTTTTGTCGTCTGGAGTGTCCTCGAGCGCGGCACTTTTGGGGACCACATTTTTGAAACCAAAGAAATCTCCCAAGAAGCGAGTCGAATTGAAGCCCACCAAGAGTTCAACCTGTAACTCCTATGCTGCTTACCGCCTATTGCAAATCAAGGCAGCCAATTCATCAATTCCACACTGGAGGAGATTTCCAGTTAAACACCGCCTTCAACTTTCTCCAGGTACTTCACGTCTCTTTTTTTAATCTCATTTGGTATTGCTTTCTGCATGTGCTAACCTCTTCATGTTTCCTCACATTTTTCGTTTTTTGCATTTGCAGGCTCAACTATGTCATCCCCATCTCGGACATCCTCGGGTTCCCACGCCTCTAGGTTCTGCCCAGAACGAATCGACCACTGATGCTCCGTCGCTCATCCCTTCATTCGCACCGGGAGCCCTCCCGGTCCTATGGTCTACCCAGACGTAGTCCGGGAAGTTGTACTGCTTCAATACTTAGAGATTTAAACGCTTAGCCTTCCCGTTGTTCAATTCTGGTGCTACAAGCATTTTTCAAGTATGGATGTTGGATTCTAATTTTATGTTCTATTTTCCGTGCATGGCTTGTCAATGACAATGCACGGCTTTGGTTCAAGAATTCATTGATTACTATGTACAATAACATGTCCATCGTTTTATGTATTGTTCACTGTCTTGTAATTGAATTTTTCTGGATGGGGAGATCTCCCGATGTTCTTGTATACATCACTGCCTTGTTTTTTCTATCATTTTTGTGCATGCTTCCCACTCATTGCCATCGGGAGACTACCCGATCCCCCTCCGTGGCACGATATATTGCGAGCCGCTTTCATTTAATTTATACATTAATGATCTATTAATCATGTTTATTTAATTATAAATTAAATGTAGACTCCTTAATTGTCTAAATTTACTTAAATATGTGTTGTTTCCCTGGGTTTGTTTGTAACCAAAATCTAAACTACAACTAGTTTCATTCACTGCACGTAGTATATGAATGCCTTTAGCCACTAGTGCTTGATGGTCAAATGCGGTCAAGACAATAGACTTCCCTTAGATGCTTATGATTGGTTATGATCACTAAAGTAGACTCCCTTTTTTCGTCGCCAATTTCAATTATGTATGTTAGACACGAGGCATTTTTTTATTTTTTTTACTTGGCAAAGAGGTTTTGGCATGTGTTCTTGGAGTGATCTCTAGTGGTGGATCCAAATTATTCACAAGACTCCACACAATACACTTTTACTACACAACATTATAGTTTGAAGACCTCAAGTGCGATTGGTGATCCTACAAGATTATTAGTTTCATATATATTTCCTAAGTTTTTTTTTGTCAACAAGTATCTAGCCATAACCTCGGCACTCACTAATGTGGACTTCAAGTCAGATGCCATATGGATCAATGCTCTCACCACTAACTCTATAACCAAGAGGTGGAAGCAATGGTTGGTCTGAATCATCAAGAGGGTAAGATCTTGGATGGCAGCCTCCTTTGCTATGCATTCTAGAGTTTGTTGGGAGCTAGAAACAAAATCTAGGTCAACCACACGCATGCACTTTCTAGATTCAAGGTAGGGATTAGCTAGTGGCAGAACATATACATCCAAAAAACTCTATTGAGCCCCTCAAGCTTGTAGTTTATCCTACATCTACTCTCAATATGAAAGAATTGAAAGGGCCAATCTACAATATGAATACCTTCAAGTAGTGGTATGAGTTTAGCGTATGTGTCGCCCTCAGCACACTTGCAAGATCCAATATGTTTTGGACTAGCATAGGCATCAACAAGTGAGAACAATTTCAACTTCAAAGACATTGCAAACACGGTTTTTGACTAGCAACCTCACTAGAATTGAGTACCTCGAGTTGTAGTTGGTATCACTCATATGAGCACCTCCTGCTAATGTCGCCCCCCTCTTTTGCATCGACAATGCTCCCAAAAAATGTGAGAAATCACAACAATAATTCAAAACCCTACCCATATACAAAGTGAGGAACTTAGGAAAAGATGAAGCTTGGGATGGATGCACTTGAGAAGCAGAACTATGCACATGCACCTACTATCCAACCTTCAACAATCAACCATCAAATTTGCAAGTTTGCAAGATGGTGGGAGTTTACATAGACATCAAAATTTCAAAGAGCTCCCACAAAATCCCAATTGGAAACTCTCAAAGCCCAACATAATGCGCAAACCCATCAGGAGCAATTCCCACATGCATCTAACCTAACAAATTACATCCAACTACGAAGAGACATCCATGAGATGTCATCCAATGGTGCTCAATAGTGTGGGGGCCTACTATAAATTATTTTAACTCCCCACCCTACCAAACCCATGATATGTTAGTTTTAGAACTTCTCTAACATGATCAATTTGTAAATATCCTAATTTATTTATACCATGGAGTTCAATATATAACTTGAGTTTTGTTCCAAGTACACATTTTATAACTTCACTTGTAGTTTGTAACTTTAAAGGGTACCCTATAATAAGTAATAAATAATAAATAATAAAGGCCTATTTAATTCATGATTTTAATCTTGTATATGTAGTAGAGGTATTTATCACACTAAATTGAAAAATTTAGTATAAATACATGAATCTATTTTCTAGCATGCCATTAGTATGTATGCATTTGTTTTTCTCTATATCTTCTCGTAGATAAGGGGTTTAATTTCATCGTGACTCATGCATGTCATTTACGTTTCCAATGAAGAGTCCATCCCCCCCCCGGAACACAAAGACTGATTTTACATGACATAACAAATAACTTCACTTCTACCAAAATAAATATCATTGATGTTCATGCAAATTTTGCATTGGCATAGGGAAGGAGTCATATATCAACCAAAAACGGGTTGCTTGGGAAGTTAGGAGTAATCAATAAATGGGGAGAACTATTTGCTAATTATAGATGAATTGGTTCAATTTCAAGACTTCAGGAAAATTACCAATCATTTCAAAGGAATCTATCAAACATACCTCAAATTAATAAGAAGTGCCAAAAGATGTCATTGACATGTAACCGAGGGTTGGACTTAGGGTTGCTTTTTGCACCCGTCACAATCCATTTGAAAGTCGGTCACTGTCACTAGCTCTTCCTGACCCGTCAAAAGACTGAGGGCCAAGACCTTCAACCCGTCACTTGACATATCATTCCCAAAATGCCTGTCACTTGACTTGTGAAATTTCATAATACTTGTCAACAACCTATCACTAGGAGTTGTCAGTGCAGTATACTTGGAACTCCATGCATCCACCTTTGCAGCCGCTTTTGAAGGTTACAACGTACCAAGCTCACATTTCATGTGTCTTTGCCTACTATTCAACGGCATGTGGGTTAACTTTCCAATCATTGTTGATTTATCAACATTGCTTTGTGTTTGATACATAGATAAATTTCGGTGTCAGTTTTTAGGAAGCACTAAATGGTAAAGAGGTTTTTCTTGTACAAGCTCACATTGTGCATTATTCCAATTTCCATAAAGTAATAATCATAGAGATCATTGACAACTACATAATGAAAGTGATTTGAATACATATTGTTTCAATTTGTACTGACTCTATATGTTATGATTAAAAAGAATTGGAAACTAGTAAGAATTTATAAAGCTGTCAATTTAAAAATTAGCTGTCAAAAGACATGTTCAAATTTGACCAACCCGTCAAAAAACCGATGATGTAAAAAATTGGTTGTGACATGAAAGGCAATACCCTTTGTCAAAAATCAACATTGGTTGGACTTGGAAACACTAGGATCTTCATTGATTATGCCAAAGACCTACTTGAATTAAAGAATTTCATTTGCCGGCTCTTTGAAGATTCCTCCCTACTCATTTACTTTAACAATGCCAGGTGAGTCAATCTTTCACAATTCAACACACCATGTATGGTATTTAGTGTCACTTACTATTTGGAAATATGCGATGCAATAACTTCTTACTTATGAAAATTTGAATAGGTTGTTTGGACATTACATAACATAAATACTTTTCTTGGTAAACTATTTCATTCTTAATAAATAATTATAGCATTGTGTAACTTCGAATAAGAAGTAGCATTAAGTATCATAAGCTCTTTTCATTGGTATACAACTAATGTCCCCTTCCCACCTGACTTTACCAAATTACCAAAGTCTTCCCTAAGAACCGGGTAAAGCTCTCTTGGTTATAGCGGAGGTATCTGGCTATCCCAATGCACCTACAAGAACTTGCTCCGGAGATTGTTGAGTAGGTTTTAGTTGGGTAACTTTCACACATGTTCATTGTTTTATCTACAAAGCAATGACATGTTGGATAGTTTTTGTCCCATCCCCAAATGCCTTACTACTCTCATCTATCTTACCATCGCTTTTTGTTAATGAAGTTCCTATGCCCTCATAGCTAAGACTAAAAGCAACCAATCACAAGGGCAGGAGGCAACACTTTTAAAGGTCCTACATTCTTGCCTCATGTCTGGGTGCCGATGGGAGGGTCGGTGCTCGAGGCTTAAAACCTCCACTTTTAAACCATGCCACATCATTTGCCAACTAGGCTCGGGACCATATAGCGTCGATGGTGCGAAGGCCGTGTTTTTAGAACAAACTTTTAGGCTTAGCTAAAGTCAAGTGCGAAGGGGGCATAACTTATGTATAAATATAAACATGCATGGAAGTTGGAGCCGGTATGCCTACCTGTGTCAACTTGGCCTTACATATGGAAAGGTCAAAGAGTTTCTAAACTCCATGGGATGTGTGATATTCTTTTCATTATTCGCCACTTTCTCAAACACAGACACATTTTTTATTTTTTTTACAAGACTAAGCTTGGAGTAGTTGTAAGTTGAAGAGGCTCGTTGTGGTCAAGGAATCCTCCACACTAGCGTAGCGTTTTCGTTCATTCATTCATAAAATATAAATTACTACACATTCAATTATCTTACAAGGACCATGCAATGTGGTACTTGGGACATTGGAAAGTTGAGGTCATGGGAATTATCAAAACTATAAAATCAATGTATAAAGTTCAATAATTCACCAACAAACAATCAATATGGGTTAAACTACAAGAATCATGGGTCGTTGCCATTGTTTCTTTGTGTAGATAGGTTTTTGGATTGGGTTCCAATTAAGAAAACCACACAGAGAAGACTAAATAAGTGTCAAACTTTACATCTAAATGTCACTATTAGGTTAATTGTTAGATCACGAGGATTTGGGAATGAGATTAGAATGATAATCACGGGGGAAACAACTTCTTAAGCGAGTTTTAGGACTTTATTAAATTGAGGGATGGGGTATTAGGGTCACTCAAAGCAGTACATGCAATTGCTCAGTCTCTCCCTCACAACCATCGCTCGTCAGTAACATTCTTCTCTATTATGGTTTGGCAATACATGGAGTCACGGCTCATCAATAGTCTTTTGAATGTTCCATAATCTCATAAACCCAAGGCCAGAGCACCTTAATTTGTTCCATAGTCTTTCCTTCATTAAATGATAATTTAATGTAGCAAGAAATATTGTAGTTCAACCCCATGGGTCATTAAGTTCCTTCATTAGATGAATTTGAATGAGGCAGTGGAGCCATTGTCCTTACCTTGTATGCAAAGCAACATTCCTATAAGTATCCAAGGGCTATAGGCCAACCCACATATTAGTATGATCACCTATAAAATATTTTAAGTAAATTCCTCATGATCTCAATTTAATTAAGTACAATTAATAACTTCCCCTACAATCTCTTCCACTTCTTATGGATTAACAAAAACAACGTTTTCCTTAACGGATTTAGGTTTAGTTGTTGTAATTTGCAAAAGTCTAGTTACAAGTGACGAGAACTAGTTTACCGGCAGCTAATCAAACAGTAACCTAAGCGAAGAAGCGTACGTACCAGTCACCCGAGCCTAAGTATCCGGTTCAATAGTATGAGTAACCAGTAACCAGTCACAAGTTCCAAGTAACGAGTCTTATAGTGTAGTTCAAGCCATAGTCTTTAGTAACAAGTAAGCGATATCCCACAAGATGAAATATCCCCTTATATATTATTACATTCACTTACTCATTCTTTTAGAGCACCGATTTTCCTTCCCTTTTTATAAAGGTCTTAAGTATAGACACACATTCACATTATGGGCCAGACAATTATCATGGCCTGGCACAATTCTCATCCTCCACGGAAAAACTAAACTGGTTAAAAATAGAAGCTGGGTTGCCTTTGCTAAAAATCGAGTTTTATTGTTTGCTACATTCTTGACACCCTTTTGGACGTGTGACTATGTTTAGCTAGTTTACTATTTCCTTTGCTAGAAATCGAGTTTTATTGTTTTATTGCATTCTTGACGCCCTTTTGGATGCATGGCTATTTTTAACCAGTTTAGTTTTTCCGTGGAGGGTGAGAATTAAGGTATACTCCAATTAAGACCTGCCCACAAAGACAATGGTTTTCCCGAAACAATGGTCATTCACAAAAGTCGTTTCACTTACCCTAGCGCAACACAAACAATGGATTCCTCACAAGTTTCTTGACAAACCGGGGTTCATACCCAGAAGTTTAATCAGACTATGGTCTCGCCTACTGACTATAATTCGTGTTGGTAGAAGATGATGGTTCTTTCACAGTTTGTATATCCTTTTCACAAGGTTCCCTCAACAATTCAAATCCTTGTGTAAGTTTCAATTATCTTCTGTCCTTCATTAATCGGTTTACATCTCTACAAGAAACCACAAAGGTGTGAATTCCTCGTTCACAGGGTGATCTCATCACCCCGTGTTAATCACATCACTCAGAAATCACTTTCTCGGGAGATCTTCTTCAGAAAGTCTACCTCACAATTACATTCGAACTGCCCTTCATCCTTTCCCAGGGATCAAGGATTGTTATTTTAAATACTAATTCTTGAACCTACTTACTCACCAAATAATTCAAGCGATGAACAAATACACTTAATTTCCTTATATCTTGAGTCTTTCCGGACTCTCCCTAGAACACGACCAATTCTATCATTGCTTTACCTCATTCACTGAGAGCACTAATACCAAGACTATGGTCCATGCAATCATATCAATGAAATAAGCTTCGCAATCGTATATTATAGAAAGGTAGTGTTACATCACATAGGGCTTCACACCCAGTAATTACATCAGACTATAGTCTTGCTTACAGACGAGGGAAGAAGCTACTCTCTTCACGAGAAGTAGTTGTTAATAATCCTCTTCCTCTCCTTGCCTATGGTCATTGCAATGTCAAAGCCTAACTTCCCAACCGATGTGCCTGCCCATAGCCAAATTCCTAAGTCATGAACAACCAATCACATGGCTATGGTCTTTCACAAGTGACTCTCACGCTTTGGACTATGGTCAGTAAGTTGAAAAGAATCACTTCCACTAAATCATTACTAATTGCCTACTTCTTCGTTGTTTCAAAGCTCTAACTCTACTTCTGACCCTAAACTGCATCAAAATTCAAAAATTAACCTATTATGTTCAAAAAATCGCATCACATGGCCCCCTCCTTTAAGTACTGGTTGGCATCCTTGCCAACCCGCATTCTCTTTACCGACCCTTGAGTATCATAACTAATAATATTAACGAATTCACAAGTTCATTGGTGGCCTGCACCAGTAAGTGTGGGTGGGCTATGTGTTGGTGGACCAACAAGATGAACCTTGATGCAATTAAACCCTTGGAAGGACATAAGGTATGCTTGGGTGCGAATTCAAGCTGCCGGGAGTCTTCGTCCATAATTAACCTTAAAGACCTCAAATTAGTATGGTCCACATCAATTGAGACAAATCATTAACAAACCTATAGGGGGTCAAGTTTTGATGTTGGATGGATGAGAGGTACGTTCATATGAAATAATTCCCTCTCTTTGCAGAGAGAGAGAGAGAGAGAGAGAGAGACCAACCTCTAGGGCTGGAGTGAATAAGGGATGCTTCACCTTGTTCATAGCACGAGCTCATATGTGAACCCAGAGTGGGTTCACTAAACAGGGCTAGGGGACAAGTGCTATTGCCTCTTGTCGGAGGTGGTCCTTGTTAGTAACCGAGGATTGGGGGGGGGGGCACTATAAGCCCATTTATGTTGTAGAATATTTACTTAAAGCTAGCATCACCATGTTGAATGGGTTCGTAGCAGATGCAAGTGCACATACTCTTGGACTATTGTTCATACTTTAGAATGGTTCACATTCAATCACATTGATTCTATGCATGATGCAGTTCTAAACAATAAGGTACATGGGCATTAAGTGGCTCGTTTTTTCAAGTTCCCCAACTTCTACCAATCAGATTATGCAATAAAATTTGTGTTGCATCAACGGATTTATGATGATTCAAAAGCATAAAAAAAACTAGATTGAAAATTGAACTGCCCTTGAATTAGTTATGATGAATGAAAGCACATTTGTGATTTTTTTTTTCAATGGATACCTAGGTCCCTCAATTGTGTTGACTACTAAGGTAGAAATAGCATAACCCGTGAAAACAAGGTGATTCGGCTAGAACGAGTGGCTTGAAATTTTGTGCAATATTTTTCAGAGATGGAGAAGAGGAAATGATGAGGAATGCAGGTTGTTCTGTAATTTTATTCCTTGTAAATAATTAGTTACATTTTTTCAAAGAGGAAAGTAAGTCAAACCCCCTACTTGTACAATAGAGTCTCCCTAATCTGAACATCAAAATACTCTACTCCGCATACAAAGACACGCAAAACGGTTGACTTAATGGCACCCAAAAGTGATCGCAAGTGGTGTGAAACAACACCTATCCGGCCAATCATTGCATCCCATCTAGCAGTGTGTCCTTTTCGGGCCACCATTTTTCCAATTAGTCATTTTGGATCTGCACAAGAACCACTATGCCCCTAGTCTAGTACACAACTAGTGGTCATTAACCGCTTTAGGTATTTCTACCTTAAATCTACAGTGATTGATTGGATTTGAATATGCAATCCACTCTCTTTAAACAAATGCCGTGGTGGGATATGTTCTTGGACCAGACTTAACCACACACCCACTCATATATAGGTGTCAAGTTAAGACATATAACTGAATAAGGCATGCGTGCCTTATATAGTTCCTGAGCATCTCATCAATCAAATTGATCCAATAGGTCGACCCCTCACTGTTTTTTTTCCAATGATCGAGTTGATGTAGTAGTTGGTGTCATATTGGGTTCCCCCATTGAAACTTGATACATTAGGGTCCCCCCCCAATCATATTGACTATTGAGCTTATAACAATTGACATATTTTGAGCTCGTAGTCCAATCTCTTTTGAACACGTGTCTTTTTGGTGTCCGTTCACACCTAAGCACATATCACTCAAATATAGGTGTCCACATTATTGTTATGTTGGAATTAGGCACATCTACCTCAACTATGGATTCAATCTATGATTGACCCAAGAGACAATCTTCTAGGCTTCAAATTCAATAGTTTCAATAGATCCATATCATGTATGTTATAAGTTGTCAGTTGCCAGTAATATCAGATTTGGGTCAAGCAAACGAGTGTAATGGAATGAGAGGCCTTCCTTTCATGATTTAAATTACTGCATAATAGAGTTATCCATAAAGTGAACCCATGGGTTTAGGGTGAGTTTCCATGTAGGCCGCTCACCCACTACATTCTAGATAATAGTGGATCAAAGGTGTTGTCATGTAGTTAAGTGCAAGCCACCACCCAACCACATTTTGGCGGTCTGCTAGAATGTGGAGGGCCATGGACACATGCCTTTAGACTTCCATGTGCCCACTAAAGAATATTTAACCTACAAGTGTTAGTCACCGAAGTATTAAGACCGATTGAAGACTCAAGAGAACCATGTTGGTCTACAACTCCATCCTTGGTAACCGGGAGGAGAGGGTTAGTAGGTGGGTCCGGATTTGAGAAGGTGGGAAGTAGCCAAGGGTGGAAAAAATCCAACTTTTTTCGGCTGATGCATTGGGTTTTCGGTTTTAATGCCAAAAAAACATGATTTCTGCGAATAAAACCATGGTTTTATTCTAGCAGCCGCCATGTGTATTCCAGCTAGCATTTATCATCAAGGGTGGGAAAACCCCAACTTTTTTCTGGCCGATGCATTGGGTTTTTGGTTTTAATGCAAAAAACCCGAATAAAACCGGATTTTGCTGGACCTCAACTGATTGGGGTTTTTTTTTAACTATGAAAAACCCAACTGTAAAAAACCGCGTGGTGCCAGCCTTGGAAGTAGCTAGTTGGCACATACGAACCCTACCCCACCATATTCCCTCTACATTTGGGCAAGTTTGTCCTTATTCACACTAGAATTTGGTGGGCGAGCGGCCTACATGGAAACTCGTCCTCGGTCCCAAACCCTAAGTTTATGAGAATCAACACAAAGCCACCCAAGTTTCCCCACACACAAAGAGTGGTGTTGGGTTATTAAAAACCGGCTTTCTAGCTTGTCCTATTAGGATGGGTGAGTCAAGCTAGCCTTACATAGACCAATCCGGGATTTAGGACAATGGACCCCAAGTGCCATCCCTATTTTAGGTCCTAAAATCCCCTCAAAGCTTGAGAAATGGAAAGAGGAAGCATTTTCAAGATTGAAGCCCTTATATGAGCTTCATTTTGAAGGGCTCTCTAAATTTTAGCTCTCCAGTTGAAGGGTTGGTTCAAATCCAAGATGTCAATCCAAGAATATAGAAATGAAATACAAAACTCATATCAAACTTGTGCATGCATTATATGGTACATGCTTCCAATACAATGTGGAGAATTAGGAATGAACCATCTAACTCCACTTCTTGTATCGACAATGCCCTACGCTTGTTGGTTCTTGTGGCAGGCAGATTATATTGAGGACTTCAAGTGACGTCTTCATTTTCAATTTGGGGTTGCGTTTTGAAGGGTTCTTTTGAGAGAGGTATATTTTGAAGGACATTGAAGACTTCAATCTTGAACATTGAGAGGAAGTCCCAAAAGTGTAGCCAACTTTCAAAATAGCCTCCAATACACGGCGAGCTAGTAATGAGCTCTTAATATAGAAAGTTTTCTCAAAGGAGGATCAAACCCACGGCTTCGTCCCCCTTTGAGGGGCTTTAACGGATAATTCCAATGTGATAAGTTAGTACACTACTGTACATAACTTATGAGGGAGCCTGGGGACCACATGATCCCATGCATATCCCACAGGAGTAGAATTTGCATCTGCATGTTCAGCCTGTGAAGGATTCTGGTATATACTCTTTATCCTTTTCGGCCGGCCTTATAACTCTGAGGGGGGTACAGTTTCGTGTTGCACTAACGTTTTGAAAGGACAGTCGAAGGACAATTGAGGACTTGCAAGTAAGTAAAGTACAGTACACACTTTGATTCGGAATCAGAATCACTGTCTCCCATGGAAAGTTGACATGTAGTTGACATCCAAAACCTGTGCATCAGCGATCGGGGAGATTTTTGGGCATAACCGGTTGACATCCTAGTGTTTGCAAGTCCAACCGGTTACATGTCGACATCCTCCGGTTTTCCTTTATTAAATTGGGGTATATTCTATAAACTACTGGTAATTTTCCTGCAGTCTTCAACCGGTTATATCTCAAACTCAACCGGTTCACCTGTAACTAACTGCCGGTTTTCCCCGATCATTGCTGTGCATTCATAAGTTAGGGCCACTTCACACACGAGCCAAGAGCCGTGACCATGAAATTGTGAGAGCTCAAAAGAAAGTGTCCAAAGGCTGTCCCAACACGCCTCCAAACTCATGTAGTGTGGTCACGGATCCTCAAGTGTAGTGTGAAGTCATGTGTGACCGGGGCCTCGACCAAATGCTATTTCAATGAATTTCTATTCATGCAAGTCCTCATACATGATAAAAGAGAATAAATCAACGGTTGTGAGCATTTGGAGTGCCATGGTCTCCCGTTTTTGTGTTAGGCCTACTACCTCCAAGAGGTCGTTTTTGAACATAGTCCAAGTGACCATGAAACATAATCCATTCATAGCCATGTAGGAATCCATGTAGACTTTACGTCCATCTTGCATTCACATACTCCGTTGGTCCCTCAAGCGTAGTGTGAAGCGAACTTGGACCGGCTCCACCTTTTCCAACAATGAGAGTACTTGAAGTGCAGTGGTCATGGGCTCTCAGTCTCGTGTGTGAAGTGGCCCTCAGTAAAAAAACCATTGAAGACCCATCGGCCTTAACAGTAATTGAAATATCCAGCAGAAACGACTGGATTCCCAAGTTGTGGCACCTCATGGTGGCCTAGCTAAATAAACACAAATGGATAGGCTAGGATCCCTTTATGCCAGGTGGCCAATTTTAATGGTACCGAAAGACAGGCTGCAACTACTACTACGTTGGTTGGTGATGTATTCATTTGATGTGCTAGCCTGTCACCTGAAAATGCTTTCATTTGACAGGTCATAGTGGGCCACACGACCACATTGCCGGCCACCCTATTACTTTCCCTGGAGAATTTAAGGCACAGGCCTTCAATATTTCAAGGTCATGGATAGCTTATCATGTGCATAAAGACGCACTGCTTATAAGGGCCACTTCACACATGAGCCAAGAGCCATGACCTTGTAATGGTGAGGACCCTTCACTCTCATCCAAAGGCCGTACCATGGGTGTTGGGAAAGCCGTTTTATGTAGTCACGGGCCCTCAAGTATAGTGTGACGTGAGAATGGACCATGTTGCGGGATCATTGCATATTTTGTTGGCAGAAAAAGAGGGGAGGATTTGGTTTAATATAATATGTCTCAAACTCTATCAATTTGAGAGAATTACTTGGTGGTGTTTGCCTGTCTAGGAATCTATCATGGAATTTGTTTTGGAATCTACCTTGCAATCTATCTTGAAATTTGTCATGTTGGAAAAAATATGAAAAAAAGTCATGGTCCCCTGGAATTTGTGTCAGGCCCACCTCTTGGAGGCCTATCAAAAATTCTGGGAGACCATGAAACCTTATCCATAGTCCACCATGTAGGACTCCATGTAGGACTCCATGTAGAGTTTTCATCCATGAAGTCTTCTTTGGGCCTTTAGGCCTTCACCTTCGTGTGTGAAGTGAACTTGGATGGTCTCCGCCCTTTCGACCAATGAGAGTTCTTAGATTGCAATGGTCACGGGCCTTCAGTCTTGTGTGTGAAGTGACCCTAAGTTATGTATCAAATCGTAGGGTGTCGTAAATTACTCTTCCAATCAATTCACCACTATACTAAATGATCCTACTAGTGTGGGCTACAATACGTTTCAACCGCCCCGGGCTAGATCACATCTTCATTCAACTAGGCCCCGCCCCTCCCACGCCTCCTTCACTGCCCGGTCTTCCTGCCTGCATCTGCATGGGAACTCTTCCTCGTAGGGAACCAATGTGACAATACCCGGTCAAAATCACAAATATTCAAGTTGACATCACTTTTCGTTATTCCCAAGTTAATTGATGGAGTTCTTTCACATGCCCAAGGAGCTTAATGGCTTAAGTGACCGGGTATTGTCACATTGGTTCCTGACAGGGAAGAGTTCCCACACAGGCATGGGAGAGGCGGGGCCGAGCCAAATGAAGATGTGTTCTAGCCCGGGGTGTTTCAACCCATGCTAAATATCTACTCTGTTTATGAAATTTAGTGTCACTTACAATATGGAATCACACAATGCTATAATTATTCACTACATGTCTCATTTGTTGTCCACAAAAAGGTAAATTGGTTGTTTGAACATTACTGAACATTTTTACTTGGCGAAAACTTATCGATAAGAAGTTATTTCATTGCACAACTCCGACTAGTATATGACACTCAATACCATAAATGGTGTAGTTGAAAATTAATGTGGGCCAAATTAAATGGTTTTTGTAAGAAATTGATGTGGGAATGTTTTCACCTATATTACTTTTGACATAAATTGACTCTTTTATTTATTTTAAGGTGTTGGTCGGCATCCTCAACAAAGATTGAGGGGAAGACCCTGGGTCTTGGACCCAAGTTATTTCCACCCCAACTAGATAATTAGAGTGGCCCATGTTAAATACTTCACGCTTACTTTTCACCCACACTATAATAGAATTATTTGATGTAGTAGGAAACATGGTCCCAAATGAATACACGCATGTTTCTAACAACAAGCATTGGTGTAGTCAACGCATGAAGGAAGGGTCTAGATTAATAATGTCAATGTAACAAACAAGTATTTAAAACCGTGTTATTTGGGACCATGTTTTCTACTACACCGTTTATGGTATTTAGTATCCCATGCGTAATAGTGTCACTTACCTTATTTTGAGGCGTATGCTCGGTTACATTGATGATTAACAACAACACCATAATTGTCACCTCATGACACTTGGCATTCAAGTGCGCTTACTAACATCTTGGCATGAGCATGTTTAGTGTTATGAGGTGCATGCCTATGTTACACAATGGCCAACAAGCTAACTAAAGTGTACACAAATGACACTTGCCATTAGTAAGCTCAAGATTATCTTCCTCTTGCATACTAAAATGTAAACACATGACACTTGCAATTAGTACACTCAAAAATATCTTCCCCTTGCATACTAAAATGCAAGACTATCATGTAACGTATCCCAATGTGCTGCTCTAAATGTCAAAATGTAGATAGTTTTTCACTTAAAGAAGTTACTTATGTTGACGAATGGAATCATACACTAGAAGAAATCTTGTCCATTTCAACCCTCCTTGCGACTAGGCCATCAAGACTAAACCAAGAAAATGCATAAACAAATCAATTCGGTTGGGAATCGGGTGGCACCTTCCACTAAGAAAATGCATAAACAAATCAATTCGGTTGGGAATCGGGGGGCACCTTCCATGGGTACACCACAGGTACCTTCCGGTTGCCTACCAATTGAATTGTTTATGCATTTTCTTGGTGTGAGTCGCGATGGCCTAGGGTTGAAATGGACACGATTTCTTCTAGTGATATTAGCAATTAGCAAGCGTGCACTTTTAAGACCTCTAAGCATCTAGTTTAGGCCCTTTGCAAATAATGTACATGACAGTCAATACCATAAACGGTGTAGTGCATAAGCAATCAACAACACAATACCACCACAACATCATACAATTTACTTCTATTCAATTCGCGGTTTCTCAAAAGTTGCCTCGCACTCCATTCACCAAAGAAACGCGCAATGTGGAGAGTGGTGTGGTTGCAATGCAAAAATGGTTGCGAGAATTCTCAAACAATGGGGCATTGAGATGGGACACTCCTTTGAAAAACAAACCAAGTAACACTCACATACCTTAGAGTTATTCATAAAGTAAAGCATATGAAACCATGGGTTCAGTCCCCAACACTGGGCTCATGAGAATCAACACAATGTCACCCAAGTTGTCCAAATGCTTAAATTATCATACACAAAGAGTGGTGTCGGGGTCTTGAAAACCGGCTTTCTAGTTTGTCCTACTAGGGGCGGGTGGACCAAGCTAGCCCTTGCATTGGACAACGAGTCCCATGCGCATACCCTCATTTAGATCTTTAAAATCTCTCAAAGTTTGAAAGGTGGAAAGACGAGGTCCCGAAACTTTCAAAATAGGCTAATGAGCTAATGAGCTAACAAGCTAACAACGAGCCAACAAGCTCTTAATAGAAAGTTTTCTCAAAGAAGGATCAAACCCACAGTTTTGTCCCTCTTTGAGGTCTTTGAGGGACTTTACGGTTAACTCTCTTAAGTCATGATGAAATAGGTGAAACATTCAAGTTCAAAACTGCTTGCTTCTAAAAGGCAAACCACAAGAACTGGAATAGCATTGATGGGCAAGAATGTGGTGTTAGAATTGAAAAAGATGGAGTAATTTACAGGACATTGACATCCAATCTGCTGCCTTCTCAACTTGAGGGCTTTAGCGTTATTACTGAATCCACCGAGCAGTGCTTTTTGGCACTCCAAAATGTGTTAGTAGGTTCCTTGAATGTTTTGGGGTTGCGATCAATTTACAGGCTACCATGAGACATCACTGATGTGGAGGTCATCAAATCATACATTATTGTGGATGACAAGAGTAGCCTCCAAGGTAGGACTCGTTAGGAAGAAAACACCTAAAATCTAGTTAAGTGTTATTACCATGTGGTAATTCTATCTGGCTGAGGCGGCGGTTTATTAGGGTTAGCTATCCCTAAGAATGTGGGCCTTACGGGGACATCGGGGACGGGAGAGTCTCCTGACAGCAGGGACACCACGCGCATCATGTTCGGCCGGGACGTTGGGTCACCTTGTGAGCACAAAAGGGCCACTTGGATTAAAAGATGGGCTTGTTCTTCGTCAATTCCTTCCTTCACTTTTGGGTCGATGAGATCGAGCACCCGTTGCTCTTCGTATAGCTTCCACGCCTGAATGACAATCATACGAGGAGATTATATAAGGTTAGTGGTTCCGGAGAGGAAACTTTTAGGTCCACTCCCAGATCTCTGAGGACTTTGAACGCGTGAGCGATTAGTAAGAGATAATTAGCAAGTCCAGATCGAGGCCATAGCCATTTTCCTCATAGTTTTTGGAGCTCATACCAATAGGTGTAAGGCAGACATCCCTTATTCCAACATAGCAAGAATATAGACACCTACATTTGAGTGGTATGTGGGTAGGTGTGGATTTAAGAATGGACACAAAAAAAGTGTTGAAGAGAGACTGGACTACAAACTCAAGCATTGTGTGTTCTCTCCCCTAAAGGGTAAAACAATATGAAAAAGAGGCTAGTCGCATAATGTCACATCATGCATTATAGAATAAAATAAAGAATTGAAATAATCACACTAGGCACGTTACAACAAGAGAGGACTTGAGGCAATGATTACAAAGATGTCCATTGAACTTGGACTAAAAATTACCTCGAGCCCTCTAGAACCAAATCCATGAATGTAGCCTCTCCCCTAAAGGGCAAAGCCAGCAAATACCCTATATTTGATTCCAAGTTGAAAAGAAATAGAAACTCAAGTGTTTCACATTCATGAAAGCCTATACCATTTGCACTTATGAAGAATCCAAATAGGACCTAGGACTATGTTATGATAAGGGGATTCTAGCGTCCACTCTAGTCTTGCTAACCATTCTAGGTCCAAGAGTCAAAATGATTGGGGGACCTATATGACCACTTAATGAGCACGAGAATCTTTACTTTGAGAATGAATGAGATATTCATATGAGCTCCGAAAATTATGAGGCAAAGGGATGCTACAGACATGGTTTGGATTTGCATCTCATACTAATCACATCTTTCATATCCTATGAGAAGTGGGTGCAGAGAGAAAAGTATCCACATAACACACATCCACCTTATTCATTAGCAAAGTGAAGTTTCTCTTTTATCTTGAATGATCATATAGGTCCCGCCAATTATGTTGACTATTGATCCTAGAATAGTTATCAAAAGTTGATCACATAGTCTGATCTCGTTTGAAAAGATGTTATTTTGGTGTCCGTTCTTAGATCCATACCTAACATGATTCAAATAGAGGTGACCACTTAAGATCAGTGACTGAATCAAGTCCGCTTACCTTGACACATGTAGGCCTTATGTGGTCACTAACCTTAATTGGACACCTGTATTTAAGTGGTATATGGCAAGGTTTGTTTTTAAGAATGGACGCCAGAAAGAGATGTGTAACGATACTCTACAATATATGCTCGAAATATAGACAATACTCTAGGTTTAAGAGTGTACACAATTGGGAGGACCTGTGTGATCACTTAAAAGAGAAAAAAAGAGAAAGAGAATATTCACTTTGACCTCCTGAAGCTTTTGCATCTCAACTCCAATTCTGAAACTTGAAACGAAAATCTGTGATTTGCAATTGCTAACCAGATGAGACAAGTCCCTATTCGACCTAACGTTCAGATTAATATCTGGAGTTGGACACGCCCACAATAGGAGCTCATACTATTACTACTTAGCACTTCGAATGATGCCAACAATACATAACTGATCCTCCACATATTTGTTTTCAAAGAAGAATGATTGCAGCCCCATCCCCCATGTGGGATTATTTAGTGGGAATGATGAGGGAAATGAAGAAAACCAGGAAGTAGAGAACCACAATGCGGAAATATTTGATAGCCATTGTCTGAGAAACAGACTTACCCATGCCAGAAGGTATTGCTCATCCCTAGGGAGGTCAGGGTTCATGTTCTCACGGCCAGTGACGAGCTCCAGTGCTATGATCCCAAAGCTAAAAACATCGGTCTTAGGCTGGAGCTGGCCATGCAAAGCATATTCCGGGGCCACATAACCCCTTTTTTCCAATAACAAGCACACAAATCAGTAAGGTAGATGGGTCGTAAGTGGTTGCTTTTTCCAACTAACCCACTTCTCCTAGACTATGAAACACGCAATTAGTACAAGATGCTTAGCGTACTCAATTTTCTCATAATTTTTGGAGTTCATATGAACATCATATTCATTATCAAAGTGAAGATTCTCATGCTCATTAAATGGTCATATAATGAGCCTAAAATTGTTATCACATCTTAACCACGTAGTCCAATTCTTTTAGACAAATGTCTATTTTATTAATTCTTGGAGTCACACCTAATCGCATACCACTCAAATATAGATGTCCGATAAAGGTCAGTAACTAAATTAGGCACATCTACCTCATTATCCTCCTCCAGAGCTTCATTTCCTCCCAAGACATAAAATAAACAAGTAAAAAAACTCAAAAGAAACAACCAATCACGAACTCCAAAGAATTCACTCACCTCTTTCCGTCGATGCGAGTGAGCACTTTTCTCGAGTTCATTTGACATAGCCTTGCGAGACCAAAATCGGCAATCTTGGGCTCCAAGCGCCTGTCCAGAAGTATACTGCTTGCTTTGATGTCCCCATGGGCAAGGCGTTGTTGTCTATCACCTTTCGAATGAAGGTATGCTAGCCCCTTTGCCATCCCCAAAGCAATGTTGTACCGAAATGGCCATTCCAACAATAATACCTTTGTTGGATCTGTACAGAATATAAACACCTTAAATATTGTGAAAACCAGTGTTAGACTGGTATCACCTAATTATTAAACCATTTGGGTAAATATAATGAGGATATGATGCAAGCCTGTCCTTTTTGGTACCATTTGCAGCCGTTTACCCTAGTATCAATACGGTATTAGGATAATGTTGACCCCAGTAATGACTTGGGGTATACAAAGATTCTCTAGTCTTGTGATACCCAAGCACCAATATTCAAGTGATATTACAAAATTTAAAAGCAGTCAGGTAGGCTCTTAGGACCATTATAAATATTGGATATTGATACTGTTGCATTCACCTATATACCCGTCCAACGTTGGTCAATACGTGCAGTCTACTTACAGGTGGGTTTACATCAGGGTCCGGGTCCAAGAAACTTGGGATTGAAAACACCCCTTGATGGGGTTTCCTTTTGCACTCAAGATTGGATCCAAGCCTGAAGATTGGTTTCTCAAACTAGGAGTGTTTTCTTAAGTGGGAACTCTTGAGATTTGGTGGGGAAAGTGATTGCCGCATTAGCGCCAGCTCATACCTTGCACCCGGAACCTAGTGTAAAGTCCTTGGGTCCAAAATTTTGCTCTCAACCGATGGAATTGCTTGATTTTGGAATTTCTTTGGTCTTGGTACTGATTGCATGATCGCCAATAGGATCACGTTGATGCATTACCATAAGGTTGTAGTAAATAAAGGAATGTGGAACTCCAATATAATAGCACCAGAAAAAATGTGTGTAGCCACTTACCAAACAAGGCTTGTGCAAGGCTTTTGTTCTCCACATATTCATACACAAGGAGCCGGCTACTGCCATTCACCGAACAACCACGTAGTTTCACAAGGTTCTTATGCTGCAAACTATGCACGAGTTGCACTTCGTTGATGAAGTCGTCGACCACTTGCTTAGCATTCAATGGCAGCTCCTTTACTGCTACTTCAGTGCCGTCCCTCATTGTTCCCTGTCCAAATGATCAAAAGCCTGTCAGGAAGGGATGATATTTACTAAGAGCAAGACATTATTCCCAGTTGCCATATCCGTATCCGTATCCGTAAACATTTATTATGAATAAAAAGTGGACTTTACGTTGAAAATAAGTTGAGATGGCTCCCACCCACCAACATATCCACATTTGAACACGGCTAGATCCAAAAAAGCTTCTTGGAATGTGGATATAGATATCAACCAATGGGAGAATGCACCCACATTCGCGTCCAGAAAGCAAAGAGTGGATGGATGTGGGAGGCCTTGTGGATACACATACGGCAACCGGCAGGTTTGCTCCAAGGAAGTGGATTGCACTACCCTACATCACAGCTAATTATTCATAAGAGGAAGGGAGGGAAGACAATGAGCTATTAACCTTGTAAACTGCTCCATAGGCTCCTTCCCCAATCCTGTTCCCCCTGTTGAAGTTCCTTGTGGCATATTTTATCTCCTCGTACATGATGAAACAGCTTGCGTACTGTTTACAGCTGAGGGAGAATATTTCTGTGCCACACCAGGGTTGAGAGTTATGGTTTGTGCTAACTAGAGGAACCAAAGTGACAAACCTGGAACACATAGTACACAGAACACACATAGGCCCACCATGCTTGGTACAGATGTTCACAAAAAGTATGTATCCTTGTAAGTATTGGGGTTCGAACAACACTTGCAGAAAATGGTAATCAGTAAACCAAAAAAAAAGCATCAAGAGATATACTTACTACAAAAGCTTTTGGAGTTACATACTCATCAAAGCAATCAACAGGAAGCGATCAGAAACTAAAATGTAGTAGAAATCAAATCACACACGGAAATAGGCAAGCCATTTGACCAGGGGCATGCATCCACAACAACGATCTATATGGAGGAAGCTCAACTGACTTCATCAGTTCCAGACAGTGGATATATCTTTGACTTGAGTTTTATGCTACTGCTCTCCAGAGGCAAGAGAAAGGCTCAAGCAAATTGTTGTATAGCATAAGACCTCGACTTCAGCATCAGGAAACCAGGAGAGATAAGACTAAAATCCTGCAAGTAGGAAAAACAGAAGCCAAAAGTGTAATTTCTTTGACAAAATACCCTATTAATAAATAATGGAGCTTACCGGATGCATAGTCCAGGGGAGGTTGTTTTGGACCTCTCCTGTGATTCACGTAGCACAAGATCAACCCAGAAAGAATTATAAAAGCAAGGACCCCGCCAATGGCTCCCAAAATGATTGGCAAAGTGTGGTGATTAGGCTTCACAGTCGTGGTTGTATTCGGAGTACCTGCAAAAATACTCAATAACATCTGTTGGTGCTACTGGTGGGGAAGAAAAGATGACTCCAATTTGCCACCGGCGTGAAGTGTGGTGTTGCTTCATCTTTAAGTGTGGTCTAAGTGTATATGTAATCCCAGAACGGGCATCACGAGAATTAGAGGGGCCTCAAAGACTACTCCCTCCTTTCAAAGGTGGACACCTTAAACAGGTGCAGACAAGCTGGCCAGCACCTATCTCCCCCCAAGGGCAAGCCCCTAGGTTCGCACATGCTGGGCTGAAAATATCTGGTTCACCTGGATACTCCCATTATGATTGAGTGGACCATAGTGGTAGGGTGCATCAAAAATCAAGTGCATAGGAAGGTCACCCATCCGAACACTATTCCAGCCTTAGGCAGCTTAACTTTGGAGCTCCCATGGGATCCGGCTTTAAGCCACCCCTTGCTGGTGGAATGTACACCAATCATGTTCACAAGAGGAGCATTGCCATGAAGACAATAACCTTAAACCCTAAACCCTAGACTTCAAACTCTATTCCACTGTTTTGTTTCGTACCTTCAATCAGTGGCAGTGCACGCAGGGTGGCTGATAAGAGACCATACGGGCTGTACTCTGCAAGGTTGAAGGTTTTGTTTCCTAGTTGAGACTGCACAGAGGTAATCTCAGGTAAACCCCACTGTGTTGTTGTTGCAGGGGGATAGAACAAGAGATTTGCAAGTAACTGACTTTCACTTGAGTTATGAAACATTGCGCGCTCGACCCATATCTGCTCAAACTCCATTTTGAGCTCCATAGCCATTGATCGCCGCAGATCACCAATTCTTGATCCAATCAGACCGAAAGTTTGGTTCCACCCAAAATACATGTTGCAGACTAGAGGGTAGGAGCAGTTGCAAGTACTGGGATGCACAACAGAGTTCTGGTCACAGAGTGTTGAGCATGTTGTTTGTTGCTGCCAGTATGATGGTCCTTGCATGGGGGTTGAGAGGCGGCATGCATCAGCTATTGGGTAAGATTGATTTTCACAAGCAGGGTTGCCCTCAAGCCTGCAAAAAAAACTATCACATGATCCATGAACAACACAAACAACTCACAGATAGGAAGAGACCAGCCAGCTCATTGATGACTGCAAAAAACTCCCGGTATTAAAAGTTTTGATGACTAAACTAAACAACCGATTTAGTGTGGCCTGCACTATTCTTCATCGACCCACATTAATTGCCTTGCAAATCACTGGGTGGCAACTAGAGAGGGTGTCATAACACTTGGTGGCAAGTCATGAAGACCACTCTAATTAACATGGGATACCGATTTTAATGCCACATTAATCAGATGTTTAGTGTACTGTAGTGAAAGGAAGGGATGTGGCCAGACTTACAATCTCACACTTTTTGCACATGTATTTTACTTCTTGAGACACTTGATCCTTAGTACTTACCACAACATCAGACACAACTAGGATCATCTGCTACCACTCTAATAACCCAGTCCTTCAGACAGGTAAAGAAAGGGAAGAGAGGTTTTAGGGTTTAGTGCTATGCCGTACACTGGATTAAGAAATGGAGATGGCAAGTTGGCCACAACAGAGATATTGTTGTAATTGAGGAGGACATCAACATGCCCAGAATTCCGGAGGTTTCCATCAAGAACTCCACTGAACTGGTTGTAACTCAAATTCCTGTGAATAACAAGGAGAACGTGAATGCATTGTTAAGTTTATAAATGAGTCGCATTAACAAAGACATTGATCTCCGCACAACCACAGATGATATGTCCAGTTTGTTTGGCAAAATTACAGGAAGTAAATGAATTGATAGGTTTACTAAAGAAATATTTTCACATTTGCTGTGAGTTAAGCAGGTCATCACAAGCCTCATTGACCCAAAAAATTGGATTGTCATTTGCGTAAATCTGGTGACATAGGTGACTGCCATGGGGAAGCAACGATACTTACAATTTGCTTATTAACGGCAACTGCAAGAAAAGATCCGGCAGAGGACCACTGAGAGCGTTCTTGCTGATGTCTCTGGAGACGAAAAGTCCAAACACAGCATCCGGTGAAAGTGGTTTCAATGCGATTCTTGACAGTCGGATTGTAAATTTTCAAGTAGAACATGCAAAAGGCCAGGATTTTTCTAAAATGCCTGGAAGGTGTAAGTGCAAAGACATCGCTTAACCCACGATATAATGTCACATGACATCTACGCAATGCAATTAGTAGGAAATATATGCAAGGGCTTAGGGTTTAAGTCTAGGTTCTCTTGCTTACATGCTTCTAATTTGTGTGAGATTGTTAAGTCCATAATTCCCTCCTGCTGATATTGCACACTGTAAGCACCCATTGAGTGCATTGTTCCCAAGATACAACGTGGTCAGATTTTCCATCTGACCCAAGGTTGCAGGAATTCCACCACTCAGGTTGTTGTTTCTCAAGTCTCTGTCCACACCCACCCGAAGTTGATGCACATATTAATCATGTTATGCACAAAAAACTTGAAAGACATTTCAGCCTTTCCCTCAGGAGCTCTTAACAAATCATGGGAGGAACTAACTACACCAAGTTATGTCAGAATAGAACCAGCAACATCGCCCAATGCCGTCCATCTCTACAACTTATCTGAAACAATCAAAAGTTTCCTGGAATTATGCAATCTTGAAGATTAAAATCTACAAAATGGAATCACTACACAAGGTGGAAGAATTATCCAGAACACTCACTCGTTTGATCCAGAAAATCCAGAACATCCACTAGTTTGATCATGTGAGTTAATTTACAGTGCAGAATTAAAGGAGTGTCTCGGAAAGTTAGACCTATATACTCACAAGATCAGCAAGGATGTGAGATTGTTTAAACCCACAGTGTATCCATTTGGTGAAGAGACAGGGATACTGCCGGAGAGGTTATTATACGCCAAGGATAGTTGAAGAATGTTTAGCAACCGCCCAATGGTGTTTGGAAGCTCCCCACTTAGCTGATTGTTGTTCAAATATCTGCAATGCCAATAGACATAAGGATTTACTACAATACAAATCTTCAACTCCTTAACTGAGAAAAGCCCTTGACATACAAACAAACAATCGCGAATTGAGTAAGAAATGTGGGAATCTGCAACTCACCACATAATTCTGTGCCATCCCAGCCCAACAAATTAAATATTGGATTTTGGAGACTATCGAATCAACAACGAAGAGGAAGTTGAAGAGGTGGCAGAGGATACTCACATTGAATTTGAGTTTTCCAAATTCCCTAGCCCAAATGGGATCCTTCCAGAGAAACTGCAATTTGATAAGTCCCTGCAGGAATGAAACATCTATTAACTGCTCTCTCTACATGCGATATGTGTACATTGTTCATTGCAGACTAGCAAAAGAGAGCTCAAATTGAAAGGCAGTTGATAAACTTACATGATGTACAAATGGCTTAGGTTGCCAATTTCCTCTGGAATGGGTCCACTCAGTCCAGGATTTCCAGCTAAGTTTCTGCATACAGTATCATCTATATAATAGGAACACTGGAAAAAATGTATACTGAAAAGTCGGCGGCAATACTGAGAAATCTCACTTCATCCATCATATAGAATCAAACCATTTGAATGTTGATGGATGCACGTACTGTGAGGATTTTTTGTTCATGTCCAGAATCTGTACAGTTTTAATAAATTTGTGAAGTAAGTCAAATCACAGATAGATCTACTAACTTACAGGTAGGATAGGTTGGTGAGTTTTCCAATTGCTGGAGACAGGGTACCCATCAGACCAGCTTGATACAAGTCCCTGTTCGAAGCACACAACATCCAGACTCTGTTAAGTTTGTACTGCAAATGAAGGGATAATTTTCCTACGGACCTTAGAAGATGTATATATACACATACTGTGCATGTAATAAATCACACTTAATAAACCCCAATCAAAGACCACACCATCTTCAAAAGCATACACATAAGCTGCAGAGCTTCGAGCTAAAAACTTGAAGAGTGTTGTGCTGATAAACTTACAGTGAGATGACTATCTCTTGGGAGCAGTAAACACCTAGCCAGTTGTTCCAACATGGATCAGACTCCCATGTCCAATTTTGCGTCAGCGCTGTTGAATTCCAAGAAACTCGAAGCTCTTGTAGAGCGCCAACTGCATTCCTTACCAATTATTTTTATCAGTACAATGATCTCATGTTCTTCCAAACCTCAACATCTACCAGCTGAATCACCTCATCAGACAAGAATGGGATCTGGTGACACCAATGAAACCCAGTTCTTCAAGAGGGTGCTTTGACAAACTCTTCAAAAGGATGCTCTGGCATTGCAAGAATGCAGGGAGTATGTCAAGGCGACATTCATGCCAAGAGTGAAGCCAAATTAGGTCATCTTTCTCTACCTGCCTTCTTCTCCCAAAATTGACAATGGGCCCTGGAGGCTACTACTACTACAGGGAAAAGTCATTCCAGATGGTATCCTGACAAGCCTCAATCCGGGTTCTAAGAAAGTGCAGATGTATTTTACAGAAACTTAACCCAGCAAGAATGAAATCCTAGTCATATCTCCCACAATCAAATTCGCTCAACCCACTTTGAGAGTGAAAGATCTATGGAAGCTGCGGCTTCCGGTGCATCTAAGTTGTAAACCAATGTAGCATGGTAGGCTTCTCGCAAATCTTGGCCTTTCAGGCGGCAATGGAGGATGCTAACAGAGCCTTGGAGTAAGAATTTAGGGGTTAACCCTTTCGCAATACTACAGGGAGAAATCAGTCAAGAAAGTATCCTGACAAGCCTCAATCCGGTTTTTTTAAAAGTGCAGATGTAATATAAGATTTTCTACAGAAATTTAACCTAGCAAGGACCAGATTCTGGACCTATCTTGCACAATCAAATTCGCTCGGCCCACTTCCAGAGTGAAAGATCTGTGGAAGCATCTAAATTTGCAAACCAATGTAGCATGGTAGACTTCTCCAGAACTCTTGGCCATTTCAGGAGGCAATGGAGGATGGTAACAAAGCCTTGTAGTGAAGAATTCGAGGGTTAACCCTTCCGCATTGTGAGAAAAAAATCTCGAAGAATTCATGCCACCTATACTTCTTTCAGCATTGTGAGGATCTCATAAACTTCCAGCTGCTCGAAAAGTCTTTCCGAGAAATTGGTTTGCAAGAGGTTTCGGAGCACATACCGTCAGACCAGCGGGTGGCAGCTTCGGCGGAGGGCAAGGGCACCAGGAGGAAGAAGGTGAAGAAGTAGCAGCCCAGTGCAAGCCTGGTGGAGTGCCACGCCATAGCCACTAAATCCTCACTCACTTGCTGCTCAAATAATTAGTCTTTCCTACGAAATCCTTACTGCAGATCCCCTCAAGTCCATGTCTCTTTTGCTTCACCCTATCATTTTTATGGAGCTCCAAATTGATGTGTGCGCACTAAAGTTTCTGTTGGTGATCCCTCCAACACATATTTGGTTGCAAGAATTCCCCCCCTGCAAGAATCTGTTTCTCAAAAGTGGAGATCTACCACATGTGTAAAGTGTGCGCATTTTGCGGTTTATCCACTCTTTCGGAGGACTCGAGCCAATCCAGATGGTCCAAGGGAATTTCACAAAGTCTGGTACAACTTCGATGTCCAGCTGGTCGAGGTCGGTAGCGAGAAATAAACGCATTAATGCACCGAGATATACTCGTTTGTGGTTTTCGAAAAGCTTGATGACTAAGTTAAGCTGCGTTGTCCAAAGTAAACCTTGCAACCGAGAATGTGATTTAATCACAAATTACTCAAGCGAGCTCGACACCACACCATACCACCCCGCTTTCCATCCGCTAAATCTTTGAAGCACCAGATATTCCCAAGTCCAGCCTCATCCAGCTGCCGTAAGTAAGTATCCGAGTGTGGCAGGAGCTGCACCCTCCGAAGAAAAACTCTCATTTGCGGCATCCGATTGCTACTAACTTAAAGCGCAATGTGGCACTTACGAAAATTACATAGTACATGGTAGCCTCCTGCACCTGTCCAAATCGACTACGATGTTAGTAATGGCCCACCAAGCCATCCATCCTTCTTTCGAAGTTTTAAGCTCAACCCATCAACCAACACTCGGAAGTTAGTTCAGCGGAGCTAAGTAGGCTTGCGTAGTGACGAAAGCTTGGAAGCTCGGAAAGGATTCCAACAAGTTCAATGCAGGCAAAACTGCAGTGAGCGTGCAAGCTGGGCAGTGGGATCATTAGGTGATGCGGCAGCTGACTCATGATCAGGATCCTGCGCCTGGATGGCGAGATCGGACACATGTAGCGAGGCGCTGATCGGCGGGATCGGCGGGCGCTGCAGCCGTCAGAGCGCAAATGAAGCGCCTCCCATCACTCCCTTCCCCCACGCTCGCCCAGCCCCGCCAAAAGAAGTTTTTTTTTGGGGGGGGGACGCTCTGCAAAGAATTTCCACCCTTCGCAGTGAAGGCCTTTCCAAAAACTGCCTGTCACAAAATACAGTGGCTGCAGATTGCAAATAGAAACATAGTTGGACTCCAATTTGAGCACTCTAGCATACATTTCCAAATTTCAACAACTCCTGCAATTTCGACTCGGCACTAAGGGCCACTTCACACAGATGGCTGAAACTCCCTGACCATGGCCATGTAAGAGTTCTCATTGGTCGAAAAGGCGGAGACCATCCAAGTTCACTTCACACTAGGAGGTGAAGGCCTAAAGGCCCAAAGAAAAGTTCGTGGATGAAAAGTCTACATGGAGTCCTACATGGCAGGTTGTGGATAAGGGTGCATGGTCTACCGGAATTTGCGTCAGACCCACCTCCAAGAGGTGGGCCTGGTGCAAATTCCGAGAGACCATGATTTTTTTAATATTTTTTTCCAACATGATAGATTTCAAGGCAGATTCAATAATAGATTCTAAGACAGATTCCAGGACAGACAGACACCACCAAGTAATTCTCTTAAATTGATAAAGTTTGAGACATATTATATTAAACCAAATCCTCCTCTCTTTCTCCGCCAACAAAATATGCAATGGTCCCGCAACATGGTCCATTCTCACTTCACACTATGCTTGAGGGCCCGTGACTACATAAAACGGCTTTTCCAACACCCATGGTACGGCCTTTGGATGAGAGTCAAGGGTCCTCACCATTACAAGGTCATGGCTCTTGGCTCATGTGTGAAGTGGCCCTAACTGCAACTTCGGCTTGGCAAGCACAACTATGTGTGAACGTGAATTTTCCAAACAAAATTGGATGAAGAGTGATCGCAAAAGTCAATTGAAACTTGAAACATTGGATGCATTGATGCGAGTGTCATTATGCGGTCTTCCGATGAAAAATATGGATTGGGTTAGAATATTTGACACTTGAAAATCGGCCAAAAACTGGAGGGCTTTGCCTTTGAAGTTGGATGATGATTAAGTGCATTATATAGGGAATCTAAATAATTTTAGTGCATCATTTTATTGCATGTTACTTCTTCAAGATAGTGAGACATCATATCATTTTCATATTCAATACAAAACAAGTTTTCTTTTTGTGAAGTGTTGCAAAAAAGTTTGAAAGTTTGAGTGAATTGTGATTATTTTAAAGCCCTTCACATTGAAATGCATGTGCACACTTCAAACTTGAACACTGCCTCCGATCCGCATTACCCAATTTCCCCAAGCAACTAATGACTCAAGCTACACTAAACATGGTGTTTAGTGTCATGTGGTATTTTATGTCACAACGGCAACTTTTCGGATGACACTTCTTATGAATAAGTGAACAAATATTGTCATGGATGGTGGATGAGTTCATCCATGGCCAAAACCCTACCTTCTCTTGTCAACAACTGGTGATGAAATATCATCATGGATGATTGAAATTTGGATGCAAAAATCACTTGGTAAGTGACAGTAATTTCAACATTGTAAATCTATAATCCCCCAAAAAAATTACAAGGAATGACAAACACGGGGGGTTCACTCCATGTCAAGTTGAACACCACGTGCGGCCAAAGTTTGCTACCCCTATATTACATGGAATAGATAATTTTAAAAATTATGATATTTTTTCTACATATGCATAACCATTGATAATATCTTTTGAATATTTTTTTGAAATTTTTATTCATCTTCATTTTTGTAGTAATTATTTTAGTTCAATTCTGCATCATTCTAGTTAGAAACGGTATGTTTTATTAAAAAAATAGATCATCAAATTTGGTTACCATTTTTACTGTGTAATAGATACCGTGTATATCTACCCATGAAAAAAAATTGATAAAATTTTGACCCATTTTGGTGATGCAACTTACCAAAAGTAGATTTTTTTTGGCCGCACGTGGTGTTCAACTTGACAATGGAGTGACCCCCCCGTGATGACAAATAATGTTGGGTTAACATTTAGTGTTGGTGACACTACACCGCAGTTTACAATTAGTATTGAGCAAGACAATTAGAAATGGTGACACTAAATATCATGTTTAGTGTAGCACTTAAGGTAGATGGGTCTTGAATGGTTATCCCAATTAGCGAGGGAGGGCTAATAGTGAGTGTGGGAAATTAGTGAAGGTGATATTAAATTTTGTTATGGTATGAACTTAGTGCCACCAAAATATCTAGGAAGCATTGTTCATCCCAATATTATTAACTAAAAATACTATTCATAGCAACATTATTCATTGAAAGTACTAGCACTTGGCACTATTCACTGAAAGTATCAGCACATAGCATTGTTCACTGACAAGCATGTGTTTCCATATAAATCTTTTTTTATCACTCTAAAAACACCTTAGTGCATGCACTAACTTTCTTGAAATCTATGGTTAATGAACATGTATTCATGACTTGAGTGTCACTCAATGAAAATTTCAACCCTCTGTAACTTTGAGATTTCGCTAAATAGTGTGTGCTTAGGGAATCAGTATCACCGTCACTAATTGGGAAATCAATGTAGCCCACTTCTCGTAGGATACGAAACACAATGATACACGCGATTGCCTCTTGAAAAGGAAAAAGAATATTGCCAAGTTACAAGACCATTGCCAAAAGCTATTGAGCTTCACAATTGACATAGAAGATGGAAATAGAACACATAAGAGTCCACACATAGATTTGAAACACCCATGACAATAACAAGCACAAATGAATATCCTAGAGGGAGAAAAAATGCATAAAAAACCTTGTTGTAAGGAAATTGAGAGTGAAGAACCGTAGATTGTAATAGTTTTCCTAGTCCAATGTGACAATCAATCCTTATAAACACTATCTTAGTTTTCCAAGTGACTAGTTCCTTGGGTTGTTTCCTTGGGTTATTTTGGAGAGATAGAAAAAACTTAAACTACAACTACTCGACTCCAAATAGTAAGTGACACAGAATACCATAAAAAAGACAGTGAAATTAAATTAGGATGAATCAACAATAAACCTATAGGGTGTAAGTTTTTACCGCACCCCATTGGTAGGTATTGGGAAACAAATCCATAAGCTTCCATCATTTGCCATCACAATCCACATGTTGCCACTCCTCCAACCGTGTTTTACTTAGGCTGAAACCTTGTCACTCAATCTCAACATTCTTTCTAGCCAGGGAGAAACGTATTTATAACAATGACAACAATAATTAGATCAGAGTGACTTCACTAAATATTGTAATTAGTGTCATTAATTCTATTTGTCTTGCTCGATACTAATCATAAAATGCCCATGTAGCGTCACTCAAAACATTACACAATATTTTGGTTGTGTTTTGTGGGACTATGTATCCCATGAGCATAATTATCCTTTAATTTTGGGATTCATGTTTATGAGGAGCATTTAGGCTATGTTTCGTGCACATTTCAACAAACGACTGTAAGTTATTTAAGTTTTTAAATCGTGGCCTCCTTCTTTGGAAAGAGACCATCATAACATTATATTAAACATTTTAAAACTTTTGGGAGTCCCAAAATAAGGGAATTTAGTGGGAAGCATGTACTATTGGGAGCATGAGAATGCCATTAGGAACATGTGTACACAACCTAGGGGATGGTCCATGGAGAACATGAGAGCGTGTTATTGAGAACATGTGAACATATCATTGAGATCATGAGAACATGACATTGGGAACATAACATTGGGAACTTGGGACATTCATCATTAGGAACATGGATGCAAAATCTTTTGTGTATAAAATGGAACAAATAGGCACGGGGGGGTCACTCCATTGTCAAGTTGAACACCACGTGCGGCCAAAAAAAATCTACTTTTGGTAAGTTGCATCACCAAAATGGGTCAAAATTTTATCAATTTTTTTTCATGGGTAGATATACACGGTATCTATTACATAGTAAAAAATGGTAATCAAATTTGATGATCTGTTTTTTTAATAAAACATACCGTTTCTAACTAGAATGACGCAGAATTGAACTAAAATAATTGCTACAAAAATGAAGATGACTAAAAATTTCAAAAAAAATATACAAAAGATATTATCAATGGTTATGTATATGTAGAAAAAATATCATAATTTTTAAATTTATCTATTCCATGTAATATAGGGGTAGCAAACTTTGGCCGCACGTGGTGTTCAATTTGACATGGAGTGAACCCCCCGTGCAAATAGGTCAATTTTCAACACAATACGTGGTAGTGAAAAGTCAACATTAAGTTTGTAAAAAATTGGCAACAATTCTCCAAGGTAATATATTGCTATGTGAGCATATAACCATTCATAGTTATCACCAAGTCACTTGTATTGCGCAACATTGTTAGTCTACCCAAGAACATACAATACTCAAATCAGTTAAGACTACATGGTAACCATTCTACTGAATGATTATATTTTTCAAAATTCAGTACATGGAGAAGCATCAATGGGTAATGTTCTAGTTGATTGAGTAGAAATGATCAACTTGGTGCCCATTTGTGTCAAAGACCGTGAGTAAGGCCATGATTCATTATGGAAAGGGCATTCAACGTATTGCCCATTCATCCTTCCACCAACTCACAATGCTGGAGGTTGTCTTTGGCAAGATTTACTTGGTTGGTGGAATTGCATTTTTTGGTGACTTCTCACGATTATGTGGATTTGGAGGCCATATGGCCAATATGCAATCAAAAAATTGACAATTGGGCTGTAAATACTTCAAGTCCCATTTCCACTTAAATTCATTTACGGTATCCCATTTGCTATATATATCTACCATGTTTCTAGTAGTGCAAGTGGGAATGAACCATTCCACCTGAATTTGACATGCATGCACTTTGGTCGTCTCCAAATTGGGAGGTGTTAAAGTGCGATAGATCCAAATGGGACACTTAATATCTTGATCTTGCAGTCGATGGATCATGAAGTGCCTAGTGAACACATCATTGGCGAGGCAAATTGATGACTCAGGTCTCTAGTTTTTGGACCTCACATAATGCGATTTAGCTCTATGATTCTCTTGAAGCTCATCAGTTTGGAGAAATGGGGTGTCCGAACTAGCATGAACTCAAGATTTGGGCCATAATCCTTCTTGCAGACGCATTTCCTCTGTCCAAAGATCAAAAAAAAATGTGGACAATGTTTCTTTCACATCAGTCCAATATGTGATGAGAGGACCATGTGCCCTAGTATATCCTCCAACACTAAGGGCCACTTCACACACGAGCCAAGAGCCATGACCATGAAATAGTGAGAGCCCAAAAGAAAGTGTCCAAAGGCCGTCCCAAGACACTTCCTAAAGAATATAGTGTGGTCATGGATCCTCAAGTGTAGTGTGAAGTCATATGTGACCGGACCCTCAACCAAATGCTATTTCAATGAATTTCTATTCATGTGGGTCCTCACGCATGATAAAATAGAATAACTCAACGGTTGTGAGCGTTCAGAGTGCCATGATCTCCCGGTTTTGTGTTAGGCCTACCTCCAAGAGGCGGTTTTTGAAAATAGTTCAAGTGACCATGAAACATGATCCATTCGACGCCATGTAGGAACCCATGTAGACTTTACATCCATCTTGCATTCACATACTTTGTTGGTCCCTCAAGCGTAGTGTGAAGCGAACTTGGACGGGCTCCACCTTTTCCACCAACGAGAGTGCTTGAAGTATGATGGTAACGGGCTCTCAATCTCGTGTGTGAAGTGGCCCTAATATGGCCATCATTTGATTGCTAGTGGTTAGTAAATCCTTGCAAACTATTGATAACGTCCTTTAGTTTTTTCATTTCACAAGGTCAAGCATGGGTAGGGTTGTCCTCTGACATTAGAGGTCCACCTATGATGTTCTCTTTCCACATGAGTACACCTTCATCTGGAAGTCACTCTACATCACTGCTTATTAGTTTATATTGCATTACTGGCCATCTGTCACCTCAAACAAATAATTTAAATTGTTGGGTTTTGGTATGTTTAAACAAATTGTCATCCCACTTGGCCAAAAAAACTCCACAAAGGCCTTCCAAGTAGAAAGTTCTTTGATCACATGTGGAGCGGTGGCCACCTTCTCCTTTATCATGTACGAGTTTATTAACAATAAAATGGTAGGATTGTCATTTTCGTGCAAATTCATGCTTCATTGCTCGAATGATGCGTCTACATCATTGTACATGTGACCAACCAAAGGAGAAAATACACATACCTCAATGAGTATCCATTTGACACTAACATCGACCAAAAAACTTTGACAATTCCATATTTGTTATCATTCCAACAATTATCCAACTAAAGATGTAAAATGAATGAAAAGGGCACAATAGCCATGATATCACTTGGCAGAGCTTTCAACCCCTATACACATGTTTCCTTCCTATGTACACTTACTTTGTAAAGAAGAGATTGACCAATAATATTAAACAACACCCAAGTTGAAGAGACTGGTAGAGCTTCCAAATCGCAGAGGAATTTTGCGGATCCAACAATATAAATGTAGTCGTCCATATACGAATCTAGAGAATAATGAGCATAACACTCATTTCCATGGCCATGTGAAATCATGCCTATTGTAAACATGTTGTTGGCCTTGTTCTTGGAAGCAAAACAAGGAGAAGTAATCTTCTCGTGGTTCATTTTATCATAACTGATGGAAAATGCTTTATGGGTTGGAAAATGGAGATTGACCTCATGCACCGGTAAGAATTATGTGTTGACTCTTGTTGGACAAGATGTTTCTACAATTTTTTTGAGAAACTAATGTAGGTTGCAAATCTCGCACATGAGTTGATTTAATTGTATGAAGGGAATCACATTTTTCACACTAAGAAAAAATGTCGCCCGTTGTTTTTGTGACATATTGCATTAAAAATGTTTTGGTGGATATTACTTAGTTTGAAAAGGAAGATGGCTTTAATCATGCATCTCTCATTCATCTTACATAAATAATAAAACTATTGATCATGAATACACAAACTACATAAATGGTCAACACCCTAAATAATTAATGTGGATCGATTGAAAACATGCTCAACACAACCACAACATATGTAAATATATCGAAAGCAACATAATCCTCATTTGGTTGATAGTAGCCAAAGAACCCTTCCATTTTATGCTATGGGGGAGCATATTCTCCATGACACATCGACCGTTGGAGAAGAATGTGTGATTTGTAAGACATCATGTCCACTTTATCTTGCAGAAGTTCATTGAGAGTACCAATGGATCACAAGGTTACCACTTAGTTTCGCTTCATGGTCTAATTCCATTATCTCTTGGACACATGCCTACAATGAAATCACAAAAATTTGTATTAAACAATGATTTTGACATTGCAAAACATCTCATGCCATGCATGAAGGCATATGTTATGCTCACACAAAGTGACAAGCTTTCTCCCTTCCCCAAGACCACCATGGACTTCACCATGGACATGAATGTGTTTGCTAAGTCTCATCCTAGGAGCACAATGGAAGTGTCTCCTCCCTATGAAAAAATCCTGACACACTCTTGATTGCAACAATTGGTGATGGAATGTTGGTGTACATGATCCAGGTCTAAAACACATGTTTTCTCAAGAGGGGGGGGGGCATATGGCGTTGCCTAGGTATTTTGGTAATGTCATATTTTTGTTTTACTTCATTTTGTCGTTATGCTTGCAACCTAGTATGGTCCCACAACCTTATGGCATTGACCATCTTGTGTTAGAGGAGAATGTATCCACCATGAAAAACAAGAGATATGGGCCAATGTCTCAGAGAAAAACTTGCACTCATATCCATTATTCCCTCCACTAGGTTGACATGCCTAATTCCATCATAGGAACAAATTATATTCACACACACACACACACATGTATTTGAGTGGTATGTGGGAAGGTGTGAAAATAAGAACAAACACGAAAATGACATGTGTTCAAAACACGGGGGGGCCACTCTATAAGATTTTTGTGCACCACGTGTGGCGGAGGGGTATTTGTTTAGGGGCTATTTACCTCCAAGGCACAAATTAAAAACTCCCTATAATTACTTAATTTTCTAAAATGGCCTATTTTTTGCACCCTGCAATTACTTATAATGGCCATGTCATTGCAATTTTTTGTAGTCTACATTCCTTATAATTTAAAAATTTTAATTTAAAAGTGTATGCAATGCAAAAGTGGTGGGAAAAAACATGGCGACAAAAAGGTATAAAGAATACATACGATTGCAAAAACTAAGTGCAAAAACTTAAGGTACAAATACAACAAGAAGGCTTAGGATGGAAATACAACAAGAGTGAGTGTGTGTTCACAAACACAACACCCGCTCTGTAAAAATCCTTCATTCAAAGTCAATTTACATACTAGTGAAGACCAAAAACATAGTGTACAATACTAACATAGTGTGAAACACTCTAAGATGAGTCGGGCTTGGTCATGAACCCTATATAGTTTGTTTTGTCACAAACTTGGATAATTGCTCTGAATCATTCCTATCTAGAGTGTACACTTCATTTGTAGAATTGTAGCTCATGGTTACAATAGACATAATGAAATCTACATCAATCCATTTGATATCCGTGTGATCATACTTAAATTTATTACGGCCATGATGTTTTTATAATATTGCAACATTACTTCGATGTGGGGATTGTTAGGATTTCTCCTCCTTGATTCCTCCGTTCGGGCAAAGAGGTCAACCGCATGCCTTAGTACCCCAAATTGGGACGAGACTTGTATGTGAGCGTAGAGCGGAGAGCGGAGAGCGGAGAGCGGAGAGCGTAGATTTGGAGAGTGGAGAGCGTAGATGAAATAAAAATAGTAAACTTGCAAGACTAAAATTAGGATATTTAAAAAATAGACAAGAATATTCTTGGAATATTCCAGAATCTGCCAATAATAGTAAAAAATTGGACCTATTTCCGTGGGATATATATGTCATAAAATTTAAAAAATGGCCTTGAATTTGGAATGGTCTCATTAAGTTTGGAAACCGTGAGGTGGTTGAATTATTAAAACCAAGGATGATCACAAGAAAAAATCAATGAAAATGGATTTTCGGAGATTGGTATAATTGAAGATTGAGTCAATCAAAATACAAAGGAATCAAAATAATGAACTTCCTTTGTTTTTATTCATCACTTTTCTCTTTGTCTTATATGTGAGTCTACTCTATAGCTTGGACTTTAGCAATTATTGTATGTGGCCAAATAGATTATATATTGGACTCATACCCAACATCATTGTATATACACTTGCATACAATGGGTGATGAGAGAGATATGTTTGCTGGATTAGGATGGGAGAAGGAAATTAGGAGTCTAGCATATCCTCATATTCCGGTTAATTTGTCGCCGGAATTTTCGTTTGCTGCTGGAAATCGAAGTAGTGATGACTACGACCTGACTCCATTTTCGCAGTCTACACAAGCATGGAGGTGGAGGACGCGGGAGGAGCAAAAACAACGTGAGCAAAAAGAAAAGATGCAAGAAGATGTGCCGGAGAAGGACGCTGATTTGGATGAAGACAAATCGAACGAAACGGAGGAGGAGGAGGTGAAGGTTGTAGGGGAATCTTCGAAGTATCTTTCATTTCGCGAACGGATGAGAGCCTTGCCGCCGCATCATCTGCCGTTGAAGGATCGAAAGAGAGATAAGACAATATCTTATATGGATTTGCTTAGACCGGGTCCACCTCCCTCGGATTCATCCAAGAAGTATGCGAAACGGAAATAGAATTGATAGACATAGGAAGCATTGTAATCATACCTTTATTATATCAATAAATTATTGCAATTGATTTTGGCGGTGACGGTTCTTGGAAATGAGGGATCTGGAAGAGATAAGAGTACATAAAATGTAGTGAACTATGAAAGGAACATAGTTGAAAGAGGTGTGTCCAAATTCGATGACTCGAATTTGGCCACACCTCTTTCAACCATGTTCCTTTCATAGTTCACTACATTTTGTGTACTCTATGCGGAGTGGAGCTACAGATGAAGAGTCACTTGAATGCGCTGGAGGCCGAAGAGAAACGTCATGCATTTTAAATTGTTGATGCTTGATTGTATTTCCAGAAAATTTAGGCAGTCTTGTAAATATATATTTTCTGCCTAAGCTGCTAGTAACATGCGGTAGCCGTGCATAGTCTATATAGTTTGAATGACAAAACACTTTTTATTGAAAAAAACAATATGAATATTGTCTTGCTGACTCAGTACATGTAATGACAAGGGAATTTTGAGTGGCCACCGTCCATTGAAAAGAATCTAGGATGTTTGTAGATTGGCTCCTAGTTGTTCGCCAAAGGGTGAGTCAAGAGTCCGCTTTCTAGGACTAGCTTGACCTCGTTGAAACTAAAGGTAGGCGCATGAATGAAAAGCTCTGCCTCGGGATTACGGTGGCAAACCTTCAAAAGAATGAAGTACACATGCTTGCAATAAGAGAATTGGGTCCTCCCTCTGAACTTAGTCATCGTCTTCTTGAATGCAGGGCAAGTGCAACCCACGAAAGAGCTGATGGTGACCTGATACTGTGTGATGGCAGGAGAAACACCCGAATCTAGCCCGATGATGCAGCCATGTCCTGGATGAGGTATCATAGTGATGGAACGGATGCAAGCTTTCAGAGAGTCGGAGGAGGCCATGGAGAGTCGCTGTGCGGGATTTGGGCGAGTGGCAGTGCGTTTGACCATCTTGCCGTCTCTCTTGCCAGGGTAGCGGTCTGCTTCTGCAGGAATGGGCACCGCGCTAAGATTTGCAGGCGGTGGGGCAGAAGAGAACAATCGTCTTGGAGAGACCGGCTTCTTAAGTGGAAGTTGGAATCCAGCTGCTTCAAGTGCAAGAATTTCGGTAGGCTTGAGGTTTGTGCCTAGCTTCACCGGCCAAACGTCTGGTATCGGCGGCATTTCATGGTCTGCTGAGTGCTTAGCAACCCATTTGCGCCTTGTGCCCTTCACACAACGGTCGATGTCATCGGAACAAAAGAAGAATTCTGTCCTCTCTGATAAATTCCTGCGTATGTTAGTCCAAACTCCGGTGTAGGTAGGTGCGGCGGTCGAATTGGCACCTCTCACAATTCTCTCAGTACACTTCTTCTTCGTGACAGCTCTCTGGGCCCAACAGCACTTCGCCGAGGTCTTGGGAAGTCTTGATATGTGCCACTCCTTGACGTTAACCTTTGTCTCTTCGACAGCACTGACATGACGGATCCCCCCCTCGTTGGGCGGGGACGCAGGGATGCTATCAGGCTCAGGCTGAGGATGAATTTCTTGGACTTCTGTATCATCTTCAGTATCCTCAAGAATGATGGGCATCTGCACAGGACGAGCCCTCACAGCACGTCCTGAACCTTTTGGATGTGAGAAATTTACCTTGTCAGGCCGATGAGACTCCTCTTCAGCTCCAAGAGGTAGATTTGTTTTCCGCTTCATGGACCCGAATACCTCTTCTCCAACCATGCGAGGAACACGGGTACAAAATTCTTCTGCTCCAGGCATGTCCAACATGGGATCTTCAAGAACCAAAGGATTACCCGTTTGCTTTGCCCTGCGCTCTGCCATCCTTAGTTTGAGTTCTTTCTTTGTAGGGCCAGTTCCGCCAACGTCACCTTTGAGAAACTGGTAGTAATTGACAACTTGTAAGAAGCCTCGAACGAAGTCGTCAATTGTAGCAACGTAGAGGTCACCGCCGTTGTTTCCAGACGTTTGAAGCCACTTGTTGTGTATTGTTTCAGCTAGATTACATGAAGGCATTTCTGCTAGTTCTTCTTCAGAAAATTTCTGCGATTACATAGTGGAAGTGGATGGAGATTAGTGGAGAGTTGTTTCAAATTAGAGTACTGTGAAAAGAAGGAAAATAAAATAAAATGTATTGTGAAAACATACCCCGGTCATGAAGCCTCCCCATTGGCGATAACGATAGTGCCAGAATGCAAGCCATAGCTCTAATTTGTTTAGGGCCTTCTCTGTCACTGCCCCGGCGGATACCCACCATGCACGTAGCCCGTGGTACATGCTCTCCGCCTCGTCCATGGTCCTCGCCGTCCTATACTGGTGGCACATCTTCTTGTGCTGCTCCCAGAGTTCTTCTGGAATGTATTTCTCGGTATACTTAACCATAGACTGGGTCCAGTGAAACTGACATGTTCTCTCACGGTCGTCCATGCGGTCGTCCTTCTTCCCGTTGCCATAAATGACACGAACTGCATTCCAATTGGCTTGGGCGCTGTCGGCCATAAAGCCCTTGAAGTTGGTATCGACAAGGCCATTCCTCTCCATCACAGCATTGAGATTCTTCCAGAAAACGATCTGGGCATCACAGTCCTCCGATTGCATGTCACAGCTTGCAATGGTCATGACACGACAATACGTGGAGTCATACACGTGGCATGCCATTGTGGTCCACTGTCTCACCCGTTTCACATGGTCGAACATAATCCAAGCATTCTCTAGATCTTCGCCGGGCTGCATACGCTTCACCAAGTCTACCCCACTACCAGGCCCGACTTCCGACATCTTAAAGACAAAAACCTTGTCAAGATCTGCCCCTTGACCTGGGAATTTGTTTTCCTGCACAAATGCCCATAAACTAATTCCACGGAGTTTGGTGATAGAGTCCATGACACCATACCTTCTGAGGAAACGGAAGCTCATGACCTTGTTGCGGATGTTTGGAGAAGCCATGTCCTTGCACCGGTCGAATATAGGAACAAGTTCCTCAAGAGAAAGCTTCTTTGGTGGCGCGTCATCTGGTTGAAGGAGGTAACTGCCAATTAGAACTTTGCTAGCCTCCAACACCACCGCACTCTTGGTAGCCTGGGGAGTCTTCTCGATCTGTTCTTCAATTAGGCCACTGATCTCAGCCTTAGTGTCTCTGTAGTCGCCCACCTTGACTGGGTGATCGTGAATTCCAAGGTGAATACACGCTCTTGTATGGTTGATTTTGCCAGCAACATAATAAATCTTAGCCCCACATGTAGCAATACATGTCGGGGGTTCTTTACACACCTTGCAAACTAGAGTAGAGTCAGCTGGGGGTGTTTGATCCACTACAAAGGCTTGGAGGGTACAACCTTCAAACTCTGTCTCGTTGACTTCAAAAATACGAGGTCGGCGGATCAGATATTCGCATTCTTTGTTGTTGCAACGCAGGTGTCCAACGCAGGAGGAAGAACGGAAGGACAAACCAAAGTCGTTGGTGATGTTGGTGGTGATGGTCTTCGTCCACACATGGCCGTCATAACGTTTGTCCATTCCCTGCATTGACTTGGCCTGTGACCGTGAGGCCGTGTGACCAACGGGTGACAACTCAAATATGACGGCACCATCAAACACAGCAGGAAGGTACTCAACCCTTTCGTGTCGAAGCACCGAGTAGTCTAATTTTTTAAGAATATTTTTTTTCCCCGGCATTCCTTCAAGTTGTTTAAGTAATGGCAATATACTAACAGTATCTTGTGACAAAGGATATACTTCAGGAGCGTTCCCACTAACTATGACCTTCGGCGGGACCTTTGTGGGACTGGCCTCTTCATCAGAAGAAAGTGTTATTACAGAATGAGATCTAACCTTTTCTACAATTGGCGTCTCCAAACCGGGCTCGAGCTTGACCTTCACATCACGTGGCAGAGGAGTTTGAATGGTGGACGTAGAGGAATTACGAGGAGTAAGGATCTCAGTAGACGCATCCATCTGAGAATCAGTGAGGCCATACACTCGGTAACTACCCGGATGAAGACTCCAAAACAAGTTATTGTGCTCATCTATCTGCGATACACGACCAAGGGTGTGTGTAAGTTCTGACGTGACAACATCAAAAATTTCCTCGTCAACAATAATAGTGTCCTCTCTGAAGCCGAAGCGAATACTAAGACGTTGGGATGTCACATACGCTAGACCGTCCTCTTGCATACGAAAGGTAAGTGGGACTGTCACTCCATTTGCATATAGAACAGCCAACCCCAAGCCTCCGATAGCAGGAATATGAGCCATGATGAGGGGAATGAGCTCTTGCGCCAAGATGGAAATATGAAAGAGGATTCATAACATTGTGGGCCATCTATTTATTGGAAATGTGCTGCCAACGACAATAGAAATGGACATGATCTACAAGAGGGCAAAATTTTGAACGCAAACATGAATAATATTTATAAATCCGTAACAGCCGCCAGTGTAAGTCAAAGAAGGGGTTAAAGCTGTCACAATATAAATAATTATAGAGTCCAAGTCATGGTAGACATTCTACTTGAGAAGAAATTAAATATGATTACTTGGCGCCGACTTAAAGCCGGATTCACAACTAAGTATAGAGATAGACATGATGTATAAGGACACGAATAGATTGAATGACGGAAACCCAAATGGCCATTAAATATAGCACTGTCTATAGTGCGCAAACTTGTAGCCGATATCTTTATAGTCATGTCCTTTGTTTTACAATCAAAAAGGTATGGGCTATAGAGTGGAGTAAGATGTGTAAGGTTGAAAGGAGCATTTTGGGAGTGGTGGAGTAGACATGCTCTTGAAGGGTGACACATGACATGCAGGACCCTAACAAGAGGAGAAAGAAGAGAGGGAAATTATATTTCAGTAGCACTAAGGCATTGAAGACGAGTAGAATGGGGAGGAAGAAGGTGGCGACTGAAAGATATGAGACAGAAAGAATTAACAAAATGTTAGATTTTGAGGACACGGGGGAGAACGCAACATTGTCGACGGTAGATGAATACACCTATTTGTATTGTGTGTTGGAAATCTTAATATGTGGGCTTGACAAATATATTAGATAAATGTCTATTGAAAGAGATGATGCACATGGGTTGGTAGGTGTAAAGAAAGTAATGCCAGTTGTTGATTATATTGGGTAGACAATGACCAATGCAAGGAAGATATTTTAATAGCGTATTTTTAGCATTTAAATAAAATTTAATATCTTAATGTTTGGGATCCAAAGATGATGGTGGTGGGCCTTTAATAAACCCTAAATCCCAAAGAAGAAGAAGACATAATGAGTGATGATCTTTTTCAAACTTTCTTACAACTTCAAAGTGAGGCAGAGCTTTTAGGTTATGCAAAAAGCGAATGTAGAGAACTGAAAGATTTTTAAAGTTGCAAATGCAAGAACGGGATTATGCGACACCAACAAAGCGGAAGAGAAAGAGGGGTGGTTTTAAGTACTCCACCAAAAAAGCATTGGCGAGATCAAGAATGGGCAAAAGATTGAGTAGGGTCGATGAGGGAGAGGCCTTTTTGACATCGAGAACTATATTGTTCAAGCCGGGAGACGAAGATACTTACACCGATAGGCTCGGCTCAACACCTTACATTGGAGTCAAAACCAATACAGAAAGAATTACGGACACCCAAGAAAATTCTTCCGGAGCCGAGGACGAGGGAGAAACTCAATATACAAGAGAAGTAAGACTCAATATTCAATTCTTACTTTGTACATTCAATTGCAAGTTTTTTCCACATGTTGAAAGTACAATTGTTATGAAGGTGGATAAATGTTTTCTTTGTGGATAAGCCGCTCTTGAAATAAATGTCATTGAGGTGAAGGTTATGTATTTGACCATATAGTTTGTAAAATTTACGGTTTAGAACTCCGTTAAGTCATAAATGACGTGCGTATCCTTGAGGGTGAAGGTAAACATAGAGGGAGAGGAGGAAGAAGAAGAAGAAGACTTGAATGAAGATGAAGAAGGAGACGATGGTATAGAAGATGAACTAAGAGGAGGCTTCGTAGAAGAAGCAAGAGGGAGCATGGAGATCGAAGGAGGAGGCGACTCCAACGCAGTTCAAAAATCTCAGGTATGAAGATTGAAACTAAACTTGGATGCTTCAAATGTTTCTTAGAGATTGAGGGCACGGATTTCATCACCTTTTCTCCTAACCCTTAGCTTCATAAGGTGCTGAAAATGTAACATGAACCCACAAAAACAAGAAATGAAGAAACAAGAAAAAACCCTAAAATCTCAAAAAACAAGTTCCGGTTCCGAGTCTAGGTTTTTTGAAATTTCAGGGTTTTCTTCTTGCCTCTTCATTTGATGTTCTTTTGTCTTTGCTTCATACTTGTTTGTGTTGATTGCTTGTGTCTTGCCTTGATATGTAAGCTTGGAGGATGTTGTATAGTATGTTTGATGGGTTTGTATTGTGTTCAAGCATTTCAATGTAAATGCTTCAAGGTTGAAATTAAAGCTTCACATGATTTTAGAAGGTTTGAGGGCTCGGATTTCATTGCTTCTCCCTAATCTTTGACTTCATAAGGTGCTGAAAATGAAACATGAACTCACAAAATGAAGAACTAAAGAGACAAGAAAAAACATCAAAGTTTGAAAAAAATGAGTCCCGGTTCCGGGACTAGTTTTTTTGAAATTTTGAGGTTTTCTTCTTGCCTCTTCATTTGATGTTTTATGTGTTTCTTTCATACTTGTTTGTGTTGATTGCTTGTGTCTTGCCTTGATATGTAAGCTTGGAAGTTGTTGTGTAGTATGTATGATGGGTTTGCATTGTATTCAAGAATTTCAATGTAAATGCTTCAAGGTTGAAATTGAAGCTTCACATGATTTTAGAAGGTTTGAGGGCTCGGATTTCATTGCTTCTCCCTAATCTTTGACTTCATAAGGTGCTGAAAATAAAACATGAACTTACAAGATGAAGAACTAAAGAAACAAGAAGAAAACCCTAAAGTTTGAAAAAAATGAGTCCCGGTTCCGGGACTAGTTTTTTTGAAATTTTGAGGTTTTCTTCTTGCCTCTTCATTTGATGTTTTATGTGTTTCTTTCATACTTGTTTGTGTTGATTGCTTGTGTCTTGCCTTGATATGTAAGCTTGGAAGTTGTTGTGTAGTATGTTTGATGGGTTTGCATTGTGTTCAAGAATTTCAATGTAAATGCTTCAAGGTTGAAATTGAAGCTTCATATGATTTTAGAAGGTTTGAGGGCTCGGATTTCATTGCTTCTCCCTAATCTTTGACTTCATAAGGTGCTGAAAATGAAACATGAACTCACAAGATGAAGAACTAAAGAGACAAGAAAAAACATCAAAGTTTGAAAGAAATGAGTCCCGGTTCCGGGACTAGTTTTTTTGAAATTTTGAGGTTTTCTTCTTGCCTCTTCATTTGTTGTTTTATGTGTTTCTTTCATATTTGTTTGTGTTGATTGCTTGTGTCTTGCCTTGATATGTGAGCTTGGAAGTTGTTGTGTAGTATTCTTGATATTGTATGGTTTATTGAAGGATTTCAATGAAGAAGCTATAAGGTTGAAATTGAAGTTGAAATGGTTCTAAATGGTTGAGAGGTAATGTTTTTGTTTTGATGGGTTGTTTGTAAATGAATAATATTTAGGAAGTCTAATGGAATGTAATTTGTGGTTTTGATAGTTATATTTTAATTTCATTTCATTTGTAATGTGTATTTCAGGGTGGTGGAGATGACGATGGCGGTCTTCCACTGCCCAATGATTTGTTGGATGTGGAAGAGACTATGTCTCATATGCGGGATTTGCAAAATACAAACTTCAATTCTTTGATTGGAGGACTTCGAATGAAGCCATTTTCAAAGTCAAGATTTTCAATCCCTCTTTGTCGGTTGATACCGTTGCCTGTTGTGAGGCCAATCTTGGAAATCGATGTCCAACTTTTGGAGAATGAATTTGTGAATGGTTATAGGGAGGGTGATAGGGTATTGTATGTATCTCCATATGACAAAGATGGAAACACTATGGATATTCGGGATGCAGAGACCTGGGGAGAACACTGGCAATCTTCCAATACATCATTTGAAGAAATCCTTAAGAATGACAAGGATTATGAGAGATTTTGTGGAAAAATGTTTTTTGTATGGGAGGGCAACCATCGAGTGACAGCTTGGCGCCGCCATATCGATAGGCTGCATGGAGAAGATAAAGAGTGGCATTATTCCGTTGATTGTATAGTGCTTGAATCAACTGGTTCGGTGGCCCTTCTTTTGAATGCTATGCATGACGTGAACATGTATGTTTTATGATCCTTGTTTTTATTTAAATTCTTTTCGTTTATGATGATTAAATTATTTTTAAAATTGATATATTTTTGTGATCTCTCCTAGGTCTACGGAATCAGATCATGTCAAGACAAATTTGGTTCACAAACTTCATCGTGTCCAAAATTTTGGAATCAGGAAGTTGGAGGAATTTAAAGATCTTCTTACTCCTGATCAATACTCCAAGTGTTTGAAGAAAAGTGGAAAAGGGACTTGGTATACTCTCACTTTGGAAGTTTTTACTCAATTTCTATACAAGGTGGGTAATCTAATTCATGATAAGCTTTGTTATTCAAGATGTTTTGCAATTTTTTTTATACTAATTCTTTATTTTTGTTTATGTAGCGTGAGATAGCGTCTATGACCGAAGAAACATCTCGTAAATACAATGAGAAAACTCCACTTCAATCAAGGACATCAAAAGGTATTTGGGATGTCATGCAGAATGCAACAAGAAAAGCAGTATCTTCAATTCGTGGAAAAGAATTTGAAAGACTTCTCGCTGTCGCAAATCCAGCCAATGGCTTTGAGTTCTTGGATGAGGTAAGTCATTATGTTTATTCTATGTTGTATTCATTTTGGCATCCTATATGAGAGTTTTTTATAATTTTCACTTTCCATTTCGCAGATCAATAAACATTTTGGAGATCGCTCTGAGCCTACCATGACCCTAGAGAAATTGCAAATGATTGCAACTGCTCCAGTGGAATCAGTCTTCAAAATCAAATGGTTGAGGTGGTGGAATTCTAGTGATATGTCACGTGAATCTCTGCGATTTCCATTGGGAGATATCAAAGAAAAAGAACTTGAGAAATGGTTGATCAAAGCGTCATTTTGGGCCCAAGTTTTTCTTCATTCTTAAATATCTACGTCTTTTCATTTCAAATTTTGAATGATTTATAATTTGTTCAATGATCGTGATGTATATGTATCATTTTGCAGTTGGAAGATAGTTTTGTGAAACAATTTGAGGATATGGAAAAAAAAATGAATGTCAAGATTCTTTGGAGTGGACATATACTTAGGCCTACTGAGTATATTGAAAAATGGCGCATTATGCTTTGGACAAAAGCATTCCGGCCTTTTTTTGGTGGCATGAGTGCATTTACAAAATCTAGTATACTCGGTAAAGTTTTTGGAGGAGGCATTGCTATCAAACGAGTGGTATTCAGGTAATCTATCTTTGTTTATTTCATAGCTTCAATTGTTTCATTACATGCTTGAAATTTGCCTTGAAATAATCAATTCACTAACTTCAATCAACTGGTTATTTTGTTCCAAAGGTACATAAAAAACGAGCTATTGGCTTCAAACGCCATCTCCCTTGGCTCCATTCCGAGTTGTTTCTCTTCATGGGCTGATAAATCCAGTGACCTTTGCATTTTTACGGCAACCCAGATAAGAATATGGGATTATGCCACTTTGCAATCTTGTCCATGGTTTATTGAGTGTCCTCTTACATTTTGTTCAAGTAAGGAGGAGGAGCTCAGGAAACAGTCATGTCCAATAGACTTGCCTCCTGATGATATTGACATGATAAACAACGAGGATGTGTGTGTGGTGAAAGTAGTCAAACCGGAGGGAAAAACTAAACGTAAGCGGGGCTCAAAGGTAGATGAAGCTAATCCAATACCTTCATCTCAAACTGGTGTTATGGCATACAATCCTAGTCCTTCAACACCTACACCTAGCATTCAAGGTAATGATGGACCTAAGGTTTCTCCCATTTTGAGATCACTACGATCTCAACATGTGTCAAAAACCATTGTCAGTGGTGTTTTACCTTCCACGCCAGTTTGTTCAGTTATGTTGGAGAAGATTTCAATCCAAACATTGATGGAGAATGGTGCTCATGAGAATCCGTTAATGTTGAAAACATTCGAATTTGTGACTAAGGTCAGTATACTGAGCATTGAACTTATTTTTATTTTTGGTGATATGGTGTTGATGTTGCAACATGCTTTGGATTTGAGTGTAATATTGTTTTTTGGTTTTTTGGGTAGGTGGGTTCCGGACGGAAGAGGAAGGTTTCTTCAGAGGATTGTACTTTTGGAGGTTTTGATCTTATTATTGCAGATTTGCCAGAAGGTTTGTGTGAGGCCAAACCCCCCACCCTTAAGCGTCCGTAGTCCGAGTAGTGGGTTTGGGCTCACATTCCTCCGCGGTATTGGATTTGGACTTGGATGAGTCCATAGTGCAAGGTTCACCCTTCAAGTGGTCTTGGATTTAACTGGAATTTCACTTTTAACAACTCAATGTACGATTTCAATACGTATGTGGAGAATGCACAAGTTAACTATGTTATTTTAACCTCCTTATGCTCGGGTGCTATTTTGTCTTTGTTTGCTTCTAACGTCCATCCGGCCGCTTTAGCTACACAAGCCCTTAAGGATATCCCTCTCCTAAATGGAGTCCGTGCCGTTGACTCTATACTACCACTTGAACTATCACTTGTGTATTCCGTATCGCTACTATAAGAGGTCTCACTTGGTGTCTCCATACCGTGGTCCTTCATAAACCCAGCTCTTTACTTTCTAACTAAACAAACCCAGCTCCTTCATAAATCCAGCTCCTTAGCTTCTAACTAAACAAACCCAGCTCCTTTATAAACCCAGCTCCTTCATAAACCCAGCTCCTTCGTAAACCCAGCTTCTTAGCTTCTAACTAAACAAACCCAGCTCCTTTATAAACCCAGCTCCTTCATAAACCCAGCTCCTTCATAAACCCAGCTTCTTAGCTTCTAACTAAACAAACCCAGCTCCTTCATAAACCCAGCTCCTTCATGAACCCACAACTTTGTAGTTGTAATCCCCAACTACCTCACTAATTATTCAAGCCCTTAACTAATCTTCCTACCTAATTTTCCTAATTCTACTAACAACCCCTTTCTAATCACACAATTCTTCTCTAATCCTAAAATCCTAAAATCCTAGAGAGGAGAGGGGGAGAGAGAATTTCCTAACTTCACTAAGACTAACTAATCCACACAAGTATATTTTTGCACTCATCACAACCTCAAGTGCTCAACTCTTAAACATGGAACTTGCAACCACGTGTATTCAAAACATGAACTTTAAGTACCACAAATTGGAATCATGAATTAACTTTAAAATCCTTCACGTCAACACTAATTCTACCAAGAGGTCAAGCCCTCTTCAAGGCTAACAAGCCTTGGCTCTCAAACTAAAAACTAAGCACACACATGTGCTCCAATATGGCTTCCCACACCCACACTTATAACTCGTGGGGTGCCTTGGAGCACAAAGGAAAGAGAGGATGAGTGAGGGAAGAATGAGGGATTATATAGTAAGCTTGAGGGGGTGAGCACCCTCAAGACTCACGATAAGCCCTTGAGATTTCCTCCTACTTAGTAGGCGCCAATCCTATCTTCTAAGCCTTCCTCCCTCAAATGATCAACAAGGATCCTAATTCGAACATTTAACTAGCCTTGGCTTTCTACCTACCACACTTTACCAAACTTGGGATGCTTCAACCCAAACTTAGCCTCCTTCGCTTTCCGCCGCCATAACTTTCTCCCCTTACTTTCCCAAATCGTTGCTCACCACTTAATTCAAACCACGATGCTTAACTCGTGATTTGATTGGTGCTTTGAGAATTTGCTTATCCTCCACCTTGCATTCTTCCTTGGACCTTCCCCATTAAGTGGCCATGATGAGGTGGTCCACTTGTGCGCTCCATGTGATCCTCCATTCATCCCAATTCGAATGCACTTGCCTCTTGAGTCACTTTGGTTGTCTCCATCCATTTGTACTAGCCTACTCACTAACTACTCAATCCAAGTTCTCCTTACCTATCCTCATTCACTCAAATCCTTCCGAAGGTAAAAACACAATAACAACTCACATCCTAGCCTCTTACAACATGGTACTTCTAAGACTAACATTTCACTCTTTTTATATTTTTGTGAAGTAACATGCTACTTCAAAGTGCATCAACTAACGTTTCAAGGGTCTAAGACTAAATGTGGGCACCCTTTTGGGCTCACAGTTTGCCTGTACCTAACGTTTCATCTCCTCCACATGTAATCCCAGTTTGGAACGACCACAAAAGAAAGAACATTGAGGCTCTATTTGAATTTGCATGTGCATATCTCACCGATGATGGCCCCTTGCTTTTGTTTGTTCCTGAGAAGAAAGATGTCAGAGACGATGTAAGGACATTCGCAGCCTCCTATGATTTTGTATTGCGAAAAGATTGGTGGGGCTTCAACGAGTTGCCTTTGTGTTATCCACTTGACACATCATTGACGGTATACATTAAATTCTATTATTTATTACTTCGATTTATATTATTTTCATTGTATTGCATTGATCTCCTCAATTATGCAATCGATTCCCCCGCTGAAGGTTTTCTTGTGGTTTATAGACTCGTCGTTTCCGCATCATGTTATTTCTTCGTTCTACTCCCAAGTCAGAGTTTGTTTTTCAAAAAAAAAATGAAAACATTGAGGTGGATGTGGAGGCCTTGGATGTGTTATTCAATCTCACATCGGCAAGCACTCAACTCATGAATGGAAAAGTGCCATGGAGAGGTGGTAGGGAGAAGGACTCGGAATCGATGCAAATCTTAATAGAGGCTTTAACAACTCCTGCATCGGTATCTACAGGTTGGTTTATCTCTTACTCAAGAACCTACTATATCATCTCTCAATGTGTTTTAATGAAGTCACTATAGTGTTGTCAATGGCTTGTGCAAATTAACTAACATTTCAACATTTCATTGGCAGGTGCATCTATTCATGCTTGCAGAAATAGTGGCCGCCATCTAGTTGCATACGAGAAAGATTCTGCATTGTTTGATGCCATTCTATCCCCATTAAGTGATCCACTACCAACTGCTAGTGTAGGTGGATTTATGCCACATAGTGCCTCCATCGATTCCGATGAAGAGCCTGTTAAGAAGGTTGCGAGAAAAAATCGATTGAGTACGTAAGTTTTCAATTTCTCCATATTGTTTGCTAACTTGGCCTCCAATGTCTGGTATGTGTGCACTAAAAAATCTAACACTTATGATTTTTTTTTGCAGAAAAAAGAAAAACATGACTTCATCTCCGAATATGGGTTTGCCAGTATATGCAGAAAATGTTGCTCAGATCATGGCAAGATCAGTGACGCCAACTCCTCGCCGCATGTCTGCACGAATTTGCTCGTAACCCGTACGTAGATGATGAGGCGATTCAATGCGATGATCTAAATGATTAAGCTAAATTAGTTTAGGGACATTTAGGTAGTTGTCAAAACCATCCACTATATGTTTGATTGGATTGGATATGATTGGATTGGATATTATTTGGTTGGATGTGTGACAAAGTTTGGATTCATCTTTTCAAATTACCACAATTAGTGGACATTGAATTGTGTGAGCAATTTCCTCTTATTCCTAAACCCTTTATCCCAAAACTTAACTACCTCCATCAATTCATTTCTCAAACTTACATGAATTTTAGAAATACAGTTCAAAGCAACACTTGGAAGTTGCTTGCATTGTTATTATAATCAGATGTTGAATCCAACAACAATATTAAAACTCTTTTTCAAACCCTCATGCCAAACTTGCAATTGTTGAATTTAAAAGTAGAGGCAGGCATTCATGAGGCTAATTGCATTTTTTTAACTCTCCATTAATTTGATTATAGAAAAAAACATTATTATTTATGCCAAAATACCATGGATATAGGGTACTAGTGCGTGTATTTCCAAGAAATTTTCTTCACTCACCGTTCATAAGTTACTGCTCATCGCTCACTGCTCATTGCTCACCGCTCACATGATAGCACTCCCCTGCGAAAATGTTGGCCTATTTCCACGGTAATAGACTACCTAACCATTAAAATTTTCTAAAAATAGTTGGATGTTTTTCATTCATTCCCGCGGTTATAGGTGCATATTTCCTCTCATTTCATGTCTCAAATCGAGTTCTCCGCTCTCCGCTCTTCGCTCACCGCTCTCTGCTCACCGCTCTCCGCTCGCATACGAACTTTCCCCCCCCAAATTGTTTCCCATTGCACCGCCGCATAGCCTGCACCCTACCCACCCACCATGAACTGGCATCTACTCCGTTCAATATGTTAGTAGCATTTCCAATTTTAATTTAACTTAGGAATAAGTTGAGGCCAACAATGCTGCCACACTTTAGTGTAGAAGACTGACCTTTAATCTTTTCCAAATGCTTAATGATAATGATTGGGAGATAAGGAACCATAATCACCTTGCCTCAGGCAGATAGAACCTGGATGTTGCCTCAAGACACAAAAATGCGTGCAAACAAGCTTTGCAAGAGATAATGCAACTGAATCCTGGCAGTAGCGAGACGCCAGAGAAAATATGTTAGCAACACATTTAAAGAGTGCAAGAATCTACCTACAAGATATTGAGATTGCACGATGAGAGAGAGCTTGAAGCGATCAAAGATGGAAGTTGGATTAAAGGCAACATCACAATGATCTCGCAAAAAAATCGCAAAATAAGGAAACCTTAACGGTTGGGCAAATATGGTAGGGGCAACATGCAAATCACAAAAACCCCATCATTGAATAAAACGTGTGATATGAAGAGGTGGTTGTGGAAGTGGACAAGGAGAGAAGGGAGAAAAGGGATAGAAACGCCACCAAGAGAAGCCAGGGAGAGAAGGGCGAGAAACCACTGAGAGAAGTCAGGAAAAGAATTACTGTAGGGTTAGGCTTACAATTTCATCCATTTTTGGGCAAATGATGAATCACTTTTCATCCATCCCTCATCACGCATGCTCACAAAATTGATCCTACTAAACATACATCCTAGGATCCTTATTTTCAGCCCCTATATTACTTTTACAAAAAAAAAGAATTGCCCATATTTTATGCCTATCTACGTTACTTGTAATGGGATTGTCTACTTTTAATGGACCCTTTATTATTTGGAATTATTTTATAAATTTTATGTCAAACGAATTTAATCCTCCCTATATTATGCCGCACGTCGTTTTTAAAATGCACTAAGTGACCCCCCCCTGGTTCAAAAGAGGGTGGACCATGTGGTCAAAACATGCTAACAAGTATAGGCTCATGGATAATTGAAATTTGGATGAAATCCATGCCAATTATTGAACCAAAGTTTGGAATATTTTGTGTCCTCACATTCATGTTGAGATGGATGATTGAAATTTGGATGAAAAATCACTTAACCAGTGATAATAATTGTAACATTGTAAATCTATAATACCCAAACAAATATATAAGGTATGACAAATAATGTTAGGTTTACATATAGTTTTGGGGACAGTATACGGGCAGTTTACGAAATTTAGTATCAATGAAGACAAATAGAATGTTAAATGTCATATTTAGTGCAGTTACGGATGAATCAATTGAGTTTGGGAAATAACCGGTTCAAATACAAGACTACTAAAAAAATAACTGATTTATTGAAAGTACTTCACAAAATTGCCCTCAATTCAATAAAGAAAACCCATAAGATGACAACATGTAAACGATTGGTCTTGGGAACAATAGGAACTCCATTGATGACACCCAAAAATCTTCCCAAATGCTCATTAGGTGCTTAGTGGTAGCTCAATGGATTTTTAACCATGTTCAACTAATGAATAGCTAGTATCTTGGCATAGGGGTGGTGGGTGTTGAGGTAAGATTATCCTCTCCCCACACTCCACTAAACTACACTCAAGGAACTACATGTATTGGGGGATGGCGGCATAATCTAGAGCGTCCATTGTGGATGGTTAGATGGGGAGGGGAAAAAGTAGGGGAGGAAGTCGCAAATCTCTTCCCCCCTTCCATTTTCTTGTCTTCTCTTCGCGTTCCACTATAAACGTACACAAACCGTGTTGTAGCTCAATGTAACTTGCATTTCTTTCTTTTTGTTGATGTGGTTGCTGCATATTTACATAGTTGTTGATGAACAAGAAGGAGGTTGCTTGAAATTGCTTGAAATCCAGTGTCCACCTGAAAAAAAATATTGGGTCGTTTCCTTGTGAGCCCCTTCGTGCAGCAATGTGTGTTATGTGGGTGTGAGTTGTCATTGTTGCCACAATCCTTGGCAATTGCTCTATCTCCTTGAGTGCTTGTTTGATCTAGAGCCAAACTTGTAGGTTAATTTATGGTCAAAGATTCCAATACCAAGGTTGAGTTTGCCAAGGGAGTTGTCACTCAGAAGCCCTAAGTTTCAATATATTTGTGACACTCACTATTGCACATCAATTGAGTTTATTATGGACTTTGCCACTATTTGCAGTTGTTTTCTTTGTGCTTCTTACTATTCATATCTCAATGTGTTGCAGTGGTATGTTTTGAAAGTTAATGGGCCTTCAATGTATGCAGCAAAAGGAACCCTCTAGAGTCCTATTTACATACTATATTAGGCCTATGTGGTAGTATTCGGGCACAATATTGTACATTTTCAAATTGAGATTTAGTGTCACATTTGAGATAATTGAATTCTCTTCATTCAATCCTCGCAAAACTCAAACTATCATAAAATGTGGAAGTTAATCAGCCATATGCTTTTTGCAGTTTCATCACAGTGGTGCAAGAACCACAAATGCTAGTCTCAAAACTATGGTAAAATTCTAAATTCTACTTTGTAGCCTCACTTTAGAAATCTAGCTCATTCATTATTGGGCAATGCTACCAATAGAAAAAACTAGTTTTTTTTTAATCCTTTGTAGGTTACGAGGTGTTGAACTCAATGCATCCTTCCATATTGTGTATGATTTCGTACACTATGTGCACACACATGTTGGCCATGGAGGTTCAAATAATGTTCTACATGATGTTCCCTAGTAGTTCCCATGCGTGTAACCATGTGCATTCCTTATGAGTTCCTGATGTTCCCTAGTAGTTCCCATGTGTGTTCTCTATGGGTTCCTAATGTTTCCTATGAGTGTTACCTACGTGTTCTTGATGTTTCCTTGTAGTTCTCATGCTTGTTCCCTATGTGTGTTCCTTATGTGTTCTTGATGTTCCCTAGTAGTTCTCATGCGTGTTCCCGGGCGTGATTCCGATGTTTCCTAGCAGTTTCCATTGTTTCCAATGACGTTCCCAATAGTTTCTAGTGGTCTCATACAACCATTCATAATCCCAAATTAGGCCTAAAGTCCCAAATTTATCAATATGATGTTTCATGTAGTTGCTTAGTAATGTTATGCTAACACTAAATGTAAATCTAATATTATTTGTTCATTCCTTGTAAAAACAAAATTGGGCATTATAGATTATTAAATGTTGCAATCACTGTCACTTACTAAACGATTTTTCATCCAAATTTCAATCATCCATGACAATATTTTGTTACATTAATGTTAGGATGCAAAATTTACCAAACTTTATTCCAAAAATTTGGCAAATTTTGGATCTCAGAGGGTCACTCCCTCTTTAATTAATGCATACACGTGAACTAAAAAATAAGTTGAGATGATGACAATACTTGTAATCTTATTTATAAGAAGTGTCATTAGAAAACTTACCACAGGGACATAAAATGCCATATGACATTAAAAACAATATTTAGTGTTCTCTCTCTCTCTCTCTCTCTCTCTCTCTCTCTCTCTCTCTCTCTCTCTCTCTCTCTCTCTCTCTCTCTCTCTCTCTCTCTCGTGTCTGCAACCGCATTTCAAATCAATCGGCCTCCTACTCATCCAATCGAGTCAACTTCGAAACTGCAACAATGTTACATACACAATTTACATGTTGCAGATTCTGCACACATCATCTTATCCTCCATCACGACTCACCTGCCACTCCTCCAACCTCATTTTAGTGGGGTTCAAAATGCTATCACCCAATCCTCCCAACTCCTCCTAATTAGGAAGAAGCTTACTTCCAGCAATCCCAAAAAAATAAAATTAGATCACGGTGACTAATCTACTCTTTCTCAGTGCAACCGCATTTCAAATCACTATTCCAAGTCTTCCAATTTAATCTGCAACTTCACACAGCAAGAAGTTTCCATCTCTAAGCTTATCCTCTGCACAAAAATTTCCAAGCTCAAGTATATATCGAAATAATAAGTCGTCCATCAGGCTCCCCACTCCTCCAGCCCAGTTTTACCTGGGTTACAAACTTTGACACCCAATCTCACAATGACAACAGAAATATCACAGAGACTCTTGGAGAGAGGGAATTATCGCACACGAGCGTACCTCCCATTCATCCAACATAAAAGCCCTGAAATAGTATGCATTCCAGATGTCATTTTTTACGTTGATCTGGCACCAAAATTAGTTCAAGACCCCGATCGAGGTTAGTTGACATGAATGGGCTGCAATACATATAGGGGGTCAAATTTTTATGTTGGATGGATGAGAGGTACGCTCATATACGATAATTCCCTCTCCCTGAGACTCACTTGCAACGCCATTTCTGCCAACTTATCCAATTGAGTCAATCTCACACACCAAGAATGTGTCAATGCACATGTCCGTACTAAAATTCACATTTTTAACATTCCCATTCCCCATCTCCGAATATGCAGAACCCCCCAGAAGTAAATGAAAAAGAAGTCAATGACTATGTAGACATTAGTACTTTTATGTGCACGAAGCCAATGTCCGGGGAGATTTTTGGGCATAATCAGTCGAGATCCTAGTGATTCCAAGTCCAACCGGTTAAATGTTGACATCTTTCGGTTTTTCTTTGATAATTTGACTCGGTATATTCTCTAAATTCCTCCACAGTGATCGGTAATTTTCCTGAAGTCTTGAACCTCAACTGGTCAAACTGTTGTCGGTCCTCCCCGTTCGTTGCATGTAGCAATTACATATTTGCAAGAGCATACTTACAAGCAGTAGGAATCCGTTGAGAGTCGAGTTTTGAGTCCACACTTCTACCCGCTATTGGTTGCTTCGCTGTCAAGTTCTCTGTGCACTTGCTACTGTTTTGTGTGCATCTGCAACCAGGAGCCTAATTTGCTGATGAGATATTGACATCAGATATAAATAAAATAAAGTGTCAATTGTGCTGTTGCAAACTATGGCCCTTTTCAGTCCAAAAGCTGCCTGAAGTTGAGAATGGTTTGGGTCGGAATCTGTGCCCAGTCCCAGGGTGAGTCGTGCCTGAACCTTACTTCCACACTTATTGGCTATCATCTTTGTGCAAATATAGCAATCCACTTATAACTTGCACCACTTTTTTTTATGAAAACATCAATAAGTTGTTCGCATTTGCAGTACAAGAATCTGCATACCAGACTGCATAATTGTGAAGAACCAACTTAAATTGGTGCACAGTAGCAATAACTTGCTTCCACAGGAGTTTATATTTAAACAGAAATACACAGGATTCAAGTTCAGTATGAGGTACATGGATTGTATGGATTGCAACATTTTTTCTCTGCAACAGGATAGTGAATCTTTGTATGAGTAAATAAAATACTTTCAGGAGGTTTGCTAATGCCAATGTGGATGCTGCAATTTCAAGAAATTTACAAGTGAAGTGTGCATGAATCCTTCCAAGACTGTTGTACGCAAGTTGTGCTACTTGCATGACCAATATAAGTGTGCACTTTATGTGGTTTTATTTAGGGGCCGAGGCTCTAGTCTTCTCTCCTATTTTGCTGGCAAAGGTGGCAGCAAGTGCAGCCCGCAGCCGAGTACTAAGGGCCGCTTTACACCTAGAGGCCGGGCCAAACCCCCTTGAGGCTGATTGCATGAAATTTCAGCCCTTTTTGGGTTGGAGGCCGGCCTCAACTACACATTATAATAAGATTACAACAGGGGCCAATTTTCCCATATGTAAAGGCCTTAGGGCCAAGAAGCTAGGCCAATTCAATAAATCCAGCATAATCCAATGGATCTAGTTTGCTAAAGAAAATCATACTTTATTTAAGAAGGTTTTTTTAGTGAAATATGACATTGGCCCCGAGGCCAAGAATTGGCCTTCCATTTTGGGTGCACCCAATTCAATGAGCTCGGGCCATGTCATAACATACATTTTTTAATTAAAAAAATCATACCACCAAATCAGCCCGGCCTCTAGGTGTAAAGGGGTTGGGACTGATTTGAGCCTTTTGGCCAATCACAAGTGAGGATTTCAAGCCTCGTACACAACAAATTGGCCCGGCCTCTAGGTGTAAAGCGGCCCTAAGTTATATATGCTCAATAGCATGTGAGCTGCTCAGTCCCACCAAGAATTCGGTGCACAGCAGATTTGTATATATGTACTTTCATGTGATTCAAGCTTAATTTGCTTCCACCGTTGACAGCCGCCACCATAATTCACTCTGCTTTTCAACACTACTATTATTATTGGATCAAAATTTAACAGTGTTGTATGTAAACTTGTAGCGCAGTAGTCTCAAAAATTTCGCATTGGAGTGCAGTGCCATATCCATTTGGCGCATGAGTGTCAGTGTGTATGTTTGACAAATTTCATTTGACGTTCAACTTCAAATCCAAAGTGTCACGTGATGTTTTCAAAAACCAAAATGAATGTCAATTGACATCTACATTTTCTTCTAAAATGTCACCTCAATGTCATATGCTTAGGAGTACGTGTCATTTCAATTTGTAAAGTGTCAATTGACGTGTGGTTTTTTTCTCCACAAGGCACACACTACATGTCAAAATCTAAATTGTGCGTGTCAATTGCCGTGCATTTTATTTTTGTGCGAGTTTTTGCGTGTCAAATATCAAAAACTTGCAAAAACTTTGTCAAAAATATACACTGATGAGTGTTGCATCTACAACTTCACATAAGTTCCCTTCACTATTTGAGAATGTAGTACTAGGGACATAACATTATTCGGTTGTTGTCAGCCGTTCCATTCTGATAGTATTTAGTGACATTGCTTCACCCGAGTTTATCAGGGTTGAATCCCAATAACAATGTTGGTAATAGAATAGCGATGATATAGTTCCTGAATAGCAGTTGACTTATTCCCAACCCCATCCACCCTCCATACTCAACTGGATAATGATATGGAGTCTCAAAACTTTCTTCCAATTGGACTATCAAGTTGATATTAGCCTCTATCTCACGGAGTCTACTCCACTCCATTACTCTAGGGAATTAGTCATGTTTAATATCATTTTGATGTACTTTTAGTCCCATAAGCCTTCGGGCTTCCCGGACTTTAAAATCAATTTCATTTCATGAGGTGGACTATGAAATATTATGATTGGGGAAGAGCAATACTTGATACTCTCCTTCCCCCACACTCAATCAAGGTTGTTGATCTCTATGATCACAGGATCTTGAGGGGAGGCCGCCAAAATGGGTATGTTCAGTAACATGTTATGGCTTCCTGACCCTTGAGAGTTATCCTCCCGCCTCCAAACCCCCTCCCCCCTTCTTGATGTGGGCCATTGATGTGCATGATCAAAGGGCTTAGGGGGGGAAGCCACCGAAATGGTTTATGTCCAATTAACCCATTAGGGTTTATGTCAATTAGGGCTTCATGACTCTTGAAGGTTACATAAGGTAGATGTGCCTAATTCGGTCACTTACCTTAATTGGACACCTATAATTGAGTGGTGTGTGGTTAGGTGCAGCTCCAATAATAGATACCAAAAAGACACGTGTTTAAAAATCATTGCACTACATGCTCAAAATATGTGAACCATTCTAAAAGCCGGTTTACACCATCGACCATGAAGTCGGACCATGGAAAATGGCCTTTTTCCATGGTCCGACTTCATGGCCCAACCTCTGTGGTTTGATTTCTTAGAAAATCAATTTACAAAGCCTTTGGGCCCCTCACTAGGTGTAAACCGAATGTGGACCCAGAAGAATGATTGTGCACCGAAAAGTGAATGTGCTGATTTTTTTTAATGTATCCCAAAAAAGGCAGTTTTGAAAAGAAAGAAAAAAATTGACCATTCTCATGTCTTCTCTTGTCTTGTCCTTCTCTTCCGCAAAAGTATTCATTAAAAATATTTTAACAACATTTCTTTGCCATGGGCCCTTGACTTTTTCTACTATAGCACCTCTTTTGCCTCTCCCACCGCAAAACCCGTTGGACCATGTCAATGGATAATGTAGGCCTTAAAATATGTCTTTTGGAGACCTCAAACTCCATAGTCACTCTGACATTTTTTCCTTGGTGTAAACCAAAGTGGTCTCGGGACGAGTTCAACAACCAATCATAGATTTTACAAGGCCTTGGGACGACTTCATGGTCCATGGTGTAAACAACCCCTTATGGAGGGAGTTGTTACAAAAGGTCCAAGAATAAGAATTTGGGTTCAAAACAATCTTTGAACCCAATATTTGGACTTAACTGGCCAATAAAGTATTATTATCAAATTTTGGTGTTGGACGCTAGTGTAAATGTGTTGGGTCCAAAGCCAAGCCTCTTGAGCCTCACGATTTCAAGAAACCACCCAAGACTGAGAACTTCTTTCATAGCATTAAGTAGCAAGCCCGGATTGACCTTCTCAAAAGAGCATCAAACCGGCGCGTGCCAGTTTGATGCTCTTTCAAGAGCAATGGTTTGAGTTTTACGTAGGCTATTATTTATCTATTTGGGTAGTTACTTTCAATGCTTATAATTAATTATGTCGGTTTCTAGGACAAAACTAATGCCAAGTGGTGGTAAAGGTTCTAATCTAGGCTAAATTACGATCTAAACAAATCTAAATAGCTATAAAGCAACGGGAAAGTTGGTGGGGTCAAAAAGGTAGTTGCACTTTTTGGAAAAGCCTCCCGACACCCGCATTGGAAACCTCTTTGATACAAGATTTTAAGTTCAATTCTAATTTGTATCAAGCAAATATGGTTTCAATATTGTTCAACGAGCTATCACTCAATGTATTTGTACCAAGTCATTTGCACATACTTAGCTTCCCAAATTTAGGTGCTTTGCAATGTTCATCTCGTGTGCTCACATCTTGTTCAATTGATGCAAATGATGAGTCTATATTGCTTGCCTCTCCATAGCTTTCTAACAAGCTATCATCCATCAATTTACGTTTAGCCATTTCAACATAGTGATCAGCCCCCAAAATTCATATGTGCACAATAATGAGTTGCTTGTATCTCACTCAAACCTATTCAGAATGTAGCAGATGAGAACTCTCTCTCTCTTGCTCACCTTCTCAACATTTCTTCAACGAGCTCTCATGCATCTTGAGATTGTCAAAGTTGAGCACACAATGATGGATCGAAGATGCTAGTTGAAGGTTGAAAGAGCATAGTTCATGAAGTATAGTGTTCTCTTGAGTCAAGAATTTGGAAATTCCCTTAAACAGTGGTGGTACTTAAGGCATTATGGTTCATATGCGTATCTCACTTGTGTACCTCAAAGTGGTACTTTTTCACTTTGAGGTACACATGGAAAATGGTGGTACATGAGTGGCACCCACATGAACTTTCATGATTCTCAAAGCCGTAATGTGGGAGTGGGGTGTGGAGCATAATGATGCGTGAAAGAAAGAGGAATCTAGAGATGTGAGGCTCAATTTTTTTCAAAACTTGCACAATGCAGGAAAAAACCACATAAAACTACTATGTTCATGGCCATTTAGAGTATATTCTCAAAGTTTCCCTTGATCAATAACCATAATAGTTTTTTTCTTTCTTTGAAAAAAAATATAATCAAACTTTGTTGCCCGGGTGTTTTTTTTGGGGGGGGGGATGACCAAGAAATTTATGGTTGAAGCTACCAAAACAATGCAGCTTGTCATTTTGGTCATTGGCTACAGCTTTTGGCTATGGCAATATACACATGTTCAGAACTACATTTTGTGGGGTCTTGAGAATCTAGTACGGCATGCACGAGGATTGGCCAAACCATGGGGCGGTTGCCTACCGCCCGTTTCTGCTATCGGTCCCCACAACCGGCCTTGGTTGCAGATTGTGCACACCACTGGCATCCAACTTAATGTTTCATGAACCTCGAGCACCCGCGTGGCACACACGGAGAGTGGGCAACCCATGCCCCGTTTGCCAACTAACATGGCTCATGCCCAAAGCAACAATACTTTTGTGCGCAACCCCCACCTAACGGTTGCCAACTGCACAAAAAAAATCCCATAAGAATACAAAATCTTGATCAAGCAACCCCATGTTGCATGGAGAACTTCAACGCATAATCCAAGGCAATCACATCAACATAAACGCACAATTAATAACATTGATATTCTCATTCATGGGAGACTAGCTACCATAGTGTGGTTGGCTACTAAAATTCGGGGTGCCACATGAATGTTTACAAATTTTCTCCCTCGGACATGCAAGTGGGGATTGCCCACTACATGTACAAGGGCCACATCAACAAGTGTGGTCGGCTACTAGAAAAATCAATGTGCCAACAAGGGCTAAAGGTAGTAATCAATGGTTGGCTACCAAACCATGCTTACAGTAGCCAAAGTGGTTGCACATGACAAGATTTCTCTTAGTGATGGTCTTTGGCCAAGGCATTACAATTTTGGGCCATGGCAATATGGTCTTTGGCCATGACTTTGTGGTCTTTGGCCATGACTTTGTGGTCTTTGGTTTCTTGGCATTTGGCATCCATCATTTTGCAATGTAGGATATGGTCTTTGCATGTTGTCCACAAATCTCACAACATGAAAAATGTATAGTCTTTGGCCATCACCAACTTAGATTTCTCAAAGTAAATGCAACTTATGCCATGCATGGATCATGGTTGTTGGCCACGGCCACACGGCTTTTGCCATCCACCAATTATATTCCATAGATTTGCATGGTACACATGTTGTGCACATTGGATCTGAGGATGGGGCTGGATAGATAATTTGAATGGATCTAGGGGTTAGGGCCATGGGGGTTTTTTTTGGGGGGGGTGAGGACATTGTTGGTTGGATATACAACTATACAAATAGTGAATTGGTCACCTAGGCATCATTGCTTTGCAGCAAAATGTGGTTACATCTATAATATTATGGGGAATGGAGATGCCTTTAGCACAAACAACATGATACCAACCCTAGGCACTTAGACATAATTTAACATGGACAAGTAGGCTGCGTTGTCAAGGTTTTAGAGTCATCACTGGAATTTCTAGAAAGAAGAACCCCATAACTTAGGCAACATAAGTTGGATGTCTAGATGCATACATCTTTGAGTCCCTTAGGTGACAAATGCGTTACCATGTCGTTGTACCGTATGCCATTCTGGACCCACAATCACATGCATACCTCTTATGGCAATGTAATAGTTGAATTTCACCATGCATAGTAGTCCATCACTTGTGAGAATCATCTCACTCCATGGGCATTGTGTGACCCAATTCATCTAAAACTTCCTCATACACTCGTAGTTCTTCTTAATCATTTTCAAGGAAGGGGGGAGGGGTTTTAGGGGGGGGGGGGGGCGCAATTTGAAGAGATCATCTTCTTCATGTGGGATTGATGCCAGTTAAGGTCATCCTCATTCTAGCATGCCACGTTTGAGTCTATCAAAATGCATATGGGGGGGGGGGATCTATAGACCCTAGCAAATGCACATCCAATGAAGCCGTGGCCCCGGAGGTTGTTGCATCCTTACACAAAACCTCTCCCCAAGATCAAGCAGACCATCAGTCATGATTCTAATCCATGTCGAATTTGCACAAGCTTCTAGATATTGGTTGATATTGTCTCCTTCTCATGAGTGCGTTGCACCAAAGAATTCTCATACGAGTGCCCTCTTGTAAGGTTTTTCCTCCTCTGACCAGTGTTCCAAATTGAAGTCTTCAATGCCCTTCAAATGCGGATTTGGCCCTCCAAAATATACCTCTCTCAAAACAAACCTTCAAAACGCAACCCCAAATTGAAAATGAAGACGTCACTTGAGGTCCTCAATATAATATGCCCGTCAAGCACTATTCATACATTAACCGAGCAATGGCTGAACCGGTTGGTGACACATTTCCGTTGGAGCGATGACCTTGTTAATCAATGCAATGCGGAATTATCAGAATTTGTGGAGATGTTATCTTCTATTTGTGAACATCGAGGTATGCACGAAGCTTGGGTTTTTTGTGGCAATGACCAGGAGTTCATGATTAATTGGCCAACTCTAATGTCACTATGGCAAGCCGTACTTGTGATCCCAACTAGCATTGTTGTTTGTGAGCGTGGTTTTTCGAAGCAGAGTTGGGTTGAGAGCGAAAGGAGAACTAGACTCAACCTTGACACACTAGATGCTTTATTGAGGGCTAGTCGAAATGGGTTTGGAGTTAATTTCATGGATTGGAATGGCATTTTTGAATCTTGGAAAACCGCCACAAGAACCAACAAGCATAGGGCATTGTCACTACAAGAAGTGGAGTTAGATGGTTGATTCTTAATTCTTCACATTGTATTGGAAGCACGTATCATATAATTCATGCACACATTTAATATGAGTTTTGTATTTCATTTCTATATTCTTGGATTGACGTCTTGGATTTGAACCAACCCTCCAACTAAAGGGCTGAAATTTGAGAGCCCTTCAAAATTAATCTCATACGAGGGCTTCAATCTTGAACACTGCCTCCGACCTTCGGACTCTCTTCGAAGGTGCTCGTCCTTTCTTTGCTTTTGCAGAGTTGATGTCTTCGTTTTCACAGCCAAGGCAATTTTCAATCTTGGCCCCCGCCCCAACACCTGAGGTTGCCATGCAAGAAGGTTGCACACCAATAACAAAACCTTTGTTAGATCCGAGAAACTTGAACCACAAATTTCGACAACCTACACATGCACGCAATCACATGACAATTCATAGGAAATTATGAACACAATAGCAAAAACAAGCGTGTGAAAAGCCTTCTTCATGTGTGGTGTGCAAATTTGATCCAGCAACCATCACCTACATCTAACACCGACCTTGCCTCTCAGGAGCCGAGGAAAACAATTTAATGTTGTTGGTTTTATGCATTTTAGAGCCAAAAATCAAGCCCCTACTAGGGCTTTTTAATATATCCACTTTTATTCGTAAATTGATTAACTAATCCCATTTTTATGTTACAGCTGTCCCCATTTGCTCAATTGTATACTTCACCAATCCATGAGGACCCCATAGACCCAGGGGGCTGGACTCTTCTTTGGAAACCTAAATGACGTGTGTGGGTGGCTATGAAATAAAACTCCCTATATACAAGAAAATTATAAATAAGAATGATTGTTTACATACAAACGGTATGCTAGAAATGGACTCATGTATTTATATTAAGCTTGTCAATTGAATGTGATAAATGCCTCCACTACGTGTACAAAATATAAATCATGAAATAATAGGCCTTTGTTACATACACAATCTTATTTGACTTTCCAATGAGAAAGTCATTAAGGACCTTTTCATTCATAGGATGTAACTCATAATAATATGACCCCAAAACACATCTCATTGAAGCTAAGGTAATAAATAAAAATGGATGAAAACATAAATTGGATGAAACTAGCACATCAATGATCATATTTTCTTCTTCTTTAAACCTTAGCCCCTCTTTGTACATCTACCTTTACTTCAAAATTTTCAATAGCCCTTTAAAATGTACATACTAGAGAAAAAAACAAGACCTCCTCCTAATGTATAATATGTAAGCTAATGCCTCAAATAATACCCCTTTCTACATGGTTCTACATTGGTGTTATTTTGTACCTGGTATGAAGAGTCCAACCTCGGGTCCGTAAAAATGCGCAAGTGCTTAAAGTGCTCAAAGGATTCAATAAGCACTCTCTTGGCTTGGGCACATGGCATGGGCTTCCACAAGCTGGGGTGGTCTTTGGAGGACGTGGACAACAACAACAAACTTTGAGATATAAACATTTATTTTACAATTGGGGTATAACACATGCAATGTGCTTACTACATTGGGGTAAAACACATGTTGGGTTTCAACTATAGTCTGCAGCCTGCGCGATGGCTTGCCTAGGTGACATCATGGATTGAACTATAGAGTATTGCCACTCAGTTGGCTATCCGGCCTCCCAAGTAGTTGCCTACATCTAAAGCGACATTGTTTTTCAACCATGTGCCTTGGCCTTCTACCTTAGCATGTACAATCTAGTAAGGTTTTCAAGGCAACATACATTACGAATTAAGATTATGATAATCATGAACACCATACAATGAAACCCGTAATTTCAGGGAGATACAAAGAAATTGGTCTCAAATAATGACTTATTTCTAATATCCCTTGCTAGCAATGGATTCCATGAAAATCATGTAAATTCCTCTACCAATATGGATTTGTTTGGTCATTTTTTCCTAACATGGTAAACAAAAAACTAATGTTAAATTCTAAAATTGTCATTGTACTATGATATTTAGTGTGACATTGAAATTTATACACCATATAGCACCAAGTGTCATAAGACACCCTATGTAATTGTCACCTAGTGATTACACATACCATTATTCAGCAAATGAGTTGTGTTCAACTACCATGACTTCATCTTCGATTTGAAGCAATGAAATTCCAACATTTAAAACCTTTATTCTCAAATTTACTGCAGAGTATTGTTATACAAGACAATTAATGAGAGTCTATGGTAAAATAGTGTGGGCCACACTAAATAAGGTATTTTACATTTACTGTAGTAGAAAGGGCAGTTCCATAAATGTAAAGAAATGTGGGCGGTCACAAAGACCAAATCACAAACATACAAAAAGAGACACCCCCTTTGAAGACTGGGCATGTGCTTCTAGATTTGGACACTTTCTAAGGAAGGGTCGGCTCCGTGATCGTTATGCCACTCGGCTTGGCAACACCACCCTTACCAAAAGTTGTGCTCACGTGAGGTTATGGTAGCACACGGTCTTGATAATTTCCCTTTTTGTAAAGTAAGTTGATGTGGCGATCGGTATAGCAATCTTCATTGGTGGGTAGTAGCCTTTCTTTTCCTTTTTAAAATCTAAGGTGTTAAGGCCTCAAAGTAGCACCTTCCTTTTGGTGACACTTATTTGTCATGCATAAGTCGTTAACAAGCGAGTGCAACAGTGTGGCATCGTGTAAAGCGATTAATCATACAACATAAAAAAACAAAATAGTACCACTTTGGCCATTCGTAGTAGCGGTGTAAGAAGGGTGCAAGAATGCTTTTGGACGAGCACCAACTTTGGCCAATCATAATGATTGGTTGGGAATCTATCCACTCAACAAGGTGGTGTAGTAAGAAGTGATCCACAAAAGGGGGACAACAAGGTTGCATTTGTGGTGATTCTCACCTAGCAATCCAATATCAATGGACCTCCCTAGTGGAGCAATGGCGAGATAGATGTTTGGGCATAATCGGTCAATATCCTAGTGTTTCCGTTGCCATATGGTCACATGTTGATATCTTTTGGTTTTTTTTATATATATGATTTTTGTAATTGAAGAATATTTTGTAAATTCTTCTAATCAATCACTTATTTTACTGAAGTCTTGAATTTGAACCGGTTACTTCTCAAACTCAACTGGTTCATTTGTAGCTAGCAATTGGTTCTACTCGTTCATTGTAGTGGAGAGTAAAAGGCTCGTTTCTTACCTTGGGGGTCTAGGTGAACATGATATTTTCAACTTGACCATCTAGGAACCTAGGAAAGCGCCCATGTAGGATGGCACAAATGACTTATATACTACAAAAATGAGGGTACTTTAGTCCATCACTAGAGTGACCAACAACAAAACATTTTGTGAGGCTTGTTTGAAAATTCCCATAATTTCAATACAAGTTCATAAGGGTATTGAAATAGACAATGTTGTAAACTTGATGGTGATTTCATGACATTGCAATTCATTTGTTGTTGATAGGTCAAATGTTTATGGGTTTAGGGTTTAGGGTTTTCATAATTCATCTTTGTGAATCCAAGATTTGACATCATTCCATTTTTTAGGAACTCAATTAATTATCGACGAACTAGGATCATTGCTATGATAGTCAACCCTTGCTCACCCCCGGAGACCTCAATGATAATTTCTTGGCAAGTGATGAATATTCTAGATGGCCACCCCAACTCATTATTGGTTCAACAACCCATCTCCCCCTCTCCCCGGCATGGATATTCCCATGTGTTTCAAGAATAGATAGGTGCAAGTCCTAATGTTTGGCTTTGTTTTCATGGAGAATGATGCTATCAAATGAACTTGATGTTATTATGGGTAACACCCACATGTGCAAAAGCTTGTCTCCTTGCTCCAACATTCCAATTATCATAACGATCTTCTACAAGCCTATTTGCTCCAATAATTAGTCGTGTTACTCTGGGCCACAGTAATTTTTTTGCAACCCACACTAATTTTCGTTATGAGAGTTATGCCCCCTTCCCACCCGACTTTACCAAATAACCAAAGTATTTTCTAAAAAATGGGTAAAGCTCCCTCGGTTATAGCAGAGGCATCCAACAATCCCAATGCACCTACAAGAACTTGCTCCGGAGATTGTGGAGTAGGTTTCAGTTAAGTAGTTTTCACACATGTTCATTGCTTTATCTACAAAGCAATGAGTGTTGGGACAGTTTTTGTCCCATCCCCAAAATGCCTTACTACTCATCTATCTTACCATCAGTTTTTGTTAATGGAGCTCCTCGTGCCCTCATAGCTAAAGACTAAAAGCAACCAATCACAAGGGCGGGAGGCGACACTTTTAAACATCTTACATTCTTGCTTCATGTCTAGGTACCGATGGGAGGGTCGGTGCTTGAGGCTTAAAAACCTCCACTTTTAAACCATGCCACATCATTTGCCAACTAGGCTCAGGACTAGATAGTGTCGATGGTGTGAAGGCCGTGTTTTTAGAACCAACTTTTAGTCAAGTGGGAAGGGGGAATTATTGTGGGCCACGTTAACTTTCAACCCATGCCAAATCTATAGTTTAAATTTAGCATGGGCCACATTAATTGTTTTGTAGAAAATTGGTGTGGATGACTATTTTATTTTATGTTGCTTTTGACCTAATAATTTATACTCAATGTGTTCGTTGGAAGTCTTCATGAAGACTTAGGAAAAAAAACCCGGGGTCTTGGACCCACGTTATTTCCAAATTGGTGCAGCCCATGTTCATTATTTCCACACTAATTCTCCACCAACACCAATGCTATTATTTAGTGCACCTTTAGTAGTTTGGTACACCTCAAACCAAACATGCTCTAAAGATGACATTCAAGTGCAATATATGAGAGCCATCCATCATCCGGTCAATGGACTTTGATTGCCTCTAGAAGTGGCATACAAACTCCAATTTAGAACTCTCACATGTGTTTGTGTTTTATCCATGGATATCATCCATCGCATCATTCAAATTTAGTATAACACATCATCTTCATTTGTTCCCCCAACTTGAAAACTTTGACTTTGCGACTCCTAGAACAATTTCTCAAAACTTTGTTGTACTAAATATTGTTTTTCTTCCCACATCTTCATCATGGAGTTGGCTCCCACATACAAACAACTAAACAAAACAATATGTCGGTGGTAGTGGGCACAAATGGCCTCAACATCAAGGATAATATGAAAGTTCCAACTTCTTTGGAATGCATCCTAGGGCAATAAAGCATTCTTGGAGTTCATTCATTCTAGGTAAAAGTGTTGTTGAGAAAATAAAAAATAAGTCAACTTGAAATACAAGAATATTTTCTACAAAAATGATGCCAAAATATGTGCAAATAATGTTGTTTCACCCATAGATGCCACTTTATTTCATCTTTCCTAGTGCTTGAATGTAGTTTTCACTTGTGATTTAAGTGGGTCCCTAGGAATGACATGTGGAATAATTTGAAGAGCCGATAATTTTTTGTGTTGTTGGAATAGACATGCCTTATGATATCTACTACTTTGTCACACAAGCATATCTCATTAAACCCTAAAGTCCATTGTAGTGAGTACCATAGAGGGTGCTCTATTTCATCTATACTAGTGCCAGAATGTTTCCACATTGGATTAAAAGATGTCTCAACCATTCTAGGATTGACACTTGGTAAACTTGAGGGGAAAATATTTATTTCTTGCCAGAATAGAGGGTTGGGGATTCGTGGCACTCACTAAGAAACATCCATCCAAGATATCGTGGATGAAGTGGCTCCAATAAAAAAAGCTCCCCTATGGGGTTGAGGGCCGATTCATTCGAATGTGACATCACTAGACTAATTCGGGGCCTTTGACTCTATTTCCGGAATCAAATTGACTAAAAATAGTCATTTAGATGATTCTTGCGTTTTTTCATCCGCATGGATGATTTTACTTGAGTGCCACGAATCCCCGGCCAGAATAGAGAGCTCTCTACGGTATTAGGTTTCAATACATATGACTGTCAACAATTAATAAAATGAGTTTAAGTTAGTGATTCAACACTTTTCTTTTTTAAAAATTGGCATAAATTGAAAAATCAATTGCAAGAAAGAAAAAAAACCAAATACAACCACCTCGGGAGAACCAGCGCACACCAAAGGGACATCAAGAAATAATGCCCATTTGGGGCCTAACCACTTTTGAATTTCCACAGCCAAAATTGTCCATAAATTGTCCATGTCACATCCCACTAACACTCACGTACTATAGTCCTTCTTTATATTAAAGAAATTTGAGCGCTGAAATTAGTGACCATAGACATCTACATAGTAGCTTCTTGGCCTTTTTTCCTACTCTGAATTTTGGACTACACTAAATATTTAATTTAGTGTCAACAATTCTATTTGTCTTGCTCAATATTGATTGTAAAACGACCGTATAGTGTCACCAACACTAAATGCAAACCTAAGATTATATTGTCATTCCTTGTAAAACAATTAGGCATTCTAGATTTACAATGTGATAAATATTGTCACTTACAAAGTGGTTTTTCATCCAAATTTCAAGCATTCATGACAATGTTTCATCACGAAAATGTTAGGATGTAAATTATACCAAAATTGGATGAACTAAAGTAAGTTGGATTGACATGATTTGTATACTTATTCATAAGAAGCTAAATACAATATAGTGTAGTGGTGTTTGACAATGGTTTCACTATGTAATACCTTTAATGTTTGTGATTTTTTTTTACAAAAAATTTGACGCACAAGAGGGATATTCTATGCAATGAACATACATATACATCAACACTTGTATGACATCTATCATTGACGAAGATCGTCATATTAAATGATCAATAACTTCAAAAATTGAATAATGAAAAATGCTCGATAAGCAATAAACAACACATGGAGGCATTAACACTTGGCCCATAGTCTAGCTCGCCAACCCCGTGTCAAATTTATAAATTTTGAAATTAGGTTAGGGTTAAAGGTATATTGTTTCCCATTCACACCAATCTCTAGTTGTCATCGGTTCCTCTTACACCAATTAGGTTGAGTCATATACCTATCGGACGAGGTACCCATTTCTGAATGGAATGGTTGGCGGTTCAATTCCCACTGTGAAATTATCTCTCTACTTGACAGAAAAAAACTAGCTAGGTAGGTAGGAAGCCAAGAGCCCACCCACTGCAAGGTAGACAATAAACCACGGGGAGGTCACTCCATTGTCAAGTTGAAAATCACGTGCAAACAAAGTTTGCTACCCCTATATTATATGTCAGGGTTTAGGGTAAAAATTATGATATTTTTTCTACATATACATAACCATTGATAATATATTTGTATTTTTTTTGAAATTTATAGTCTTCATTTTTGTAGTAATTGTTTTAGTTCATTTCTGCGTCATTCTAGTTAGAAGCGGTATGTTTTATATAAAAAAAGATCATCAAATCTGGTTATTATTTTTTACTATGTAATAGATACCATGTATATCTACTCATGAAAAAAAATTGATAAAATTTTGACCCATTTTGGTGGTGCAACTTAGAAAAAGTAGATTTTTTTTGTATGCACGTGGTTTTCAACTTGACAATGGAGTGACCTCCCCGTGCAGTAAACCCCACCCTGCACCAAGAGGATTCTCGAGTAGGGTAGGGCCAATGGGCTCAAATTCACATCCAGATTGCCCAACGTTGGTTATTTTTTATTTATCTATCGGACACAATTGTTGAAGTTGTTCCCCAAAGGCCCAAACTTGTGTTTTGATTGGCTAAGCTTTGTATATCCAATACCATTTATTAGTATAATCTATAATGTTATAATAGATAGATATTCCAAACATTTGACTACAAATATTGTTAGATATGACTCATAAATAGTTGCGAAGACGGTAAGGAAGAATACTTGAATTGTTGAATTGGATTGCCGACCTCGTGTGACATGGTGTAAAAAGAGAGCCTATGACGATGGATGAGTTGTATCATAATAACACCTTGTACTAGGGACTACGTAGTTTCCGCATAAGCATTTAAATTTATCGAACAACATCAAGTGCAAAGTATAGGTGTAGGTAAGATATTCAAGGTAGTTTGGGACATGAATGAAGCATGTAATCTACGAATGGATGTTGCAATAAAATGGGTTAGCAATGAACAATTCTCTTAGATTTGTGTTCTAAAATCTAGAAATTTTGGTATCATAACTATATAGTCCTCCAATGTATGTTGTTAGGACGTTGTAAATCACACACATTTCACCCTTTGAAAGTCTCAAGTGTCTGGTCCAAGATAACCCTAAACTACTGGGTGATAGTGGAGAGGTACCCATTTTCGAATGGAGCGCTTGGCGGTTTGATTCCTGATGTGAAATCTTTTCTTTGTACCTAACAGAAAAAACTAGCTAGATAGGTAGGAAGCCAAGATCCCACCCACCGCAAGGCAGACAGTAAACCCCACCATGCACCAAGAGATTTTTGAGCAGGGTAGGGCCAACATGCTCAAATTCACGTCGGATTGCCCGATGTTGGTTATTTATTTATTTATTTATTTATTTACAAATCCCATAGATTCCAAGCACACCGTCATCCAAAACAACTATGTCTTTTCATGATGCATCCTAGACATTAAGAATGAGTGAAGATATCTACTCTTCTCTTCAAATTTTTAAGTGCATGCGGGCTTTCTCAATCACATGTGGTCACCCACGATTTCCGTTAAAAAATCGGCCATGCAAATAACGTAAGCGCAACTTCATTTGGACCACATTATCTCTACGAGATGGGCATTCCCAAACCGCTAAGAGCAAAGCCCAATCGAACGGGTGGGTCGGGAGAGTGATCGCTAGCGTAAAGGGGTCTTCGTTCATCATGGTTTTCTTTTGTGTGTTATAAAAATTGGAACAAAGTGAACACAAATTAAAGCCATCACACTCTACCATTGCATACGGAGTACAAGTTGATGAGATAGAATGCAAAAAAAAAACATGAAAAGAGGTTCGTACCACCCATCATGAGACACCCATTTGAAGCAACCTTTAGCTTCAAGAATAGTATTCAATGAATGGGGGGAGAACCAATCGCTAGTTACGGATGAACAGGTTGAGTGTGAGAAATAACCAGTTGAAGTCCAAAACTTCAGGAAAAGCACCCATCACTTTGGAGGAATATAGGGAATATACTTCAAATCAATAAAGAAAAAACCGTTGGTCAAAACAAGCAACGAAATCAACAATCGGTCATTGAAAGTTGGCCCAACTTTCAAAATTGTGAAGGAGTTGTGTTGCACTTGTGAGTCAATGTTGGGGGTTCGAATACTTTATAGAAGCCAAGTTCATGTATCTGCACTATTACATGCACATTGTCACACGGATGGTCACTTTTTGATCCAAGAGGAATGCCACGTTTCCATAATGATCCTTTTTCATCCATCTTTTGGGCTCTTCTTCTTCTTCCCCCCCCCACCACCATTGTGTGCAAATGGTGCAAGAAGCCCAACATGGTTTTCGATCTCTCTCGCAAATCAAGTTCAATCACGCAAAAGTTGAAACAAGTGAAGATTGTGATGTTTACAATGACTAGTTGAGTATCAATGAACATTCATTAGGTTGGTGTGTTGTTGTTGCATGTGAGACAAGCAGATTGCTAGTGTGTGTGTGTGTGTGTATGTGTGCACGTTCTTTCTGACTCATAATATGTTAGGGTTGGCCAAATAAAATATACAGAACCAATTGCTCGTAACCTTGTTGACCCACAACCCATCCGTAACCCTAACGTACTAACCAGTGTTGGTTAAGTGTCAAGTTTTCATATTGATCACGGTTACATATTCAAAAAAGCTTTCTTTTGGGAGAAGTCAATAATGTCAATTTATAAATTTTGTTAAATAAACGTCTAATTCATACCCCCGGTTTTCCATCTTGGTTTTTAACCTTGAATTGTTCTTTTGTTTTGGTGTTAGACCCAATTTTGAGTCATTGAAAAAAAATGGTTCCAAAAATAAATAAAAATGAATATAATACAATTGATGTTACCATATTGAACAATATTTTGACGGTTGAGATTAGAGGTATCCACTCTTGAGTTATGCGATGCCACAACTAAAAAGCTTGCAACAAGAATATATTATTTGAAAATTTCCACATGGCGGGTATTAACAATGGTATATTATTGACTTTTGTTCATCCACGGCTACCCATAATCCATAACCATGTACCAAGTTAATAGCCAGCCACACATGTACTAAGGGGTTGTTTACACCATGGACCATGAAGTCATCCCAAGGCCCTGTAAAATTTGTGATTGGTTGTTGAACTCATCCTGGGACCACTTCGGTTGTCACCAAGGGAAAATGTGAGAGTGATCATGGCCCTTGAGGTTCCAAATAGACATATTTTAAGGCCTACATTATCCACTGACATGGTCCAACGGGTTTTGCGATGAGAGAGGCAAAAGAGGTGTTGTGTAGTAGAAAAAGGCAAGGGCCCACGGTAGAGAAATGTTGTTATAATAAATTCTTAATGATTTTTCTGGGGGGAAAAGTATATGAAGACAAGAGAAGACAAGAGAATGATTAAACTTTTATTTATTTATTTTCAAAACTACCCTTTTTGGGCATATATTTAAAAATTCAACGCATTCACTTTTTGGTGCATGTTCATTCCTCTTGGTCCACATTCGGTTTGCACCTAGTGAGGGGCCCAAAGGCTTTGTAAATTGTTTTTTTTAAGAAACCGGACCATGGAAGTTGGACCATCAAGTCAGACCATGAAAAAATGCCATCTTCCATGGTCCGACTTCAAGGTCCATGGTGTAAAGTAGTGCCTGGGAAGTTTTTGGGCATAGTCGGTGTGAGTCCAATATGGTGCCCACATGTGTTCTTAATCGCAAGGGGTTAACAAAACTTGGACTTTCATTTGTGTTCAAATATTCAAAAACATAAAAACAAGTTGTGTTCTTAGTTATTAGTTGAATTAAGTTGAAGCTAGGGTGTTAGTACTTGAGTGCTAGTAGGAATTGTTAGAGTTATTTAGAGGTTGGTTAATGGGGTTCCTAGGCTTAAAGGCTTAAGCTTAGTAAACGGGGTTCTATTAACCTATATAGATAGTCACTAGATTTTGGCACATCCGCATGTGGATGCGAGTTGTGTGTAAGAGACTGTATTAAGGTCTGGACCGACCCGGGTTCGAATCCGGTTGGTTCCATTGACTGGTGCTATCCCAAGATGAGCTAGTGGTAAAAGCATGAATAGTCTATAGGCAGATACGGAGAAGAAGTTACTACATATGTGTAAGTAGAACCTTCTCAATTACTTTTCATATTTTAGAGGCATTTTACGTATATTCACCTAACCGCTCATAATTTATGAAGGTTCGCAGGTTAATTAGAAAGGAAGTCAGTGGGTCAAATTAGATTTAAGTTAAGTAATTCGTATGAAGAAGTCAAGATACTTGCGAAGGACACAAGGATGGCAATGAACGGTGGATGATGCTAAGCGGATGAAGGATGGCAATGAACGGTGGATGATGCTAAGTGGATGAAGCCGGACGGATGAAGACCGTTTGATCAAGTGGATGGAAGACCAGGACCGGTTAATCAAGTGGATGGAAGATCAAGACCGGTTGATCAAGTGGATGGAAGACCAAGACCGGTTGATCAAGTGGATAGAAGACCAAGACCGGTTGATCAAGTGGATGGAAGACCAAGACCGTTGGATCTAGGGATTTTAGGGATGACGGCTAGGGTATGATGGCCGGCAATTCTAACCGTTAGATGTATGGTTAGATCTACGGCCGGTAAGGCTTGGTGATGGAAGGGGGTAGTCCCCCGAAGGGAAGGAGGAAGGTTCATTCTCTCTCTCTCCATCACTAAGTAGATGAAGGCACAAAGTTCTTAGAAAGAAATAATAGGAATGTTAGCAAAATGGTTCATGAATTCTATGAATGTTGAATGACAAGGTTGGAGTAGGCTTAGTGATAAGCTTGGTAATATGCTATGTGTGTTGTGATCAAGTAATGAACCTTAGTGAGAGGCATTATATCATTAGATCTCTAGGTTAATATTATTTAGCCCACAACCTTGAACTCGGGTTTTTCTTTGATTTGTGTGAGTGTGATACTCGAGTGTTTGTAAACACTTGAGTTTGAGTTAATAAAGGAAGAGGTGTCAAGTACACTAATTCACCAATTGGAATGGATATAAGTTACAACTGATCACCAAGGCCAGTAGAGTTCATGTGAGTTGTAACCTTCCACCCGGACCACAGACGCATAAGGGTGGGGGTTTATGGCTGATAGTCGGTCAAGATCCTAGTGATTCTAAATCTAGCCAGTTACATGTGGGTATCTTCCGGTTTGGCTGCTTTCATTCGAGGTATATTCTATAGATTCCTCTAAAATGATGGGTAATTCTCCTGAAGTCTCCAACTTCAACCGGTTATTTCTCAAACTCAACCGGTTCATTTGTAACTAACCGCCGGTTCTCCCCGTTCAATGGTGTAAACCGGCTCTAAGTCAACAATGGTCCTAACCACATTAATGGCCACACATAAGAAGGGGCCAACTAGCAAATAAGTGAATGATACCGCTAACGCAAAGTGTGTTATGACGGAGACCAATTTCACCTTGTGTCTACAACCAACCCCAAGGGGTGGCACGTACAAATTAGTGTGAGTGTTGGAAGGGTATTATTATTTGAGGCATGATAAGCATATATACTATACATTGGGGAGGGTTATTATTTTTTTCTTTAGTGTGTACAGTTAAAAAGGTTATTGAAGATATTGAAGTAAAGGTAGATGTACAAAAGGGTGTTTTAAGGTTTAGAGGAAAAAATCACATTAAAGATGTGTAAGTTTCATCCAGTTCACATTATCATCCATTAGTGTAATATGGTAACAGTCCTTACAGACCACCATGTCCGTTCTCATTAGGGTTTGCATCTGGATTTTAGGTTTTTACAAATTGAGGCTCTTGGAGCGGTCATGGGCTCCCTTGAGTTTTGCTCAGCGGATTGTGGCTAAGTTATTGTGCTCTTGTCTTTGTTTGTTTGATGCAATCGTTGAGTTACATGCTATGAATGAGAAAATGTTCAATGACTTTCTCATTGGATAGTGAAAGTGAATTTTATATGTAATAAAGGCATGTCTAGTTTATGTTTTGTATTTTGTTTATGTAGTGGAGGCATTTATCACAATAAACTGAAAAACCTTAGTATAAATACATGAAATCCATGTTCTAGCTTGCCGTTAGTATGTATACATTTGTTTTCCTCTATAAACATAGTAGGGGATTTAATTTCATAGTGACTCACAAATATCATTTAGGTTTCCAACTGAAAAAGTCCACCCCCAAGCAAGCAATCCTCGATCTAAACCAAAAACACAATCATAAAAAATCATAGCATTGTTCATAGCACAAATAAAAGGAACATCAACATTTTTACATTGATGTATGTTCACCACTTTCGAACCACGTCCGTAGCGTCATAGGGTGGGGGTGACTTAGTTCCTATTTTCATAGGTGGACCGTTGGTTAGTGTCAGCATGTTATTAGGTGTCCATGTTATTTAATCAAGTGGTATCAAGGCTCTTTTCTTTTCTTACTTTCGTTTGTTTAGGATAAAATGGGTTAGGTATGTAATGGCTAATTTTGAGAATGTTTCCATTAAGTTTACGGATTTTAGTGATAGAGATGTGGAGATCTTGTAGTTGGTTGTGGTATGTATAGATCCTCTGATTCCCGCGGTGATGATGATGGTGGGAGTACTACCCATCCTTGTTGGGTTAGTAATGCTTGGAGTCTAAGATACTTCGTGAGTTTTTTTGCGGTTGCTTTGATGGGAATCTATCATCACATAAGATAAATTCATATATTTTCACTTTAAGGTTTGGGTCTAGGGACAATGGTGGGTTTGCCGTTGGGAGAGGGGCTCCTAATATGCATAATATGTCAAGTTTGAGGTGGGCAGGGCAAATGCATCTTGGTAGGTGGCATGTGCATGGGAGTAGCCAAGATGGCATGGTGATGTCTAGGGTATGGTCGTTGTGTTTGCCGACGCTTATTAGTGTAAAACATCTTGTATTGGGGTGGGCTAATAGTGTGTTTGCTAATGCATGTGTTGCTTTGTTGTGTTGGTTGGTCCTTAAATTATTTATGTGCTTATTTATGCAACATGATAGTAGATAGAGACAAGAGTCTATTTGTTGGGATGTGCATAGGTTATATAATGAGGATATGTCTTGCTTGAGGGCATGTTTTCTACAATAGTTGCCCAAGTATCTTCCATATCGGAATTTGAGGACTTGTGTTGTTTGTGTATCTATAATCCATGGGGCATTCCATAAAAGATTGGACCATTTATGGTGGATGTTGGTGTTGGAGAGCCATTTGTTTGTATGTGGGATTGTATGTTTGGCAAGGAAGGTGAGGGTGCTTACGTGTTCTTTCTCAATGTATTGGTTTAAATCACGAATGGACCCAACATGTTGTGTGGAGGTCGGAGGGGTTGAGGGCCAATAGGGTGTTTGGTGGGCGATGAGGTGAATGGAGTGTCTATTATGTGTTGTGCTTCAACACCTATTTTGACAGGTTTATCCACTCCTCGTTACAGAGAATATTGTGTGTACTCTTACTTTATGGATGGTGATGATGTGGTGCAATTTTTATTTATTTTGTGTACAATTTATAAGGAGTTTGTCAGGGTGGTTATATGGGAAGGAGGGATTTCTGTGGTGATCGAGGAGTAGGTATGTAGTGTTTAGGCTATTTGTGAATATGTATGTGACTGTGTAGAGCATTTTGGTGTTCTCTATGGTGAGTAGTAGGGCGTATAGTTCAGCTTGTAGTATATTAGGGTAGCCTAGTAGTCTAGTTGATATATGGGTTTGTAGTTGAACATTAAATACTCATGATCCAATGATGTTTCCGTTGCCCTTGCCTTCGGGGGGTGTGAATGAGCCGTTGGTGTAGTAAGATAGGTTGGATGATAATCTTATTGGAAGGATGTTTGTTATAGATGGTGGGGGGGGAGTATAAGTTGATGAGGATGGAGGTGGTGGTGGACGTGCTTCATGCCATGCTTTGGGTATTTTTTTTGGGGGGGGGGGGGGCAGTAGAATGGTTTGTGGTGGGGGAAAAGTGAAGAAGGTGGTGCAAGTAGATCATGTGCGTATATAGAAATTGTTATTGCCATGCCAACTTACAAAAGTTGAAGTGCCATGATATTTAACATCTACCTTGCCATCTACGCAAGAACATGTTTGTGGATTTGAATCCTTGTGGAAAATGTCACCTAGTTGTATTAACTTCAAAAAAAATTGTTCACGTATAAAAACTTGCAACGCTTGTCTCATGCACTCCTTTGGGGTGAGAGGGGATCATCACATATGAGGTGACCTATCATCCGTCCAACATAGACAATTAGGAAACAATTATGGATATCTTCTCTCATGCTCCATGTCATAGACTGTAATTTTGTAGGCAGAGAAGGGTAGGAGCAAATAGTGCATTATAGCATGTCATAATGCATTATGCCTATGAAAGGCATAATTCACCTATGTCCATAAAAGATATCCAATAAGGTTTATGCAAGAGAATGTCCATCATGTTGTCCAATGTGGAATTTAAGGCATGATCCTCGGGTTTCCGCCCTTGGGCAATATCCTTAAGTTTCACAATGCATTCTCACTCTAGAGATCCTCTTATACATAAGCTCTTAAATAGCATGCATTGTGCAATTTGGAGGTGATTTTTATTATGCCATAATTAGCTTCAAAGACCCCAAACTATTGTAGTTGAAGTTAATTGAGACAAATTGGCCACAAACATATAAGGGGTCAACTTGTTTGTATGTTGGATAGATGAGAGGTAAGCTCGCATGCAACTATTCCCTCTCAACCTCCTTAGGGATGGGTTTAAAACATGATCCAAGACTCCCAAGACTAGATAAATGCTAGTTTTACACTAGGATTTGGGTCCAAGGTATGAAAAAATGAAGTGCCAATAATGTGGCACCACTTTCATGCCGATTCTTGGTGGTACCCACTCAAGAAAATACTCCTCCTAGTTTAAGAAACCAATCTTGAAGCATGGGTCCAATCATGTATCCGAAAATAAGGTTCATTAAACAGACCTTTAGGACCCCAAGTTTCTTGGACCCACACCCTAATGTAAATCCGCCCTTAAGGTGAATGTGCCTTCGATGGATACTTTTCACCCACTTCTCATAGGATGTGAAACACGCAACTAGTACAAAATGATTAGAAAGTCCAAATCGTGCCCGTAGCCATTTGCCTCATAATTTCTAGAGCTCATATGATATCTCATTTATTACTAAAATTCAAGATTCTCATGCTCATTAAGTGGTCATACATGCTGCCCCAATCATTTAGACTATTGGGCCTAGAGTGATTAGCACATTATGAACATGTAGTCCAATCTCTTTCAAACACGTGTCTTTGGATGCCAATTTTTAGATCCACACCTAACCACATACCACTCACATACATGTGTCCATATGATTTTTGTGTTCAATTTAGGCATGTCTATATTATGTGTGTGTTGGTTGTGCAAGTTCCATGTGAGAGTTGATAAAGGAAAATACATAAATTATGGGACCACCAACATCATAAGTTACTTACATATCAATATGTGTTGGAGATGACAATAAAGGGTTGTTTACATCATGGACCATGAAGTTGTCCTATGTCAAATGGAATTTTGCCAAGGTCCCACTCCCATGGTCAAATTCCTGAAAAATGCTACGGCTTTTATGGTTAGTTATCGAGGCCACGGCTTTGTGATAACTACCAAAGTCATACACCGATCTACAAAAGTTATGCTAAGATACACGCACCAAACCACTGCATAAGTGCTCCAAGTTCCATGTGAGAGTTGATAAAGGAATATACATAAATCATGGGACCACCAACATCATGAGTCACTTACATATCAATGTGCGTTGGAGATGACAATAAAGGGTTGTTTACATCATGGACCACGTCAGATGGCCTTTTCCCATGGTCCCACTCCCATGGTCAAATTCTTTAAAAATGCTATGGCTCTTATGATATTATTATGTTATTGGGTCCACGAATATGTGACAACTACCAAAGTCATACACCCATCTACAAAAGTTATGCTCAGATACATGCACCAAACAACTGCAGAAATGCTCCAAATTCAATGCATGCCTCTGAGGGCGGACGTTAAAGTACCCCCTACGAACTTTTCGGACTGTCAGAATCGGGCAGGGGCAGCCGCCCGGCCAGACCCGACCGAAAACTGCTGCCCGCCCGCCCGACTTCGAAAAAACCATTGGCCTTTGCATTCTTGAAGGCCACTTATCCACAAATCCCATATTGAGTGCACTTCACCTTCAAGGTCCAAACCAATATATATGTCCACTTCCATTGAGTAAATAAGCAATTGACTGGGATTTCATTATCAAAATGAAACCGTCAATAAAACATGTAATTAACTTGGAAGTCAAAGATAATTACAAAACCTTCACTAGCACTGAGGTTACAATTTTTGTGACTTACAATTTGAAATTGTCTTTGTCATTCTAAAATGGAACTTAAAATAGTGGTTTATTTTTGTATGTTAAATATTATAATATTTTAGTTAAATACCTTCTACTTTCACAAAGTTTTCATACGCAATAAGTAGTTAATTATTAGAATTAATTCATTGGATTAAGTGTGTTTGAATATAATTAAGTCTAATTAATCTTGATCAATCCTAATTATTCCCAAATAAATCAGAAAGTATGGTTACCTAATTAAGTAAACCTAATTAAAATGTACAAAATGTACATAATGTAATTAAATAATTTCTCAATTTAATTATAATAAATTTAGTAAATCATTTCAGTAAATCATTTAGTACATTTACTGAATTAATTATAATAAATTCGCTGAATTATAATAAGTCACTAAATATACTCAAATTATTATAATTAATTCACTAAATAATATTTACTAATCTAGTAAATAATTTAGTAAATTTTTAAGAAAATTATATTTAGTTATATTTAGAAGATAATTCTATTTACTGAATTAAATATTAAATTTACTGATTCAATTATAATAAATTTACTGATTTATAACAAACTCACTGAATTAGTATAATTTCACTGAATCATAATAAATTTAGTACAATTAATTCAGTAAATTTAGTTAATAATTTGAGTAAATATATTCAGTGAATTAATTAAAAATTATTTATTATAATTAATTCACTGGAATTAATTTGAGAAATTATTTAATTAAAGTAAGTATACTTTCTGATTTATTTGGGAATAAGTAGGATTAATCAAGATTAATTAGAATTAATTATATTCAAACACACTTAAATCAAAAACCAGTAAATCGTGATTAATCCCAGCTGGTACATTTTATAATTAATTAGGCTTAATTAATTTGGTAAGCATGCTTTCTGATTTAATTGGGCTTAATTAGAATTGATCAGAATTAATTAGACTTAATTACATTCAATCACACTTATTTAGTCTAAATGCATATGAAAACTTTGTGAAAGTAGAAGGTATTTAACTAAAATATTATAATATTTAACATACAAAAATAAACCACTATTTTAAGTTCCATTTTAGAATGACAAAGACAATTTCAAATTGTAAGTCACAAAAATTGTAACCTCAGTGCTAGTGAGGGTTTTGTAATTATCTTTGACTTCCAAGTTAATTACATGTTTTATTGACGGTTTCATTTTGATAATGAAATCCCAGTCAATTGCTTATTTACTCAATGGAAGTGGACATATATATTGGTTTGGACCTTGAAGGTGAAGTGCACTCAATATGGGATTTGTGGATAAGTGGCCTTCAAGAATGCAAAGGCCAATGGTTTTTTCGAAGTCGGGCGGGCGGGCAGCAGTTTTCGGTCGGGTCCAGAAAATCTGGATTTTCTGGCCGGGCGGCTGCCCCTGCCCGATTCTGACAGTCCGAAAAGTTCGTAGGGGGTACTTTAACGTCCGCCGCCTCGGAGTGACGTTCCGATCTGATACCCTTCCTCTGAGTATTGTTGATTCTTTTTCAAGTTCTTTTGAAAATTTATAAAAATCTTAAGAAATTGTTGAAGATTGAAGAAAGTGTCTAAGAACTTTTCAAGATTTGGAGATTGAGAAATGATGGATTTTTAAAAAAATTTGTCACTGAACATATATCCATTGAAAATGTGTGCATTGCATGTATCAATTAGTAATACATGGCATTTCAATACAAGTCAACTACTGACTGACACTACTACACTGATCATCCCAATTAGTGAGGGAGGACTAATAGTGCGTGTGGCAAATTAGTGAAGGTGAGACTAAATTACTTTGTGCTATGAGATTAGTTCCATCAAAAGATCTAGGAAGCACTCTCTTCATTTTAGCAATAATCACTGAAAATACTATTCATACAAACACTCATTCATTGAAAGCACCAACACTATTTATCTTGGCACTAGTCACTGACAAGCATGTGTTTGCATATATATATATTGGACCTTGAAGATGAAGTGCACTCAATATGGGTTATATGGACAAGTGGCCTTCAAGAATGCAAGGGTTAGGCCAGGGTCGAGGCAAGCCAGGCTCGGGGGACTGAGGCTTTGGCTTCTTCGGTGTTGCCCTTGCCCGTCACCCTGACGAGTGCAACGCTCGTCGGGGATATTTAGAGAGCCCCAGATACATGCACCAACAATTGCAAAAATGCTACAGAGTCAACGAATGCCTCTGGACAATGTGCTAATCATGTGATACCCTTCCTCTGAGTACTGTTGATTTGTTTTTTGAAAAATTGCAAGAGTTGAAGTAATTGTTGACAATCGAAGAAAGTGTCTAAGAATTTTGCAAGATTTGAAGACTTTAATATTTAAAAATATGATCTTTTAATGTAAATGAACATGTGTGTGTTTATACACACACACACACATTGAAAATGTGTAAATTGTATCTATCAAATTGCAATAAATGACATTTCAATATGAGTTGACAACTAACTTACACTACTAGCTTGCCTTTAAACAATTCACACACCAAAAATGCACATGTTCATAATATCCAAGACTGCAACATCTTCAAGTTCAGGTGCCCAAATTTTGGGATACTTCAAACAAGGTGTTTCAAGTCACGTAAGTCTCAAGGAACTAAAGAATAGCTAAAAAAATATCCAACCTTACCTAAATGAACAATAATAAGTGCATTCAAAATCTTTACACATCATGGCTTACATGCTAACCCATTTCTCTAAAGGAAGGCCCCAGGCCCTTCTCTTCCCGGGAAATCCAACTCATCGCCTCGTCATGCAGCCGCTTTGTCTGACATGGCACTTTTATGCAGTCATTTTGTCTTATGTGGCTAGCTACACCAATTGTGGGAAATAGTGTGGGTAGATGTAGCGTGTGACTAACCATGAACAACCCTACATGGTGGACCATAATATATAACATATGCACAACCCTTACTAATTACAATTGAATCTTCAACTGCTCAATGTAATCTCATTCGTTCATTTATGGTTGTGGGCAAGGTTATGTCAGCCATAAACCTCCACCCTTATGCGTCGTAATCCGCATGGAAGCCCATGACCGACATGTACCTTAACGATCTCCCCTAACCCTCAGAACTTGGCGCCCAATGCTCCGACAGTATAACCATCAACACACAATTATTATTATTATTCAAATAACACGCAGTCCAAGTATTGAGAAATACTCTTTCCACTTTTGTTAGTGTCAACCCAGTCACTCAACACACATCAACATCCACTCCCAAGCCTCCAACCTACAACAATGAGCCACTTAACAATCCTAGGTTATCTCCTAATGGCATTAGGCAATACCAATTTACACAATTGGCTTGCCCATGTCCATTTCTTCTATCCCTCTTTACTCCCTAATCACCACCCAAGTACATTCTGACTAAGCCCTCAAATTCCAGTTTTCACTTCAGCCCTCGGCATGTACAGAATGCCCTCCTAGCAGTGCCTTCCTCGGTCCCAGTTGGACCCTGCAGAACCATCCCAGCTGGCCAGGTGTCGCAGCTGCAATAGTTCTGTTCCATTACCTTTTCCTTGATGCAGGTTCAGTCTCGGCAGCTAGTTCGATGACTGCCCAACAACTTCCTTCGTCAAAACCCAGCAGACTGCAACCTCTACATTGCTTGATCTTCCGCTCACAAGAATTACTCAAACTCTGCACTGATTCCGTGTGCAAGCTGGGTGACAGTAGCAAGTACTTCCAAGTGAACACAAACTCAAGAATCTCGCAGTCGCCTTGTCTTGAGGATGCGGCAGTTTTGAGCATCCACACTTAATCTATCCTATATTTCGGTGCTAATGCTGCCTGATTTCTCTCACCGAAGTGTCGTGCCCAGCATGCTCATCCCTTCACACCTCCTACCCTGCTTGCAGACTGAATTCCATCTACTGATTCTCCGAGCGTCCTCTCTCCAAGTGCTAAGAGAGAGTGAGAGAGAGAGCGCCCCCTGTTGAACGAACCGCTTCCCAACCGAACCAGGGGACCCCAGATCCAAGAATTTAGTGCCTTACCCACCCGTGGGTAACAACCTCCCTCCCTTAATGAACTTATCCTAAGCCTAAAACAAACACCCATACATCCAAAGTAACTGCTTGATCTAAGCTCAAGCCACCCCCTTCATAACATCACCCTCAATCTAATTAAAACAATTTAAATGTTTTTTGGTTTCTTTTATTTTCTTAAACTAAACACCTAACTCCAATCGCAACTATAACAATTTGATGCCACTTAAATCACTTCTACCTTCTAAGCAACTTAACCCCATGGCGATTCTAAGTTCCTCATGCGATTTTGGATTAACTAGAAATGTGAACACATAATTGGGCTCACAGGTTATCATACAAGAGCTTTTCAAGATGCGAATGCAAAGAGCTTAATCTCACTTCTTAAGTCCAAGAATTGAGGGAGAAAACAATAGAAATTTGCATCAAGAACAGTTGATCTTTGTATGTTGAAATGTGTCCAAATGCTTAAGAATTTGGAAGCAAGTTTTTATGTGGAAATTGAGCAAGATTTGAAGGAGATGTCATCATTTAAAGCCTCTTTGCAGCAATTAGAGGTTTTCCTTGAAGGGAGGTTTTGGTGGTGAGCACTATCTTTATTAAGGACATGCTCGCTTCAAGGAGAGAAAAAAGCCATGTATCGAATGGATAGTAATACAATATAAATTATTTCTCATACTAACGATATAAATATAATCTCTACGACATGGAACTTTGGCGTTCAATGTTGTGGTTTTGAAGTAGTGTGCACCCACAGTATTATCCGCAATGTTTTAGTGTGAATATAAGCTATGCACGATGTGGCTCACACTATTTTTTATAAACAATGTAGGTCGGGATTATATTTGAACCTATTTGGACTTTTAAAAACACAAATTTATTAATATGTTTTATAATCATTTGTATATCATAAGTGATCATGCCATTCTAGGCATAGTTGCACAACTGTGGAGCAAACATCCACTTTCATTCATGAAACTCGATGTCGACACTTGGAAAGGGTGCGGAACCACTTTGGGACCACTTCCACTTGAAAGATGACCATAGTCACACTTTGAATGTGGAAGTCTATTATCTCCACACAACACCCGACTAGGCACTCCAAAATGTCATTTTAAGTACTTGTGAACCACATAATGGACCCCCAACCCCACCTACATTATCACTTTATGAATCATGTGGAATTTGCACTTTGATTGGAGGTCCCGACATAGTACGAAGTGTGATCACAAATATCTTATGGGCATTTTTGCTCTTTTACAACTACTAACATAATGAGTTTTTTCAACTTGTAGATCCAATTACAACCATATTGGTATGCAAAGTTGGAAGTGTCCACAATAGGTCCTCTGCAACAATTGTGTTCATTCATTTTTTTGGGGTCTTACAAGACTAAATTGGGGTCTTGAACATCAGCTATGAGGTCAATTTCGCTTGAAAAAGAGATTATGGAGGTTGTAAGGTCTTTCTCACTATGTTTTCACCCTCCCCCATGATGGATAACATGAACCTTTATCTTGGATTGAGGGATTCCTACATTGGGGTTAAATTAGGTGTAAATTAGTTGATAATGGTCACAAAGTGCCGGGGAGTGCTATCATGTGAGTAGTGAATGGTAACACATGAGTAATGAGGTAGGAAAAATATTTGAAAATAAAACCATTGTTACCATGTATATGTGGTATTTTAGCATAAATAATTACATTTTCAAAATAACCCCCAACAAAACCCAGAAACTACGAATGTAGTTGGTGAATGCCAATATTGACACTTTTTAGGGAGAGCACTTTCCCGCGACACTAGCTTCGTAAGAAATCTCACAAGGTTTTGAACCCAGACCTTCACAAACATTACACCACGACACTCATCAACCAACTTAACCCCAAGGTGACCAAATCCACATGACCATGACCTTTATGTCATAATAATGTGAATGGGGAGTTCCAACATATTGCAATTGATCAAATTAATGCTTGTCTATGCTCAAAAATTCAATAACCGGAAGGTTGCATGAGAGTTTGGAATAGAGTTTCTCAAAGTGATGTAAAGTCAACATATTGGAGCTCAAATGTGCAAGCCTCTTAAGACACCTTTCTATTGCATCTAAAGCCCACCTAAAAGCAAATAATGAAAGCAACATCTAAACCAATAACCATACATTTGGCATAGAATATGTTTTCGAAGTGTAATGGACTAACCTTCTTGACAAAATTGAATGTTTTTACCATCAGTGGTGACTCATCCGCACCATTATCCATCATTTTTTATATTGAAGTTTTTTGCAACAAGACGGAACAAGCTTTCTCTAAAGGTGGAGCACTACTTGCAACGGCTTTGGGCACTTGTTGAGAGCATAAAGTATGCAAACTAGGGGGAGGCATAGATACCTTATGCGAAGATGCACTAGGAGTGGGTGCCGCATGACTAGGAGTAGGTGCACCTGGAATAGTCTTGGGTGCAACAACAACAACCTGAGATGAACATTCTTTGGTCTTTGTACCACATTTTTGTTTACTTTTTCCATTTGTTTTTCAACTCTCTTAGCCACATGTTCATCATCGTCTATCATATCAACATCATCCGCATGCAAACCTATTGGACAAGCATGTTGCCTAATTTCTTATTCCTCTAATATATCAAATGTAAGGAGACATTTAAGAAACCAAGGACATTGCTTCAATGCAAGGGGGGTTCACTATGAAATCAAACCCCCTATATATGAGAAGTGAAAAGCTTAGTATAAATACCTCTACTACATATACAAACTACATATAAATTAAATAATATTTTCTTACATATGAAATCCACTTTCATTTTCCAATGAGACAATCACCTATTGGATGTTTTTCACCCATAGCATGTAACTCAACGATTATATCAAACAAACTAGTAAGATAAGAGCACAACTTAGCCACAATCTAGAGAGAAAACTAAAGGAAGCCCATGAAAGCCTCAAGAGCCTCTAGTGTGTAAAAACCTAGTACCCAAATGCAAACCCTAACAAGACACATGGTAGGCATTGAGATCATTGATCATATGAAAATTATGGATGAAAATATGAAGTGGATGAAACTAACACATCTATTGTCGATTTTTCTCTAAACCTTGACACCCCTTTTGTACGCCTACCTTTATTTCATAAAATTTAATAGCCTTTTTAGATGTACACACTAGTTAAAACAATACTTCTCCCTTATGTATACTATATACGCTAATGCCTCAATTAATATCCGATCCATGAGGCGAAAACACTAAAGAAAATTGTGTGAGAAAAACCAGTGTCCAGATGAAATACCTATCAAACAAGAATGAAAATTTGATAATAAATAGATGAATCTTAGAAAACCATTTATTTTGTGATTGATGGACCATATGCTTGGTAGACAAAAAATAATATGCTACATGTAAATTACTCGCTTGATAATAATGCCTCCACCATAGACTCAACCAATTACACTAGACCTTGTAAATGCACTTTGCCCACTGAAAAAAAATTCTTAAATGACTTTGTCCAAAGTAAAATATGCTATTTTAAAATGTAAGCAAAAGATTTTAAGATATCCACATCTTAATCAATCTTCTCATCCAAACCCTTCTCCATATTTTCAATTTCCTTCCCGAAACCATCCTCCAATTGCAAATCAATACAAGATGCTATAAGGATGTTAAAAACATTAACAAATGCATGAATAAAATAATATTGAATAAATGAATTGAATCGGATTTACTTGGGTCCAAACAACGTTTTGAAGATCAACAATAGTTTAGCTTTCTCCTTGACATCCCCCAATGGAAAATTAAGTGACTCTCGAGACATGTCACTCGAATTCCACCACTTCAACCACTTGACCTTGAAGACGGAATCCACTAGGGTAGTGACAATCATTTGCTGTTATCTAGAGTCATGTCGAGATTCAAACGATGTCCAAAATGATGGTTAATCTGTGAAAAACAAGATATCAACAACCAAATTATTCATAATAGACAAAATTAATGATCAATACCAAGATAAACACAAGAACTCACCTCATTCAAGAAGACCACATCATTAGTTGGATTCGCAATGACCAAGAACTTCTTGAACTCTTTCCATGAATTAGGCTACTGTTCTTTTGATTGCATTTTGCATGGCATCCCATACTCCTTTTGCAACCCTTGATTGAGGAGGTGTTTTCTCATTATACTTATGAGAAACTTATTTTGTCATAGAAGCTATCTCATGCTGCATGATAAATATAGACTGCATAAATTTTTATGATGTATGTAAAGTATTCCATACAAAATAACAAAAATAGAAAAAATACGCACCTTATGAAAGAATTGTGTGAAAACCTCTGAGGTGAGAGTCTTGTAAACCAACTATCCTTACCACCCTTTTTAAGACATTAAAATTATTGGTCAGGGGTAATGAGGTCTTTAAACTCCTCCAACTTTATGATTATAAAACACCTCATCCGATGGGGTTCATGAACCAAAATTGTTTTGACATGATCACTTTCCGTTGATATGATAAAGACAATAATAAAATACATGAAAAACATTAAGCAATCCAACATAAAATATAAAGTCAAATCAAATTTAAAGGAACCAAATAAACACACATGTTCATATTGTGCATAGTGTTCAAGAGGATGACCTCCGAACCAACAAGCTCAAGTACCATGCAATCTACAAAGTAATACCACTCAATATCATGGCAATGAAGCCTATGAATATGCTAATGCCAAACCGTCACATGATGGTTACCCTCCCAAACAAGAAATATCTTCTCTAAAAATCTCTCATAGTCTTGTCATTTCTAAGCATGTTATCAAACAAGTCATTGCACAATTGCCAATGTTTTCCCCAAATGTCTGCATGAGTAATATCCTGAATCTTTTCATCTTTGTCAAAAGGGGATACATATAACTCCCTATCAATCTCCCATATAACCATTGACAAATTCATTTTCTAGAAGCAGAACTTCAACTTCCAAAATAGGTCTCACAAGTGGCAAAGGAGCCAAACGACATAGATTCTTAAGTAGTAAACGAACACCGTTGTTATCATGAAACACAGACAACACCTACACTACTTTATTATATTGACAACAAACATATTAAGTTAGTGATAAAATTGAAGTGCAACCTGAACCCACGCACATTAAGCTCCTATGAGGGTCTTAGCCCTACCATGATGGAAACCAACAACCTACGAGGAACCAAAAAAACAAAAAGTAAAAAAATCCACAAAATCAAAATGGTACCACTCATACCACAAACTAAAGAAGGTGGGGGAGGTGGTCAAATCCAACCCCCACCCAACATTCAACCTATCAAACCACAACATTTGCCTAATTGTTTAAGGTACCAAGGGTGATCCTATAAGGGGCTAGGCCCAATTTTGATGCACACAAGACCTTCATACTAGGCCTAGGATGCACAAGGAACCAACAAACAAATTAAAGGTCCAAACAAAATCTTGAGTTCCAAAACATTGTGCCTCAGATTCGAGACTAATTTTCTTGCATTCCAAGTTTTTTTGGGACCTTTTTTTTATATAAAAATTGGTTCCTTGTACATCTTGGGCCTCTAAAATGCTAGCACCACATCCTTACATTATGAAATGCTAGCATTCGCTTCAAATTGGGGGGCAAGAGGTGGTTAAATCCAACCCCTGCCCAACATCCAACCTTCAAACCACAATATTTGTCTAATTGTTTAAGGCACTAAGGACTTACTTGGGTTGCCATAGTATAGTCGCTCACCCCTTCTCCTCAGTAATCATGCCTTCCCCCAACTTGTATTAAACCATGCCTCCCTCCGTGACACCCAAATGTCTACCCGATGTCAAACCCCCCCTCCCCAGCTGCCACACATGTTGGTGTCTCCTCCACCTCACATCCCGGATCCTCAACCGCACGTCCATCTCCTATAACTCACCATCTTCTATCCCTTCTTTGTCATAGCCTCCTTGCTTCTCACCATCACTTCCTCCTAGCCACCTCCTTCTCCCTCCTCCTCTAAGCTCACCTTCACTTCCCACAAAATGAAGGCACAACAATGAGGAAGGGTTTATGGTTTTGGAAAAGGTCATGTGATTGTGCCCCCCCCTAGGAAAACGAGCCAAGCGGAGTACTGTCAAATACATTTATTCCCAACTTCAACACTAGAATTAAAAATCCTTAACTCTAGGGAGTTTTGCGTGCCTTCCTCCTCATCATTGTCAATGATTATTGTGCCGTATCACTGACTCACTTTACATAATCATTCCCAAAAATTGTTGGTTGCGATCTCATGTCGCCGTCAATCTTCCCATCCAAACTGGAGTCAAAATTCAATATTGTACATGCATGGTTACATAGGTGTCACCCTCCTTTATTCTACACAACCGTCTCTCCATTTTGGACCTCATCAATTGTTTGGAACTAGAATACATAAACTCCGTATTTTTGTCTTCGTCTCTTTTCATGCATCGCATTATCTCGTGCTTGCATTTAAATTTTAGCAACACCTACACTATTTTACTATATTATGGGTTCCGCCATTGTGAGAACCTTAGAGACACTATCTCTTATGCACGGGTTGATTGTTTTTAGGTGGTGAGCTTCTCTTCCAGTATCACTTTGAGTTAGAGGGCTTGCTATTGTCTTTGTTTATTCCCATTATTAGTATATGATCGATCATGTCAATTGATTAAAAATCTCTTTTCTCAAACCAAAAACTCTTTTCCTTCCATGGTTTGCATGTTGTTTGTTTTGTTGATGATCATCAACTCAAAACCCTGAACCATGTTTGCAATGGCCCTAACCTTAAATAACAATCATAGTAGAATGTTTGTGTTGTTGTGCAATCGCTTTGTATATTTTTGTGATTTGCCGCCTATCATTTGCAAATATTGGTGTTAAATTATTTTTCATTTACTTTCTACCTTTTGTGTCACTCCCATACATGATACAAATATTTCTCCACATTCATTACATCTCATATACTCCACAATTTCCACATGGCTACCATTCAAGATGATGGATCTTTGGTGCCCTTCATATTGCCTCTTGAGAATGATGGTCATGTTGATGTTTTAGAGGATTTGCTAAGTCCGAGTTTCAATCTCCAGGTTGGAACCATGTACATTGAGTAGGAGATGTACAATGTGGATGGTGATATATCATAAACAATCTTGATGCAAAAGACCAAAATTGATGATGGTCATATTTGAAATTTGCGTCCTGGTTCGCTTAAGGTTATATGTCTTTCTAATTCACAGATGCAAGCTCCACTATTGTTTTAACAAATGAATATGGCATGTCAACAAACACAAATCCCAAGTGTGGCCACCGTTAAAATGGAGTCCACTGACAATGACATTTTTGTGTTGTGTGATTTTGATGGAGAAGTTTGTCCGGCAATTGATTTGGGACACATTACCTTTCCTTTTTAAAAGTGTGATTCCCACACCATTCATAGTGTCGGTGGATATTAATAGATCACCTTACAATCCTCTCTCTATATGAGGTTGGCTAGTTAAGGCATTCTATCTCAACATCCACCTCTACACTCTTTGTCTTCCTCTTCACGTCTAAGTATTGTCGACGTATTGAAACTCACGAAGTCCAAGAAAAGGTCAAAATATGCTCTAACAACTATTATATTTGACAATATTGGTGTGTATGAAGTCAAATACTTGTCACTGTCTTTTGATGGTCGTGTTTAGTATGTGTTTCTCCATGTATCAACGGGTGTTCTTAACACCTATGGTTGTTTCATGGATGGCATGGACAAGATGTGCGACAAACATCCCTGGTCAACAACAAAAACAACACACGTCCTAAACGATTTTATAGCCATTTTTCTTGTGTTGGTCAATTGCAGTGCACAAAAAAATATTATGATTACATATATCACAATTGAGGCATTCATAATTGCACTGAATGGATTATATTGACTCTAACACCATGTTTTTATGGGAGACATGCGCCCAAAGAAATCAAATTTGGAATGTAAGGTATGTTATTCCACACCAATATGCACTGTGTTTTATCTTACTCACATAATATATGTCCACTCCACATCCCCTTGGATTTCGAGGGCATATATACATTTTGGTGTTCATGTCAAATGGTCATAGACTGGCCTACATACCCAACACATGGCCGGTGAAGATAGGTACCAATCTCTCAAGGTATGAGGTGTTGGCGCTTGAAGGCCCCATGTTCCAATTGTGTCAGAGGGAGGCTCTTTCTCTCTCTTCACCGCAGGTTTTCCACGCTTGCAACACTCCCAATCGCTCTGATGTAGTTTTGTATGCCACCAAAATTGGATGCCCATCCAACTTTCAAGTTCGGGAAGACAATGCATCACAATCTAGTAGCACTGATGGCATATCACAATAACAAATGGGAGAGCGCCGAACTCATGGACGGTTGTTATAATTTGGAGTGTTAATTAGCATTTTTTTCAAAGAAGACATTGCATACCATGTTATAATTGGCGACATACCACATTGCACATGCCTTGTCTTCACGAAAATGTCGTCTTAGTCTTTGGGAAAGAAAAGGAAATGAATGTACATCACACATCTTTATTATGTGTTTAGATTTTTGTGCAAGGTGGATTACAAATGTGACAAGTTCATTCATGCTCCAACGTACTCCTACAATGAGGTCATGCAACTACTTGAAATTGTAAGTGTTGTAGAGTGTGAGTAACGTTCAACTGCATGTTTGAGAATGTAAATAAATGACATGTATTTGTGTGCATTGTTATGATGAAAATCAACATTGGACTAATAGTTTGTAGAAGTATGCATGGTAACATGCCCCTTTCACTCTTGTTAAATCAAAATGTAAGTAATTATGATTGAAAATTTGCAAAAATATGAGTACCAATTTCAAAATATGTACCCCTAAATTGTGCTTGATTACCAAATTTGGCATCATTGCTCATGTGTCACCAGTCATCGCTCATGTCTTAGCTTCCCTCACAAAATGCCACATGTTGCCATGTGATTATTTGGAACCTTCAAATATGATGTGAAAATTGAATTCATGTCAAGACTGAATTGACATGAATTGTAGTCAAAACTAAAGTTGCAAAACGATTCAATGCATTTCAACCTCTGGGATGGATGAGTTTAAATGGTCAGTTGGGATGCATTGGTAATTGCACAACATAATTCATTCATATCCATATTCTCAAGCATGTCAATTAAATCTAGAAAATCTAATACTTATGGATACAAATATACACATTCTTTGCATATTTTCATTTGAGTTAAAGTATGAACAAGGTACCATACTCCCTTTGATCATGAAGTTTTTATTGTCAAGTTTTGGTGTATATGGTTACCTTGTATATTTGCATCCCCAGCCACAATTAAACAAAAAATCCACATCCTAAATACAGTGATCAAACCAGGAATAGCCTATGCATACTATGCAATCCCATTCTCTAAACCTGATATTAAAAAACTAGACAAAATCCTCAGCAAACTCACTAAAAAAAATATGCAACCTACCCAATAGCACAGCGAATATACTAACCCACCTCTCCCACGAAGACTTTGGCATGAATACCACCTCCATCCTCCCATACTACATCCACTGTATTGGTAAGCAACTATTAAACGCCCTCAATGACCAAGGTCAACTAGGCCAAATCTACCAAGGCCTAACCAAGTACATCTCAGCAAAATACGGGGGGTCCCACCACCTCCCACGCCTAAAATATCAGGCGTGTGCAAGATCACCCACAACCCGCACACTATACCTATTTGAACGGGAATACGAAATTCATGTCCATACCACCATCAAGGACTTCCCCATAAAACAATCGGCAATAGAACTCGCATGGTTACAAACCGCAGGATATGCCCTCTTCTCCCAAGACCAAAAACAAACCACCAGAAAATACCTCAACAAGTTACACACGTACAACATCACCGCCCTAACCCAAATCCAAAACCCAGACACTCACCATATCCTATCCCCTAAAGAATTCAAACAAAAGTCTAAAGTAGCCCCTAAGTTAATAAAGGAAGCCCTGGCACAAGCCCAACTACTATTCCCACATAACCCACCCACAACTCACAACTCCCCCCCACAGCACGTAACAACGCTTATCCCACCCATAAGCACCAATAACCAAGTAGTCTCCACAAGTGGAAAACCAATACAAGGCATAATAAACACCAAAACTACAACACATAAAGACAAATGGGGAGCAAAAGCCATAAAACAACACTACCTCTGCCAATGGAACACCCCCCCAACTAATACGACCAAATGGGTAGAAGCCTCATTACTCCTCCATCATGACAATGTCGCTCTTGACCATAACTTATACATACTCCACAAATTTTTGCGAAACCAACAAAAAAGCGACACCCTCGCCACATACAACTCATGTATAAACTTTCGACAATCTAAAGATCAAAGGTTCATCCGCCCACCCATTGTAGCCCCAAACCTCACACTAATCACTAAAGAGTGCAACCCAGATAAAGATATTATCACTACCAAACCCACCATACAAATACAAGGGACGGAAACCAATATATATGACCCAACGGGAGCATACGTCCTAACTATGCCACTCACAAGATTACAATGGCTATGGGAAAGATACAGCCAAAGCCAAACACATCCTATGCTCCACTTCTTAAACCCCCCACCACAAGACTTCACCACCGAAATTCTATGGCTAACCCAAAGATATATCACAATACTCCCGAAAAGAAAACCAAAAAAACACAACCCAAATAACAACCATCAAACCCTCCACCCCTCTACCCTCCAGGCCCTAATAGAAGCATACAATATTACACACTCATATTACTCCTCGCCCCTCACATGCCCAACAACAATCACTCAATACAACTCCCCATACAACCGAGACATAATATTCGGTTCGATAGGCCTTGCACACTCATCAAAATGGACAGGAAACAGCTTAGCCCACCCCCCAGACCTCAAAACTGCCATGACATCAATTCACTGGGCCCGCATGACAGCACAGGAAAACCCCAACACCACAACCGTTATTATAATCAACCATAAAGAGAACCCCTTTCCAATCACCCATGCAGAAATACACACAATAGCAACCATCCCACCTAATACCATACAATACAATCCCACATCGGAATGGCCAACATATCTACACCAGTTAGAAAACCAATACACTACCATATTAAGCATACATAATCAAAACCCCCCAGACACTCCACGAATACCCCACGCAATCGCAACCAACATATGTGAGCTATACAATATTAAAATAAAAATTTACCCACATAAAGATCCCCCCCTCCCCCCAAAAAAAGTGAAATACTCCCATGCATGGCACACAGCCCCAAACTACATCCACCCGGAATGCAACCATCCAATACAACCCCTACCAACAGAGCTCTACAATACCCACCCCCTCAAATTCAAGCCTCAACAGTGCATATACACGGACGGATCATTTATACCCCCCGACAAAAATGGCATAGGCAACACAGCTGGCTCAGGAGTATATTGCCCCGCCAATAACCTTCGGATCGCGAAGAGACTCCCAGGCTTACAAAATATCCTCCGAGCTGAACTAAACGCCATCTTAATAGCAATCCAAGGTACACAACACCATACGCAAGACACACACATCTTTACAGATAGTCTCAATAGTATATACCTAATACATAACCACATACGACATCCGTCATCCCAACACAACCACCCAGATAAACTACTCATTTCCGCCATAGTCAACCATATAACCTGGTCCACACACAAAATTACAATTCATAAAGTCAGAGCACACACGGGCATAATAGGCAATGACATTGCAGATCAACTAGCCAACAGTGGAGCCCTATTAGACAAGCCTACCAACATCCCCAGAATACATACGGCCCACACTACACCATACTGGCTCAATGGAGTCCCCATAGGTACTCACACGGGTGCTATACGCAACCTACAAACCTACATCAATAAGGAGCACAAAAATCAAGAACTCAGAATGGCCCAATCTCAATTTATTTACATAGACAAATGGACATCCAACGACCAAATCAACCACAAACTCTCCAATCAATTATGGAAAAACCCCGGGATCACAGACGCCCAAATTACACAAATCCTAAAATTCCGCTACGCCCAATACATGGGCAACCACCGTAAGAATATCTTCTGGCCCACTTTATTTCCAAACCCAAACTGTACAATATGCCCCAATAATACCATAGACACATGGCCGCACCTACTTTCTACATGCTCAAACCCCCATATAAAGGGCCTACGTATAGCACGCCATAATAAAGCAGTCCACCAAATCGTACGCACGCTACAATCAAATAAACACACAAGATTCTATACACTCATAAACGTAGGCAACCAAAACTCCAGATCACAAGATAACACAGTCCCACAATGGCTACTCCAATGCACATGCCCCACCCCACCCTGCACATGCCTAGCCAGACTTAGACCGGACATATTATGTGTTCTAGGTGCTCCCACAGACAGCGAACCCCCCTTAGCGCCAACCCCACCAAATGTCATACAATTCATTGAATTCACATACTGCCACGATAGATTCCCAAATACCGCGCACAGTGAAAAAACAGCCAAATACAACCCACTCATACAAACGCTTAGAGCAGCTGGTTGGCGAGTCAACCCTCTCATCACCATTACACAGGTGTTAGAGGGGCTATCCACGAACAACCAATTAAAGACTTAGAGAAACTTAAAATACCCAAAAAAGAGATCAAAACACTTATGAAACATCTCCACCAAATTGCCATTAAATACCTCACATACCTAATATTAAACAAAAGAAAGCTAGACAATAAACAACCCCCTATAGACCCTCCCTAGACAATAAGTACCGAGCTCTTTTGTGAAAACTAAAGGAGCCCACCTTACCGAGAGGAAGGAAGTACTCTTACGGTGATGCTTGGTCACACATGAACACGGTATAGAGGAACGGGCTCCCATTCACGTCGGTGTAAAATCAAACTCCGACGTTACTTTTACTTTACTTTGGACGGATCCATCGATACATTTTCAATATATCTAAATCTTGTCTAAATTATGGGAGTTAATCAAATTCTTACTCATTATTTGAATATTATATGATATTGAAACATGATGAAATAATTATTAATAACTGCGTTTTGATGTTAAATCCATAGATGTCCCTGGCACATGGAGCTCGCCATGGTCGCTTTGGGCACGTGGAGGCAGTCACCTGCTATGCAAGTTGCACTTATCACTAATGTTGGGGTTGCAAGCCTTCAAGCAACAACATCTACAACTTGGCCCTCAATTGCCAATGGGGTTGGTCCTACCCTAAATCTTCACTGCATGAACATGTTGCTTTGCAATCACCGCAATTGCGGGATCCACCAGAGTGCCAGCAGTCTCGCCCCGGTTGCCCTGGCCTCATGTGCCAAGGCCTATAATCAAATGAGAAATTAATCAAAACAATTTTTTAATATCATTACATTCCACTATGTATATACTTTAGGGGTTGCACTCTTCATACCACATACAAACGAATGTGAGTATAAGAAGAGGTAGTATTTGAGACAATAGTGTACATTATGTACATGAGGGATAGGTATTGTCGTTCTCTAGCTTGTACAAAAAAAAGGTTGTTGAGGGCCATAAAGTAGAAGTAGACAAACAAGAGGGAGTTGTACACTTTAGATAAATCTTTTGGACAAAAGATGTGCAAGTTTCGTCCGATTCATTTGCCTCGCTTCAATGATGTATGTTGGAAGGTTGTTGTAGGGTGACATTACTTTGGTTACATCCCATGGATGAAAGAAATTACTGAATGTCTTTCTTATTGGAAAATGAAAGCGAATTGTATGAACAATAAAGACCCATTTGTTCGTGATTTATGTTGTGCATGTAGTTGAGGCATATATATCACATCGAATGAAAGCTTTCAATATAAATACACGAGTCCATTGTCTAGCAAACCATTGTACATATGAGGCTTTTGTTTGATGCATATCCCATATTTAGGGGGTTTTATTTCACAAGATTTAACCCCTGCATGTCATTTTCCATTGTAAGGAAGAATGCAATCCCCTAGAGTATATTATATCAAAGAATCCCACCATATAATTCAACATGTTGTAACTCTAGATTGGACCTTGGTTTGATTCTACTGACATATTAGTGAGCATGAACCAATAAGGATAAGGTAGATGTGCCTTACATGGATGCCTTCACTATGTACCCAATTCTCGTAGGATATGAAACACGCGATCAATACGAGATGATTACATTATCCAAATCGTGCACATGAAGCCATCTACCTCATAAATTATGTTTTTATAAATATCTTATTTATCATCAAAGTGAAAATTATCATGCTCATTAAGTGGTCATATAGGTTTCCTCGAACATGTTGACTATTGAACCTAGAAGGGCTAGCATATTGTGAGCACGTAGTCCAACCTCTTCTAAACACATGTCGTTTTGGTGCCTATTCTTTGATCCAATAGAATTGCAAACTGCTCAAATATAGGTGCCAGGATGATTGTTAGGTTCGAATTAGGCATGTGTACCTTAGACTCTCCCATGAATCTCGAGGAGCACAATAGTGGAACCCATGCTTGATGGAGTGCAAGCATGGTAAACTGGACCAAAAAAGAGCTCCGGTATACTAAGACCATAGTTTTTTAGAGTGTGTTGATTTAAATGAAAGGTGCACCCCTAGGGATCTTTAAAACTTATAATTAAAAGTAGTGCTCAGAAGAATATGGCTCAATTTGGTTTTGGATGGAAAATTTCATGGCCTTAAATATCTTGAACTTGGAATTTTTTCATATTCCTAGAATTCAATTAGACTTGAGGGTGCCAACAAAAAATAATGTAGAAAATCATCAATTTAATGTATTTTTATCATATTCTAAACAAAATTTAGAAAGTATTGGTTCATTATTGCCCACTTGCACACCATTGCACCATCTTCTAAAATATGTGTACTCCTTTTGAAATACTTTTTTTCAACATTAATTTCTTGACTTTGTAGATCATTTTTTAATTTTTTAATTATTATTATTAATTTTTTAAAAACTAAAATCACTTTCACTTAAACCTTGGCAAGGATCAAGAGCTGTCCACTTTACCATGACTTGTGGCTTGAAGGTAAAATCGGGCAATTGTCTACTATGTATTAGGTAACCCCCATCAATACGTGGATGACGAACTGTGAATGCAGCGAGTTGTTCATCCAATTTATGCCGGTTGCCATGCGATTGCCAGACATAATCAGTGTTTGAATCGGATGAAAACTTGATGGGAAATATGGATGGTTATTGAGTGAACACATAGCTCATGCCAAAGTGTAGGAGGGGTGCAACTCCCTTCATGCTTTAGTGTCGAATACCATATTTGATAAGCAAGTCCGATACTTTAGTGCCGAAATGCTAAATTTTGGAGGTGACACACGGGATTTTATAGAGGCTCTAACTACTAGAAAGTGACAAGATCACTATATTCGTTAATTTGGGACTTTTTCGGCATTTTGAGACAGTTACAAATATAAGAACATGGATAAAATCACACAAATATTGGAGAATGTTGTAAGATGCAAATACTTTGAAGCGGGTGTTCATATCAAGAACCCAATTAAGAACTCATATCAAGATGGTTTAGGTAGGACGACCCAAACATTAGACCATGTTGTTGTGGTCCATATATTAATTTGAGACAAGAGAAAGTCTCAAATTAACGAATATAGTGATCAAGTGAACTTTTGCTCAAATTTTGAATTAATTTGTGTCAAACATGCTTATGAATCACGGTAGAAGCTTTGGGTGCAGTTGCAATTTCATAATCCCATGGGACCTTCATGCACCCCACTAGAAAATGTCATCAATTGGGTGCCAAATGCTTAATGATACTTTGCGTCCTTGAACAAGAATAGGAACAACTTAAAGCTTATCAAATGTGACTACTGTACGTGAAAAATTCTCATATGATAATAATAATAATAATAATAATAATGTTATTATTATTATACCACCCCATATTTTGCCAATATGCGTAGTCATATTCTTCAACAACCTAGGGAGCTTCCTTTTGAATGTTAAATAATAGAATGTTTTTCGATATTATCTAGCTCACCCATGTTCAAGTGAATCTAGGGGTTTAGGCTTTAGGGTTGAGGCAAGTATATAAATCTGCAAAAAAATCAAAATTGAATGTGGTGGTGGATTCGTTGTATTACAAAATAAGGACAATATAATGGGCACGATTTGTAATGGGTGGGAACATCTAAAAATGACGAATATGTTACACAATGAAAATTAGTAGATAGGGTTTTGCAATAGACTTGGGGCTGTTGGAAGAGAGGAAATTATTGCATACTACATTGAATATGATATTTAGTGTTTTTATTATATTTAGTGTTGTTACCACCCTACCCTGTTCAACATTAATTTTCAGTTCCTTGACAATTAGTGTTAGAGGATATGCTAGAAGATATGCTAGAATTCTCCTTTTATCATTGTTAATTTTTTTTTCATATCCTTACTAACACTAAATTCAAACATGTAACTTCCACATATTACCATAGTTGATAATTAGTGTTTGAGTTTACATTTAATGTTACTTACTTCCATAGGGTTATTGACATTTAGTGCATGCGTTTGTATTTAGTGTATCAAACACTAAATATCCTGTTCAGTGTGGTGGCATCCCCTAGTCATGCAACATAGAAACCTTGGGGTAGTGTGCAACCTAGAAGAGTATGTTTTGATTGATTAGCTTTACAAACCCCGAATTACTCTAGTCCGATCGATTTGAGACAAACTAGCCATCCGGATTTTATGTCGGATGAATGAGAGGCACGCATGTATGTGACAATTCCCACTTGTGGTTAAGATGGGAAGCTCGTTGTCCTCATTCTAATGTTCAAAGGTCTTAAAGTCCATCGTGTGCCTACTGGCGTTATTATATGGATGTCTTTAAGGTTCCACCCTATCATTCTTATAGCCCACCCACACTTACTCGTGCGGGCCACCAATGAATGGTTCCTACCAACACTGGTTACATCCAGTGGCTCTCACTGGCTAAACCAACTCTAAAAGTGGGCCCTGCTGGTAGGAACCATTCACTAGTGGTCCGCATCAATAAGTGTGGGTGGGCTATTAGCTGATGTAGAATACGAACCCATCTTAAATTAACCAAGTTACCAAGTGCGTCAAGTCACAACCCGATGCATTTATTAGAAGGAAGTATAAAACTTCGAGCTTGTCTAGGAACCTTTTTCCACTACATTAAAAAGGATATTTAGTGTTTGATTATATTTAATGTTGTTACCACCGTACTCTTCTCAACACTAATTGTCAAAATTAGTGTTAGACATAAATGTGCCACTACCTTCCCTCCTGCCACCTCCCTATCCTATTTAGTGTAGTGCCCCTTCATCCACGATGGACGAGTTTACATTTATCATGTGGAATCCCAAACCTGACAGTCATCCATCCCTTTGAAGATGTCCAATGCAACCCTAGAGAAGGATCTAGCTCTCTACGTATTCCACCAGAATACTACGTTAGTTATTTCCACGTGTCAATCCCTCATTGATAGAAACCCATGTGGGTTAGTAGGGAGAAAGCTTGAGAGCAGCGTCCGAAAAGTTTTTGAAGTTATTAAGGTTAATTGCCTACCTCTTTAAAAGGGCATAGGCTATTTCCCTCATGGCATAGGTTGCATCCTACAATATCAAATTTTTGTAAGTTGAAAACCTTTTGAGTTTTTAAGTTACCCGCCAATTGCCTTCAAAACTAATTTTTAGTAGGTTAAAATCCTTCATATCTTTTAATGTTGTAGGCTTTAAATTCAAAATTTGAGTACTAAGTG